>CM068370.1:8462496-9139996 GCA_034769895.1 Magicicada septendecula
TTCTCTTCCGCCAACATACAAATATTACAATCGATCCTTTCAATAACTAATTCATGATATCGACTTCATTGGGTAAACATGGAATTATCATAAAATCTGGTTTTTACTGATTTTACAATTTTATCTTTTATTTAAACATCAATCAACATATAATTCTTTTATTTATTTCCCCAGGGTTAAGGGTAAGTTCTTTGTGTTATGAGATGGTCAGAAATGGATAATTATATACTACACTTTACAAAATAAAACAATAAACTTCGAAAATTTGTTTATTCTTTAGTGCGTAGTTCCGGATTTGTCCGTAAGAGAGCAGATTATGTTTTATTAAACATGTGATTACACTTTAAAAGTTTCTGTACTGCACGACAATTTGATTTGAGGTTTTCTTGGTTAAATATTAAAAGAAATGTTTATATTACCTCTTTCCTCGAAGTTCTTACTTGTGTGAAGCAGTTTCTTGGGTGGTGTTCTTAGTTGTTTTGTAATTTCATGACCGTCTGTCAGATACCATCTCGTCAAAAACACGAAAAGCGGCTTGGCTAGGCCTGATCTTCAAAATGGTTTTTTTCACTTTTGTTATGGGGTAAAGCAAGTTATATTTGATATTTAAGGTAGTGGTACATAATGTGTATACTGTTAATTAAATTTTGTGATAATTTTGTACTGTTCAAAAGATTTCTAAAGGTTTTTTAATACAATTTTTTGTCTCATAACGTTTTCCAACCGAACAGTTTTCAATCTCCAATTCGATTAAACAATATACTGTTATTTCGTTACTGTTAGTAACCCATAATTTTTATATCATTTTTTATTGGTACTGCTATTTACTTTTTAGTATATAGGCCGTTTTTAATTTATAAATTTATTTTTTATTTACAGAAAAATAATTCTTTTTAATTTTGGTTTCTTTCCCAATTTGATTTACATAATACTGTAGTTGTTTGTTTATTTTCTTATAACTTTAGATATAAGTCTTTAACATTATTATTAACTTTAAATGAATTTATATATTATTTATTAATCTCTTATAGTATTCTTACACTGCACTATTTTCTTCTGCCATTTTCCTCATACAGTATTATTTTATTTTTTATTATCATCTGATATTTAAATCTTTTATTTTTTAAAAACCCTGGGTTATCTTATATAATAACACAATTATTTTATTAAATATAAAATTAACATAGGTACTAAATTTTGTTGCCTACACAATATAAATCCTACAATCTAAACAAAATACATAATTAGTTAGTAGCATCACAGTCTACTATTATAATCTATAATTCCCACATCTACAGCACGAGTCTGTAAGAAGTTCACTATTTCACATTCACTTATTTCCGCACTGGGTACACTATAACTCACTTCAAAATATCAAGTAGTTTAACTTCAAGTGCGAGAGACGGTATATCATAAACTTTCAATTGTTTACTTAAATCATTCGGAGTTAGTAATTATTCAAAGTTCAGAAGAGTACATTAAACGGCGGAATGCTAACTCGAGTTCGGAAGTTAGATCGGTAACAAGTAACTTAAAAGACTTAATAATACGTTCAGATCGCGGTAGTGATATTTACCGGTGTGCGCAGTAACGGACTTAGTGAAAATTACACCAAGTGAGCAATCAGACCGTTACACTAACAGACAGCATCACTTAACGATATACAAATTATTTGAACTTAATATTGTGTATCAACAACATAATGAACACGAAACTTTAAACAAACTAATAATTTATATGAACGTTTAATGGAGCAGCGACAAATGAAACTAGACATGTATATTGACATTAAAACGAACTCACAGCATACACAGTAAGATGAAACATTGATTGAACACTGAACTCTAATTATTCACATATGCAAACACCTACGCGAGTAATCGGAAGAATAAAGTGATAAGTGGTTGTGATAAAGCAGCATCCGACGGAATGTGTCTACGAGCCATCTCCATCACCAGAACGAGACTTCGTCAACAACTAATGGATATTCAATAACCAAGTAACCATCATTATAATTATTTCTAATTAGTAACTTCTACTGACCTGGTTTCTTTCAAAGAATTCACACCTGAGAAAATTATTAAGAAAAGTAATGAATAAATCTGAATAAAGTAGTTAATGAACGTATAAACAAAAGCTTATTTGGGATCTAATGAACGCATTGAATAAGTAGAATATTGAATTGTAATATTATTTGATTTATATATGTATGTATGTTTTCTTTGTTTTCAGCATATACTGAGACATGTATTTGTTTGTTATAAAATATGTACGTATTTCAGGTACAGCGACGTAACCTATGTACTATTATAATATGTTATGAGTGATAATTAAACTAGTATTTTAGTTGATCAGAAATATGCGTTCATTATTACCAATGCAACCCAAATATTAACCTAAAGTTTGAAGGAATGCAAATAGATTTTAAGAGTTTCTTGTGTACAATTAAATAAATGAATCAATGACTACCATCTATTAAATGATATCACTTATGTGTTGATGAGCATAGATAGTTAGAATCATCAATAAGATTCAATTATACACATACATCGTGAGAGATAGGTAAATTTATATATTTAATAATTAATCTATTGTGCAATCAATACGCATATAAAATGATTTTTATAACCTGAAGGATAGTTCTCTTCTTATTTTACTGAAATCTACCACAACTACCCGCTACAGTAAAGGAAACACATTTTATTATTCAATATAATTTCTTAATAGTATTTATTTATAATATTATTGATTTTTCTCTTCCGCCAACATACAAATATTACAATCGATCCTTTCAATAACTAATTCATGATATCGACTTCATTGGGTAAACATGGAATTATCATAAAATCTGGTTTTTACTGATTTTACAATTTTATCTTTTATTTAAACATCAATCAACATATAATTCTTTTATTTATTTCCCCAGGTTAAGGGTAAGTTCTTTGTGTTATGAGATGGTCAGAAATGGATAATTATATACTACGCTTTACAAAATAAAACAATAAACTTCGAAAATTTGTTTATTCTTTTAGTGCGTAGTTCCGGATTTGTCCGTAAGAGAGCAGATTATGTTTTATTAAACATGTGATTACACTTTAAAAGTTTCTGTACTGCACGACAATTTGATTTGAGGTTTTCTTGGTTAAATATTAAAAGAAATGTTTATATTACCTCTTTCCTCGAAGTTCTTACTTGTGTGAAGCAGTTTCTTGGGTGGTGTTCTTAGTTGTTTTGTAATTTCATGACCGTCTGTCAGATACCATCTCGTCAAAAACACGAAAAGCGGCTTGGCTAGGCCTGATCTTCAAAATGGTTTTTTTCACTTTTGTTATGGGGTAAAGCAAGTTATATTTGATATTTAAGGTAGTGGTACATAATGTGTATACTGTTAATTAAATTTTGTGATAATTTTGTACTGTTCAAAAGATTTCTAAAGGTTTTTTAATACAATTTTTTGTCTCATAACGTTTTCCAACCGAACAGTTTTCAATCTCCAATTCGATTAAACAATATACTGTTATTTCGTTACTGTTAGTAACCCATAATTTTTATATCATTTTTTATTGGTACTGCTATTTACTTTTTAGTATATAGGCCGTTTTTAATTTATAAATTTATTTTTTATTTACAGAAAAATAATTCTTTTTAATTTTGGTTTCTTTCCCAATTTGATTTACATAATACTGTAGTTGTTTGTTTATTTTCTTATAACTTTAGATATAAGTCTTTAACATTATTATTAACTTTAAATGAATTTATATATTATTTATTAATCTCTTATAGTATTCTTACACTGCACTATTTTCTTCTGCCATTTTCCTCATACAGTATTATTTTATTTTTTATTATCATCTGATATTTAAATCTTTTATTTTTTAAAAACCCTGGGTTATCTTATATAATAACACAATTATTTTATTAAATATAAAATTAACATAGGTACTAAATTTTGTTGCCTACACAATATAAATCCTACAATCTAAACAAAATACATAATTAGTTAGTAGCATCACAGTCTACTATTATAATCTATAATTCCCACATCTACAGCACGAGTCTGTAAGAAGTTCACTATTTCACATTCACTTATTTCCGCACTGGGTACACTATAACTCACTTCAAAATATCAAGTAGTTTAACTTCAAGTGCGAGAGACGGTATATCATAAACTTTCAATTGTTTACTTAAATCATTCGGAGTTAGTAATTATTCAAAGTTCAGAAGAGTACATTAAACGGCGGAATGCTAACTCGAGTTCGGAAGTTAGATCGGTAACAAGTAACTTAAAAGACTTAATAATACGTTCAGATCGCGGTAGTGATATTTACCGGTGTGCGCAGTAACGGACTTAGTGAAAATTACACCAAGTGAGCAATCAGACCGTTACACTAACAGACAGCATCACTTAACGATATACAAATTATTTGAACTTAATATTGTGTATCAACAACATAATGAACACGAAACTTTAAACAAACTAATAATTTATATGAACGTTTAATGGAGCAGCGACAAATGAAACTAGACATGTATATTGACATTAAAACGAACTCACAGCATACACAGTAAGATGAAACATTGATTGAACACTGAACTCTAATTATTCACATATGCAAAACACCTACGCGAGTAATCGGAAGAATAAAGTGATAAGTGGTTGTGATAAAGCAGCATCCGACGGAATGTGTCTACGAGCCATCTCCATCACCAGAACGAGACTTCGTCAACAACTAATGGATATTCAATAACCAAGTAACCATCATTATAATTATTTCTAATTAGTAACTTCTACTGACCTGGTTTCTTTCAAAGAATTCACACCTGAGAAAATTATTAAGAAAAGTAATGAATAAATCTGAATAAAGTAGTTAATGAACGTATAAACAAAAGCTTATTTGGGATCTAATGAACGCATTGAATAAGTAGAATATTGAATTGTAATATTATTTGATTTATATATGTATGTATGTTTTCTTTGTTTTCAGCATATACTGAGACATGTATTTGTTTGTTATAAAATATGTACGTATTTCAGGTACAGCGACGTAACCTATGTACTATTATAATATGTTATGAGTGATAATTAAACTAGTATTTTAGTTGATCAGAAATATGCGTTCATTATTACCAATGCAACCCAAATATTAACCTAAAGTTTGAAGGAATGCAAATAGATTTTAAGAGTTTCTTGTGTACAATTAAATAAATGAATCAATGACTACCATCTATTAAATGATATCACTTATGTGTTGATGAGCATAGATAGTTAGAATCATCAATAAGATTCAATTATACACATACATCGTGAGAGATAGGTAAATTTATATATTTAATAATTAATCTATTGTGCAATCAATACGCATATAAAATGATTTTTATAACCTGAAGGATAGTTCTCTTCTTATTTTACTGAAATCTACCACAACTACCCGCTACAGTAAAGGAAACACATTTTATTATTCAATATAATTTCTTAATAGTATTTATTTATAATATTATTGATTTTTCTCTTCCGCCAACATACAAATATTACAATCGATCCTTTCAATAACTAATTCATGATATCGACTTCATTGGGTAAACATGGAATTATCATAAAATCTGGTTTTTACTGATTTTACAATTTTATCTTTTATTTAAACATCAATCAACATATAATTCTTTTATTTATTTCCCCAGGGTTAAGGGTAAGTTCTTTGTGTTATGAGATGGTCAGAAATGGATAATTATATACTACACTTTACAAAATAAAACAATAAACTTCGAAAATTTGTTTATTCTTTTAGTGCGTAGTTCCGGATTTGTCCGTAAGAGAGCAGATTATGTTTTATTAAACATGTGATTACACTTTAAAAGTTTCTGTACTGCACGACAATTTGATTTGAGGTTTTCTTGGTTAAATATTAAAAGAAATGTTTATATACCTCTTTCCTCGAAGTTCTTACTTGTGTGAAGCAGTTTCTTGGGTGGTGTTCTTAGTTGTTTTGTAATTTCATGACCGTCTGTCAGATACCATCTCGTCAAAAACACGAAAAGCGGCTTGGCTAGGCCTGATCTTCAAAATGGTTTTTTTCACTTTTGTTATGGGGTAAAGCAAGTTATATTTGATATTTAAGGTAGTGGTACATAATGTGTATACTGTTAATTAAATTTTGTGATAATTTTGTACTGTTCAAAAGATTTCTAAAGGTTTTTTAATACAATTTTTGTCTCATAAACGTTTTCCAACCGAACAGTTTTCAATCTCCAATTCGATTAAACAATATACTGTTATTTCGTTACTGTTAGTAACCCATAATTTTTATATCATTTTTTATTGGTACTGCTATTTACTTTTTAGTATATAGGCCGTTTTTAATTTATAAATTTATTTTTTATTTACAGAAAAATAATTCTTTTTAATTTTGGTTTCTTTCCCAATTTGATTTACATAATACTGTAGTTGTTTGTTTATTTTCTTATAACTTTAGATATAAGTCTTTAACATTATTATTAACTTTAAATGAATTTATATATTATTTATTAATCTCTTATAGTATTCTTACACTGCACTATTTTCTTCTGCCATTTTCCTCATACAGTATTATTTTATTTTTTATTATCATCTGATATTTAAATCTTTTATTTTTTAAAAACCCTGGGTTATCTTATATAATAACACAATTATTTTATTAAATATAAAATTAACATAGGTACTAAATTTTGTTGCCTACACAATATAATCCTACAATCTAAACAAAATACATAATTAGTTAGTAGCATCACAGTCTACTATTATAATCTATAATTCCCACATCTACAGCACGAGTCTGTAAGAAGTTCACTATTTCACATTCACTTATTTCCGCACTGGGTACACTATAACTCACTTCAAAATATCAAGTAGTTTAACTTCAAGTGCGAGAGACGGTATATCATAAACTTTCAATTGTTTACTTAAATCATTCGGAGTTAGTAATTATTCAAAGTTCAGAAGAGTACATTAAACGGCGGAATGCTAACTCGAGTTCGGAAGTTAGATCGGTAACAAGTAACTTAAAAGACTTAATAATACGTTCAGATCGCGGTAGTGATATTTACCGGTGTGCGCAGTAACGGACTTAGTGAAAATTACACCAAGTGAGCAATCAGACCGTTACACTAACAGACAGCATCACTTAACGATATACAAATTATTTGAACTTAATATTGTGTATCAACAACATAATGAACACGAAACTTTAAACAAACTAATAATTTATATGAACGTTTAATGGAGCAGCGACAAATGAAACTAGACATGTATATTGACATTAAAACGAACTCACAGCATACACAGTAAGATGAAACATTGATTGAACACTGAACTCTAATTATTCACATATGCAAACACCTACGCGAGTAATCGGAAGAATAAAGTGATAAGTGGTTGTGATAAAGCAGCATCCGACGGAATGTGTCTACGAGCCATCTCCATCACCAGAACGAGACTTCGTCAACAACTAATGGATATTCAATAACCAAGTAACCATCATTATAATTATTTCTAATTAGTAACTTCTACTGACCTGGTTTCTTTCAAAGAATTCACACCTGAGAAAATTATTAAGAAAAGTAATGAATAAATCTGAATAAAGTAGTTAATGAACGTATAAACAAAAGCTTATTTGGGATCTAATGAACGCATTGAATAAGTAGAATATTGAATTGTAATATTATTTGATTTATATATGTATGTATGTTTTCTTTGTTTTCAGCATATACTGAGACATGTATTTGTTTGTTATAAAATATGTACGTATTTCAGGTACAGCGACGTAACCTATGTACTATTATAATATGTTATGAGTGATAATTAAACTAGTATTTTAGTTGATCAGAAATATGCGTTCATTATTACCAATGCAACCCAAATATTAACCTAAAGTTTGAAGGAATGCAAATAGATTTTAAGAGTTTCTTGTGTACAATTAAATAAATGAATCAATGACTACCATCTATTAAATGATATCACTTATGTGTTGATGAGCATAGATAGTTAGAATCATCAATAAGATTCAATTATACACATACATCGTGAGAGATAGGTAAATTTATATATTTAATAATTAATCTATTGTGCAATCAATACGCATATAAAATGATTTTTATAACCTGAAGGATAGTTCTCTTCTTATTTTACTGAAATCTACCACAACTACCCGCTACAGTAAAGGAAACACATTTTATTATTCAATATAATTTCTTAATAGTATTTATTTATAATATTATTGATTTTTCTCTTCCGCCAACATACAAATATTACAATCGATCCTTTCAATAACTAATTCATGATATCGACTTCATTGGGTAAACATGGAATTATCATAAAATCTGGTTTTTACTGATTTTACAATTTTATCTTTTATTTAAACATCAATCAACATATAATTCTTTTATTTATTTCCCCAGGGTTAAGGGTAAGTTCTTTGTGTTATGAGATGGTCAGAAATGGATAATTATATACTACGCTTTACAAAATAAAACAATAAACTTCGAAAATTTGTTTATTCTTTTAGTGCGTAGTTCCGGATTTGTCCGTAAGAGAGCAGATTATGTTTTATTAAACATGTGATTACACTTTAAAAGTTTCTGTACTGCACGACAATTTGATTTGAGGTTTTCTTGGTTAAATATTAAAAGAAATGTTTATATTACCTCTTTCCTCGAAGTTCTTACTTGTGTGAAGCAGTTTCTTGGGTGGTGTTCTTAGTTGTTTTGTAATTTCATGACCGTCTGTCAGATACCATCTCGTCAAAAACACGAAAAGCGGCTTGGCTAGGCCTGATCTTCAAAATGGTTTTTTTCACTTTTGTTATGGGGTAAAGCAAGTTATATTTGATATTTAAGGTAGTGGTACATAATGTGTATACTGTTAATTAAATTTTGTGATAATTTTGTACTGTTCAAAAGATTTCTAAAGGTTTTTTAATACAATTTTTGTCTCATAACGTTTTCCAACCGAACAGTTTTCAATCTCCAATTCGATTAAACAATATACTGTTATTTCGTTACTGTTAGTAACCCATAATTTTTATATCATTTTTTATTGGTACTGCTATTTACTTTTTAGTATATAGGCCGTTTTTAATTTATAAATTTATTTTTTATTTACAGAAAAATAATTCTTTTTAATTTTGGTTTCTTTCCCAATTTGATTTACATAATACTGTAGTTGTTTGTTTATTTTCTTATAACTTTAGATATAAGTCTTTAACATTATTATTAACTTTAAATGAATTTATATATTATTTATTAATCTCTTATAGTATTCTTACACTGCACTATTTTCTTCTGCCATTTTCCTCATACAGTATTATTTTATTTTTTATTATCATCTGATATTTAAATCTTTTATTTTTTAAAAACCCTGGGTTATCTTATATAATAACACAATTATTTTATTAAATATAAAATTAACATAGGTACTAAATTTTGTTGCCTACACAATATAAATCCTACAATCTAAACAAAATACATAATTAGTTAGTAGCATCACAGTCTACTATTATAATCTATAATTCCCACATCTACAGCACGAGTCTGTAAGAAGTTCACTATTTCACATTCACTTATTTCCGCACTGGGTACACTATAACTCACTTCAAAATATCAAGTAGTTTAACTTCAAGTGCGAGAGACGGTATATCATAAACTTTCAATTGTTTACTTAAATCATTCGGAGTTAGTAATTATTCAAAGTTCAGAAGAGTACATTAAACGGCGGAATGCTAACTCGAGTTCGGAAGTTAGATCGGTAACAAGTAACTTAAAAGACTTAATAATACGTTCAGATCGCGGTAGTGATATTTACCGGTGTGCGCAGTAACGGACTTAGTGAAAATTACACCAAGTGAGCAATCAGACCGTTACACTAACAGACAGCATCACTTAACGATATACAAATTATTTGAACTTAATATTGTGTATCAACAACATAATGAACACGAAACTTTAAACAAACTAATAATTTATATGAACGTTTAATGGAGCAGCGACAAATGAAACTAGACATGTATATTGACATTAAAACGAACTCACAGCATACACAGTAAGATGAAACATTGATTGAACACTGAACTCTAATTATTCACATATGCAAACACCTACGCGAGTAATCGGAAGAATAAAGTGATAAGTGGTTGTGATAAAGCAGCATCCGACGGAATGTGTCTACGAGCCATCTCCATCACCAGAACGAGACTTCGTCAACAACTAATGGATATTCAATAACCAAGTAACCATCATTATAATTATTTCTAATTAGTAACTTCTACTGACCTGGTTTCTTTCAAAGAATTCACACCTGAGAAAATTATTAAGAAAAGTAATGAATAAATCTGAATAAAGTAGTTAATGAACGTATAAACAAAAGCTTATTTGGGATCTAATGAACGCATTGAATAAGTAGAATATTGAATTGTAATATTATTTGATTTATATATGTATGTATGTTTTCTTTGTTTTCAGCATATACTGAGACATGTATTTGTTTGTTATAAAATATGTACGTATTTCAGGTACAGCGACGTAACCTATGTACTATTATAATATGTTATGAGTGATAATTAAACTAGTATTTTAGTTGATCAGAAATATGCGTTCATTATTACCAATGCAACCCAAATATTAACCTAAAGTTTGAAGGAATGCAAATAGATTTTAAGAGTTTCTTGTGTACAATTAAATAAATGAATCAATGACTACCATCTATTAAATGATATCACTTATGTGTTGATGAGCATAGATAGTTAGAATCATCAATAAGATTCAATTATACACATACATCGTGAGAGATAGGTAAATTTATATATTTAATAATTAATCTATTGTGCAATCAATACGCATATAAAATGATTTTTATAACCTGAAGGATAGTTCTCTTCTTATTTTACTGAAATCTACCACAACTACCCGCTACAGTAAAGGAAACACATTTTATTATTCAATATAATTTCTTAATAGTATTTATTTATAATATTATTGATTTTTCTCTTCCGCCAACATACAAATATTACAATCGATCCTTTCAATAACTAATTCATGATATCGACTTCATTGGGTAAACATGGAATTATCATAAAATCTGGTTTTTACTGATTTTACAATTTTATCTTTTATTTAAACATCAATCAACATATAATTCTTTTATTTATTTCCCCAGGGTTAAGGGTAAGTTCTTTGTGTTATGAGATGGTCAGAAATGGATAATTATATACTACGCTTTACAAAATAAAACAATAAACTTCGAAAATTTGTTTATTCTTTTAGTGCGTAGTTCCGGATTTGTCCGTAAGAGAGCAGATTATGTTTTATTAAACATGTGATTACACTTTAAAAGTTTCTGTACTGCACGACAATTTGATTTGAGGTTTTCTTGGTTAAATATTAAAAGAAATGTTTATATTACCTCTTTCCTCGAAGTTCTTACTTGTGTGAAGCAGTTTCTTGGGTGGTGTTCTTAGTTGTTTTGTAATTTCATGACCGTCTGTCAGATACCATCTCGTCAAAAACACGAAAAGCGGCTTGGCTAGGCCTGATCTTCAAAATGGTTTTTTTCACTTTTGTTATGGGGTAAAGCAAGTTATATTTGATATTTAAGGTAGTGGTACATAATGTGTATACTGTTAATTAAATTTTGTGATAATTTTGTACTGTTCAAAAGATTTCTAAAGGTTTTTTAATACAATTTTTGTCTCATAACGTTTTCCAACCGAACAGTTTTCAATCTCCAATTCGATTAAACAATATACTGTTATTTCGTTACTGTTAGTAACCCATAATTTTTATATCATTTTTTATTGGTACTGCTATTTACTTTTTAGTATATAGGCCGTTTTTAATTTATAAATTTATTTTTTATTTACAGAAAAATAATTCTTTTTAATTTTGGTTTCTTTCCCAATTTGATTTACATAATACTGTAGTTGTTTGTTTATTTTCTTATAACTTTAGATATAAGTCTTTAACATTATTATTAACTTTAAATGAATTTATATATTATTTATTAATCTCTTATAGTATTCTTACACTGCACTATTTTCTTCTGCCATTTTCCTCATACAGTATTATTTTATTTTTTATTATCATCTGATATTTAAATCTTTTATTTTTTAAAAACCCTGGGTTATCTTATATAATAACACAATTATTTTATTAAATATAAAATTAACATAGGTACTAAATTTTGTTGCCTACACAATATAAATCCTACAATCTAAACAAAATACATAATTAGTTAGTAGCATCACAGTCTACTATTATAATCTATAATTCCCACATCTACAGCACGAGTCTGTAAGAAGTTCACTATTTCACATTCACTTATTTCCGCACTGGGTACACTATAACTCACTTCAAAATATCAAGTAGTTTAACTTCAAGTGCGAGAGACGGTATATCATAAACTTTCAATTGTTTACTTAAATCATTCGGAGTTAGTAATTATTCAAAGTTCAGAAGAGTACATTAAATGGCGGAATGCTAACTCGAGTTCGGAAGTTAGATCGGTAACAAGTAACTTAAAAGACTTAATAATACGTTCAGATCGCGGTAGTGATATTTACCGGTGTGCGCAGTAACGGACTTAGTGAAAATTACACCAAGTGAGCAATCAGACCGTTACACTAACAGACAGCATCACTTAACGATATACAAATTATTTCAACTTAATATTGTGTATCAACAACATAATGAACACGAAACTTTAAACAAACTAATAATTTATATGAACGTTTAATGGAGCAGCGACAAATGAAACTAGACATGTATATTGACATTAAAACGAACTCACAGCATACACAGTAAGATGAAACATTGATTGAACACTGAACTCTAATTATTCACATATGCAAACACCTACGCGAGTAATCGGAAGAATAAAGTGATAAGTGGTTGTGATAAAGCAGCATCCGACGGAATGTGTCTACGAGCCATCTCCATCACCAGAACGAGACTTCGTCAACAACTAATGGATATTCAATAACCAAGTAACCATCATTATAATTATTTCTAATTAGTAACTTCTACTGACCTGGTTTCTTTCAAAGAATTCACACCTGAGAAAATTATTAAGAAAAGTAATGAATAAATCTGAATAAAGTAGTTAATGAACGTATAAACAAAAGCTTATTTGGGATCTAATGAACGCATTGAATAAGTAGAATATTGAATTGTAATATTATTTGATTTATATATGTATGTATGTTTTCTTTGTTTTCAGCATATACTGAGACATGTATTTGTTTGTTATAAAATATGTACGTATTTCAGGTATAGCGACGTAACCTATGTACTATTATAATATGTTATGAGTGATAATTAAACTAGTATTTTAGTTGATCAGAAATATGCGTTCATTATTACCAATGCAACCCAAATATTAACCTAAAGGATGAAGGAATGCAAATAGATTTTAAGAGTTTCTTGTGTACAATTAAATAAATGAATCAATGACTACCATCTATTAAATGATATCACTTATGTGTTGATGAGCATAGATAGTTAGAATCATCAATAAGATTCAATTATACACATACATCGTGAGAGATAGGTAAATTTATATATTTAATAATTAATCTATTGTGCAATCAATACGCATATAAAATGATTTTTATAACCTGAAGGATAGTTCTCTTCTTATTTTACTGAAATCTACCACAACTACCCGCTACAGTAAAGGAAACACATTTTATTATTCAATATAATTTCTTAATAGTATTTATTTAAGAACATTAAATAATATTATTAATATAATATATAATATTATTGATTTTTCTCTTCCGCCAACATACAAATATTACAATCGATCCTTTCAATAACTAATTCATGATATCGACTTCATTGGGTAAACATGGAATTATCATAAAATCTGGTTTTTACTGATTTTACAATTTTATCTTTTATTTAAACATCAATCAACATATAATTCTTTTATTTATTTCCCCAGGGTTAAGGGTAAGTTCTTTGTGTTATGAGATGGTCAGAAATGGATAATTATATACTACACTTTACAAAATAAAACAATAAACTTCGAAAATTTGTTTATTCTTTTAGTGCGTAGTTCCGGATTTGTCCGTAAGAGAGCAGATTATGTTTTATTAAACATGTGATTACACTTTAAAAGTTTCTGTACTGCACGACAATTTGATTTGAGGTTTTCTTGGTTAAATATTAAAAGAAATGTTTATATTACCTCTTTCCTCGAAGTTCTTACTTGTGTGAAGCAGTTTCTTGGGTGGTGTTCTTAGTTGTTTTGTAATTTCATGACCGTCTGTCAGATACCATCTCGTCAAAAACACGAAAAGCGGCTTGGCTAGGCCTGATCTTCAAAATGGTTTTTTTCACTTTTGTTATGGGGTAAAGCAAGTTATATTTGATATTTAAGGTAGTGGTACATAATGTGTATACTGTTAATTAAATTTTGTGATAATTTTGTACTGTTCAAAAGATTTCTAAAGGTTTTTTAATACAATTTTTGTCTCATAACGTTTTCCAACCGAACAGTTTTCAATCTCCAATTCGATTAAACAATATACTGTTATTTCGTTACTGTTAGTAACCCATAATTTTTATATCATTTTTTATTGGTACTGCTATTTACTTTTTAGTATATAGGCCGTTTTTAATTTATAAATTTATTTTTTATTTACAGAAAAATAATTCTTTTTAATTTTGGTTTCTTTCCCAATTTGATTTACATAATACTGTAGTTGTTTGTTTATTTTCTTATAACTTTAGATATAAGTCTTTAACATTATTATTAACTTTAAATGAATTTATATATTATTTATTAATCTCTTATAGTATTCTTACACTGCACTATTTTCTTCTGCCATTTTCCTCATACAGTATTATTTTATTTTTTATTATCATCTGATATTTAAATCTTTTATTTTTTAAAAACCCTGGGTTATCTTATATAATAACACAATTATTTTATTAAATATAAAATTAACATAGGTACTAAATTTTGTTGCCTACACAATATAAATCCTACAATCTAAACAAAATACATAATTAGTTAGTAGCATCACAGTCTACTATTATAATCTATAATTCCCACATCTACAGCACGAGTCTGTAAGAAGTTCACTATTTCACATTCACTTATTTCCGCACTGGGTACACTATAACTCACTTCAAAATATCAAGTAGTTTAACTTCAAGTGCGAGAGACGGTATATCATAAACTTTCAATTGTTTACTTAAATCATTCGGAGTTAGTAATTATTCAAAGTTCAGAAGAGTACATTAAACGGCGGAATGCTAACTCGAGTTCGGAAGTTAGATCGGTAACAAGTAACTTAAAAGACTTAATAATACGTTCAGATCGCGGTAGTGATATTTACCGGTGTGCGCAGTAACGGACTTAGTGAAAATTACACCAAGTGAGCAATCAGACCGTTACACTAACAGACAGCATCACTTAACGATATACAAATTATTTGAACTTAATATTGTGTATCAACAACATAATGAACACGAAACTTTAAACAAACTAATAATTTATATGAACGTTTAATGGAGCAGCGACAAATGAAACTAGACATGTATATTGACATTAAAACGAACTCACAGCATACACAGTAAGATGAAACATTGATTGAACACTGAACTCTAATTATTCACATATGCAAACACCTACGCGAGTAATCGGAAGAATAAAGTGATAAGTGGTTGTGATAAAGCAGCATCCGACGGAATGTGTCTACGAGCCATCTCCATCACCAGAACGAGACTTCGTCAACAACTAATGGATATTCAATAACCAAGTAACCATCATTATAATTATTTCTAATTAGTAACTTCTACTGACCTGGTTTCTTTCAAAGAATTCACACCTGAGAAAATTATTAAGAAAAGTAATGAATAAATCTGAATAAAGTAGTTAATGAACGTATAAACAAAAGCTTATTTGGGATCTAATGAACGCATTGAATAAGTAGAATATTGAATTGTAATATTATTTGATTTATATATGTATGTATGTTTTCTTTGTTTTCAGCATATACTGAGACATGTATTTGTTTGTTATAAAATATGTACGTATTTCAGGTACAGCGACGTAACCTATGTACTATTATAATATGTTATGAGTGATAATTAAACTAGTATTTTAGTTGATCAGAAATATGCGTTCATTATTACCAATGCAACCCAAATATTAACCTAAAGTTTGAAGGAATGCAAATAGATTTTAAGAGTTTCTTGTGTACAATTAAATAAATGAATCAATGACTACCATCTATTAAATGATATCACTTATGTGTTGATGAGCATAGATAGTTAGAATCATCAATAAGATTCAATTATACACATACATCGTGAGAGATAGGTAAATTTATATATTTAATAATTAATCTATTGTGCAATCAATACGCATATAAAATGATTTTTATAACCTGAAGGATAGTTCTCTTCTTATTTTACTGAAATCTACCACAACTACCCGCTACAGTAAAGGAAACACATTTTATTATTCAATATAATTTCTTAATAGTATTTATTTATAATATTATTGATTTTTCTCTTCCGCCAACATACAAATATTACAATCGATCCTTTCAATAACTAATTCATGATATCGACTTCATTGGGTAAACATGGAATTATCATAAAATCTGGTTTTTACTGATTTTACAATTTTATCTTTTATTTAAACATCAATCAACATATAATTCTTTTATTTATTTCCCCAGGGTTAAGGGTAAGTTCTTTGTGTTATGAGATGGTCAGAAATGGATAATTATATACTACGCTTTACAAAATAAAACAATAAACTTCGAAAATTTGTTTATTCTTTTAGTGCGTAGTTCCGGATTTGTCCGTAAGAGAGCAGATTATGTTTTATTAAACATGTGATTACACTTTAAAAGTTTCTGTACTGCACGACAATTTGATTTGAGGTTTTCTTGGTTAAATATTAAAAGAAATGTTTATATTACCTCTTTCCTCGAAGTTCTTACTTGTGTGAAGCAGTTTCTTGGGTGGTGTTCTTAGTTGTTTTGTAATTTCATGACCGTCTGTCAGATACCATCTCGTCAAAAACACGAAAAGCGGCTTGGCTAGGCCTGATCTTCAAAATGGTTTTTTTCACTTTTGTTATGGGGTAAAGCAAGTTATATTTGATATTTAAGGTAGTGGTACATAATGTGTATACTGTTAATTAAATTTTGTGATAATTTTGTACTGTTCAAAAGATTTCTAAAGGTTTTTTAATACAATTTTTGTCTCATAACGTTTTCCAACCGAACAGTTTTCAATCTCCAATTCGATTAAACAATATACTGTTATTTCGTTACTGTTAGTAACCCATAATTTTTATATCATTTTTTATTGGTACTGCTATTTACTTTTTAGTATATAGGCCGTTTTTAATTTATAAATTTATTTTTTATTTACAGAAAAATAATTCTTTTTAATTTTGGTTTCTTTCCCAATTTGATTTACATAATACTGTAGTTGTTTGTTTATTTTCTTATAACTTTAGATATAAGTCTTTAACATTATTATTAACTTTAAATGAATTTATATATTATTTATTAATCTCTTATAGTATTCTTACACTGCACTATTTTCTTCTGCCATTTTCCTCATACAGTATTATTTTATTTTTTATTATCATCTGATATTTAAATCTTTTATTTTTTAAAAACCCTGGGTTATCTTATATAATAACACAATTATTTTATTAAATATAAAATTAACATAGGTACTAAATTTTGTTGCCTACACAATATAAATCCTACAATCTAAACAAAATACATAATTAGTTAGTAGCATCACAGTCTACTATTATAATCTATAATTCCCACATCTACAGCACGAGTCTGTAAGAAGTTCACTATTTCACATTCACTTATTTCCGCACTGGGTACACTATAACTCACTTCAAAATATCAAGTAGTTTAACTTCAAGTGCGAGAGACGGTATATCATAAACTTTCAATTGTTTACTTAAATCATTCGGAGTTAGTAATTATTCAAAGTTCAGAAGAGTACATTAAATGGCGGAATGCTAACTCGAGTTCGGAAGTTAGATCGGTAACAAGTAACTTAAAAGACTTAATAATACGTTCAGATCGCGGTAGTGATATTTACCGGTGTGCGCAGTAACGGACTTAGTGAAAATTACACCAAGTGAGCAATCAGACCGTTACACTAACAGACAGCATCACTTAACGATATACAAATTATTTGAACTTAATATTGTGTATCAACAACATAATGAACACGAAACTTTAAACAAACTAATAATTTATATGAACGTTTAATGGAGCAGCGACAAATGAAACTAGACATGTATATTGACATTAAAACGAACTCACAGCATACACAGTAAGATGAAACATTGATTGAACACTGAACTCTAATTATTCACATATGCAAACACCTACGCGAGTAATCGGAAGAATAAAGTGATAAGTGGTTGTGATAAAGCAGCATCCGACGGAATGTGTCTACGAGCCATCTCCATCACCAGAACGAGACTTCGTCAACAACTAATGGATATTCAATAACCAAGTAACCATCATTATAATTATTTCTAATTAGTAACTTCTACTGACCTGGTTTCTTTCAAAGAATTCACACCTGAGAAAATTATTAAGAAAAGTAATGAATAAATCTGAATAAAGTAGTTAATGAACGTATAAACAAAAGCTTATTTGGGATCTAATGAACGCATTGAATAAGTAGAATATTGAATTGTAATATTATTTGATTTATATATGTATGTATGTTTTCTTTGTTTTCAGCATATACTGAGACATGTATTTGTTTGTTATAAAATATGTACGTATTTCAGGTACAGCGACGTAACCTATGTACTATTATAATATGTTATGAGTGATAATTAAACTAGTATTTTAGTTGATCAGAAATATGCGTTCATTATTACCAATGCAACCCAAATATTAACCTAAAGGATGAAGGAATGCAAATAGATTTTAAGAGTTTCTTGTGTACAATTAAATAAATGAATCAATGACTACCATCTATTAAATGATATCACTTATGTGTTGATGAGCATAGATAGTTAGAATCATCAATAAGATTCAATTATACACATACATCGTGAGAGATAGGTAAATTTATATATTTAATAATTAATCTATTGTGCAATCAATACGCATATAAAATGATTTTTATAACCTGAAGGATAGTTCTCTTCTTATTTTACTGAAATCTACCACAACTACCCGCTACAGTAAAGGAAACACATTTTATTATTCAATATAATTTCTTAATAGTATTTATTTATAATATTATTGATTTTTCTCTTCCGCCAACATACAAATATTACAATCGATCCTTTCAATAACTAATTCATGATATCGACTTCATTGGGTAAACATGGAATTATCATAAAATCTGGTTTTTACTGATTTTACAATTTTATCTTTTATTTAAACATCAATCAACATATAATTCTTTTATTTATTTCCCCAGGGTTAAGGGTAAGTTCTTTGTGTTATGAGATGGTCAGAAATGGATAATTATATACTACACTTTACAAAATAAAACAATAAACTTCGAAAATTTGTTTATTCTTTTAGTGCGTAGTTCCGGATTTGTCCGTAAGAGAGCAGATTATGTTTTATTAAACATGTGATTACACTTTAAAAGTTTCTGTACTGCACGACAATTTGATTTGAGGTTTTCTTGGTTAAATATTAAAAGAAATGTTTATATTACCTCTTTCCTCGAAGTTCTTACTTGTGTGAAGCAGTTTCTTGGGTGGTGTTCTTAGTTGTTTTGTAATTTCATGACCGTCTGTCAGATACCATCTCGTCAAAAACACGAAAAGCGGCTTGGCTAGGCCTGATCTTCAAAATGGTTTTTTTCACTTTTGTTATGGGGTAAAGCAAGTTATATTTGATATTTAAGGTAGTGGTACATAATGTGTATACTGTTAATTAAATTTTGTGATAATTTTGTACTGTTCAAAAGATTTCTAAAGGTTTTTTAATACAATTTTTGTCTCATAACGTTTTCCAACCGAACAGTTTTCAATCTCCAATTCGATTAAACAATATACTGTTATTTCGTTACTGTTAGTAACCCATAATTTTTATATCATTTTTTATTGGTACTGCTATTTACTTTTTAGTATATAGGCCGTTTTTAATTTATAAATTTATTTTTTATTTACAGAAAAATAATTCTTTTTAATTTTGGTTTCTTTCCCAATTTGATTTACATAATACTGTAGTTGTTTGTTTATTTTCTTATAACTTTAGATATAAGTCTTTAACATTATTATTAACTTTAAATGAATTTATATATTATTTATTAATCTCTTATAGTATTCTTACACTGCACTATTTTCTTCTGCCATTTTCCTCATACAGTATTATTTTATTTTTTATTATCATCTGATATTTAAATCTTTTATTTTTTAAAAACCCTGGGTTATCTTATATAATAACACAATTATTTTATTAAATATAAAATTAACATAGGTACTAAATTTTGTTGCCTACACAATATAAATCCTACAATCTAAACAAAATACATAATTAGTTAGTAGCATCACAGTCTACTATTATAATCTATAATTCCCACATCTACAGCACGAGTCTGTAAGAAGTTCACTATTTCACATTCACTTATTTCCGCACTGGGTACACTATAACTCACTTCAAAATATCAAGTAGTTTAACTTCAAGTGCGAGAGACGGTATATCATAAACTTTCAATTGTTTACTTAAATCATTCGGAGTTAGTAATTATTCAAAGTTCAGAAGAGTACATTAAACGGCGGAATGCTAACTCGAGTTCGGAAGTTAGATCGGTAACAAGTAACTTAAAAGACTTAATAATACGTTCAGATCGCGGTAGTGATATTTACCGGTGTGCGCAGTAACGGACTTAGTGAAAATTACACCAAGTGAGCAATCAGACCGTTACACTAACAGACAGCATCACTTAACGATATACAAATTATTTGAACTTAATATTGTGTATCAACAACATAATGAACACGAAACTTTAAACAAACTAATAATTTATATGAACGTTTAATGGAGCAGCGACAAATGAAACTAGACATGTATATTGACATTAAAACGAACTCACAGCATACACAGTAAGATGAAACATTGATTGAACACTGAACTCTAATTATTCACATATGCAAACACCTACGCGAGTAATCGGAAGAATAAAGTGATAAGTGGTTGTGATAAAGCAGCATCCGACGGAATGTGTCTACGAGCCATCTCCATCACCAGAACGAGACTTCGTCAACAACTAATGGATATTCAATAACCAAGTAACCATCATTATAATTATTTCTAATTAGTAACTTCTACTGACCTGGTTTCTTTCAAAGAATTCACACCTGAGAAAATTATTAAGAAAAGTAATGAATAAATCTGAATAAAGTAGTTAATGAACGTATAAACAAAAGCTTATTTGGGATCTAATGAACGCATTGAATAAGTAGAATATTGAATTGTAATATTATTTGATTTATATATGTATGTATGTTTTCTTTGTTTTCAGCATATACTGAGACATGTATTTGTTTGTTATAAAATATGTACGTATTTCAGGTACAGCGACGTAACCTATGTACTATTATAATATGTTATGAGTGATAATTAAACTAGTATTTTAGTTGATCAGAAATATGCGTTCATTATTACCAATGCAACCCAAATATTAACCTAAAGTTTGAAGGAATGCAAATAGATTTTAAGAGTTTCTTGTGTACAATTAAATAAATGAATCAATGACTACCATCTATTAAATGATATCACTTATGTGTTGATGAGCATAGATAGTTAGAATCATCAATAAGATTCAATTATACACATACATCGTGAGAGATAGGTAAATTTATATATTTAATAATTAATCTATTGTGCAATCAATACGCATATAAAATGATTTTTATAACCTGAAGGATAGTTCTCTTCTTATTTTACTGAAATCTACCACAACTACCCGCTACAGTAAAGGAAACACATTTTATTATTCAATATAATTTCTTAATAGTATTTATTTATAATATTATTGATTTTTCTCTTCCGCCAACATACAAATATTACAATCGATCCTTTCAATAACTAATTCATGATATCGACTTCATTGGGTAAACATGGAATTATCATAAAATCTGGTTTTTACTGATTTTACAATTTTATCTTTTATTTAAACATCAATCAACATATAATTCTTTTATTTATTTCCCCAGGGTTAAGGGTAAGTTCTTTGTGTTATGAGATGGTCAGAAATGGATAATTATATACTACACTTTACAAAATAAAACAATAAACTTCGAAAATTTGTTTATTCTTTTAGTGCGTAGTTCCGGATTTGTCCGTAAGAGAGCAGATTATGTTTTATTAAACATGTGATTACACTTTAAAAGTTTCTGTACTGCACGACAATTTGATTTGAGGTTTTCTTGGTTAAATATTAAAAGAAATGTTTATATTACCTCTTTCCTCGAAGTTCTTACTTGTGTGAAGCAGTTTCTTGGGTGGTGTTCTTAGTTGTTTTGTAATTTCATGACCGTCTGTCAGATACCATCTCGTCAAAAACACGAAAAGCGGCTTGGCTAGGCCTGATCTTCAAAATGGTTTTTTTCACTTTTGTTATGGGGTAAAGCAAGTTATATTTGATATTTAAGGTAGTGGTACATAATGTGTATACTGTTAATTAAATTTTGTGATAATTTTGTACTGTTCAAAAGATTTCTAAAGGTTTTTTAATACAATTTTTGTCTCATAACGTTTTCCAACCGAACAGTTTTCAATCTCCAATTCGATTAAACAATATACTGTTATTTCGTTACTGTTAGTAACCCATAATTTTTATATCATTTTTTATTGGTACTGCTATTTACTTTTTAGTATATAGGCCGTTTTTAATTTATAAATTTATTTTTTATTTACAGAAAAATAATTCTTTTTAATTTTGGTTTCTTTCCCAATTTGATTTACATAATACTGTAGTTGTTTGTTTATTTTCTTATAACTTTAGATATAAGTCTTTAACATTATTATTAACTTTAAATGAATTTATATATTATTTATTAATCTCTTATAGTATTCTTACACTGCACTATTTTCTTCTGCCATTTTCCTCATACAGTATTATTTTATTTTTTATTATCATCTGATATTTAAATCTTTTATTTTTTAAAAACCCTGGGTTATCTTATATAATAACACAATTATTTTATTAAATATAAAATTAACATAGGTACTAAATTTTGTTGCCTACACAATATAAATCCTACAATCTAAACAAAATACATAATTAGTTAGTAGCATCACAGTCTACTATTATAATCTATAATTCCCACATCTACAGCACGAGTCTGTAAGAAGTTCACTATTTCACATTCACTTATTTCCGCACTGGGTACACTATAACTCACTTCAAAATATCAAGTAGTTTAACTTCAAGTGCGAGAGACGGTATATCATAAACTTTCAATTGCTTACTTAAATCATTCGGAGTTAGTAATTATTCAAAGTTCAGAAGAGTACATTAAACGGCGGAATGCTAACTCGAGTTCGGAAGTTAGATCGGTAACAAGTAACTTAAAAGACTTAATAATACGTTCAGATCGCGGTAGTGATATTTACCGGTGTGCGCAGTAACGGACTTAGTGAAAATTACACCAAGTGAGCAATCAGACCGTTACACTAACAGACAGCATCACTTAACGATATACAAATTATTTGAACTTAATATTGTGTATCAACAACATAATGAACACGAAACTTTAAACAAACTAATAATTTATATGAACGTTTAATGGAGCAGCGACAAATGAAACTAGACATGTATATTGACATTAAAACGAACTCACAGCATACACAGTAAGATGAAACATTGATTGAACACTGAACTCTAATTATTCACATATGCAAACACCTACGCGAGTAATCGGAAGAATAAAGTGATAAGTGGTTGTGATAAAGCAGCATCCGACGGAATGTGTCTACGAGCCATCTCCATCACCAGAACGAGACTTCGTCAACAACTAATGGATATTCAATAACCAAGTAACCATCATTATAATTATTTCTAATTAGTAACTTCTACTGACCTGGTTTCTTTCAAAGAATTCACACCTGAGAAAATTATTAAGAAAAGTAATGAATAAATCTGAATAAAGTAGTTAATGAACGTATAAACAAAAGCTTATTTGGGATCTAATGAACGCATTGAATAAGTAGAATATTGAATTGTAATATTATTTGATTTATATATGTATGTATGTTTTCTTTGTTTTCAGCATATACTGAGACATGTATTTGTTTGTTATAAAATATGTACGTATTTCAGGTACAGCGACGTAACCTATGTACTATTATAATATGTTATGAGTGATAATTAAACTAGTATTTTAGTTGATCAGAAATATGCGTTCATTATTACCAATGCAACCCAAATATTAACCTAAAGTTTGAAGGAATGCAAATAGATTTTAAGAGTTTCTTGTGTACAATTAAATAAATGAATCAATGACTACCATCTATTAAATGATATCACTTATGTGTTGATGAGCATAGATAGTTAGAATCATCAATAAGATTCAATTATACACATACATCGTGAGAGATAGGTAAATTTATATATTTAATAATTAATCTATTGTGCAATCAATACGCATATAAAATGATTTTTATAACCTGAAGGATAGTTCTCTTCTTATTTTACTGAAATCTACCACAACTACCCGCTACAGTAAAGGAAACACATTTTATTATTCAATATAATTTCTTAATAGTATTTATTTATAATATTATTGATTTTTCTCTTCCGCCAACATACAAATATTACAATCGATCCTTTCAATAACTAATTCATGATATCGACTTCATTGGGTAAACATGGAATTATCATAAAATCTGGTTTTTACTGATTTTACAATTTTATCTTTTATTTAAACATCAATCAACATATAATTCTTTTATTTATTTCCCCAGGGTTAAGGGTAAGTTCTTTGTGTTATGAGATGGTCAGAAATGGATAATTATATACTACACTTTACAAAATAAAACAATAAACTTCGAAAATTTGTTTATTCTTTTAGTGCGTAGTTCCGGATTTGTCCGTAAGAGAGCAGATTATGTTTTATTAAACATGTGATTACACTTTAAAAGTTTCTGTACTGCACGACAATTTGATTTGAGGTTTTCTTGGTTAAATATTAAAAGAAATGTTTATATTACCTCTTTCCTCGAAGTTCTTACTTGTGTGAAGCAGTTTCTTGGGTGGTGTTCTTAGTTGTTTTGTAATTTCATGACCGTCTGTCAGATACCATCTCGTCAAAAACACGAAAAGCGGCTTGGCTAGGCCTGATCTTCAAAATGGTTTTTTTCACTTTTGTTATGGGGTAAAGCAAGTTATATTTGATATTTAAGGTAGTGGTACATAATGTGTATACTGTTAATTAAATTTTGTGATAATTTTGTACTGTTCAAAAGATTTCTAAAGGTTTTTTAATACAATTTTTGTCTCATAACGTTTTCCAACCGAACAGTTTTCAATCTCCAATTCGATTAAACAATATACTGTTATTTCGTTACTGTTAGTAACCCATAATTTTTATATCATTTTTTATTGGTACTGCTATTTACTTTTTAGTATATAGGCCGTTTTTAATTTATAAATTTATTTTTTATTTACAGAAAAATAATTCTTTTTAATTTTGGTTTCTTTCCCAATTTGATTTACATAATACTGTAGTTGTTTGTTTATTTTCTTATAACTTTAGATATAAGTCTTTAACATTATTATTAACTTTAAATGAATTTATATATTATTTATTAATCTCTTATAGTATTCTTACACTGCACTATTTTCTTCTGCCATTTTCCTCATACAGTATTATTTTATTTTTTATTATCATCTGATATTTAAATCTTTTATTTTTTAAAAACCCTGGGTTATCTTATATAATAACACAATTATTTTATTAAATATAAAATTAACATAGGTACTAAATTTTGTTGCCTACACAATATAAATCCTACAATCTAAACAAAATACATAATTAGTTAGTAGCATCACAGTCTACTATTATAATCTATAATTCCCACATCTACAGCACGAGTCTGTAAGAAGTTCACTATTTCACATTCACTTATTTCCGCACTGGGTACACTATAACTCACTTCAAAATATCAAGTAGTTTAACTTCAAGTGCGAGAGACGGTATATCATAAACTTTCAATTGCTTACTTAAATCATTCGGAGTTAGTAATTATTCAAAGTTCAGAAGAGTACATTAAACGGCGGAATGCTAACTCGAGTTCGGAAGTTAGATCGGTAACAAGTAACTTAAAAGACTTAATAATACGTTCAGATCGCGGTAGTGATATTTACCGGTGTGCGCAGTAACGGACTTAGTGAAAATTACACCAAGTGAGCAATCAGACCGTTACACTAACAGACAGCATCACTTAACGATATACAAATTATTTGAACTTAATATTGTGTATCAACAACATAATGAACACGAAACTTTAAACAAACTAATAATTTATATGAACGTTTAATGGAGCAGCGACAAATGAAACTAGACATGTATATTGACATTAAAACGAACTCACAGCATACACAGTAAGATGAAACATTGATTGAACACTGAACTCTAATTATTCACATATGCAAACACCTACGCGAGTAATCGGAAGAATAAAGTGATAAGTGGTTGTGATAAAGCAGCATCCGACGGAATGTGTCTACGAGCCATCTCCATCACCAGAACGAGACTTCGTCAACAACTAATGGATATTCAATAACCAAGTAACCATCATTATAATTATTTCTAATTAGTAACTTCTACTGACCTGGTTTCTTTCAAAGAATTCACACCTGAGAAAATTATTAAGAAAAGTAATGAATAAATCTGAATAAAGTAGTTAATGAACGTATAAACAAAAGCTTATTTGGGATCTAATGAACGCATTGAATAAGTAGAATATTGAATTGTAATATTATTTGATTTATATATGTATGTATGTTTTCTTTGTTTTCAGCATATACTGAGACATGTATTTGTTTGTTATAAAATATGTACGTATTTCAGGTACAGCGACGTAACCTATGTACTATTATAATATGTTATGAGTGATAATTAAACTAGTATTTTAGTTGATCAGAAATATGCGTTCATTATTACCAATGCAACCCAAATATTAACCTAAAGTTTGAAGGAATGCAAATAGATTTTAAGAGTTTCTTGTGTACAATTAAATAAATGAATCAATGACTACCATCTATTAAATGATATCACTTATGTGTTGATGAGCATAGATAGTTAGAATCATCAATAAGATTCAATTATACACATACATCGTGAGAGATAGGTAAATTTATATATTTAATAATTAATCTATTGTGCAATCAATACGCATATAAAATGATTTTTATAACCTGAAGGATAGTTCTCTTCTTATTTTACTGAAATCTACCACAACTACCCGCTACAGTAAAGGAAACACATTTTATTATTCAATATAATTTCTTAATAGTATTTATTTATAATATTATTGATTTTTCTCTTCCGCCAACATACAAATATTACAATCGATCCTTTCAATAACTAATTCATGATATCGACTTCATTGGGTAAACATGGAATTATCATAAAATCTGGTTTTTACTGATTTTACAATTTTATCTTTTATTTAAACATCAATCAACATATAATTCTTTTATTTATTTCCCCAGGGTTAAGGGTAAGTTCTTTGTGTTATGAGATGGTCAGAAATGGATAATTATATACTACACTTTACAAAATAAAACAATAAACTTCGAAAATTTGTTTATTCTTTTAGTGCGTAGTTCCGGATTTGTCCGTAAGAGAGCAGATTATGTTTTATTAAACATGTGATTACACTTTAAAAGTTTCTGTACTGCACGACAATTTGATTTGAGGTTTTCTTGGTTAAATATTAAAAGAAATGTTTATATTACCTCTTTCCTCGAAGTTCTTACTTGTGTGAAGCAGTTTCTTGGGTGGTGTTCTTAGTTGTTTTGTAATTTCATGACCGTCTGTCAGATACCATCTCGTCAAAAACACGAAAAGCGGCTTGGCTAGGCCTGATCTTCAAAATGGTTTTCTTCACTTTTGTTATGGGGTAAAGCAAGTTATATTTGATATTTAAGGTAGTGGTACATAATGTGTATACTGTTAATTAAATTTTGTGATAATTTTGTACTGTTCAAAAGATTACTAAAGGTTTTTTAATACAATTTTTGTCTCATAACGTTTTCCAACCGAACAGTTTTCAATCTCCAATTCGATTAAACAATATACTGTTATTTCGTTACTGTTAGTAACCCATAATTTTTATATCATTTTTTATTGGTACTGCTATTTACTTTTTAGTATATAGGCCGTTTTTAATTTATAAATTTATTTTTTATTTACAGAAAAATAATTCTTTTTAATTTTGGTTTCTTTCCCAATTTGATTTACATAATACTGTAGTTGTTTGTTTATTTTCTTATAACTTTAGATATAAGTCTTTAACATTATTATTAACTTTAAATGAATTTATATATTATTTATTAATCTCTTATAGTATTCTTACACTGCACTATTTTCTTCTGCCATTTTCCTCATACAGTATTATTTTATTTTTTATTATCATCTGATATTTAAATCTTTTATTTTTTAAAAACCCTGGGTTATCTTATATAATAACACAATTATTTTATTAAATATAAAATTAACATAGGTACTAAATTTTGTTGCCTACACAATATAAATCCTACAATCTAAACAAAATACATAATTAGTTAGTAGCATCACAGTCTACTATTATAATCTATAATTCCCACATCTACAGCACGAGTCTGTAAGAAGTTCACTATTTCACATTCACTTATTTCCGCACTGGGTACACTATAACTCACTTCAAAATATCAAGTAGTTTAACTTCAAGTGCGAGAGACGGTATATCATAAACTTTCAATTGTTTACTTAAATCATTCGGAGTTAGTAATTATTCAAAGTTCAGAAGAGTACATTAAACGGCGGAATGCTAACTCGAGTTCGGAAGTTAGATCGGTAACAAGTAACTTAAAAGACTTAATAATACGTTCAGATCGCGGTAGTGATATTTACCGGTGTGCGCAGTAACGGACTTAGTGAAAATTACACCAAGTGAGCAATCAGACCGTTACACTAACAGATAGCATCACTTAACGATATACAAATTATTTGAACTTAATATTGTGTATCAACAACATAATGAACACGAAACTTTAAACAAACTAATAATTTATATGAACGTTTAATGGAGCAGCGACAAATGAAACTAGACATGTATATTGACATTAAAACGAACTCACAGCATACACAGTAAGATGAAACATTGATTGAACACTGAACTCTAATTATTCACATATGCAAACACCTACGCGAGTAATCGGAAGAATAAAGTGATAAGTGGTTGTGATAAAGCAGCATCCGACGGAATGTGTCTACGAGCCATCTCCATCACCAGAACGAGACTTCGTCAACAACTAATGGATATTCAATAACCAAGTAACCATCATTATAATTATTTCTAATTAGTAACTTCTACTGACCTGGTTTCTTTCAAAGAATTCACACCTGAGAAAATTATTAAGAAAAGTAATGAATAAATCTGAATAAAGTAGTTAATGAACGTATAAACAAAAGCTTATTTGGGATCTAATGAACGCATTGAATAAGTAGAATATTGAATTGTAATATTATTTGATTTATATATGTATGTATGTTTTCTTTGTTTTCAGCATATACTGAGACATGTATTTGTTTGTTATAAAATATGTACGTATTTCAGGTACAGCGACGTAACCTATGTACTATTATAATATGTTATGAGTGATAATTAAACTAGTATTTTAGTTGATCAGAAATATGCGTTCATTATTACCAATGCAACCCAAATATTAACCTAAAGTTTGAAGGAATGCAAATAGATTTTAAGAGTTTCTTGTGTACAATTAAATAAATGAATCAATGACTACCATCTATTAAATGATATCACTTATGTGTTGATGAGCATAGATAGTTAGAATCATCAATAAGATTCAATTATACACATACATCGTGAGAGATAGGTAAATTTATATATTTAATAATTAATCTATTGTGCAATCAATACGCATATAAAATGATTTTTATAACCTGAAGGATAGTTCTCTTCTTATTTTACTGAAATCTACCACAACTACCCGCTACAGTAAAGGAAACACATTTTATTATTCAATATAATTTCTTAATAGTATTTATTTATAATATTATTGATTTTTCTCTTCCGCCAACATACAAATATTACAATCGATCCTTTCAATAACTAATTCATGATATCGACTTCATTGGGTAAACATGGAATTATCATAAAATCTGGTTTTTACTGATTTTACAATTTTATCTTTTATTTAAACATCAATCAACATATAATTCTTTTATTTATTTCCCCAGGGTTAAGGGTAAGTTCTTTGTGTTATGAGATGGTCAGAAATGGATAATTATATACTACACTTTACAAAATAAAACAATAAACTTCAAAAATTTGTTTATTCTTTTAGTGCGTAGTTCCGGATTTGTCCGTAAGAGAGCAGATTATGTTTTATTAAACATGTGATTACACTTTAAAAGTTTCTGTACTGCACGACAATTTGATTTGAGGTTTTCTTGGTTAAATATTAAAAGAAATGTTTATATTACCTCTTTCCTCGAAGTTCTTACTTGTGTGAAGCAGTTTCTTGGGTGGTGTTCTTAGTTGTTTTGTAATTTCATGACCGTCTGTCAGATACCATCTCGTCAAAAACACGAAAAGCGGCTTGGCTAGGCCTGATCTTCAAAATGGTTTTTTTCACTTTTGTTATGGGGTAAAGCAAGTTATATTTGATATTTAAGGTAGTGGTACATAATGTGTATACTGTTAATTAAATTTTGTGATAATTTTGTACTGTTCAAAAGATTTCTAAAGGTTTTTTAATACAATTTTTGTCTCATAACGTTTTCCAACCGAACAGTTTTCAATCTCCAATTCGATTAAACAATATACTGTTATTTCGTTACTGTTAGTAACCCATAATTTTTATATCATTTTTTATTGGTACTGCTATTTACTTTTTAGTATATAGGCCGTTTTTAATTTATAAATTTATTTTTTATTTACAGAAAAATAATTCTTTTTAATTTTGGTTTCTTTCCCAATTTGATTTACATAATACTGTAGTTGTTTGTTTATTTTCTTATAACTTTAGATATAAGTCTTTAACATTATTATTAACTTTAAATGAATTTATATATTATTTATTAATCTCTTATAGTATTCTTACACTGCACTATTTTCTTCTGCCATTTTCCTCATACAGTATTATTTTATTTTTTATTATCATCTGATATTTAAATCTTTTATTTTTTAAAAACCCTGGGTTATCTTATATAATAACACAATTATTTTATTAAATATAAAATTAACATAGGTACTAAATTTTGTTGCCTACACAATATAAATCCTACAATCTAAACAAAATACATAATTAGTTAGTAGCATCACAGTCTACTATTATAATCTATAATTCCCACATCTACAGCACGAGTCTGTAAGAAGTTCACTATTTCACATTCACTTATTTCCGCACTGGGTACACTATAACTCACTTCAAAATATCAAGTAGTTTAACTTCAAGTGCGAGAGACGGTATATCATAAACTTTCAATTGCTTACTTAAATCATTCGGAGTTAGTAATTATTCAAAGTTCAGAAGAGTACATTAAACGGCGGAATGCTAACTCGAGTTCGGAAGTTAGATCGGTAACAAGTAACTTAAAAGACTTAATAATACGTTCAGATCGCGGTAGTGATATTTACCGGTGTGCGCAGTAACGGACTTAGTGAAAATTACACCAAGTGAGCAATCAGACCGTTACACTAACAGACAGCATCACTTAACGATATACAAATTATTTGAACTTAATATTGTGTATCAACAACATAATGAACACGAAACTTTAAACAAACTAATAATTTATATGAACGTTTAATGGAGCAGCGACAAATGAAACTAGACATGTATATTGACATTAAAACGAACTCACAGCATACACAGTAAGATGAAACATTGATTGAACACTGAACTCTAATTATTCACATATGCAAACACCTACGCGAGTAATCGGAAGAATAAAGTGATAAGTGGTTGTGATAAAGCAGCATCCGACGGAATGTGTCTACGAGCCATCTCCATCACCAGAACGAGACTTCGTCAACAACTAATGGATATTCAATAACCAAGTAACCATCATTATAATTATTTCTAATTAGTAACTTCTACTGACCTGGTTTCTTTCAAAGAATTCACACCTGAGAAAATTATTAAGAAAAGTAATGAATAAATCTGAATAAAGTAGTTAATGAACGTATAAACAAAAGCTTATTTGGGATCTAATGAACGCATTGAATAAGTAGAATATTGAATTGTAATATTATTTGATTTATATATGTATGTATGTTTTCTTTGTTTTCAGCATATACTGAGACATGTATTTGTTTGTTATAAAATATGTACGTATTTCAGGTACAGCGACGTAACCTATGTACTATTATAATATGTTATGAGTGATAATTAAACTAGTATTTTAGTTGATCAGAAATATGCGTTCATTATTACCAATGCAACCCAAATATTAACCTAAAGTTTGAAGGAATGCAAATAGATTTTAAGAGTTTCTTGTGTACAATTAAATAAATGAATCAATGACTACCATCTATTAAATGATATCACTTATGTGTTGATGAGCATAGATAGTTAGAATCATCAATAAGATTCAATTATACACATACATCGTGAGAGATAGGTAAATTTATATATTTAATAATTAATCTATTGTGCAATCAATACGCATATAAAATGATTTTTATAACCTGAAGGATAGTTCTCTTCTTATTTTACTGAAATCTACCACAACTACCCGCTACAGTAAAGGAAACACATTTTATTATTCAATATAATTTCTTAATAGTATTTATTTATAATATTATTGATTTTTCTCTTCCGCCAACATACAAATATTACAATCGATCCTTTCAATAACTAATTCATGATATCGACTTCATTGGGTAAACATGGAATTATCATAAAATCTGGTTTTTACTGATTTTACAATTTTATCTTTTATTTAAACATCAATCAACATATAATTCTTTTATTTATTTCCCCAGGGTTAAGGGTAAGTTCTTTGTGTTATGAGATGGTCAGAAATGGATAATTATATACTACACTTTACAAAATAAAACAATAAACTTCAAAAATTTGTTTATTCTTTTAGTGCGTAGTTCCGGATTTGTCCGTAAGAGAGCAGATTATGTTTTATTAAACATGTGATTACACTTTAAAAGTTTCTGTACTGCACGACAATTTGATTTGAGGTTTTCTTGGTTAAATATTAAAAGAAATGTTTATATTACCTCTTTCCTCGAAGTTCTTACTTGTGTGAAGCAGTTTCTTGGGTGGTGTTCTTAGTTGTTTTGTAATTTCATGACCGTCTGTCAGATACCATCTCGTCAAAAACACGAAAAGCGGCTTGGCTAGGCCTGATCTTCAAAATGGTTTTCTTCACTTTTGTTATGGGGTAAAGCAAGTTATATTTGATATTTAAGGTAGTGGTACATAATGTGTATACTGTTAATTAAATTTTGTGATAATTTTGTACTGTTCAAAAGATTACTAAAGGTTTTTTAATACAATTTTTGTCTCATAACGTTTTCCAACCGAACAGTTTTCAATCTCCAATTCAATTAAACAATATACTGTTATTTCGTTACTGTTAGTAACCCATAATTTTTATATCATTTTTTATTGGTACTGCTATTTACTTTTTAGTATATAGGCCGTTTTTAATTTATAAATTTATTTTTTATTTACAGAAAAATAATTCTTTTTAATTTTGGTTTCTTTCCCAATTTGATTTACATAATACTGTAGTTGTTTGTTTATTTTCTTATAACTTTAGATATAAGTCTTTAACATTATTATTAACTTTAAATGAATTTATATATTATTTATTAATCTCTTATAGTATTCTTACACTGCACTATTTTCTTCTGCCATTTTCCTCATACAGTATTATTTTATTTTTTATTATCATCTGATATTTAAATCTTTTATTTTTTAAAAACCCTGGGTTATCTTATATAATAACACAATTATTTTATTAAATATAAAATTAACATAGGTACTAAATTTTGTTGCCTACACAATATAAATCCTACAATCTAAACAAAATACATAATTAGTTAGTAGCATCACAGTCTACTATTATAATCTATAATTCCCACATCTACAGCACGAGTCTGTAAGAAGTTCACTATTTCACATTCACTTATTTCCGCACTGGGTACACTATAACTCACTTCAAAATATCAAGTAGTTTAACTTCAAGTGCGAGAGACGGTATATCATAAACTTTCAATTGTTTACTTAAATCATTCGGAGTTAGTAATTATTCAAAGTTCAGAAGAGTACATTAAACGGCGGAATGCTAACTCGAGTTCGGAAGTTAGATCGGTAACAAGTAACTTAAAAGACTTAATAATACGTTCAGATCGCGGTAGTGATATTTACCGGTGTGCGCAGTAACGGACTTAGTGAAAATTACACCAAGTGAGCAATCAGACCGTTACACTAACAGACAGCATCACTTAACGATATACAAATTATTTGAACTTAATATTGTGTATCAACAACATAATGAACACGAAACTTTAAACAAACTAATAATTTATATGAACGTTTAATGGAGCAGCGACAAATGAAACTAGACATGTATATTGACATTAAAACGAACTCACAGCATACACAGTAAGATGAAACATTGATTGAACACTGAACTCTAATTATTCACATATGCAAACACCTACGCGAGTAATCGGAAGAATAAAGTGATAAGTGGTTGTGATAAAGCAGCATCCGACGGAATGTGTCTACGAGCCATCTCCATCACCAGAACGAGACTTCGTCAACAACTAATGGATATTCAATAACCAAGTAACCATCATTATAATTATTTCTAATTAGTAACTTCTACTGACCTGGTTTCTTTCAAAGAATTCACATCTGAGAAAATTATTAAGAAAAGTAATGAATAAATCTGAATAAAGTAGTTAATGAACGTATAAACAAAAGCTTATTTGGGATCTAATGAACGCATTGAATAAGTAGAATATTGAATTGTAATATTATTTGATTTATATATGTATGTATGTTTTCTTTGTTTTCAGCATATACTGAGACATGTATTTGTTTGTTATAAAATATGTACGTATTTCAGGTACAGCGACGTAACCTATGTACTATTATAATATGTTATGAGTGATAATTAAACTAGTATTTTAGTTGATCAGAAATATGCGTTCATTATTACCAATGCAACCCAAATATTAACCTAAAGTTTGAAGGAATGCAAATAGATTTTAAGAGTTTCTTGTGTACAATTAAATAAATGAATCAATGACTACCATCTATTAAATGATATCACTTATGTGTTGATGAGCATAGATAGTTAGAATCATCAATAAGATTCAATTATACACATACATCGTGAGAGATAGGTAAATTTATATATTTAATAATTAATCTATTGTGCAATCAATACGCATATAAAATGATTTTTATAACCTGAAGGATAGTTCTCTTCTTATTTTACTGAAATCTACCACAACTACCCGCTACAGTAAAGGAAACACATTTTATTATTCAATATAATTTCTTAATAGTATTTATTTATAATATTATTGATTTTTCTCTTCCGCCAACATACAAATATTACAATCGATCCTTTCAATAACTAATTCATGATATCGACTTCATTGGGTAAACATGGAATTATCATAAAATCTGGTTTTTACTGATTTTACAATTTTATCTTTTATTTAAACATCAATCAACATATAATTCTTTTATTTATTTCCCCAGGGTTAAGGGTAAGTTCTTTGTGTTATGAGATGGTCAGAAATGGATAATTATATACTACACTTTACAAAATAAAACAATAAACTTCAAAAATTTGTTTATTCTTTTAGTGCGTAGTTCCGGATTTGTCCGTAAGAGAGCAGATTATGTTTTATTAAACATGTGATTACACTTTAAAAGTTTCTGTACTGCACGACAATTTGATTTGAGGTTTTCTTGGTTAAATATTAAAAGAAATGTTTATATTACCTCTTTCCTCGAAGTTCTTACTTGTGTGAAGCAGTTTCTTGGGTGGTGTTCTTAGTTGTTTTGTAATTTCATGACCGTCTGTCAGATACCATCTCGTCAAAAACACGAAAAGCGGCTTGGCTAGGCCTGATCTTCAAAATGGTTTTCTTCACTTTTGTTATGGGGTAAAGCAAGTTATATTTGATATTTAAGGTAGTGGTACATAATGTGTATACTGTTAATTAAATTTTGTGATAATTTTGTACTGTTCAAAAGATTACTAAAGGTTTTTTAATACAATTTTTGTCTCATAACGTTTTCCAACCGAACAGTTTTCAATCTCCAATTCGATTAAACAATATACTGTTATTTCGTTACTGTTAGTAACCCATAATTTTTATATCATTTTTTATTGGTACTGCTATTTACTTTTTAGTATATAGGCCGTTTTTAATTTATAAATTTATTTTTTATTTACAGAAAAATAATTCTTTTTAATTTTGGTTTCTTTCCCAATTTGATTTACATAATACTGTAGTTGTTTGTTTATTTTCTTTATAACTTTAGATATAAGTCTTTAACATTATTATTAACTTTAAATGAATTTATATATTATTTATTAATCTCTTATAGTATTCTTACACTGCACTATTTTCTTCTGCCATTTTCCTCATACAGTATTATTTTATTTTTTATTATCATCTGATATTTAAATCTTTTATTTTTTAAAAACCCTGGGTTATCTTATATAATAACACAATTATTTTATTAAATATAAAATTAACATAGGTACTAAATTTTGTTGCCTACACAATATAAATCCTACAATCTAAACAAAATACATAATTAGTTAGTAGCATCACAGTCTACTATTATAATCTATAATTCCCACATCTACAGCACGAGTCTGTAAGAAGTTCACTATTTCACATTCACTTATTTCCGCACTGGGTACACTATAACTCACTTCAAAATATCAAGTAGTTTAACTTCAAGTGCGAGAGACGGTATATCATAAACTTTCAATTGTTTACTTAAATCATTCGGAGTTAGTAATTATTCAAAGTTCAGAAGAGTACATTAAACGGCGGAATGCTAACTCGAGTTCGGAAGTTAGATCGGTAACAAGTAACTTAAAAGACTTAATAATACGTTCAGATCGCGGTAGTGATATTTACCGGTGTGCGCAGTAACGGACTTAGTGAAAATTACACCAAGTGAGCAATCAGACCGTTACACTAACAGACAGCATCACTTAACGATATACAAATTATTTGAACTTAATATTGTGTATCAACAACATAATGAACACGAAACTTTAAACAAACTAATAATTTATATGAACGTTTAATGGAGCAGCGACAAATGAAACTAGACATGTATATTGACATTAAAACGAACTCACAGCATACACAGTAAGATGAAACATTGATTGAACACTGAACTCTAATTATTCACATATGCAAACACCTACGCGAGTAATCGGAAGAATAAAGTGATAAGTGGTTGTGATAAAGCAGCATCCGACGGAATGTGTCTACGAGCCATCTCCATCACCAGAACGAGACTTCGTCAACAACTAATGGATATTCAATAACCAAGTAACCATCATTATAATTATTTCTAATTAGTAACTTCTACTGACCTGGTTTCTTTCAAAGAATTCACATCTGAGAAAATTATTAAGAAAAGTAATGAATAAATCTGAATAAAGTAGTTAATGAACGTATAAACAAAAGCTTATTTGGGATCTAATGAACGCATTGAATAAGTAGAATATTGAATTGTAATATTATTTGATTTATATATGTATGTATGTTTTCTTTGTTTTCAGCATATACTGAGACATGTATTTGTTTGTTATAAAATATGTACGTATTTCAGGTACAGCGACGTAACCTATGTACTATTATAATATGTTATGAGTGATAATTAAACTAGTATTTTAGTTGATCAGAAATATGCGTTCATTATTACCAATGCAACCCAAATATTAACCTAAAGTTTGAAGGAATGCAAATAGATTTTAAGAGTTTCTTGTGTACAATTAAATAAATGAATCAATGACTACCATCTATTAAATGATATCACTTATGTGTTGATGAGCATAGATAGTTAGAATCATCAATAAGATTCAATTATACACATACATCGTGAGAGATAGGTAAATTTATATATTTAATAATTAATCTATTGTGCAATCAATACGCATATAAAATGATTTTTATAACCTGAAGGATAGTTCTCTTCTTATTTTACTGAAATCTACCACAACTACCCGCTACAGTAAAGGAAACACATTTTATTATTCAATATAATTTCTTAATAGTATTTATTTATAATATTATTGATTTTTCTCTTCCGCCAACATACAAATATTACAATCGATCCTTTCAATAACTAATTCATGATATCGACTTCATTGGGTAAACATGGAATTATCATAAAATCTGGTTTTTACTGATTTTACAATTTTATCTTTTATTTAAACATCAATCAACATATAATTCTTTTATTTATTTCCCCAGGGTTAAGGGTAAGTTCTTTGTGTTATGAGATGGTCAGAAATGGATAATTATATACTACACTTTACAAAATAAAACAATAAACTTCGAAAATTTGTTTATTCTTTTAGTGCGTAGTTCCGGATTTGTCCGTAAGAGAGCAGATTATGTTTTATTAAACATGTGATTACACTTTAAAAGCTTCTGTACTGCACGACAATTTGATTTGAGGTTTTCTTGGTTAAATATTAAAAGAAATGTTTATATTACCTCTTTCCTCGAAGTTCTTACTTGTGTGAAGCAGTTTCTTGGGTGGTGTTCTTAGTTGTTTTGTAATTTCATGACCGTCTGTCAGATACCATCTCGTCAAAAACACGAAAAGCGGCTTGGCTAGGCCTGATCTTCAAAATGGTTTTTTTCACTTTTGTTATGGGGTAAAGCAAGTTATATTTGATATTTAAGGTAGTGGTACATAATGTTTATACTGTTAATTAAATTTTGTGATAATTTTGTACTGTTCAAAAGATTTCTAAAGGTTTTTTAATACAATTTTTGTCTCATAATGTTTTCCAACCGAACAGTTTTCAATCTCCAATTCGATTAAACAATATACTGTTATTTCGTTACTGTTAGTAACCCATAATTTTTATATCATTTTTTATTGGTACTGCTATTTACTTTTTAGTATATAGGCCGTTTTTAATTATTATAAATTTATTTTTTATTTACAGAAAAATAATTCTTTTTAATTTTGGTTTCTTTCCCAATTTGATTTACATAATACTGTAGTTGTTTGTTTATTTTCTTATAACTTTAGATATAAGTCTTTAACATTATTATTAACTTTAAATGAATTTATATATTATTTATTAATCTCTTATAGTATTCTTACACTGCACTATTTTCTTCTGCCATTTTCCTCATACAGTATTATTTTATTTTTTATTATCATCTGATATTTAAATCTTTTATTTTTTAAAAACCCTGGGTTATCTTATATAATAACACAATTATTTTATTAAATATAAAATTAACATAGGTACTAAATTTTGTTGCCTACACAATATAAATCCTACAATCTAAACAAAATACATAATTAGTTAGTAGCATCACAGTCTACTATTATAATCTATAATTCCCACATCTACAGCACAAGTCTGTAAGAAGTTCACTATTTCACATTCACTTATTTCCGCACTGGGTACACTATAACTCACTTGTCACTGTATATCACTTCAATATCGTTTATAATGTTTAGTGATATAACTTAATTTATAGCTAGTTATAGTTTACCCATTTCTGACCTTTATGGTAGTATAATTTATCATTTATTGGGATTGGGTTATGTAACGTTACAATATATATATATAAAATTTTTGGTGTTTTCAATTTGTTTCTTCTGCAAGTAGTATAATTTTTTTATATTCTTTTTAGTTTTCTCGGTTATATTTGAAATTTTGTTGTTTATATTTTATTCATTTTTATTTTTTAGTAAATTTTGAAACAATACGATTTCTATCAAATAATAAAATACTACTCGAGTCCCTATTCTCGGGCGTCAATGAAACAATATAAATTACTTCATTTATTAATAAACTCTTACCTTTGGGTTCCTCTCCAAGGTTTTACAGACGAACACAGCTGCAGAAAAGATTATCTGGATTTGAGTTACGCAATAATTACGCTAACACCAAAATTTTCAAATTATAACAAATTATCTTTCTTTTTTTATTTAGCACTCATAATACAACAGGTTATTGCATTGTTTATGGCTCTACCTTTTCGTGCTGTTACCAATAAATTGTAAGTAATTATCAATCAAAACAAATATACATAAAAAAAAAACTTTCCTTAACTATTTCTAAATAGTAAAGTATAGTAAAGAATTAACTATAATGACTTCTATTTAATGAACCAATACGTAATTTATCTGTTCCCTTAGAGATCTCATTTAAACTGGACATTTTTATTAAAAATAATAGAAATTGATATAAAATTATAATTTGTTTTGGCCATTTAATTATGTGCTTTCACTTTTCCTTAACTGCCCATGGTCCAATTCGTAGCACTGCCTGTTGAGACGCTTTCTTGGTTTGCACACACTCCTGCAACTGTTTATAATGAGTTCACTGTGTTTTAATTCAATTTTCACTGATTTGATTTTAATATCTCCACATGTGTTAATATCAAGTCGGCCGGCATAACTTTGCTCCAGCACTTAGATGGTTAATTTTTCTGGCCGCGCGGCCATGAGTTGCAATGGAACTTTTATAAATGTTTTAACACTTAACTAGATAGGCCGAATTTATTTTACGGCCCATCTTGTACGCCCGAGGCCACTGTTTTTAACGAACTTGTCAAACTGCTCTTTACTGTCTGATGCAAACCCTGGTGAAGAAGTGTGCTTACTGTGATTCACAAAGACTGCTGGAGAGCTGTTGGGTAATATGTCTGGGCTGGGCTGTCTAGACATCAACAATAACACTGTATGTTGCTGGTTACAAGGGGCACCTCACAGGTGAATCCTGACTGCTTTCCAATTAAAACTGAAACTATGGTAGCACACAATTCTGTACCGTTACAATTTATAATTTTAAATAGATCGTCTTGTTTTGTTTTTATTTGAGTTTGTTCTTTAATTAATAAATTATTGTTATTATGTTTGTAAATGTTAAGATTTTCCCAAATATTCATTTTTTGACCTTTTTGTATGTTCTTAATTAATTTTATATTTTCAATGTTTGGAACTGGTGGTTATTATTTAGACAATGTGTGGCTAAATTAGATTTATAAATATTTGATTTTAAATATGCATTGCGGTGTTGAATGACTCTATCTCGTAGTTTTTTCTTCGTCTGGCCCACGTAAAATTTATTGCAAATAAATTTGCAATTTCTCTGTTTTCAGAGAAATCAGCTGCTGAAGAAAATAAACATTAAAACAATCGTTAACTAATCGACCTAAATCGATTATCAGTTATTTTATTTTACATTAAAATCGATACAAATTTGATTATTTGTTAATTTTATATTAATAGAATTATTTCGATTGTTATTAATTTACTTAGAAACCTCTGATGATACTGATATTTTTCAGTGAAACGTGCATCAGGTGTTAAAAAGAATGTACGAAATTATACTACTTGCAGAAGAAACAAATTGAAAACATCACAAATTATATAATTACTGCAAGAAACATCGAGTTACTTATGTAGAAAATTATATATATATATATATATATAAATCGGTTCATAACGTTATCCTACGTCTTCCGATCCCTAGTCTCCATTGGTCTCGATCTAACCAAGATTCTTCTTCCAATTCCCGGTCTCTCATTGCCCGGTTGATGCCTTCTCTCCAACTCAACCTAGGTCTTCCTCTTCGCCTACGACCATATGGTGTCCATCTCAAAATTTGCTTGGGGAGTCGATTATCCAGCACTCTTTACACATGCCCAAACCATCTTAGCTGTTTTGTTTTTATGTCGTCGACAATAGAGTACTGTACCCCCATTATCTCCCAGATTCTGACGTTTCTTACTTTTTCCAGTTTTGACCTCTCTGCCGCTCTTCGCCAATAATCCATTTCAGTAGCTTCCAACAACTTTTTTGTTCTTTGTATTGTTGGCCATATTTCACACCCATATGACATAATTGGTTTCACGATTGTATTGTATATACGATGTTTATTTTGTTTTGATATTTGTTGATCCCACAATATGCTGTTCAGCAATGCTATTACATTTTTTTCCCAGGTTATTTCTTTCTCTTATCGCCGTATCTAGACTACCATCTTGTGTAACTGTTGTTCCTACATATTTATAGCTACTGCAATTTATTATTTCTTGTTCGTCTTCTAAAATTAAATTCTTCTGTTCCCCACCAATGCACATATACTCCGTTTTCTTTTTGTTTACTTCAAGGCCCCATCTATATACTGTATAAATAAAAGCCAAATACCACTCACTGATTCATACATTCACTCATCACGAAATCTCCATAACTATAAAGCCTACAAACTTGAAATTCGGCACATATGTTCCTCTTGGGTTCTAGGTCCTCGCTAAGAACCCCAAAGTTTTGGGTTTTGAAAACTTTAACGCCAAACCACAAAAAACCGTGAAAAACCGCTTAACATCATGACACCCATAATGCACCTTTTTTCAACTGTACGCTTCCTGGAAGTCTAATGTTTTATTTTTTACTTTCCTTTAGGCTTTTGGGGAGTTACTAAAACAGTATTTTTTTCATCTAACCTATAACCATGAGGAGGTGCGAAAATAATCGCAAAACAGTTTACCCTGTCCCTCTATTCCTTGCTATGTGTCGTTGAGGGTTTATTTTGAATTCTAAGTTCGGCACATACATTCTGAACAGGGTACGGAGACACTGTTTGGCCAGTTGCATACAAGAAACGGTCAAGCAAACAAAATAAATCCTGTTTCAATTGTACTACAAATGGTTCAATGCTGGTGAAACACAGCACCTATACCTCATATGTAGGCCTATCTATATATATAAAAGCCAAATATCACTCACTCACTCATCACGAAATCTCTATAACTATATAGCTTACAAACTTGAAATTCAGCAAGTATGTTCCTCTTGGCTTCTAGGTGCTCGCTAAGAAAGGGTTTTGAAAACTTTAACGCCTAACGGCTAAAAACCGTGATACTGATAATGCAGCTGTTTTCAACTGTAAACTTCCTGGAAGTCTAATGAATGTTTATTTTTTTACTTTCCTTGAGGCTTTTGGGGAGTTACTAAAACAGTATTTTTTTTTCATCTAACCTATAAACTATAACTTATATTTTGAATTCTAAGTTCGGCACATATATTCCTCTTGGCTTCTGGGTGCTCACTAAAAAAGAGTTTTGAAAGCTTTAATGTATATCCGGGTAAAACTCAAAAACCACAACACTGATAATCCCGCTTTTTTGGTTGTACCCTTCCTTCAGTACTTTTTTCCACCACCTTACGAAAGCAAGCAGCCATTGTTGCCAACCGTGAACACCTGAGGGAACTGTCTTATGACACCATTCAGCTGTCCGAAACAGTTGCTGTGAATGTTCCAAAATTAAATCAAGAACAGAGGAAAGCCTACGATGAAATCATGCACATCATTGCTTCTGATTCTGGGCAGCTGTTCTTTCTTGACGCTCCTGGTGGCACTGGTAAAATGTTCTTGATCAATCTGTTGCTAGCCACAATTAGGGGCGAAAGGAAATCACCATTGCCATTGCTTCATCTGGTATTGCAGCTACCTTGATTGACGGAGGCAGGACGGCTCACTCTGTCTTCAAGTTACCTCTCAACCTGAATCATTCTGAGCCTGCACTTTGTAACATCTCTAAGCAGAGTGACATGGCTCAGGTGCTTCGAGATGCCAAAGTTATTGTGTGGGATGAGTGCACCATGGCCCACAAGGGAGGTATTGAGGCTCTGAACAGGATGCTCCAGGACATTAGGGGCCGCAGCCATCTTATGGGTGGAGTTACGGTGCTTTTGGCTGGTGACTTCAGACAGACCTTCCCTGTTGTGCCACGGGGGACACATGCAGATGAAGTCAAGGCCTGTCTCAAGTCATCCCTCTTATGGCCTAATGTCAAAGTCCTGTCCTTGACAGTTAACATGCGTGTCCACCTCCAACGTGGCTTGTGGGCAGAGCAGTTTCCTAACTTATTGCTTGATATTGGTGATGGCAAGATTTTGGAAGATGAGGGAAGAATAAATATTCCTGGTAACCTTTGTGATGTTGTGGGAGATCTGATCAGCTTCAGTGACAGAATATACCCCAACATTCATCAGGCTAGAGAGGATTGCTCTTCATGGCTGATGGAAAGAGCTATTCTCACTCCAACAAACGACTCACCCAACAGCATCAACAAGTTTCTGTTGGTGAAGCTGCCGACTGAGCATATGAGATATGAGTCTGTGGACTCTGTAGTGGAGGTCGAGGATGCTGTACATTACCCTGTGGAGTTCTTGCACACTCTCGACCCACCAGTACTACCACGTCACGTCCTCTACCTCAAGGTTGGCGCTCCAATCATACTGTGCATAATCTAAACCCTCCGAAACTGTGCAATGGCACCAGGCTTCTGCACAAACATGTCATCAAAGCCACGATTTTCACAGGCATTGGTAAGGGAGAATCCGTCATCATCTCTCGAATTCCTCTGATCCCATCCCACTTTCAGTTCAAACATCTGCAGTTTTCCGTTAAGGTGTGCTATGCCATGACCATCAATAAGGCACAGGGGCAGAGTTTCATAGTGGCTGGTGTGGCTCAGGTGCTTCGAGATGCCAAAGTTATTGTGTGGGATGAGTGCACCATGGCCCACAAGGGAGGTATTGAGGCTCTGAACAGGATGCTCCAGGACATTAGGGGCCGCAGCCATCTTATGGGTGGAGTTACGGTGCTTTTGGCTGGTGACTTCAGACAGACCTTCCCTGTTGTGCCACGGGGGACACATGCAGATGAAGTCAAGGCCTGTCTCAAGTCATCCCTCTTATGGCCTAATGTCAAAGTCCTGTCCTTGACAGTTAACATGCGTGTCCACCTCCAACGTGGCTTGTGGGCAGAGCAGTTTCCTAACTTATTGCTTGATATTGGTGATGGCAAGATTTTGGAAGATGAGGGAAGAATAAATATTCCTGGTAACCTTTGTGATGTTGTGGGAGATCTGATCAGCTTCAGTGACAGAATATACCCTAACATTCATCAGGCTAGAGAGGATTGCTCTTCATGGCTGATGGAAAGAGCTATTCTCACTCCAACAAACGACTCACCCAACAGCATCAACAAGTTTCTGTTGGTGAAGCTGCCGACTGAGCATATGAGATATGAGTCTGTGGACTCTGTAGTGGAGGTCGAGGATGCTGTACATTACCCTGTGGAGTTCTTGCACACTCTCGACCCACCAGTACTACCACGTCACGTCCTCTACCTCAAGGTTGGCGCTCCAATCATACTGTGCATAATCTAAACCCTCCGAAACTGTGCAATGGCACCAGGCTTCTGCACAAACATGTCATCAAAGCCACGATTTTCACAGGCATTGGTAAGGGAGAATCCGTCATCATCTCTCGAATTCCTCTGATCCCATCCCACTTTCAGTTCAAACATCTGCAGTTTTCCGTTAAGGTGTGCTATGCCATGACCATCAATAAGGCACAGGGGCAGAGTTTCATAGTGGCTGGTGTGGATCTGAGGAGTGACTGTTTCTCCCATGGCCAGTTGTATGTGGCGTTCTCCACAGTCAGTTCACCTGACAGCCTGGTCATCCTCCAGCCAGAGAGCAAAACCAGGAATGTTGTTTACAGGGAGGTCCTGAGCACTTAATTTGAGGGAGCAACTGAAAGTATATGCTAAGCAAGTTATTAGCCTGACTACGTAGACCAAAAAACCAGGGGTGATGGTAGGATCAAAGGGCTTAAGCCCATCTATTTTATAGTTTTTAGACTTACAATAAAGGACTGTCTTAATCTCTAACAGAAACGTAGCTTACCCTCTCTAACTAAATAATACAGCGTCATTTTTAACAACTCATTAATTTTCAACCTTTAATAGTTGATTGATCAAGCTTGATCAAATTGATCATCTTCAAATTGATCAAACTTAAATAGTTTCTCTTAGTTTCAAAATACCGGTATCTAAGCTTCACAAATAACCTATTTCTATTTTCTGATTTTAAATTCTGTTTTTTTTCTGATAATCACCGTAGCGAAGCACGGGTATCCAGCTAGTAGCTTATATTCCTCTATAAGTTTTCGTGTCATGTATTCCATGTCGTGATAGTCCTGCGCTACCACGACTTGGTCATCAGCAAAATACAGTGTGTACACTGTGTTGTCAATTAGAGGTATCCCCATTTTGTGGCATTTCTTTTTCCAGGTTTTGAGGGCTTGTTCCAGGTATATTTTAAAAAGCGTCGGTGAGAGACAACATCCCTGCTTCAGGCCCTTACTAACATTAAATCCTTTTGAGACTTTACTTCCAACTCAGAACACCATTTATTTTTAAAAAGCCTACTAAACGTTTTTAGATTTGGGATAAAATAACTTCATAAATTTTCCAATAAACAAATAACAAGTTTTAACTAACTTTGTAGATAATTTAATTATGAGAAAATTTATGAGTTTATTAAAAATAAATAGAAGATTATAAAGTCTTCTTTGAGAAGATTTATAAAGTCTATTAAAAGTAAATACAAATTTGAAAAATTTAACTTTAATTAAAAACAAAACAGACAAAAATGCGCCAGGAAAGTGTTACAATTTTAAAGAGAAGAAAGGTTTTTGTAAACGTTTCACAACAAATGTAATTCTAAACAAATTGAAAACTTATGTTTTTGAATTTTTCCTTCAAATGATTAAATATAAAAATTGTTAAATTGATAAAGCTGGAAACGTTTGTTCATCATTAGGTAATGTTAGGTTAATTTTGAATCACCCTATATAATTTGAAAAAAAAATTGAGATAGATTTAAACAGACTGGAAAATATGTATACAGTAAACTCTATTACTTTACCTGAGCTGTTATTGCCGTAATTATAGCAGCCAGCAAGAAATCAGCTGACAGTATTTCAACAAAACAGAACACAATCAGGTCGAATGTGAACAGTGTCATTTCGTTTCCATAGAACAAAATGTTGTCAAACGAATGCCCGTTGTCTGTAAGCAGAGGTACAAAACATGTCACAAATTAAATAATGTTAGAATAACATCAATAACATCGACATGAACACTAGCAACTCACCAACGTAAAGTACACCTCTTCCAGGCATGTCTGAGAACTCAATGTCTAGCAATGCTTCGACAAACATTTTGTCCCGTACTTCGTAATCCAGATCCTTCAATGCCTGAAAGTCAATAACAGTTTTCAATAATACTGCTGATACTAATGACATGCTATACACAGTGTCTCCCCCCAAAATGTACACATTTTGAGTGACTAAAAGTAAAATGTTTATTAAAAGACATACAAGTTTTATAAACTCCAGTTAAAGAAGGCAAGTATAAGATCTTTTGAGTTGTCACAGGTGGAATTGTGAACATTAAGAATCAATTGTATATATAACACTACCGACTCAGATCACAAGTTATTATTTGATAAAAATTATAAATTTTTAAATGATGGCCTAAACTAGTTTTCGGTCCATTAGAGCTTTGTCATAGGCTGTCACTCTAAAGGAGTGAAAACTATTTAGCCCATCAGGTACAAATTTATCATTTTCATCAATAATAATTTGTGATCCAAGTCGATAGTGTTTTATATATATATATAATTAATTAATTAATAACAAGTGACACATCATGGACAACAAAATCCAGGAATATTATGAATCATATATTTTGGTATTTGAAGAGATTCTCTTGCAAAACATTCTTTTAGTTCTTGGATTTTGTTGTCCATGATGTGTCCATTTATTAACTAAATATAAGTATATCACTACCGACTCGGAACACAAAGTTTTTATTGGTAAAATATAAATGTTTTACCTTATAGCTTGATCCAGTTTTCGCTTATTATAAGCTTTGTCAGAGGCTGCAACTGGGAGCGCTATCTATCTTGTTCGATCCTTCAAAAGTCAGCGCCGTTGCTGAGAACAAGACGGACAGCGCTCCTAGTGGCAACCTCCAACGAAGCTTATAATAAGGGAAAACTGGTGCAGGATATAAGGTAAAACTTTTACATTTTACCAACAAAATACTTTGTGTTCCGAGTTGGTAGTGATATACTTATATTTATTCTTTTGGTATTGATGTGTCCTCTTTGTCCAGTAACCTGTCCTTGCTGGTTTAGGTTACTGAACGTGTCCTTAATTCAGAACCTACACTGGTACATAATATGTAAAAAAAGACCACATACAAACCTTCACTTTGTTTGAAATTCATCAATCATGTTAGCAGCATTGGTATAGGGTACAACAGAACATTAATTTTATAGATAAGTCTCGTCTACTTTAATTCATGTCTTAATAAATTTGTAATGTTTAAAAATGGTCAGACCCCCAATTCTGTGCAAACAGAATTAAATTTACTTACGTGTTCCAGAAATGCAGCCAAGAACTTATTCATATTGTGGTATGCTTGAATACTTCTGTCAATATCAGAATTATTATTTGTTCCAGCCATTTTCATTCTGAATGCTGAAGACATGGCTCCTGGCAATTGGCGACTCTGAGAAACAACAATAACAATTAATTCTGTCATTAAACATAATCACTATTTTCTATTGTGGTGTATTAATTGTTCACAACCTAGAGATAGCATACATATGATTTATAATAAAGTTTGAATTACTCACATTCTTAAATTCGATTAATTTTGGTCATAGAACTTTGGACTCGAGAAAGTTCTCGAGAAACTTTGGACACAAACGAATGTTTCATGTTCATTAATCAATGTCTACGAATAGTAATCGTTTTATAATAGTAACTGTTTTATAATATTGTGACCACAAGTGTGCAGTGACCACATATAGTCCTGATGACAGTCTATCGCCAAAATCAACTGAATTTAAGAAATTGAGTAATTAAAACTTTATTGTTAATCATATCTTTAGGTTATGAACAATGAATACACCACAATAGAAGATGGAGATTATAGGTACCATTAGTAAGCAATAAGTGTGTGTACGTTATAAATACATCGCATTATCATTAAAAATAATCAGTGATGGATCACAATAATTACTGAAAGAATAGAACTCATGTCGAGACTAGAAAGAGGCAAACAGGAGGACAGATGTTTTGGCTATTGAATATCTGCAGCCATCTACAGGCAATCAACAATTATAAATGTATATTTAATACCAACAATGTACTAAATATATAAACAATTTTTAATCTATTGCGTTTTTTAATGAACAAAGCGAGTTCTCAGTTTTAACTCGACCGTTTGGCATTAATTTGTCTGTCAATGTGTCTATCTGTTTGTGGTATGTATCACAATAACATTTTCAACACACCAACTGATTTTCCTAAAACTTAGCATACATTTTCATAATTTTACCCTACATTCCTTTTACGCCCGTCTATTGCTTTTGAGGTTAATCCTCCCAAAAATAAGGAGGAAGGAGTAAAAACTTTGAGGGATCAAAATTTTGAAACAAATATCCATGTGGGGCATGAAATTAAAGAGAATACAATAGAACCTCACTAATTCGTCACCTACAGGACCGAAGGGCTGACGAATTAGTGAGGGAGTAAGAAACAAACCCATTACAGACAATATAACATGTAAACATGTTGTAAACACTAGCAATGTACAGTACTAATTTTATGATCCAACAGATTTATTGCTGCAAATTTTCAAACTCAAACTAGTTAAGCACTGTAATTGGAAGAAAAAAGTTTGTTTAATAATTGTGAAAAAAAATCTGTAATTTTCTTGTTTTTTCTGTCGACCATACTTTCCAAGAGCCAAATTATGTATTTGGCGCAATGAAATTATTTTAGGCAGTTCTGATTCATCTTGACCTTTGTACCACTTGATTGCTGTAGTCAGTTTTTGAATGACCTCCTTATGAGAGATTGCAGGTTTTATTGGCTGGTCATCTTCTTCATCATTAGCTTCTGTAGGTTCTGTGGATATCTATATAACAATTTCATTATCACTAAACATTTCATAGCCTAAATCTGGTAAGTCTATTTTACACCAATTTTTGACGTCGTCTTCATTCAAACTGTTAAATGCTGGTAGGTATTGGCAGATATCTAACAATTCCGATGTGAGGTCGACCTACTGGTTCTGCAGACACTGGTTGTAATTCAGGTGGCTGTAACTTATTCCAGGTAGTTTTAGTGTTTTCCGAAATTATCTGCCAGCATCAGCTGCATTATATATTGCATCGTTTATAGTGTATGCCTTCAAAAATTGTTGAATGTCCAAATTGTTTTGCGGGTTACCGTTAGAGCCCTGGCCACAATCAGCATGTTTCTGGAGCGTATATGTTACTTGCTTGATAATAAAGCAAAGAAAAAAGCTTGATTGGGTGATTAATTACAGAGGGAGACAAATTAGTGAGGTTCCACTGTATTAACCAAAATCTAAATATTGTGTTGTTTTGAAATGTTTAAAATTCAAAACACTGGGACCTAGAAATAGGTCTACATTTTTTTTAATTTGTACAAATCCATGCAGAGAGCCAATAAGAACAAAAATAATGATTAGTGCTCGAATTCCAGAACAGGTGGGTCACTTTAATTATTTGGGAAACGATATTGGCTATGATACGAATTACAATATTGATGTTAAGTTAGGTAAGTTCCAGACAGTCTGTGGGACAATCAACCGTATTACAATATTGATGTTAAGTTAGGCAAGTTCCAGACAGTCTGTGGGACAATCAACCGTATTACAATATTGATGTTAAGTTAGGCAAGTTCCAGACAGTCTGTGGGACAATCAACCGTATTACAATATTGATGTTAAGTTAGGTAAGTACCAGACAGTCTGTGGGACAATCAACCGTATTACAATATTGATGTTAAGTTAGGTAAGTTCCAGACAGTCTGTGGGACAATCAACCGTATTACAATATTGATGTTAAGTTAGGCAAGTTCCAGACAGTCTGTGGGACAATCAACCGTATTACAATATTGATGTTAAGTTAGGCAAGTTCCAGACAGTCTGTGGGACAATCAACCGTATTACAATATTGATGTTAAGTTAGGCAAGTTCCAGACAGTCTGTGGGACAATCAACCGTATTACAATATTGATGTTAAGTTAGGTAATTTCCAGACAGTCTGTGGGACAATCAACCGTATTACAATATTGATGTTAAGTTAGGCAAGTTCCAGACAGTCTGTGGGACAATCAACCGTATTACAATATTGATGTTAAGTTAGGCAAGTTCCAGACAGTCTGTGGGACAATCAACCGTATTACAATATTGATGTTAAGTTAGGCAAGTTCCAGACAGTCTGTGGGACAATCAACCGTATTACAATATTGATGTTAAGTTAGGCAAGTTCCAGACAGTCTGTGGGACAATCAACCGTATTACAATATTGATGTTAAGTTAGGCAAGTTCCAGACAGTCTGTGGGACAATCAACCGTATTACAACTTCTTCATTGATATATGTATACAAAAACTAATAAAAAGTAAAAAAAAAATAATTAAAAATAAAAACATTTAAAAGATAAGAGCAGTTAAAAACAATATTGATAGTGATATAACCAATATATTGATATTTATTTTAAATAATTCTTCATGTTCACTATTGTTTTTTTTTAATATATTAAAATCCCCTTTTATTTATGTAAGTAACTCTATGAGTTTCTTGCAGTACTCTTGAATAATATTATATATTATCAAATTGTAATAACTTCTGCAAGTCGTTGATAACGTTCCAGTTATTGACACCCTCAGGGTCCTTAGGGATAACCTTGTTAATGCGAAAAAATTAAGCGCTGAATGTATTATGGAGTTGATGGACCTTTTAGACTTACTTCTCAATCAAAATTACTTTACACATAACAAGGAATTCTACAGCCAACTCGATGGTTTGGCAATGGGATCCCCATTATCAGGCCTTTTGGCCGACGTCTACTTAAATTATTTTGAAAATTCTTTTATATTTTCTAACAATAGATTTGAATCTAACATAGTGTTTTATGGATGTTACCTGACGATACTTTTATGATTTACAATGGCACACACCGTCAGATTGACATTTTACACAATTATTTGAATAGCATCAATGACAATATGAAGTTTACACTAGAAATCGAAGATAACGGTAAATTAAACTTCTTGGATCTTACTGTCAGTAGGCATGGAAATAAGATTCAGTTTGGTATATACAGAAAGCCTACTGCTACTGATATCGTTATTCATGCTACATCCCATCATCCGGTGACTCATAAGATGGCCGCCTTTCATAGTATGATCAGCCGTCTCTTGTCAGTACCACTTAGCTTGCATGATTACTATAACGAGTTGAGTATCATTAAACACATCGCGTCCTCTAATGGTTACAAGGAATCATTGATAGACAGCATCCTCAGAAAATGTAAGAAACATAAGGATTCTAACACACGTGGAACACCTAGGGAGGGAACGCATAAATATGTCCTGACTCCTTACACAGACCTTATGCCCAAGATTGTAGCACCTATTCTGAAAAATAATGGCAATCTTATCGCTGCCTATAGAACAACTAATAACATTTTAAATATCTTGCGCACTCATGAACCTACAGCCCTCGAGAAGAAAACGGGGGTATACAAATTGATGTGTGATGATTGAGACGCGTTTTATGTGGGACAGACCGGCCGTGGTTTTTTAAAAAGGTTCGTTGAACATAGGCCACCCACCAGTTATCGTGCCCTTGAAAACATGAAATCTAGTTTTGCTAAACATCTTGTCGATGAAAATCACAGCTATACTGATTTTAAGACTAACTTAGTCCCCCTCCAGATTTGCAATAAGGGACAGTATATGAACGCTCTCGAATAATTTGAGATTACAAAGCTTATAATAATAGTGACACCAGGCCATTTGTTTTGAACGATCAACTAAACTTTAAGTCGAATGTTTTATATGTTACTGCACTGCGACATCTTTCGAGCGATGAGTGATTTTACTTAGTGCGCGTTCAGCCGGCGTGAGGTGTGCACCTTGGAGCCTACACGTGCGCTTAATGTTGTAGTTTCATTAATTTATTCAATGTGTGTTTTGGATTTTGATATTTTATAATGTTTGACGATTCATCCTCAATTGAGGTTGAAGAGTATGTGTTTTACTCCTGAAGATGGGACAAGCTGTTCCGAAACATGTTGAGTATAGTATAACATCGCAAGTATAAGAATTAAGCCTCTGACGGTGAGTAACGTAGTTTATTTGATTGTCATACAAATGGCTTGGTACTGTAAATAAAACTTAATAATAAAATATGTTATGTTATACAGGAATTATCAAGAGCCCAGCTAGTTTTTTTTTTTTTTTTAATTTTTTTTTTTTTTTTTTTTTTTTTTTAAGAGCTCTCCTTATAGAAAGTTTTTTGCCATATTCATCACAAGTTTCATTAATTTTTTTCATATAATTTGCATATTTGTGGTTTGGATTAAGACAGTCATAATGTTTCTAATGTTTATGTTATATATGAATCCTATCTTAAAGATTCCTATAAATAACCCTTCCTAATGTGACTGTAGGATGTAAGGTATATGATGCACAGTATGTACAAATGGCAACATCACCTTCTCGAAGTACAGCCTCAGTTGTATGGTGCACCCTGTTTTAACTGACGAGGGAATGGCAACCTGTATTGTATTAATACAGGAATAAGTAGTCTCCTGCTTGGTAGTCAACAGCTTCAAGTGGATGAACTGGCAAGTGGTATAGCCCAGGAAAAATAGTCAAAAAATTTGACTTTAAAGGAAAAAATTAGGTAAAAGCTAGTTTTTTGTACATGTGGTCATTGAACCATATGTTATATGAAACCAATGAGTCTACTACTTAAATTTGTCCGGGGTGATTTTATAGGGGTTGAAAGGGGTGAATAAACGATTTTTTGCATATACCTTAAAAACGAAGTATTTTATTAAAAAATATTTCAAATAAAAAATGTAGCGCACAAAATTCCCTATAATTTGGTAGTGTCACATTCTTGTACCTCGAATATTGTTGGAATAGGCCACATTTAAAACTTAAAGTACACGAGTATACTGTATTTTTTGTATTTTGTGTGTATTCCATGTGAATGATCTTTTTTTTTTTTTGTTTTCTTTTTGGAGAGGATGATGCCTACATAAGCCGAAGCTTGTGCATAGGTAATGAGATGGGAATGACTTGAATGATGAACAAATGCCAAACCTTACTGAAAATCAAACCCTGAACCTCTTGGTCTAGAAGCCAGCGCCCTAACCACTAGACCAAACCGGTCGTTCAATATTTTAACTTAAAATATTGTCTCAGGGTGACTTTACCCATATTGAAATATGTAAAAATTTGTTGTTTTTCTGCTGATGCAAATGAAGAATTTCGTCAAAAAAAGTATCAAATAAAATAGTGTTTCACATTTTTAGTAACTTCTATACAATGAAGTACCGTACAGAAAGGATCTATATAATGCAGACCAAATTACCTAAGTATTGTAAAAGTAAAGTAAAAACATTTTTACTTTTTCAAAATTTTTTATATTTTTTCTCTATAACGGTACGTGAAAAGGGTATTACTATAGATCCTTTAACTCTCTATCAAAGAATGCTGTTGTGCAGAGAATTGAGTGATGATATATCAGAGTATTTTAAATCTGAAATTGCTCCGTACCCAATGTCTCTTTTCACAAATACTGGAATGAAAAAACTACCAAGTCCGCTTTATATGATGAGTTTAAAAATATTGATGACAATTTACTGAACAAGACAAACATCTGCGTACTAGATGGAGGGTATTTGTTGCACAAAGTGAAAAGGAATTTTAAAAAGTGCAGTAATTATAAAGAAGTATGTGATACATACATGCAATGTGTTTTGTGTACTTTTAAGTCTGCAGTAATCATCTTCGATGGATATGATAATCCTGACAGTACAAAAAAATCCAAACAGCAATGTCGATACGCAAACATCAGTCCACAGTTCAGCATAATAGAAGTAACTCCCCTGTCCGTCGGCCAAGAAAAGTTTTTAGCTAATTGTGAAAATAAAAAACAACTAGTTGAAATGTTGAAAAAATTTGAAGAACAAAAGTTTGAAGTACGACAGTCATCTGACGACGCAGATACACTGATTGTGCAAACTGCCAGTTAGAAGTATCAGAACTTGCAAGTGACAATTTTTGGCCAAGATACTGATTTGCTTGTACTTGTGATAGCTTTAAGTCCAGCAGACAGATATATTTTTCTTGAAACCAAATATCGGCAAAATAAAGCAAAATTATTTTCCTCGCAAAATTTGCAAATGCAATTCACAAATGTCAAAAGCTTCATCCTTCTAGTACATGCATTTAGTGGCTGTGACATGACTAGTTCAGTTCATGGGAAAGGTAAAAAACAATTACTGAAGCTATTGGAGAATAACAGAAATTTGGACAATGCTGTAGTAGTGTTTAATAGTGTGAATTCAAATAAAAGTGAAGTAGAAAAAGCTGATGAAAAATTACGGTGTTTCTAATTCTTTATGGTTCGAAAGATGAAAGGAAAAAACACTAGACGAGTACAGTGTTTCAGAAATCTCCTAAAGAGGCACCTGCCAAATTAGAGCTTTTACCTCCAACTTCAGTAGTTGCAGCTCAGCATTACTTTAGAGTTTACTACCAAGTTCAGAAATGGATAGGCAACCATAAAAGTTCAGAGTATTGGGGATGGGAAAGGAAAAATAATTTTTTGCAGCCCATTAAGAGTATATTAGAACCAGCTCCTGAATCAATTTAAATTTTATTTCCTGTGACTGCACGACTGACTGTTCTACTTTTCGTTGTCACTGCCTAAAATCCGGATTGCAATGCACAGTCATGTGTAAAAATGGTCAAGGATCAACGTGTCAGAATTGTGAATTTCTTATTGATGATCTTGAAGAAACAAATGTCAATAAAAACAGTCATACTGAAGACTTTTTGTGACTTAAATTTTTATTATAAAAAGACTCTTACAACAGGAAAATCTTACCACATTTTTAAAAGTTAGTGTATAATTTTCTTGTAACTTTTTTTATTGTATTATTATTAAATCATTTCCATTTCATTCAATTTAAATTTATCATCTGATATTTCTGAACAAATTATTTATTCAGTTGTAAAAATTTTACTTTATCTTAAGTGTTTGTTTTTGTAAATGTTTTGTGTTGATTTTACCTTTCTTTTGTGTTTGATTTCACATATTTGATTTCTTAAACTGATTGCTTTCTGATTTTGACATTTTATGATATCTGTTTAATTATGTAATTAATTTTTTTAATGACTACTGTGTACAGTTCAAGATGAATTTTTTTGTATTTTCACATCATTTTAATTTTAGTCATTAAGTTCAGAAAAAATGTTCAGATTTTAAATTCAATAATTATTGCATTTGCTTTTTTATTCAATCAATGTTTTATTTATAAAATATTTGTTTCATTTTCCAATCCTTTTACTATATTATTCTTACTGTTGTTATTATCATTACAATATTGTAAATATTGAAAGATACTTTTTCAAGATATTTCACCTGTAATAATAAACTATGTGAACTTATGAAAAATGTGTTTTTTTCACTGTTTCATAAATATTCATCCTCTTGTTAAAAAAAAAAAAAAAAAAACAAAAGAGCATTCACATGCAATACAGGAGAAAAATTAAAAAAATACAATATACTCTAAGTTTTAAAAGTGGCCTGTTCCAACAATCTTTGAGATACAGGAATGTGACACCCACCAAATTATAGGGAATTTTGTAAGCTACATATTTTATTCATAACATTTTTTGGTAAAATACTTCGTTTTTAAGTTATATGCAAAAAATCGTTTTTTCACCCCTTTCAACCCCTGTTAAACCACCCCTAGACACTTTTAAGTGGTAGACTCATTGGTTTTGTATAACTTATGGTTCAAGGACCATATACACAAAAAATTAGCTTTTATCTAATTTTGTCCTTAAAACTTCCTATTTTTCCTGGGCTAGTAGGGCACGGCACCTCATTGTCCTGAGGTTGAGAAATCTGCCCCGAAGGCGGATGAACTAGTTACTAGTAAACAACACTGGGATGTAGAAGGTAATGAGAAACTACTACATTTAAGATCATTTAGATATCTCTAGTAATATCATCATGGCTATGTTCAAGGCAAAATCATCCGGAGCTTCAATACAACTGACTTATTCCGTGCAGCAGTACAGAAAGTTAAAATAGTCTGTATTATATCCAACATCCAAAATGGATAGGAACTATCAGAAGGAGAACATGACTGTGAAATCACAAAAAATTTTGCTTATCCAATAAAGTGCTACCATGAGTATTTCAGGGTTAATCAACACTACTATAATTTAAATTCAATCATTTATACTCAATTTATATTCAAAAGTTACATCGCATACATTACTCACAATATTCAACGATGTCATAACTTTGTCGTAATAGACTCTCAACTGGTTTGGTATGAACATTTGAAATGTCTGTTGGTCAGACTGTGGCAACAAACCCCGGTGGCCGACCAAATCATCTTCCTCCCTCTGTAACTGATTCATTATTGTCTGCATGTCTGTGTCTGCAAACCCATGGGCAGATCTGTAACAGCAATTGTATATTTATATTCAGTGGTGTGGCATGGGTACATAACAGACTAGCAGGTACCCACGGCTTCGCACGCGAATATTTGTATATGATTGTTGTGGTAGCTGTCGAGTTAGTAGTTTGGAACCCAATCTGAGGATCGACTAATTTTAATGTAAAATGATAACCATCTTCTCCTCTGCAAAACATTAAAGGGTACTGTAAAGCATCATAAGCTCGATGCGTTTCTGCAATTCGATGTAGCTTATGATCCCTCGCACGGATTATTATATCGAGTTTATTGCATTCCTGGTTAACTAAAACTACTGCCACCTCATTAGTTGTCGGTGCATTGTAGCGACCCCTGTGCTCTTCATTATTTTCTGTTCGATCAGCATGAATCACAATATTGTACTGATTATTATTCGCAGATGTTACAAATTCAAACGCATTTTTCAGTTCACTAACATATGGGTTGATTGCGTGAAGTAAATTTTGAAGTTCTGTTACTAATGGCTTATCCAACTTACGAATATGATCCATTCTTGTTTCAGATTGCTGTAAATAATCAGCTATGAAATACACCTGTAGAAATTTTGGTACTTCGTTTTGTGTGGGGAGTAGCCTAATGATCCCATGAGGTGATATACTTGCCCCTGAAGTTTGAAAGTAGGCATGAAGCTCCCGTCGACTATTTCATTGACTCCGAATGATGTGAATTGAAAAGCTGAATTGTACGATCTTAATGCTTTCAAAATTTTTTTCGATAAAAGATGTTCTCCATTTAATAATGATTTTAATGGTTCTGGAGGAGGAAGTATGGGATCTAATCGCATTTTTCCTGCAGAACAGCATAATCCATGTGATTCATTTTTCCACTTTAAAGCTTTGCAATGAGGGCAAACCATACTCGGTAACCCGATATCTGTTTCATTCGCGTAGTTAATAACTGGATTATAATTGAAACCACTATTTAATTTTGCATTCCATCGTAAAGTAGGACCTCGTGATCTGAGAGTCGCTTGCCTGCGTCTTTGTGCCGCTAATCTATTTTCACGAATCGTAGGACTTTCAACCCGTGAGACTTCTTCTAATCCAGATCTTTCTGAAGAGTTTCCAGGAGCTGATTGCATTTCAACTCCTTCGACGTCATTTTCAGATGCTCTAAGACGCCTCTTTCTTTCCGCAGCAGCAATAGATCTTCCTAAACATGATCGTCTTTTTGGCATTGCAAAGCTAAAAAAAGGGAAATTTATTTATTTGATCTATACTAATAAATCTGTAGGGGGCAATTAATAATTTATACAATACAATACATATTGCACATATTACTTACCGATGACATAAAATTAACGAAAAAAGGCACTGATACTACATCACTGACGCTCATCGCATAATTCTCGATGAAGTAGGTTAAGTATAATTCTCGACAATTAATTATTCCTACTGCACATAGGCCTACTGAATATTCAAATGTCGAAGAGTATGGTTTGTCAGAATCAACGTGTACTATATAATCAATGTTACAATATAATCAAACAATGAATTATTGTATTGTTTATACGAATTCCATATGCTAAGAATTCCATAAGAATATTATTAATACAGATGTACCATTAGCAATTTACCAACTCGACAGTTACCACAACAATCATATATACAAAAATTCGCGATCGAATCAGCGGGTTTAAAAAAATGAGTTTTTTTTTGCTATAACTTCGGTTCTTTTTAACCTATCGTTATTCGCAATCAAAGCCGCGGGTTTAAGAAAATGCGTTTTTTTGCAATAACTTCGGTTCTTTTTAACCTATCGTTATCAGATAAAGTGGAAAACCTTCCGTTGGGTACCTGCTATCAGCGTGCAAAGTTTCATTGAAATCGGTTCAGTAGACTCTGAGATTATATTCGATGCCGGTAAATATCGTTTGTTTATTTACTTGTTACTATGGTAACATACCGATGACGGACGCACTACCTAGCGTGTTATATTATAGATATTCCCAGTTGTAATAGGCTTAAAACTTAGCCTAAAAATTAATTCGAATTTTTCCTAGAAGAGATTGTCAACGTTAGAGAAGCTCAATTTGTGCCGGTAGGGAGAAAGGTTGGGGTACACGACAATATTGGTAGGTATACCCCCTCCCCCCACTACTCCAGTCTCGTGTTTCACTGCGGATACGCTTTTCTATCGTTGAAAACCTCTAACTAGTGTTCTTTTTATAGCTAAAATATCTTTTTAGAGTATTTTCTATCTTTCGCTGGTAGAAAAAGAGGGCCTCGGTTCAACGGGATCTGATTCCATTATACTTAAACAGAATAAATGAGAACACAAATAATCGAATTATTAATAATAAAGACAAACAGAGAAACACATAACTAAATGAACAAAACTTAAATAGGTAGGTAGTAACTGTTGCAAGTTGGTTCCGAAACGAACATAGCTGCTAACTGAGCGCTTTGCCGGTTTATACAGTGACAACACATTGGGTGGACGAATGTGTTCCCCCCTTTCCACTGATAACTACTATGAGGTAAATGACCGTATGCAGTAAAACATTCCCGATGTCTGAGCCGGCAGCACAAGACAGTGCAAGTGCCTAGCAGTTCGAAAGCCAAGCTATGCTTTTCTTCAAGTTTCCCTACTAATATTGTTCGGATTTCAAATTATTCAATAAATAAACTATTAATTCTGTGATATAATTAATATTATTTCTTTGACAACAGCAGTTGCATGGACGCCATGCTAATGTTCATATTGTGTAACAATTGTGGGGGATGTATTTTAAACAATTCTACTGTATTACACATAACAATTCTAATTTTTATTATTCTCTTGACAACATTCACCAACTTCTTAAAACATAAGTAAAAAGATTAATATATAGTTGTATATTATACTATTTCCCTATGAAAATGGGATAGGAGTGAATAAATGGTGTCCAACTAAAAATATTATAACTCTGAAGCACTTTGTTTAATCAGATTGAAGTTTTTTGATATTAAATAAGTAGTTACATAAACCATCTATTTGGACTGCCATCATCATATTTTTTACTTAATGTTTTGATCCCTAGAATCTGGAATAATCCTCAGAAGCTATTAGTGGTGGTTGAAAGATCCTATTGTGAGATTAGTTCGAAGCGTTAAGTGAAAAAATATTATGATGGAGGCAGTCCAATTAGATGGTGTACCCGATAGAAATCACCCATTACTTAAGAGATTTAAAGAATAAATAAATAGTTGTTACCTAAAAATTGTAAAAAGGTGTAATTTTTAATTTTTCTGAATAATTTAATTCATTGACAATGATACAGACGACAGCCAAAGTAAAATTGCAAATGGGTACAACAGAACCTTTAAAGTCACGAGAGGGTTAAAACAGGTCAATGGGCTGGCACCAACCCTGTTCAACTTAACACTTGAATATGTGATCAAAAATTGTCAATTGATAGGAATGCAACATTAGAACATAAAATGGTCCAGATTGTAGGATATGCGGATGATATTAATATTATGGCAAAATCCTAAGGAAGAGCAAAAGAGACCTTCCAGTAACTCAAAGGTGAAGCAGAAGAGATAGGATTACAGTTGAATTCAGATTAAACTAAGGTTATGATCATCACTTGAAGGAAAACCTGAACAGATTGAAATCGAACCACTAAACCTGGAAATAGTTAATCATTTTAAATATTTGGGATATTGGATGGCAGAAGATAATGAAAAAATAAATGAAAAAAGGATAAGTATAAGGCTGCAAATAGAGCATATGCTTTGTTGACAACTATATTCAAGACAAGGAATATGCGCCATCAGTCCAAGGTCACATTATATAAATTTATGATTAGACCGGTGATAACATATGGCAGAGAGACTTAGACTCTGAACAAACACGCCGCTAACATAGTCAATACCTTTGAAAGGAGAATTTTGAGGAGAATATATGTACCAATCCAAGTCAATGGGATATGGAGAATGCGTCACAATGAGGAATAATTTCATCATCATATGGCATTCTAACATGTGGCAAGTTGTAGGCACAACCACCCACTGTCTCCATTCAATCTGTTCTATGCTTGAGACTTCATCTCTTCATGTGGAACTCCATATTGTATATCAAGCAAGAGCTTCAATCTTCTCCTCCTCCTCTTCTCTCTTCACTGTTCCCCCAAAGAATCATTGTAAAGGCTTCAATTTTTTGGTACTTTTGTGAAGTGTGCCCTAACTATATTTTTGCTATTTTGACCATGCAATATCAATATGTCACATTCTGAAGAAGAAGAAAAACTGTATCAATTGTAAAAGATTTTCTTGGTTAATTTCGTATAAAAATATATGATATTTTGATGTTTTAGGTTATGAAAGAATTTTTTTTTGTTTATTGTGTAAAGAAAACAATACACGTCTTATGACAAAATAAAATGTTTAACTAAATGCACGAACTGTAACATGGTTACATTTAAAAATAGAGAAGTAAACACTAAACGAGGGGGGGGACAACACCGTCTCTGTATCTGCTGAGACTAGTGCAGTTTAATTAACACTTTACTTTATTTTAATTAATCTTTATTATATATTTATTGTTTACACTGTACACTGTTTAGTAAAAGTGCAAAATACAAGTAGTTTTATACTTCACATTAAATGGTAATTATATAAAACAAAAACTATAATCCTTTATTATTCCCTTGTAGTAATAAATTAGGCATCATTAGTCCAGAGACAAAACTGAGACCCTCATCAATTTTTTGTTTTGTAGTATTTTGTTAATATACTAATTTCACTATTTATTGAACTTACTATACTTTGTACAAATTATATTCCAGATTACGGTCAAATGAGAGCTGGATAACAAATATATTTGTCTCTCACTTTATTAAAACAATACTTGAAACTATTATAACATGTCTGGGCAGCAACAGTATGTCTTTTGCTGGTAATACAAAAAATTACTACTAATAATATCACGTTAACTAATGCAAGGAAACTAATAAAAATACGAGTAGTTCTAATAAACATTGGTTATTTATCGTTGTTTTTATAGTTGACTTAAGTTTTCCATCAAAAACAGAATAAATTGCTAAATAATTTAATTTTTTAACAATTATTTTGAATTGCTGTTATGGATGAAATATATTTGGTAATTGTTTAGATCCTGGGGCTCACAAAATTCGCAAGATAATTGAGAATGCTGTTACTCAGTCTTTTACGATTAAATAAAATATTATAATCATATACTTAAATTGTTAATAAACACGAGAGGACACTTGTAGGAACACTGGTAAACAAACTGGAAATAAGTTACGGCCTATAGGTTAAGTTTACAAAATATCTCACTGTTGACGTAGTTGTTGGACTCATTGATAGAGCGGCAGTGTTGTCCCCACCATTGTGCTACTTGCACAATCTGGATAGGAAAATGTACAGCTAGACGCTAGTCAGTGTTTACCTACGACTTTGCCATCTTCCCTTACGCATTACACCCATGGCCTTTGTGCAGCTCATACCACACCATCACCAAAGAGAAACTGTACAGTGACAATGTGGGTATTGTTGTGTTGTTACTGACTCATGTCACCAGATTGTTGTACTGTCTCAACAGCGAGTGGAAAGAGTTGGACTGACTCAACATTGAGCCAAACATAGAAAACATAATGATGAATTAATGCCATACGAAGTGAGCCCTTTTCCTCTGATCTATTCTGCTGCTTTTATTCAAGTCTTGATATAATTCAAAGAGACATTATAACCAAACTATTTAAAACATGTATATTTGATTTCAGTAGAACAATAACTTAATCATATGGTTTGCTACGGATTGCAAATAATTACAGACATGACCACATCTACTGAGAGGAAAACAAATGTAAAGTGTTAATTTTCCTTGCAACATTTCTTACAGAAGTTACATACCTTCCATGAATGTAGTAACCAAAATTCTCTAGAGCCAGTATAAACACACTGATGTTTGCCAATGAGCACACGTCTACAAATTCCTGTACACAGTTTTTTATGTATCTTTCGTATACGCCAGTCATGAATAACAACTGAAAAACAAAACGAACACAGATGAGTTGAGATTACATAATAACAGGTGAGGTTACATATGGTAAAACGTATGTTACATTGTGGATTATGATTAAGAACCATAAATCAATGTATTTTGTATGAGTGAATACAAAATACTCATTCCGTCGAATTTTAAGTCAGATTCAAGTACGGTGACTTATGTATAGAAATACATATTTTTATAAGTCCATCATTTTCTATATATGTAACTCAACGTTTCTTGCAGCAATTATATAATATTGTGATACTATTCAATGTAGTTTCTTCTGCAAGTAGTGTATTGTGTTTTTGTCATTTCAACACCTAACGCACGTTTCACTGAAAAATATCAGCATCATCAGAGGTTTGTAAGTAAATCAATAACAATCTTTTTTTTATTATCGACAAGAATTATTTCGATTGAGGATCCTAATTGACATGGACAGCACATATAACTAATGTTGAAGTTCTTAGAAAGATGAAGAAAGAAAGGGAAGTTACTAACACAGTGAAGATAAGAAAGCTTCAGTATCTGGAACATCTCATAAGAAATGAACAGAGATTTTGCTTATTGCAGTCCATACTACAAGGAAAAGTACTTGGAAAGAGAGGAGTTGGGCGATCGAGAATCTCATGGCTGAGAAATTTAAGGACCTCGTTTGGTATGAATACAACTGACTTATTCCGTGCAGCAGTACAGAAAGTTAAAATAGTCTGAATTATATCCAACATCCGAAACGGATAGGAACTATCAGAAGAAGATAAGTGTACATAAAATTGATCAGGGTGAAAAATGTCTTAATAAATAAAAAGTTAAAGTACTGTACTGGTATAGCTTGTGTGATGAGAATGATTACATCCATTGATACTGTCCATGTATGCTGATCAGATTGTCCTATTGGACAAGAAGATATCTTGTCCATGTGGACACATCTTTGCCACAATTACCATTCAACAACTGCCAGCTTTTCACTTTCAGTGAAGGTGACCATCATTCTGCAGTGAGTGTAGGCCTTTGTTTACAGGGACACATCAACACCATGATTGTATGGGTGAAGCTAAAAAAAATTTAATTACACCTCATAAGACTTGCTTGGATAGCCAATATAAATGGCTTGAATGACAGAGTGAAAATACAGGTTTAGCCAAATTTAAGTAAATATTTTCTTCGTTGTTTATGGTAAAAAAATGTTTGGGATTTAGAACAGACCAATGTGGTGAAATAAGAGTTGTTTGATTGGAGGATGTTCTCAAAGATTACTGTTTCTATTTTGATATATAATGTTATAAGTTATTTGTTTTATAAAGGAAGGATATGTGCATATGGTCCAGAAAGCTGGACCCTGACGAAAATGGAAAGGAGCTACTTTGGAGCTTTTGAGATGTGGTGCTGGAGGAGGATTCATAGCTGTCATAGCTGGAAGCAATGGATGGATGTCAAAGCCTAATAATGAGTTTTTGAAGAGAGTGGGTAAAAAAAAGGAAAATGAATGGAATCATTGTGGAAGAGGGAAGTAATACAGTTGGTCACCTGCTATGCCATTTAAACTCGGTTCACCACCCTGATTGAGGGAATGATCGAGGGTGTAAATGGGTGGAGAAGGGGCCAGGCATGTCCACATGGATGAAACAAAAGGAGGAAGAAAGTATGTGGTGATTAAGAGACTGTCTATAAAAGGGAAGGGTTGAGGAGAAGAAGAAGAAGAAGAAGGTACTTTGTGTGCTCGAAAAATATTAAACTGTTTGACCATAAAAAAATTGACATAGGATTCAGTTAGAGCTGCTGCAAGTGATGTCAGAATTATGATATTCGCAAACTTCCAACAGAAGATAACCCTAAGAAGAAAGAGATGCTAATTATCCACTGGTCTTACAAAAACAAAAAAAAATAGAAAGGTTACTCTTCTAATAATTGCTGCCACACTATATATTTAATTTTCAATTATTAATTATTTTATTAAACAATAAGATGTTTTATGCAATTTCTTGTTGTTGTGTAGTTAAGTGAAAACAATACTAAACAAGGGTCAGTTGAAAAGTTCGTGGAGTGACAACTTCAGCTTAGCAGATTTTTCGTGTGCTGCAAGATTTGTATTTTATGTGAACTTCTGTTAATTTCCAAATTTATCTATTAATTCATGCATTATTTAGAAGCTGTTAAAAATTGACATGTCATACGTGTTTTGAAAAACAGACAAAATCAAATATCGTGGTGTGATTCTTTGTTAAAAATTGTTTAGTCCCAATGGAAATTCAAAACCAAATTGTAAAAGTGTCAGGAAATGCTGTGACTTCAAAACCAATGGTTTGTAAGTAGGTACTTGAGTTTAAACGTGGTCGTATGAGCACTGAAAATGTGGTAGCACTGGATACCACAGAAATGCAACAACTTCAGATACGGCAGCACAACGCTTTTTCACACCAAGTTCTTGAGTTAAAGTATGAAGCACCCGCACATATGAGATGCCTATGATTTCAGCAATGTCATCCTCTCCTCAGTCTGTGGTCTTCTAACACCCTGTGAATTTTTTTCAATACTGCCATTTTTTGTTGCACTTTGTCCACTGCTGGGATAGTCTTCAGTGCTTGTACGATAACGTTTAAACTCGAGTGTGCTCCAATTACCATTGTTCCTGAAGGCGCAGCATCTCCTAACACATTTACAATTTTGTTTTGATTTTCCACTGGCGCTAAAATGTTTTTTAACAGAGAATTCGTCACAACATGATATTTGATTTTATGCATTTTAAAAACACGCATGACTGGACAATTTCAAACATCTGGTAAAAACTGAATAAATTGATAGATGAGTCTGGAAATTAACAGGTGTTCACACGAAATATACGTCTTGCAGCACATGAAAGATTTTAGTTCTATCACTGAGTTATAAATGTCGCTCTGCAAACTTTTCAACTCACCCTCGTAGAATTAATGTATAAGATCTGTTTACAATTGTAACAGTGTATACCTGAGTTATGTAAACGAGCAGATAAACAATGACAGTGACGGCAAACCTCAGCGTAGTGTTGGACGGCCGGTGTTTGATTTCTGGCAACATCTTGCTGTGCAAGTCAGGATCTGATACTGACCAGTGTTCCAATCCACATTCCTGAATGAACACCAGTTTTGAATGTAACTTGTTACTACACAACAAATCAGTAACAGTCATTCCAGTTTTAAAAATTTTATGTACGAAATACGTTAATGCCGAATTATTATCTATAATATGAGGTGTAGCTATTAAATAACCAGATCAGTAGTGTGGCGTGGGTAAATAACTGGTGTTGTCTGTTGTGTTAGGCTAAAAGTTAGCCTAAAAATTATTTTTTCCTAGCACAAGATATTCTTTTTAGATCCATAAAACTTTTTTTGTGTATTTTCTACGTATTATTCGCTGGCAGAAGAAGATGGTCCCGTTCAACAATATCTGACTCCATTATATTTACACAGAATAAATCCAAACACAAATAATCGAATTAAAAATTAATAACGAAACACATGACTAAACGAACAAAAGAGAAACAGGTGCATGTAGTAACTGGTACACGTCGGTTCCTAAAACAAAGATAGCTGCTAACTGAGCATTTTTCCTGTTTATACAGCGGCAACATATCGTGCAGATGAACGCATCTCCTTCCCTAGTATGTACAGTGACAACTACTATGAGGTCAATGACCGTACACAGTAGAACGTTGCTGGTATCTGTGATCCGGTAACACAATATTAAAATGACAGTTCAAGCACCCAGCAGTTTGAAAGCAATATTGTGTTTTTCTTCAAGTTTCTCGACTAATGTTGTTCACATTTAAAATTAATCGATAATAAAGCATTTACTCTCCAATATAATTAATTTTTTCTTCTTTCATTTCTTGTACTGTTTCCACTGGCAACAGCGGTTACATGGACGCCACATCACTGAACCAGACCATGTTTGTGTGTGCTGTATGGAGGACACGTCAGTGGACAGAGAGGATATGCCATTAATTTATATAATTAAATGATTATAACATTAACGCAAATATTCATAATTTCATGTAGCTATTGTATTTGGGCATACCTTTAGAAGAAAGATGACGACAAGCAACTGAAACAACACACTGGTTTTCCTTTTCACTTGTATTTCGTTCCACTCATTTGCTACAAAGTAGGTCCTCCATATCGACACCGGTTGTGTGGAAGATTCTTTTGTAGCTCTCGGCCTTTCCCAATCGATAAGAAATATATCTATGCTCACTTGTTTCCAGATCAAATGTATGATTTCCACTAACTGAAAGTAAAAATACAACGCTTTTCATCTGCTTAGAATAAGGTACAGTTGAGCAATTAGAAGATGTGATAGAATATACAAAGCTTACTAGCAAAAACTAGCAGTGAAAATCAGTACAGGAGGTAGTCCTCTACTTTTTGACATTTGACTTTCGCACAGTTCACTTTTTTGGTCATTTAGAATTGATACCCTTTATTCAGGTTTTATAATACAGCTTTGAACTTTTGAACACTGAACTGGGTGTGAGGAAGTGAATAAGTCTTAAGACAACAGTGCATACTCATTATTGTTCCCAACTGTGTCACAAAAATTTTTCATGAGCATTTTTATGAATTTTAAAAATGATTTTATAAAATTTTATAATTTTGTAAAGTTATTTTTTTAGGATTATGGTAATGGATTTTCATAATGAATGTTAGTCTGTTAATACAAAGTATGCACAGTATAACATGACTAATTTTTTTATATAATACGACATGTTGTAGGCTGTTTTACAAACACTGCTTATACACTTTATTAATGTATGAACATTATTAAATTTAAATTATCTGCCGGGCTGTTTGGCCGTCCGTAGTCCAAGGTTTCCATTAAAACCAAACGTTTCAACAACACCACTGGCTGCCATCTTCAGTGAATGCACCGATTCAACCTAACGCAGGGCGTGGGCATAATGTACGACACCCCATGTTAGGTTGAATCGATACATCCACTGAAGATGGCAGCCAGTGGTGCTGCTGAAATGTTTGGTTTTAATGAAAACCTTGGACTACGGCCAAACAGCCTGGCAGATAATTTAAATTCAACTGACACTGGCCGTGAAAGCCTCCGAACTACAATATGAACATTATTTAGCACGTTACTGTATTATGTATGTTTTGTAGTAAGAGTGGTTATATGATATAAATTTTACCAACAATAATATCCAATTTCATTACAGTACAAAGTATTACTGTTAATAGAACAAACCCTACTAACTTATGTACACAGCATGCCTACACTGAATACAGACTATTGTTCATACTGTACAGTACATGACTTTCAGACAATTAAAGTTTCAAACACGTTTTTGGGAATGCATTACGTTCGAAAGTCGAGGACTTCCTGTATTGTATTTACTGTAAAAAAAGTACTTTCCTTTATAGAATAACCATATTAAGCTTGTAACACTGTAATGTAAAGCTGTAAAGTTTTACCACTTTATATGCAACATTAACTACAGAAATTACAGTGCCTATTACTTACCTTTAGACAGAAGGCGACAATAACGTATGTCCTGATGTAACTGTGCAGGTTGTTCGACGGGAGGAACACTTGTGGGACAGCTTGACCTTTGTAGTAGATGAACGTGTGCACCGCGGCGGCTGTGACCACTCCAAAGAACACGTTGGCAAGATGTCCGCATGCGATGAGACACAGGTGGACCAACGTGAACAGGTCTATGGTGGTCTGTCCTGACCGGCGTGTATGACTCCACGTCTGCATGGCTCCCCATACTACTGCGCATCCGCACAGCACACCGATCCACACCTAGTTGTGTGTAATCACATGTCAACTGATACTACATTCAAAAACAATTCTCTGTATTAACCAAATTACAAACCAATTCTGTAGAATAACCCTCTCAAATTTTCGAGATCATTACATAATTGTCGTAGCAGTATATTGAATCCATAATAAGGGAAAATAACAAATTCAACAATACTAAATAACTGTATAGATTAATATGTCTGTATTTTGAAAACCTTCATGTGTTGTAACATTGAAAACATGTCTGTAAATACTCGATGTCACAATTTGGCATACAAAATGAAGAATCCAGATGCAGATTCTTGAAAAATTGAAACTTATTAGCATATTTTACAGGCAAACGTTTAAATTATTTCCATTGTGTGTGTTGTAATGCATTATTTAGTTATTGTTTTGTTTAGAAACACTCGTACTAAGTGGTTCTGTGTTGTGGTTTTTACAATGAAAATATTTATGACTCAATAATTTTGCATCTTTATTTACTTTTTTAATTTAAAAACTTTATAAAATCTAGCAGAAGCCGGAAAAATGTGAGTCTCTACTTAACACATTAGGGGACTGAAAATTTGTGTAAATATTCTTGAAACAAAAAGAAAAACAAATTAATATTTTATTTTTGATAAATTAAAGAAATAATCACATCTTCCCTCCAGTTATTACATAGGGGCCAGCATTTGGCAAGCTCAGACAAACCATCCTGTCAGACCAGGGCACAGATTAACTTTAGATTGCTATAACAGGACCGTTTTATCGTCAGTGAACTGATGAGATGTAAGTATTGCTCTGTGTGCTAATATCTTGAAAATGGTCCACAGCCCACAGAAAACAAACAGTGTGGCCAAATAAAGATCTATGCTATATTGGGGCAACATAACTGTATCACGATTCAACTTTATAGGAAATACAGCAGAGCTGCAGAATCACCAGTCATCTCAAAGTAGTAACAGTTTTATTCTGTGCCTAAGGCTTTCACGGCCGACGTCAGCAGCGTTAGAAACAAACTGAGTAAACTGCGGGCTATTGGGCCATTGTCCACTCCTGCTGTTACTAACAGATGTTTTCAGCCATGTTGGAATATTTAGCATTTATTGTATGATTGTTCTACAGTTGTTACTTTACTAAACAAAAAAATAGCAGGGTAGTAGGATATTATATTTATAATATTTCTTATACCTAAAAGCGGTGGTTGATTTCTAAAATTATAGGTGACGGAACGCATCAATTCAAAAGTTGTACAGACACAAATATACTTATATTTTATATTAACGTGTAAGTTTACATCAGGTTATTACAAAGGAAGTCTACATTTTTAAAGCCTTATAAAACATGTAAATACATATAAACTTCTATCTAAAAAGGTAATAAAGTTTGCTGATATTTCGAAAGAGCTTCATCGTCAGGTTAGCTGCATGACAATCGAAAACATGTCACTCATGATGGCGTCATCCCGGAGCCTCAATCAGACTACGTAAGTGATGATTTCGGTGGTTCGGATATTTTAAAAAAGTTTCCATAGTTTCATCATTGTGTTGTCATATTGTTTGCTTCTTGGTCTTTCCTTACTCTTTGCGTCCATTGCTGTATGATGGCCAGAAATCATCCCTCTCACATTCACTTGAAGTTATTGCTATTGATTCTATAGCATACTTCAAGGTAGAAAGACTGTCCAGAAAAATTCTGAAATGCACATATTCTTGGAAGCTACCAAAGAATAGCCTTTCATGTAGTTTCAATTCTGAAGCAGGTTTTTTTTGTCATTTTCTCTATACTATCTTACGATAGTAGTTAAGATAAAGATTAGTGCTGGTGTTTGATTTTGACAAATGTTTAGTTTTGTAATGGGGCTGATGAGGGGCACAATTTAAAAAGTAATTGTAAATGTTTGTAATAGTTAGGTTTTTCTTTTCATATATTTTTTCGGTTATTTATTTTTGGATCCAAGACGTTCCAGAACGTCTTTCCGGCACGTTCCCCCCGAAATCAAGCCCTGCCTAAAAGATTATCTAATATCAAAATTTATCCAATAATAATTGTACTTTGTTCAAAATAGTGAGAAGAGCTGAGTAGTATTTGTATTTAGTTATAATACTATAACATATGTTTACAACTCCCATAGTTTATTATTTTCATCAGTTTCACACTTAAACTGTTCTAAAGTCAACAGGTTATGGTTTTCCTACTGTGTTTCTGTGGGGTAAGACCATGGTAATTTTTGTTAGTATGTAATTGTAATATTTGTAAACACTTGGTTACTCACCATCGTGTGACTTCTTTAAAACTTTCAATAACTACGCATTTCAAAGATAAATCCTCATCATCAGGTTAAATAAAAACACCAATCCTTCTGGAGAAGTCGTCAAAAAAATCTCAAAAAATTTGTACCAAACATCACAGTATACATGTCATCTAAGAACACATTATTGTAGCACTTCACAGCGTGTTGCGACCTGGTGTGCGCACCACTATGATGTTTGGTAAATTTTTTTGATTTTTTGACAACTTCTCCAGAAGGATTGGTGTTTTTAAATAACCTGATGATGAGGATTTATCCTTAAAATGCGTAGTTATTGAAAGAAAGTTTTAAAGAAGTCACACGATGGTGAGTAACCAAGTGTTTACAAATATTACAATTAAATACTTATACACATGACTTGGAGACTGTAATATAATGAATTTTTGTTAGTTTCTTGTATTTTGGTAATATGAATTCCATGCTTACAGTATACTGTATACTTACATCAGCTGTGTGTGTGATGCTGTTATACGCATAGAAGTCAACTGTGAATGACACGTGGACATCAATATCAGCTACAATATCAGTGTCACTCAATTCTCCATACTCTATTACCAACAGCGGCGGATAGATTTTACCTTCACCGCCTTCTTGAATTCTTACTCTGTAAAGAGATAAACATTTTATATTATATTATTTATAATGTGTTCTTGGTACAGTAAGCACAGATAAACAACAATCTTATAATTTAGATTAAAACTAAACTCGTTTAAATACAAGGTGTTTTCAGAATTAGTGGATGTTGGATGTGTTCCAAGAGTTTTTCTTTGTTTTCACAATTTCTTTAATTATGAATTATCTAACATCAGAAAATGATGGATAGCCTGAAAAATATTGGATTAGATGGAAAATACCTCAGGATAATACCTACACTGTATTGGAACCAATCTCCAGTGGTCATAGTAGACAAAGAGAAAACTTCAGAGATACAGATTCTTCATGGAGTAAGACAAGAATGTATACTATCTCTGCTTTTATTCAACATCTACTCAGAAGGTATTTTTAGAGAAGCTTTAATGTGAATGTGATGTGAGAATCTCTCTGAATGGTGAAAGAATAAATAATATACGTTATGCGGATGTACCGTCATAATCGCAGATAGCTTAGAAGGGCTGCAACAACTAATGGATAGAGTAACAGAAAGCAGCCGTAGATATGGTCTAGACGTCAATGTTAATAAAATGAAGCTAATGATTGTATCTAAGAACAAGTTCACAAACTGCACCCTTAATATAAATCAAAGATCAGTTGAGGGTGTAAGACAATTTATATATCTTGGTACTATAGTCAATGAACAATGAGACCACTCTCAAGAAATAAAGAGCAGGATTGAAAAGGCAAGAGCAGTGTACACTAGAATGAGCAGTTTATTCAAAAGTCACGATTTAACAATAAATACAAAGATGAGACTTTTACGCTGCTACGTATTCACGGTCCTCTTCTACGGTGTAGAATCTTGGACTTTGACTGAAGCCGCAACTAAAAAATTGGAATTTTTCGAAATGTGGCTTTACCATTAAAGTGGCCAAGATAAGAAAGCTTCAGTATCTGGGACACCTCATGAGAAATGAACAGAGATTTTACTTGTTGCAGCCCATATTACAGGGAAAAGTACTTGTAAAGAGAGGAGTTGGGCAACCGAGAATATCATGGCTGAGAAATTTAAGGAGCTGGTTTGGCATGAATACAACTGACTTTTTCCGTGCAACAGTACAGAAAGTTAAAATAGTCTGTATGATATCCAACATCCAAAATGGATAGGAACTATCAGAAGAAGATGAAATTATCGTCTGTACAGAAGCGTGCCCTTTCTAAAAGGCTGACTACACTGAGTAATTCGAGTATTATTAAATTCTCCAGAGTACCAGTTTGTTGCAGAGTAAGTTAGTTAGTGCCACATGGTAAATTGTTCCTCCTTGTAGATACACTAAAGGAGACAAAAACTAGAAGCACAGCAAGACCTGTTGGGATGAATATGGTACTATTAACACTTTCAACCCTGGCCATTTCAGCATAGGCATGTCCCAGCAGCCTGGCTGTTTCCCATATTTTTTCCTATTTTTTTTTAATAGTAAGATTTTTTTAAAACAACATAAGTTATATGTTAAATTAAAGATTGACACTTCTATTTTCATAAAATGATACACTATTTATTTTTTCTGTATGTGAAATTGATTTTTAGTATCTACATCAGAAGCATGTTTTGAAAAATAAAAAAAAAGTTTAACAAGGTATTTTCTCATAATAAATGTTTTTCTATTAGTAACTACAGTACAAAAATTACCCTTCTTATAATATTAAGGCACATAATATAGTAAAAATCAGTCAATTTGCAATAATCTGCTTTTGTATGGTACAAAATGAAACTCATGGTAACACAAACTGACATTACAAGTTTCACAATAGTCAGAAATCACAGAGCAGAAAATTGATTGAGCTGCTATCTGTGTATTCAGTTGGCAACTACAAACTCCAGCCTGCAAGTACAAACAACAGGAGCCCATAAATGTTTCGTACAAATACCGTTAAACAAGCAAACGTAAATTTTATGGGCATCTGGTTGAAAGTGTGGCACACTTTTGCTCTGGAGACTATTGCATTTATTAAAACAATGTTGGCTGGCTAGTCAGGTTAAAGAAATATGGAAATCAGCAGAAATTATATACCCCTTTAAAAAGGGGGATCGTAAAGAATGTACAAATTATAGGGGGATTAGTCTTTTTAATATTGTGTATAAAGTATATGCTAGGATTTTAATTAAATGGATTATGGTAATAGCTGAAGCTTTAATAGGAGAAGAGAAAAATGGATTTAGGTCCCGTTGCTTGATAATAGATAATGTATTTACCTTGTAACAGATTTTTGAAAAAGGAGAGAATTTAGCCTTCAAACTCATGTTGCATTTGTCAATTTTGAGAAAGCATTTGATTAAGTGAACAGGAATAAATTCAATCTTCTATTGTGGTGTATTCTTTGTTCATAACCTAAAGGTCCCATACATATATTTTATAATAAAGTTTTAATTACTCACATTCTTACTTATGAACAATGAATACACCACAATAGAAGATTGAAATTATGGGTACCATTAGCAAGCAATAAATGTGTATATTAAAATACATCACACTATCATTAGGAATAATTATGGTCTATTATGGAGCATTGTGACTGTACGCAGCATTTAATAAATATGGTCAAAAATTTACATTGTAACTATAAAATCACAATAAATACACGAAAGACAAAGACTGGTTAAGTTACGTAAGTTCCAGACAATCTGTGGGACAATCAACCGTATTTTTAGAAACAAGGTACGTCGAGATATGAAATTGAAGTTCTACAAAGTTATGGCAGTCCTGGACTGTCCTATGGGTGTGAATTATGGACAACAACCGAGAAACAAGACAGTGAAATACAGGCCTCGGAAATGGCGTTCTTAAGAGGAGTTGAAGGGTGTTCTAAGCTTGACCGTATAAAGAATGAGGGCATAAGAGAAGAGCTCAAGTTTTTAACTTGAATGAAAAATTAAAAGATTACAAGGAACAGTGGAAAGAACACTTAGAGAGAATGTCAGATTCCAGACTGGCCAAACAAGTCTGGAAATACAAACCTATAGGACACAGGTGTCTGTGTGGGTAGATTCAGGAAGAAACGGCTGGAGGATCTTTGAAGGTGGGACAGGCAGCACCTTCCCTATGCCATGTTGTGAAGACGATGATAACAAGGACTGAAGAAATTTTTGTAAAGAAAGGGGTAAGACAGGGGTGAAGTATTTCAATATCTATATTGATGACATCATCCAAAATGGAGACAAGGTATTAGTCAATATCAATATCTTGATAAAACAAGGGTTCTTGAAGGCTGCAAAACAAGGGAAATATGGAACACATATTTTCAGTAGCATGGCGTCCATGTAACCGGTGTTGCCGGTGGCAACAGTACTGGAGATAAGAGAAAATAGTATTAATTATATCATCACAGTAAAAGTACTTCAGTTATTGAATAATTTGAAATCCGAACAATATTAGTAGGGAAACTAGAAGAAAAGCATCGCATTGCTTTCGAACTGCTGAGCACTTGCACCTTCTTGTGTTGTTGGCACAGACATTGGCAATGTTCTACTGTGTACGGTCATTGACATCGTACTAGTTGTCAGTGTGTGATGGGGGGGGGGGGCACACTTGTCCTTCCAGTGTGTTGCTCCTGTATAAACCAGCAAAACGCTCAGTTAGCACCTATGTTTGTTTTCAAAACTGTCGTGCAGCAGATACTACGTACTATCTGTGGTAATACTGTCTAGTATTATCGGCACTATTTGTGTTTTATTCGTTTAATCATGTGTTTCTCTGTTTGTCTTTATTATTTTTAATTCGATTATTTGTGTTCTGATTTATTCTGTGTAAGCATAATAAGAGTTAGATCCTGTTGAACTGGGACCCTCTTCTTCTCCCAGTGAATGATAGAGAACACTTGGTACAAGAAAAAATTTGAATTAAGTTTTAGGTCTATCACAACCGACAACAGGTGTTATGTATCCACACCATGCCACGCCACTGCATAAATTGATATACAGTCAGTTGAAAGGACACGTTGCTGCCTGTCACAATGTCAGATGTCAGACAAGTGATAGAGAAGGTGTTAAATGAAATGACTGGAGCAATTACTCCTGCCAACAATTGATAACTGACAGCACTCTGGTAAATAATTATTACAGCCTATTGCGATTTTCAAACAATGAATACAAAAATATCTGGATTTTGTTGTCCACGATGTGTCCCATTATTATTAATTAGCTATATATGTATAATACTACTGACTCGGATCACAAATTATAATTGATAAAAATTGTTAAATTTTTACCTGATAGCCTAAACTAGTTTTCTCTTTGTTAGAGCTTTGTCAGAGGCTGTCGCTAGGAGTGCTGTCCGTCCTCATTTTGGTGATGGTACCACCACACCACACACACAACAACGATCAACGATATTTTGAACGACGGCGCCATCACCAAAAGCATGATGGACAGGACTCCTCTGACAAAGCTCTAACAAAGTGAAAACTAGTTTAGGGCCATCAGGTAAAAATTTAACAATTTTTATCAATAATAATTTGTGAACTGAGTCTGCAGTGATATATGTAGTTAATGAATTTTAAAAAACATTGATTGGTGTAATAAAACAATTCATTGTTGCTCTCTTTCAGACATGCATACTTTGATCAGTAATACAAAAGTTTTTCCAATTCGGTTCTATGTGAACTATAACGTACTCTACCTTTAGTGCTTCTGTCAACATGACACAAGCAGCAAATAGCGGTCTATTTCCATCACATGCATTATTTTATATTACCAATAATGGAAGGAGTATACACTGATATATTTATTCACTGAAACATGTTAATCACATTACCTTACCTTAGAGTGCATGACCGCATGTATCTAATTGCAGTGGGCACGACCGATCTGCCTTTAGTTACTGGGACGCCACTCTGTTTGTCGACAAGAAAGAACCGTCTCGTCAGCTGCCACTGAGATATGTCAGAATCCTACAACAAATACATGGAAACATTTATGTGTGTACAGATTATTTGTCAGTTACAACACAGGCGATGAAGTGAAGTATATGGGGTCGGGCAATAAAATTTGCAATCCTACTATGACATAATTTCTGTGCACTCCATACCATTAAGTATTAGTATGGTAATGTTTGAAGTGATTTTTTTTTAGGGAAACTAGACAGTGATGTGATTGAAGACCGCATAGTGATTTAAGATTAGACATGGTTATCCTACTGACTAAAAAATTTGAATCTTTCAAAAAGTGGCATTACCGTAGAATACTGAGTATTTCGTGGACAGCACATACAACTAATGTTGAAGTTCTTAGAAAGATGAAGAAAGAAAGGGAAGTTATTAACACAGTGAAGATAAGAAAGCTTAAGTATCTGGGACATCTCATGAGAAATTAACAGTTTTACTCATTGCAGTTCATACTACAAGGAAAAGTACTTGGAAAGAGAGGAGTTGGGTGACCGAGAATCTCATGGCTGAGAAATTTAAGGACCTATTCATTTTTAAAGTATCCAAGTCACTTGTATTAAATAAATATTGATTTTAATTTTAATTTATTAAATTTTAATCTTAATGTCTGACGTTCTTTAAAGAGAAATTATTCTGAAGATGGGGCATATGCCTCGAAACGCGTCAAGTTAAGTGAAATTACAAGTAAGTCACTCGACGGATTCGGTAAGCAATTATTTATTTAAGGACCTAGTTTAGCATGGACCTAATGGACTTATTCCGTGCAGCAGTACAGAAAGTTAAAATAGTCTGTGTGATATCCAACATCCGAAATGGACAGGAACTATGAGAAGAAGATTCTACTGTACTGCTGAAGTAAATGATAAATGAAATAAATACTGAACAACTGTGGTATTCAACGGCATCAGTCACATGGCATCACACAAGTAAGAAAGTTATAGCATCTGTTTCCAGGACTGAAAAGGCATTTTATGACTGATTATTATTTGAGAAAAAACTGTGAAAGGTGTTGAAACTAGTGTTGAAAGGTACTGTGAAATCTTATAAAAGTAATGGAAAGGTATATTACGGAAGCATCAGCATGGTCTGTTTGTTAATGTAGTGTGTCTGCTTCACGATACTATAGGGAGTTCAAGTTTATTGACTTATTTAAGCCCATTTTAATGTGCGACTGACAAATAAGTGCTCTGCTGTGGTTCTAGTGTGTGTGTGTGTGTGTGTGTGTGCGCGCGTGCGCGCGCACTTTTAATGCTTACTTAGGTATAATGGTGTTAATTAGGTAATTGTTAAATTAAAGACTCTTAATACAAGGTCTGACATTTACTGACTTCTGTTTTGTTTAAAACATTATTTAAATTTTGGAAAGTGCTCATTGTTAACACAATTAAGTTCTCTCTGGCCAAACTTGAGTACAAATCGATTTGAAAACAAAAAAAACTTTTAAAAATAAAACAAGAAGTCACTCTGTGTGCAGTGTTGCCAACTGTTATGTGGGTGTCACGTAAAATATATTTCCTTATTTTTAGTGGTCTTGAAATCAAATCTGACAACCCCATATGGACATTAATTGCCATTAATATTTTGTAACATTTTTATGAAAAAGTGAAAAACATAACCTAGTGAAAACTCATTAAATTGGTAATGCAATAATTAATGTATTCCCCATAAACAGATGTTTTCCAGCCTCTCCAAAGTGACAAGTTCTGAGCTGCTACTGATAAAATGCTCAAGTCAAAACTACATGTTCATTGACAGCCTTAGTCAGTGGCATATCTAGAATTTGGTGTGGGGGGGAGGCCCAGGGTTGAGTGAGCTTTATACAAAAGAAAAACAAGTCAAGATTAATCAACATTACTGTCCTTAAAGTGGGTGATAAACGTGTGATAATATCATGAAATCAATTCCATTAAAGTGAACGGTAATAACACAATAGAAATACACGTTGTTGAAACATTGTTTGTTTACAAGATACGTATTGACTGTATTGATTTTCCTACATTTCATATGTCAAACATGTATGCTAATGCTGTGTAATAAACCTGTTTGTATATTTAGAAAAGACTACTATATTAGCATACACAGCTGAAAAAACAATAAAGAGATTAGAAAAATTCGTCAACTTTTTTGTCCGTCTGGGGGGGGCAGTACCTCCCCCTGTAAATACACCCCTGGCCTTAGTAAACTACTACTAACAACATTAACTTGTAACATGTATCTTATAAATTAATATTAACTTGTACCTTGTTTGGATATCTAACCCCTTGTCTGAAATTAAGATTGAGAACTGGAATAGCATAGAGTAATGTTTCAGTGTCGTCCCAGTACTGTAGGTAGAGTTCTACAAAATTGTCGTGTTGGCTGTACTGCAGCAACTGTTGAGTTTTCAGAGTGCACGATATATGGTAAAATGAACCGAATCTGAGCGCTTCATCTTGACTGATCCATGACTCGGGGCACAGCTGTAACCACGAACTCCGGACTGGTGAGACACCGAGCCAAGTGCCATTGGTTGACCATTGCATCACTGTTAGATTCAGTGAATTTGACTGGAAACAGGAAATAAATATTCTTTGTAAATAACAGAGAAGTAAAATAAAGAACATAATGTTCACATAAACATGTCTGTTGAGGTATGATATTTGGCAACCAAAAATTTAAAGTGAACCCAAACAAAGTGTAAAAGTGTAATCGACAAAGTAGGCCTAAGTATTGAAACAGAAGAGTTACACTAAGAGATCTCTAAAATTTAAAAAAGTCATAAAAATGAAGATGACATCTTACATTAAATTATAACAAAATATCAGTATGGAGAACCATACATGACTTCGATGTTCTAAGATTTATATTTAAAATCATTTTCGAAATGAAATATTTCCATACAAACTACTTCTTTCTTCAGCCTTTACCTCTGTACTGTGATCACTAACGTATACCACCTCACGTTAGCGCACTTGATTTTCACTGCTGGCACTGCAGAAATGTCTGGTTTTGCAGAAAACGGAACATGGCCAAACAGCCTGGGAAGGAATTTTAACAACAAACTACTTCTTTGTTGCCGATAACGTAGTACACATACAAAAAATTATCTCTACAACTACCCTTTTCATTATAAATATTTCATCTACCTTTCTACATTGGATTATTATGACCTTCTTTTCAGGATACTTTGTTTGTCAAAATTAAGTACTTTACTCTTGTTAAAATATAATATGTTGCAGGTAAACTACCCCTTCCCCTTAACCGATCTTCACACCAAAATCAATAGGCCTTGAGTCCTCTACAACTCAGCCACATGTGCAAAAAATTATTTGATTCTGTTTGAATTTGAGGCAGTTATCGTTTGCCATAGAAAAACTTCTACACACACACACACACACACACACACACACTTTACAGAAAATGATTTTTCTTCATGTTTTCAGGGTAGTACAATCAGAATCAGCCCTTATCTCGAACACAATTTTTTTGCCATCACCATATTTCCATTTCCTTATGGAACATGGAAGTAATAAATAAATGATACCAGAAAACTGCATAGACTTTCTGCAGATGGTGTTAAATGTTTTGTACAATTTTTATTAAACTTTCCCTTGGTAAGTAAATGCCTGTAAATATTTCCACCAAATGTAATTAAAGTGGTCTACTAGTTTTTCGACAGAAATGAATTAAAAATTTTTATAAAGTGAATACTACAGTCCCTCAAAAACAAACATTTCAAAATCGTGGTATGTGGTGTGCAAATACGTAGTTGACTGGAAATTTTGTTGAAGTTTGCACACAGACCACTTCATCAGGAGAAGCTATGGAACACTTGTGAACAGGGTTCTGAATACTGCATTCTGTGTTAGGTTTATATAAGTGCAGAGCGACACACACATTTTGAGATTTTAATTGTTAACTTGTTCTTGAAGTGTCTGTAAAGTACTAAATTCTACTAAAGTACTAAAAAAATATGAAAAAACATTAAATATGGTTTAAAAAACATATACAACAATATGTGTAAGATTTGAATAGAAACAAAAAGTTGTTAGAATCATAACTTGCTGGACTGTTAGGCCATGTGTGCCAGACAGACGTTTCGGCTCCCACCATCGGAGGCCATCTTCAGTGTCAGAAACAATTGGCATGGTGTCCGCCAATTACACCTGTACCAGACTAGTCTCTGCCTCAGCACTGGGTAATTGCCAGACACCATGCCAATTGTTCCTGACACTTAAGATGGCCTCCAGTGGTGGGGGCGAAATGTCTGTCTTGCACGCAAGCAGTAGACCACGGCCTAACAGCCTGGCAAGTTATGATTTCAACAATGTTGACACCGACCGTGAAAACCTAAGGAATTCTATAGAAACAAAAAAATGTTTCATGTAAACATTTTTCTTTTTATGTTGCGGTGAATAAACTACTCCACTATAAAATTCATACATGGATGTCAAAGGGTGGTAATGGGTCCTGGAGGTTATCCAGATGACCAATGGAAGGATGAAAGTACTAGATCTGTTGATGAATGTACCAGATCTCTTGAATATTTAATACAAAAATACTAGTGGTGGTCACACTGCCTATAAAATAAAAGCAGAAAACAACGGAAACATACTATGAACACATCATAGCCAATCCAAAAAATCAAGATTTCTCTCCTCGTTAACACATTAATTTTCACAAGGGTGTGATATTTTATGACTATTTACCTCAGAGTAGGGATCCAGACTGTACTGAATGGGTATTTTCTTCCTGGCCAACACAACTGGAGCATCTCCTTCGCCATACAACAACCACGGTAACTGTTCGTTGTTTGATGTGGGTATGCGTTTGGAATCACGAAACAATGTACAGGGACCGCCTCTATGATCGTCTCTGTACATCGACATCACACACATGTTCGCCACCGCCTGACAGGCTCTCTTCACTCGCATCTACATTACAGTCAAATATATATTGTTACACATTTTATGACAATCAAGTGAAAATTTTATACATCAGTGGAAATACATTTATCAAGTCATAATAAACAACATTAAAAATATCAGTGTGCTATATTGCACCAAAAGAAAATTAATACAGTATACTTATTTCATCAGGGACTAGATGAATTGCCTGATCTGGTCCTAAATGAATGAGATTCACATCACCTAGATCTTTCCATAAAAATTAATAAAATGTTATAATAAAAATGAATTTTATTAGGAAAATATTAGGCCCACGAAAAACTTCAGAATGTTGGAAATTAAGAGGTAATGATGAAAGATATCAAAGTACAGAAAATACAACAGAAACAATGAGAAAAAGAAGACTATTATTTTTTGGACATTTATATAGAATGGACAATAGGTTAAAAAAACAGATCTGTGGGGAAAGAAGTCAACATCAAGTTGGATTAAAGGAGTCCAAAAGGATTTAGGAACAAATAATGTAAATACAGAAGAAGCAATTGAAAGAAAAGTTTTCTGGGCAAAAGTGTTAAAAATGGAAGGAGTCCAGAGTAGGAGAGAGAAAAACACATGTTCAAAGTGGACTGAAGACAGGAATAAGAGACATAGTGAAAAGATGAAAGAATATTGGAGAAAAAGAAAAGAACAAGGAATAAAGAACTGAAATTGGCATCTGGTCCTCAGATACATACATACATACATCCTCGGCGCTACAGCCCAGTCCGGGCCCTGGCCTCCAAAAGAAATCTTCCCCACTGGTCTCTACTCCCGGCCAATGTCCACCAGTTTGCTGCACCCAGCCTCACTGCCTCCTTACCAACCTGGTCCAGCCATCTTGTACAGGGTCTTCCCTTCCTTCTCCTTCCCATCGGCAAATAATTCATCACTCTTTTTGGGATTCTATCCTCCGCCATTCTCTGCACATGACCAGCCCAACGCAATCTGTTAATTTGTATGAGTTGCACGATCGGAAGATCTTTAAACCTTTCGTACAACTCTCGATTATGCAATCGCCTCCAAATGTTGTTTTCCCTCACAGGGCCATAGATTCTCCTCAGTACCCTCCTCTCAAAAACGGATAGTTTCTGCTCATCTAGTTTTTTTTTTCTGGTCCTCAGATGGCCAATGCAAATAGAAAAAAAAATGAATTTTTAATGCGTATAACTACTTATGAAAACATATTACAACAGAACGTTGATAACCAGAACTAACTGGAGTAGAGGTGGTTACAACTATTAAACAGATAGGATTTCCACAATAAAAAAAAAATTTTTGTTAACTAAGACTAACCTGATAAATAAAATAATTAATGTGTATTGGGCAACTCTACCAAATTTTGAAAGATCGTCATTGTTGATAGTCTTATAGCATCTGCTATCACTGTCCAATTTCCAAACTTTTCTCCCATTGTACTTATTGCTACACAGGTCTTTAGTTAAACTGCATTCCCACAGTGCTTGTTGAATGTTTTCACTCCATGTCCAAGCTGGTTTTCCTCTTTAACAATGACCTGTGGGTACCCACTGAAATGGCATTTTTGACTATCTTTCAACTCCCATTTATTGGGAGTGCAAATGTCCAAACTATATTAGTTGTTTTGTTTCAATCTCATCCAAGATAGTGTGTGACACATTCATCATTGCTCTAATCCTTTTGTTTCAGGTTTTATCTAGTCTGCCTAGGCTTCTACATGGCCTTCTCCGTGTATCTGTTTCTACGGCAATAATTTTCCTTGTATCAGACTCAGTCATATTCCAAGTTTCAGTAACATACAATACTTTTAATACTGCCATTGTAGAGACAACATTTCCAGGCTTTTGACATTTCCTTGTGCCAGCATATTCAATTTAACCTCCTTATTACTTCCATTCCAGAAAAATTCTTTGTCTAATTTCTACCTTATAATTCCCATTTTCACTGACAAACACTCCTAAGTACTTGTAAGTTCTACAAGGTTTGATCTCTTCATTATCTTCTTGTTATTTGAATTAGCAGTCTCTGTAATTCCAGCTTTGTTGTGTTTACTTTCTGAACTGCTATTTGTCATGTTCTGGATGCAGCTTTTAGTGTTTCCACCATTTTCAATTCCTAAGCCACGATCTAACACTTGTCGTGGCTTAGGACTTGAAAATGGTGGAAACACTGAAAGGCCTCGTCCGGACATGATAAGTAGCAGTTCAGAAAGTAAACATGACAAACTTGGAATCTTCATTATCTTCTAATTGTAAGTTGCTTTCAGGTATCACGTTTTATCAATGTTTATGAATAATCTCCACTTTTTATATTCTTCTTTTATTTTTCTGGTCACATATTGCAGATCGTCTTATCTTGGTCTAATATAACTTGGTCATCTGCAAACTGTAGTACATAAACATACTTATCGTCATTTATCTACAGCACAATTCCTCTACATTTCCTCTTCGACTGTTGGAGTATTTTATCTCTGTATAATTTAAACAATGTTGTAGTTACATAGCATCCTAGTCTTAATTGTTTTATAACAGCAAAGCCACTCAAAGCCCTTTATCCAATTTCTGTTTTTGTTTGTGTGTCTCTGTGGAGTTGTTTTGTGGTAATTATAAGTATAATACTACTGACTTGAACACAAAGTTTTTGTTGGTAAAAATGTAAAATTTTTACCTTGTAGCCTGAACTAGTTTGAACGCCAGACAGGACGTTGGTTCAAACAGAGATACATTGAACTCACAAAGGCACTACACTCCACCAGCGAATCCACCTTTGCCAACCACCTCATTGAAGCAAACCACACATACACAAACATCAAAAGCAACACGGATATTCTACACATACACACAAAAGGCCGAAAACTAGACACTCTTGAACAACTAGAAATATACAAACACAGGAAAACGATATCCTAAACGAACAGACACAATTCAAATCACATATACTGTTTGAAAATATCACACCGCACACACACGCATGCACACACACATACACACACAATCGATCTTTTGAACGACGGCGCCGTCACCAAGAACAAGACAGACAGTGCTCCTAGTGGCAGCCTCTGATGAAGCTTATAATAAGCGAAAACTGGTTCAGGCTACAAGGTAAAAATTTTACATTTTTACCAATAAAAAACATTGTGTTCCGAGTCAGTAGGATTATACTTATAATTAGTTAATCAACGGACACGTCATGGAAAAAAAATCCAAGAATTGTTTTATAGCTTGAATAATAGTCTGTTTTATGCTCATACTGTGTAGTACTTTCCATAATTTTATAACTGGCACATTTTCATAGGCTTTGGAGAGATCAATATACAGTAGATGGATTTCTTTTGAAATATAAAAAGCGAATTTCAATTTTTCAGGTTCTTAATAGTAATTCTTACTTTCTTCCAGTAATTAAACTAACGATTCAAGTTGTTTCTGCAAATATATTTTACTATTTCACTGTACATACATTTTGCATAATTATTCTGCATTATCAGAAGCTACTGTTACGATGGTCTCACCGATCGTCGTATGGTGCAGTGGAAAACAAAATACAAGACACCAATGATATCACTAATAACCAGCTTTAATTAATCACAAATACAGTTTATAATCAACTTGTACAATATTTGTACACATGCAAAATTATATTTATAATCAACGAGCAACATTTTTCCACATGCAATAATAATGTCAACTAATAGAGTCCCGCATACTTTGCCACAATACTTCAAACCTCACTTGAATAAATCGCCACTTAAACTGAGTAAACGCTCGACATAAACTGAAACTGACTGTCACTGAATGCCTATATTTATACCCCATTGATATGCCAGAACAGTGTGTTACTTTGGATGATGTATTAAACAAACAAGTACTCTTGAATCCACTAGAAACAGTGTCCTTGAGCACAGCATGCTGACTGGTATGGTCTGGAATAGACTCTATGGTTGATGCATGATAAGTTTCATATAATTGTCTTTCATCAAAGTAAACTGGGCGGATCAGTGTTTTATACAGAAGCAGCTTGATGCTCCTGGCAATTGTTCTGATCTGGAACAGAGATCTGAGACCAAAGAAGCACCTATTAACTGAGGGATTCTTCTCTTTATTTCTTCTGTTGTTTCCCCATCAGAGTTAACTTGGCATCCTAAATAAACAAAGTTGTTGACTTTTTCAAAGGAATAGATGCCAATTTGGACACCTGATTTTACTTAGGGTGCTTTTAGCTTATTGGACATTTGGTTTACAATAATATTGATTGGGATATTAAGCTAACAAAATTTAGACGCATCTATGGAACGATTCATAGGTACCTGAAAAATAAATCACAGAAGGATACCCGAATGAAATTTTATAAAACTGTGGCTGTCCCCACGTTCCTGTATGCTAATGAGACATGGACTCTTCGTAAAAGACGTGCAGAGGATTCAGGCAACCCAAATGAAATTTCTAAGAGGGACGCAAGGTTGTTCTCTCTTGTATCAGAGAAGGAATGAGGATATTGGACGTGATTTAAATATTGTATCGTTACACCAGAAGATTGAAAACCATAGATGGAGATGGTGTGAACACTTGACTCGCATGCCTGATATCCGTCTACCCATGGCTGCCTTGGGATATCACCCTACTGGGAAGAGAGATGTTGGTAGTCCAAGGAGGAGGTTGGTTCCAGAACAGGTCTAAGGCCTAATCCTTGGAGTGGTGATGATGGTTTACAATAATTTGTACTGTCAAGGTTTGACTTATATTTACTTATATTTATGTTACTTACTTTACACTGATAAAAAGATCTCCTCAAATTGTCATTGAACAACTGTGACTGGACATTTCTGTTTAGCTGTGGGAACTCGACAGAATAACTGCTGGACTCATCCAGCCACGCTGACATCACTGACTGCTGCACACAGATGTCATGGTGCAGCAGTTCGTGTGTCGCTGATGGACACTCGCATGACTGCTGCTTCTCGGATATACTCCATGGACACACTTCACAGGATTTGCCATCAGAAGATGGTCTTGTGTTGGCAGAACATTTGACACATTTATGTTCAGGCAACAGGCTACCGTTCACTTCTCTGTCAACTAAACATTGACACATTAACAGTCTTTAAAGTAGTGACCTTAAGAATATGAATACAGTATTTATTAATCACCTACTAAAACACACATACGTGTACATTACATATATATATCATAATAATTATTGTCATTTTTATTATGTGGAATTAAACATTACCCACTTATTACCAATTAATACAAATAAAGGATCTTACCACCTTTTCCTTTTGTTTTTTAATATTTTTATCCCATTATTAAAGTTTATAATATTCATTACATTCGCAGCATTAGGAATTACCTGCTCACCACATACTGTGAGCAGTTACAAATTAAGGTTTATTAATGTCCTTGCTATATATTTAATTCAAAAAACAATCGTTCAACCTTATGTGGGGGACCATTAGGAGAACCCTTAAGTCAGCAAATAAAGAAACACGCCTAAAATTCTACAAGGTGATGGCTCTTCCCACACTTCTTTATGGGTCTGAGAATTGGAATTTAACAAAAGGTCATGCACATGGGAGGGTATCATCTCCATGATCATAGAAGAAACACGGATATACGGGAGGAACTGAATATTATGAGTATACTCGACAGGATCACCCAGTATCGGCTAAATTGGTGGAAATATCTTTGCCGAATGGATGACTGCCGCATCCCCAAACAACTATGGAACTATAAGCTGAGGGGACAGAGAGGTGTGGGACATCCGAGGAACCACTGGAGTAACCAGCTCTAATCTTTGCCTATTTGAGACCGGAACAAACCATCCTTAGTTTAATCCTTGATGATGATGAAAAAACAGTTTCATAGGTCTGACTCGCTCTTGTCGCCAACAATTTTCTCACATATTTATTGTGCAGTCACTGAAACCTTATACAGACTACACTAAATTTTAACATATACTAAAAAGAAATAGATCCTTAACATTTCAAAATTAACCCCAACTGAAATAATCTTTTCTAACCTTAATTCACATCAGTTATTACAAGTAAGATATAGTATTAACAATTATTATTAATAATGTAAAATAATTAAACTAATATGTGGCAGTTATGTAATATTCAACATAAAATCAACACTTTCACATTAAGATATAATCTTTGCAAAGTAAATGAAATTATAATCGTAACTGTTAGCAATTTTAGTAATAAACAAATCATGAATACTTTTATGTCACAACTAAATCTAGCTATACTCTTTACAAATAAAATACAAACACAAATTAAATTTCTTCTGTTAGTGATAGCATCTCGTGTGGTTAGAATTATTATTAACAATATGCAGGATGATAAAGGTATTAGTTGAGGGGCATAATGCACATTTACCTAATCTGTGGGATTTTTTGTGAAGGGAAGGTGCGACTATGTGGAATCTCTTTATTGTATGCTACATAATGGTGTAGTACCGGATGTTTACCTTCAAATTGTGCTGTTTGGTTTTTATGATGTCATACATCCAAGATGGCCACCATACATGACATTTATTCATTACATCAAGAATAACTCCTTCCAGAGTGCTCATACGCAAAATGTGCATAGAACATTTTCTGATTAAATAGATGATGAAACTGTTTATTATTATTTTTTTCACAGATATTTTTATAATAATCAACAGTACAAATAAATTAGAGAATTTTTACTGCTTGGCTTATGTACCTAAACATTCCTAAGTTTCATTTAAATCCGTGATCCGCACTTCAGGTGCTCTCCTTCTCAGCGCAGTTTTTAATATTTTGCTTGGTCATAAAATTGTATTTATTTGTTCAAAAATGAGAATTTTTAAATGGTTGGGCATGCCCCCCCCCCCCCGGCAAGTGGGGCCCAGGGCTTCAGCCACTCCTTACCCCCTTAATCCAGCACCGTTCATGTGCCAGAAAACAAAGGTAGAGCCTATTAATCTGCCTTTATCTTTTTTACCCAGACACACTTCACCTTACAGGGTTGTCTGTGTCATGACTCCTCTAGTCTAACATCCCTACGGTTTGAATTGTTCTCTTTACAAGGTAAGCTGACAGCTTCTTGACTTTAATTCAGAAAAAATTATAAGATTTTATTGGAGGATTTTACATTAAAAAAAAACAACCACATAAACACAAACTATAAGTTGCTTAAAACATTCTTGGGATAGCATCCTTGAAGTATGAAGGCCGATAAAACTAACTTTTACAAATTATCTTCAGAAAGACTGAGTTTTACAAGATTGATCAAGAATACAAATTTAAAACTACAGTTATTTGTAATGACACAAGATTTGTTATTTTGAATTTGATTAACAATTAATCAAGATAGAATATTTTGAAATCAGTGCTTTCCCATATTTTTTGTCAACCCTTATACTTCGCTTTGGCTTACTTAAAAACAGTGAGATTCAAAGAATTTATAATATGTATGTAGGCCTCAGTAGCATGGCGTCCATGTAACTGCTGTTGCCAGCGGCAATAGTACTGGAAACAAGAGAAAATAATATTAATTACATCATAGAATAAATACTTTAGTTATTGCAAATTTTGAAATCCAAACAACATTAGTAGGGAAACTTGAAGAAAAGAGTAGCATTGCTTTCGAACTGCTGGGCACTTGCACCGTCTTGTGTTGCCAGCTCAGACATCGGCAATGTTTTACTGCTTACGGTCATTGACCTCGTACTAGTTGTCACTGTACAAACTATGGAAAGGAAGACATACTTGTCCGTCCAATGTGTTGCCGCTGTATAAACCGGTAAAACGCTCAGTTAGCAGCTATGTTCATTTTCAGAACTGACGTGCAGCAGATACTACGTACCTATTTGTGTTTTGTTCATCTAGTCATGTGTTTCTCTGTTTGTCTTTATTATTTTTAATTCGATTATTTGTGTTTTGACTTATTCTGTGTAAGTATAATGGGAGTCAGATCCTATTGAACCGGGACCCTCTTCTTTTGCCAGCAAACGATAAAAAATACTCTAAAAAAATATTTTGTCTCTAAAAAGAATATTTCGAGCCTAAAAAGAACACTTGGTACAAGAAAAAATTCGAATTAATTTTTAGGTTAAGTTTTAGGCCTATCACAACCAGCAACAGGTGTTGTGTACCCATGCCACGCCACTGGTAGGCCAATACAATTATGGTATATGGAAAGAACTCTGAATTTCTCATTTATCCTAAGAAAAATGAGATGAGCCAAGCTTTGTTTAGTATTATCCCTCTCCTCAAAAGCTAGTCTCATCCCTTTCCCAGGAGTAGCCTTAGGAACTTACACCTCTGTACCAACCTCTTATTTCTTCAGATGAACACTTCACACAAGTAGTTGATGTTTTATTTGTTTGATCTTTGGTAACGTTTACAATCTTGTGGCATGGAATGCACGACTTTCTGTCATCTGTCGGTACTTCACCAAGTGGACACAGTGCACAGATTGGCAACCCTGTCTTGTCCCATTTGACAACGTGGCTCTTGTTGTTGCACTCACACGACAACTCTGAAACATTTCACAAAACACAAAATTAATAACACAGTAACTGGATATGGTATAACAGAGAAGATAAATAAATTTTGGAATATTTGTGGTACAATTCATAGAAATCTTAGAAATAAAACAAGACGTAGCACAAGGATTAAACTTTATAAGAGAATTGCAATACCCACGTTGATTTATGCAAGTGAGGTGTGGATCATGACAAAAAAGGAAAGCGGCAAGATTCAGAGTGCTGAAATGCAGTTTCTTCGAAATACTTTAAATTATACATTGCAAGATAGAATAAGGAATGAAGATATCAAAGCAGAACTTGAAATTAAGGACATAAATAAAATTATTTCAATTTACAGAAGACAATGGTGGGATCGTTTGCAAACGATGACAGAGGATCAATTGCCGAAAGCGGCACTGAACTATAAAGCCATTGGTAGAAGAGACTGGGTCGTCCGAGGATGAGATGAGTGCCAGAACAGGTTTATATAACCTAATCCTTGAAAAGGAGAAGAAGAAGTAACTGGATATTATGTATTCATTTTGTTAAATTTGTATTTTAAAATTGCAACATTAAAAGATAATGAAAGATCACAATTTTTGTGACTAAATTTTGAATCTCAAAAAAACTAATTCAAATAGGCCCTAGTTTTAAAACAAAGAATTAAATTTGAAATTAAAACTATTATAAATAATGTAATAATATTGTATTGTAAATATTACTATTATTATAATTTTTTATTATTGAAGATTATTAAATACATGTAACAAATTATATTATTGGATTTTGTTGTCCGTGACAAACTAAGTTTCTGCTCCTAGTGGCAGCCTCTGACAAAGCTTATAGTAAGCGAAAACTGGTTCAGGCTACAAAGTAAAAATTTTACATTTTTATCAATAAAAAACTTAGTGTTCTGAATCAGTAGTAGTACTGGATACTTATAATTAGTTAATTAGGCCTATATTAATTAAAATTATACGCCTAGATTTTTTCTTTTCTAGAGATTGTCCATTCCCTCCCCCAAACAAGTAGTTATTGTGTATTTTTATATGACATTCATAATAAAAGAAATTTACTCTCTGGTAAACACTAATTGTACAGAAAATTAGCATCTTCTCTTTATGGTGGTAGGGTGGGTGGGTGGGATCTCTATTTTCAGAGTAAATGTCCTCAGTTTGGCTAAAAATATATAGTAATTCTATTTAAAAATACGCAACTCCCTTACTCCTTGTTCAAATCCAGTAAGAATCCAAAACATGTGAATTTTCTTTTAATCTTTAATGAAAATTCGTTATATTTGTTAAGTGTTTACTAAATTCTTGGATTTCGTTGTCCATGACGTGTCCGTTACTTAACTAAATATCACTATTGCATTAACGACTCGGAACACTAGGTTTTTTATAAGTAAAAGCATAAAGTTTTACCTTACAGCCTAAACCGGTTTTCTCCTTTATAAGGCTTCTTCAGAGGCTCATAAGAAGCCTTATCTTATAAGGCTCTCAGAAGCCTCTCTGAGAGCCTTATAAGATAAGGCTTCTTATGAGCCTCTGAAGAAGCCTTATAAAGGAGAAAACCGGTTTAGGCTGTAAGGTAAAACTTTATGCTTTTACTTATAAAAAACCTAGTGTTCCGAGTCGTTAATGCAATAGTGATATTTTGTTTACTAAACTCTCAAACCTGCCAATTAATCAAAGAACTTTTCACTAGTATGTCTATTATAATATCATTATTATTTTTGTTATTTTAAGTGAATTTTCATAAGGTAAAAGTACAAGTACAGTAATACACTAGGCTAATACCAGTGAAACAAAATTAGCCATCAACCTCATTTTACTTACTGTCTATAGAAGGCACTAAGTTTTTTCTAGGATCACAGTTATAGCATTTTAAATTATCTGAATTAAAATATTCACTAACATTGCAATTACTTAACTGATTGAGATGGACAATTTCACTAGAAAATGATATCACAACGGCATTATAATAAGAAATTATAATAACACTGATCGCAACGAACATTTTAAAACCGTCCATCGCAACAAAACTCGTTGCTATGGTAACGGTGCACAACAAACTATGAACTGTTCAAAAATACAATACGATAAATTTCTCATGTTGAACGTTAAGTAGTTTGAAAAATAATTCTTTTAAATAATGATGCAAGACACGTAAATACTTACCACATATACTTTTAGGTTACCATCCAGTTTACTCCTTATTATAAATGTGTAAGATACGTTTTAAAATTGTCCAAACACCATACGCACAGTCATAAATCGGTTAATTCAAATACTGCGTTTACAGATTAATAAGCGGTAAAAGTTAACAGAACACCCGCCAGATGGTACCAGAATTCACTTTACGATACAAGATGCAGTATACAAACTGACTTGAGCTGCAGACTGACAGCGTGAAGCCACTCGGGCAACTTCGGCAACCTTCGTTCTCATCTATGCCCGCCTATATTCTGTTGTCAGATGTGAGTTAGGTAAACGTTTGTGTATTAATTTTAGCACAATAATTTTATTACGTTCACGGCTTCAAATACGTAAACTCAAGAGTAAATTATTCGTGTATTCAAGTGTCTGTGTGTATTCGTGTAAAGTTTTATTCGTGTATAACCTATATATACATGTCCTGTAAGCATTCGATGTTTCATTTTAAAGTTTTGTCATTTTATTAATTGATTAAATTGACTCCAGATAAATACGAAACCAACCTGCGAAGTTAGTGCATAGGTAAAGAGGAGTTTTACCACAACTGATTACAGCAATATACAGGTTGATTCGGAACTGCACTCTAATCTCTCGGTAAATTACTCTATAGCTGAAAATAAGGAAAAAAGTTGGTATAAACAAAAGTCCAAAAACGCTTCGTTAGCGAGTTACGACTAGCGAAAGATTTCGCTAATATGCAGCCATACTTAATTTTACCGGTCTGAAAGTTCGATGCAAATTTGTTTGTTCTATACGTTTTTTGACCTGAAAAATTGAATAAAACAGGTCGCTGAACTGTAACTCTAATAGTTTTTAAGTTATCTGACGTAAAACACAAAAAATTGAACTCTAAAAATACACTTTATTACGTTTGGAGTAAAATAACTATTAAATGGCTAATAAATGCATTACAGTTTCAAATTTAATTCTGAGTTAATTGGTGTGATTAAAGCCAATAAAAAATAAATACAAGTCCAAGAAATCTTAATTTTATTGAATGAAAAACAAAACAGAAATGATTAAATTATGTGAAAGTAACCTTACATTCAAAGTAATTGTTCGATGTGGCCACCATTCTGTTGAATGCAGCATTTAGCACGACGAATCCAAGCTTTTCTAACTTTGCTTAGTGTGTCAGGACTATTTTTTAGAGTTGCTCCAGCTTCAATGATTCGATTCCTTAGCTCTTCCTGAGTGTTAATGTGTGTTGAATATACCAAACTCTTCATCGATCCCCAAAGGTTAAAATCTAATGGAGTGAGATCCGGAGATCGTGCAGGCCATTTTACGGGTCCTGCTCGACCAATCCAGTGGTTACCATAGGTATTATTTAAGTAACGTGTTACAGAAGGACTGAAGTGAACTGGCGATCCATCATGCATAAACCACATCCCTGCTCTGTATTGAAGAGGAACATCTTCCAAAAGTTCTTGCAGATTTGTTTGTAAAAAATTCAGGTACTCTTCTCCATTGAGCCGTGGAGGTAAGAAACACGGCCCAATGACATTGTCAGCAAAAGTTCCACACCACACATTAAATGAAAATATGTGTTGGAAATGCGTTACGGCAACTTCATGTGGGTTTTCCTCTGCCCAAATATGGGTGTTACGGAAATTTACAACTCCATTCCTAGTAAAGCATGATTCATCTGTAACTAGAATCCGTTTAAGAAAATTGCGATCAACTTATTTTGACATGATAATGTCTTATGGCTGGGGGTCATTTAAAAATTTCTGTAACGCATCACGCTGCATGACGTCATCATTTACCAGCCGGGAATCGTTAACTAAAACCGCGACCGCTAACGTGCTAACGTCCGTCGCAGATTAAAGACCTAACAAGCAAACAACACTGCATAGCTGTAGATAGGTATGTAACCAATCAGTCAGTCAGTAACCATAATAATGTTGCGTTTAGCTGGCGGCTGAAAGACATTATCATGCTCTTAAGCTTTTACCATTTGGTAAACGGTACTTTTTTTTGTCTTACTAACCATTGGCAAAATTCTTTTCGATTATTGTAATCTTGCGGTAGTAAATCTTACACTGGTGTGACATGAAATGAGTACAATTATCGCTCTCGCAAAATTCGCCAAACGGATGTTTGAGAAATATTAAAGCGACAAGACAGTCTTCTAGTACAGTACTTGTTGTTGGAGACGTGTGAATTGCATCAAGTATTTCTTCTTCTACATTCACGTTTCTAACAAATGTTGTCGGCCAGTATCTGTACGTCTTGTTATTAGCGTACCTGTTTCTCTGAGACGTCTTTCAACTGCTTCAAAAGTTTTACAGCATGGTATTCTTCTATGAGGATATTTCTCGCGGTATTCTCGAGCAGCAGCTGTACTATTACAATCTACTTTTCCGTAAATTAATAACATATCTGTGAATTCTTCAAAAGTAAATAAATTTGTAGTGTCACCCATATTTACAGTTTAACTAAATAACGATCTTCGTATTGTTTAAATTAGCAGCCATCCTTACTATTTCTTTTATGAATTTGCTAACTGCTATAATTTTTATTGTTCGACTAAGCTTTTCGTCATCACTGACATCATCAGGTCTTAAACAACGCCTGTCTTAAACAACGTTGTTTAAGACCTGATGATGTCAGTGATGACGAAAGCTTAGTCGAACAATAAAAATTATAGCAGTTAGCAAATTCATAAAAGAAATAAATAACGATCTGTTATTAATACGTTGATAACTTGTAAACTCGTAGAGCAACACACAACTAATGAGATACTTCACAAAGACTTTCAAATGGGAGTATGTAAACTGCGCACTTTATTGTTGGTCATTAATAACAACAAAGGATTAGGCCGCTAGAGGATATGTTTACATACAGTTTATTGCAATCAGTTGTTATTTAGAAGCTCATTGTTGCCAACTTATGAAATCGAAGAAAAAATTAAGAATTAAATTAAATTCTCTATAAGTTTTATTTGAAACTGTAATGCATTTATTAACCATTTAATAAAGTTATTTTACTCCAAACGTAACAAAGTGTATTTTTAGAGTTCAATTTTTTAAATATCACTATAGTATTGACGACTCGGAACACTAAGTTTTTTATAAGTAAAAACGTAAAGTTTTACCTTACAGCCTAAACCGGCTTTCACCTTTAGAAGGCTTCATCAGAGGCTGCCATAGGTAGCGTTGTCCGTCTTGTTGTTGGCGACGGGATAGTTATTCGAAAGATTGAAGCTGTGTGTGTGTGGTGAGATGTGTTCGAATAATGCGTGCGATTTGAATTGTGTCTGTTCGTTTAGGATGTCGTTTTTATTTGTTTTTGTGTGTTTGTATATTTCTAATTGTTCTAGAGTGTCTAGTTTTCGGAACACACAAAAACAAATAAAAACGACATCCTAAACGAACAGACACAATTCAAATCGCACGCATTATTCGAACACATCTCACCACACACACACAGCTTCAATCTTTCGAATAACTATCCCGTCGCCAACAACAAGACGGACAACGCTACCTATGGCAGCCTCTGATGAAGCCTTCTAAAGGTGAAAGCCGGTTTAGGCTGTAAGGTAAAACTTTACGTTTTTACTTATAAAAAACTTAGTGTTCCGAGTCGTCAATACTATAGTGATATTTAGTTAAGTAACGGACACGTCATGGACAACGAAATCCAAGAATTCAATTTTTTGTGTTTTACGTCAGATAACTTAAAAACTATTAGAGTTACAGTTCTGCGACCTGTTTTATTCAATTTTTCAGGTCAAAAAACGTATAGAACAAAGAAATTTGCATCGAACTTTCAATCAGACCGGTAAAATTAAATATGGCTGCATATTAGCGAAATCTTTCGCTAGTCGTAACTCGCTAACGAAGCGTTTTTGGACTTTTGTTTATACCAACTTTTTTCCTTATTTTCAGCTATAGAGTAATTTACCGAGAGATTAGAGTGCAGTTCCGAATCAGCCTGTATATCAAAACCAACATGGTGAGTACAAAAACCTGAACTTAAAAACCGGCAAAACAGTATAAGTTTTGTTAATAAACGTATATTTCATATACTAATGCGACTATGTAGTCAAAAGGTTCATATTTATCTGGGGAGCCAGTGAAATTGTGTTTGTTTCTGGAGGAAACAAAGGTTAAAACAAAAACTACAATTCAGGGTAATAAATGGAGTACAACGATATGGTTAAATTAATTCTATATTATGTTTTAATATTTAACTGTGACCACAATCAATATTCATTTTAATATTCAATTCATCCGCTACGCACACAGGAAAACCCCGATTTGGATAAAAATACGTGGATTTCATTATACACGTAGGCCTAAGTGTGGAGTGTGGGTTGACGAGAGAGTAGACAATAGCGGCGAACAGTAACGAAGTTGCCCGAGTGGCTTCACATACTCTGTGGGCTTCACGCTGTCAGTCTGCAGACTCAAGTTACAAACTGCCATGTACAGCGGTGTAGAGGACGGAGGAGCAGCGCCCGCTCTAGGGGCGGGCAACCCGGACATTTGTCCGGGGCGCCAAAATTTTGGGGCGGCATTTTGGCTGTAACTGTGAGAAAAATATTGATGTGTTAAATACCCAATTAATAGCAAATTTCACATATCGATTGTTTCGTTCGCTAAAAATTTACAGTGCGTAGCATATTTATATTGTTTATGTCTAAAAGCTAAAAATATTTACAATTCTTGATTCTAAAGAAAACAATCGTAAAAGAGCGGTATGTTTAATTATACCCTGATTAACGGAAGAAAGTGACTGGCGGAGCGGCCGCGCGGCGACCGAGTTTGTAGTAAAAACATTCCACTTAATAACCTCGTGGAAACGTAAAATACAGGGCTAGAAATGTCTAATGAACTGTATTCTAATCATCAATTAAAGACGTTTTTAACAAACTTTTCTAATTTCTTAAATCTTTTTTCAATTAATTTATATTGAGAGTTAAATAAAAAAATACACGAATTTGAATTAAAAATTTAGGGTTTATCATTTTTATTACGTAAGAACTCAGAGGTTAAGCATCGGAAAAACATTTCTTGTATACAAATGGTAGTCCACCTTCTTTAGTACAATATATCAAAAATTGAGATTCCTACGATTAAAATTAACGACGTTATTAATTTTTTTCGTATACATCTCCCAAATGGAATCTCAAAGGCTTTAAGGCCTCTCCCATCTAGTGTCACTCAGGTTATTAAGGCCTCTCCCATCCAATCCTACTCTCCCATCTAGTGTCACTCAATGGTTTCAAAGTTAAACTGAACATGTTTTAAAGTATTGCCCATCGAAAAGTAGATGCCGAAAAAAATTAATATATTTTTTGGACCATGTTGAACAAATTAGCGGCTTCCAAGGATGCTTTTGCCATATCATTAACAACAAGATTGAGAGAGTGGCTACTGCACGGAACATACAATGCTCGCGAATTATATTGTTTAATTTTAGATTGCATTCCTGCTTTATCGCCCCTCATATTGGACCCGTTGTAGTATCCCTGCCCTCTGATATCCTGCTAAATGCCTTGCTAAGCATTTACGAAAACCAAGAAATTGATAATTTAATAAGAGACGAGGCCTCGGGTTTATTAAATTGTATTAAACAATTTAAGTTTTTGTGTTCATTAGTTATTTGGCATAAAATACTAAATTGCATTAATCCAATAAGCAAGTTGATGCAAACAAAAGATTTTGATCTAGCCTCTGCACTTGATCTTTTACAAAACTGCAAAAATCTTTTACAAAACTGCAAAATATTTTTCAAGAATCTTCGATCGGATTCGTCCTTCGATGAAACTATTATTGATGCAAAAGAACTTGCTACCGAAATTGACGTGGAGGCTAATTTTGGATCAACATTAACACGACACCGCGTAAGAAGAATAAAAAGGAACTTCTCATACGAACACGAGATGAACCGATCGAAGATCCAAAAGAAAAATATAAAATAGATTTTTTTTATTTTACAATCGATCAAGCACTAAATGCACTAGATGCTAGATTTGAACAACTTAGTAATCATAGTAACTATTTTCAATTCTTATATAATATATACGATTTAAATACCATGTCCAAAGAAATGCTACTAAAACATGTAAGAATTTAGAATGTATTTTAACTGATGGTGATTCTGTTGACATAAATGGGGTAGAATTAGCAGAGGAAATTTCTGTGCTTTTGGGCAAAAAAGAAAGCCTAAGCAATGTACTGAGCTTAATTACAAAGTTAAATTTTGCCCCAAACGTTACTGTTGCTTTAAGAATATTGCTAACGATACCAATAACTGTAGCAAGTGGCGAAAGGAGTTTCTCTAAGTTAAAATTAATTAAGAACTTTTTACGTTCGACTACTACACAAAATCGTCTTAATGGTTTGGCCATTTTGGCAATTGAGCATGAAATTGCTGATCAAGTAAATTTATAAGATGTAATAAAAATGTTTGCAGAACTGAAAGTGAGAAAAAAAAGTTTTTTGTGATTTTAGCGTAGTTGATGTTACCTTGTTTTATTTTCAAAATAATGGCATTTTGATTGATTGTGCAATAATACACATTTTTAATAGCATTTAAAAATGTAAAAAATTATATGGTTAACAATTGTACAGGCTAGGTACAGATATTTCTTAATTAATTTCTACTGTTTTGTACTGCTTGATTATCAATTTTATGTTGTTACATGTTTTTTTCTAAATATGTATATATGTATATATGTATATATGTTGATTATAATTTAAAACGATTTGACTTTTATTTAACATAAAAAGTAGAATCTACTGTTTTGTACTACTCGATTGTCAATATTATGTTATGTTACATGTTTCTTTCTAAATATATGCTTTTATTAAAATTTAAATAAAATGATTTGATTTTTATTGAAAATAAAAAATATGTAGGCCTACCTTTATTTAAAATATATATATATATATATATATATATATTCTTAAGGGGCGGCAATTTGTCTTTATGTCCGGGGCGACGTAACCGCTAGAGCGGGCCCTGGGAGGAGTGATCAGATGATAGATGATATACGCATGCATTATCACGAAGTGAAGAGATTAGACCAGGATCGGAAAGCATGTCCTGTAAGCACAAAACACTTACTGAATACCAGGGGTGCCCATCCTCCCCAAGGCCTAATGCGCAAATCCCCCCCAAAAGTCTCACCACTCCCCCCAATTGAAAAGTCCCCCCCACTGCCCGCCGGTCTACAAGCTTAGCACACGCACACATTTTTACATCAACGATTTATTATTCACGTACCCTCTGACTCATTGACAGGAAGTTGCTGCAGGCTGCCAGGGTCAGTTTTCCAAATTCCAAAACAAAATTTACTACTACAGTAGTTGTACCGGTAGAGACATTTATGCCGCCAGTTCGTTAAAACAATCATAAATATATGCAATTGCTTTAGTTTTTTACTAATAGCTTAGTTTGTTGCACAAACACGGTAAAAATTTCCATCAATGTTGAATTTAAAATGTTATTCTTGAAAAAATCCCCCCAAAAATTCTTAAAATACACCCGAAAATCCCCCCTAAAAATTCTCAATGCGCAACTTGCGCTATGATCCCCCCCTGTGGGCACCCCTGGTGAATACAAAGCTTACCCTTTGAGGTCTTATATGTTGTGATGGATGATCTGTAGCAGGTATTCAAGAAAATTCTTCATAAATATGTTTGTCATAACCCACCAGTTATATGCCATAAATGAGTACACATCCTTTAACATTGAAACTATTGAAAGGATCAGAATGTATAAAAAACTGTCACCAATTCATTGTAGTCTAGTCTACAATGGACTGAAGATTTGTGGAAAACTGGCAAGTGCACCTGGTTATGTAAATACCTTCCTCATTAGTTTCTAACGAATACACGACATTTATTTGTTAGCCTGTGTTTATATTTGAGATCTTTAAAGAAACATAAATAAATTCATTTTTCTTTATTTATTCTTATGATTATTAGAGTTATTAGTATTGTTCCATTATTAAAACTGTTATTCTTATTTTTATGTTACAGATTTTAATAATAATTTTGCCGTTTTTACTATTTTTATTATGATTGTGATGATGATGATTATTATTATTTTGATTAAATATTATAAAGTGTAAGATACGTTTTAAAATTGTACAGACAACGGTACACAGATTCATAAAATCGGTTTATTTATGTTCTGCGTTTAACTGATCAGGAAGCAGTAAACGTTCACAGAACCACCGCTAGATGGCATTAGTATTCACATTATGAAAAAAAATTCAGTATTCCAACTGCATTGTACTGTGCGATTTTATTATTTAAAATGTTTGAAGAGTGTAAAAACAGATAATGTTAATTGTTAAACTTACTGTTTATTGTAAGTAACTGTTTTTATTCTAGTTTTGTTTAATGAAAACGTAGATAAGTTGATATACAAGTCTTAATATAATCTTGTCCGTCTGACATGTACGGCTGTGTGTGTGTGTGTGTGTGTGTGTGTGAACTAAAATCTAAATCTCCACACATGAATAAGGGTCACTTTGAGTAGTAAATAACTATAAACTTATCTACCACAACGCACCGTAATAAGTGTATACTAAGAATAATTCAGATAATTCACGTAAATAGAAGTCATAGTAATACTATTATATATATATATATATATATATATATATATATATATATATATATATATATATAGGCCTATATACTTTCACAATATGAACTTACTTTCTTTATCACTTTCCCATACGTTTCGAGGTGATGTTCCTCTTCCTCAGTGGGAGTAAATACTGAATTTCATTGTACAGAATAACGGTTATGGACTATAGGTGTGGGGGTTGATGGTGGGAGGGAATTGGCGCTGAGGTTCAAATTGTGTGTTTGGATCAGTGTATCGAATACTGTAATACTGTTGTTGACAGGATATTGTGTTTAGCTGACGTTATAATTCAACTTATGAACAACTCGAAATAACCCCCCCCCCCATGTATTATTAATATTTTTAATTAATATTATTATTATTATTACGCTAAGTGGTTCCAGCATGGATACGAATGCCTGAATTAGAGGTGGGTTTTTTTAGTGGGTGAGAGTCCCACACACCAGAGGAAGCACGGTCTCCTCTGACGGTGCATAAAGCATTTGTCCCCCTTTATAAAAAAATTATTATTATTATTATTACTACTTTATTTTCATTGTCTTTATCTTCTTATTCACATAAAGGTTTAGGCTGCTTAATGCTACTGCTTTTTGTCTACCGAGATTTCTCTTTGTCTTCTGCATTAACAATGCTTTTACGTCTGGTAACAAAAAATGTCAACAGTTTTGCGTTGTTTCCTTCACCACGGAAAAGTACTGTAACAGGGTAATTTAGTTTTCTATTTGTACGGCCAATCAAACGACGAAATACATAACCTGAGTCATTGGACTCGAACCCATGCTTCAACAGTTAGGAGCGATGTGTGTGTGTGTGTTAATAAAGCTTTATGTGTTGAGCTACAAAACAATTGGTTCTGTCCCAATAACCGTACCCGCACTCGTTTTCGGTATTTCGATTATGCGATTATTGGCATCGATATGTAGTGAATATCGCATGTAATTTTAGTTAGATGAAAGAATTCATTAAAATTTACGTGTGTGTGTGTAATAAAATAGTTATTTGACGATTGCAGTCGTATTCCTTTGTCATACATTTTATGAAATCTGTTCCTAGCACTAACATAACACCGGTGTGTGCCTGTGTTAGGTTAACATGTAAATTGAAATTACACAGGAAAACCAATACGCCTTTTGACATGATAATGTCTTTTGGCTGGCCATCATTTGAAAATTTCTGTAACGCTGTAAACTGTAACGCATCACGCTGCATGACGTCATTCTTGCGTGACGTCATTGGGATTGTTGTAAATAAACGTTTGTTTTGATACGTCGCAATATATATAATGTGTTAATAGATTACTTTTAAAAATGGTTGGAAGAAGAAGGGTCACAATCGATCGGGCATGTGTTATGACACAACCAATTCTTAAGTAACATTTTTGAAAGAAAGCTGTGGACAAAATATTCAAGTACCGTCTGCCTAGTGGCAAAAGCTAAAGAGCATGATAATGTCTTTCGGCCGCCAGCTAAACGCAACATTATTATGGTTACTGACTGACTGATTGTTTCCTTTCTGCAAATGTTGCGTTTAGCTGGCGGCCGAAAGACATTATCATGCTCTTTAGCTTTTGCCACTAGGCAGACGGTACTTGAATTTTTTTTGTGTGTGAAAACTACGTAAAAAAAAAAACAACTCGAAGTAAGGCGGGGTGGCCCAAGAGCCACAAGAGAATTGGACATTGGAGACCGGTGTGACGATTTAAAAATTATTTAAATAGCACAAATTAAATTTTTTGTTCTTATAACAAGTGAGAGTATTATCCACCCCTTATCTGTACCTAGATTCCTGTATCAACGTGCAAATTTTCCAGTACGAACACGCAAAGTACAATGTTATTAAGCGAAAAATAATAATTCTTTTAATTAAATAAAAGACGAATTAATAATAAAGGAAATATCTAATTCATAACAAAAAGGTAGCATAATTTATTACTAGTTAATTAATGAACAATTATTAATACTAAAGGAACGAACTACTTTTCTCAGCGCGTAAACCGCGCCAGCTTAGAGACTCCCGACCGCGGTGCGAGGAGCAAATATTGGTAATATATATATAAAAAAAAAACTTAGCCGACACATCTCTTTACAAACAGTAAGTGGTAAGAGATGTTCCTTACCATATTAAAGTAAACATCAGTGCTGCTAAAATAAGAACAATTAAAAATGTAAAATGTGAACAACCAACTCCAGAAGAAGAAAGTTACAACAATAACCGTATGAACTTCAAGTAGCAGAATCCAATCGTCATGAACTAGACTACAATTCGGAAACAATCAACTAAATGGAGGATCCAGAGGAACAACGTACTACACCCAAGAAGACCTACTGAAGAAGACCATCACGAACACCCACAGCAAACTCACGTACTATTCAGGTGATATTAAATCATAACATTTGTGCATAACTTTTTTTTTTTTTTTAAACCGAAACAAAAAGAACAGTAAAGTTTCTTGTAAAGACTTTTAGATAACTTAAAGATTAGCATATAAATGTTTGTAATTTCTGTAATGATATAGTAATAACCTGATGATGTTTAAAGGTAAAGTAATTCTGAAAATTACATCGGACTATTCTTCAAATAGTTTGGATGATGTGATATATTAGAATATTGCAAAGTTAAGACCCGGATCCGTAGTACTTGAAATAATACATAGCTGAATGATTTTGAGATAAAAAAGAGTAAGAATAAAAATTTTAAAGAATATTTAATAAGAATTTTTCTTTTAAAAGTAAAGTAAAGTAAGTAAAAATTTAAAGGATGACCATTAAAGCTATTACTTTTATACTTAGTTAAAATACAAGAATAAAGAGATGTTTTCGCTAATACCCAGAGAGTGAATAAATTTATGTAACCCTTGACTAATTCCTGATATATACATTGTCATAATTTGTTGGTAAGTTAATTTTACTAACTACGGCAGCTAGTTTAATTAACAGCGAACAATTGAACTGGATCCCGATGTTATAATGTCTTTGCAGGAGAGACAATATACCGGTAAGAAGAAGAATTAGAGGCAGACCCAGGACGAGACGGTTGGATGACGTGAAGGATGATTTGAGATGTATGAACGTGAGGGGATGGAGACGGATGTGTAAATGGAAGAAAGTCATTGAGCAGGCTAAAACCCACTCTGGGTTGTAACGCCAGGAAAAGGAAAGGAAGGAACTAGGTTTTGTGTAGACCACTGGAAAACGAACCAACATGAAGTAAGGCGGGGTGCTATACATGCCTCCCATTTTTTGTGTGTTCTGCACAAAATTCGCTTCCAATGAAGTTAGCCGAGATTTTACTGAATAACATGAAAGAATATTTGCTACCTATTGAATAACAAACATTGTTTTTTTTTATTTTATTGAGAAATAATAATTGTATTTTTTACTTTACATTATTTGCTTTGTTATTGTTAAAAAACGTTATATTCTTTATTTCAAATGTTACTCTGTTATAAGCATTGTATATACACATTGAACGTTGTTTTTTCCAACCATAGATTGTATTTCATTAAACAGAAAACTAAAAATCAAAAACCATTATTACCTAACCTCACAAACCAAAACATTATGTATTTTTGCTGTACATTAAGAAATAGTATAATTAGTACACTTCTTCTTCTTCTTCTTCTTCTTCTTCTTCTTCTTCTTCTTCTTCTTCTTCTTCTTCTTCTTCTTCACATTGTGGTATATCGATACAAATTGCATAATCGAAATATCGAAAATGTAGTGCGGGTACGAATATAGGAAGAGTACCAAACAATTATCACAAAATCGTTCAGCTGACTGCAATAGTCTAGTCCTATAACGAACCCTCGGACATAACGAACTGTTTCTTTTTGAATGCATATAGGCCTAATTATTTGTTCATTTTTAAATTTATAATCACGAGCTCAATAAATTTCATGACCGTTTTCTTAAATAATCTACGCAATAAAATAATTATAAATTATCGATTTAAAAATTAGCAAATCTGCTGACGGTATCGCGCGATCATACGCGCGCGCGCGCACACACACAAACACAGTGTGTATTAATTCTTCTTGATACAATAAAGACAATTTTTTAAAGCTTGTGCTCAGAATTTGATTCATACATTACTGAGTACGCTTAACGCAGTATCCCCTGATTTTCTTTGTTAAATATCTTAATTTATTTACAATTTATTTATAAAAAGTATTTATAATTATCATACACAATAAATGTATATAGATACAAGCCCACGAAACGTTAAAACATAATAAATTATAAACGGTCAAAACCGTATACTCTTACTGTAAACGCGAAGCGACAAAACATATGTTCTGTTATATTCTTCTTCCCTATTTCAAGGTCAAATTGCTAATTTTAAATAATTTTTAAAAAATAGTTATCGTTCACTTTTCTACGATTTATAATTAGTTACGTATACTGTGGGCAGTGAAGAATAAGATGGCGGAGTCCGTTTTTCGCTGCCACCAGCTTGAATTTTCCGACTTCAAAGGGGGTACCATTGGAAACATTTTTCGCCCGTAAGAAATATATGGAAAGCTAGTTTGACCTTGACGTTCGGAAGCAGTGTTGAGGTTAGGTTTTGTCATTTTTAGAAACTAGGTGTGTACATTGTACGTCGAAATGGTTGCATATCCATCAATATTCGGGCGCAAACTACAATTACAGTTACATCTCACACGGAATATGACTCACGCACAGGAGCGCGCTCGAATGTCGCTCAGTTTTTCTCCTTTTTCCGCATTGCATTGACGGAAGCAACATGTTTTCACGGTATATATTGACAAACACATGCGAATACTCGTGCACTGACACTCAAGTACACGCTCGCGCGCAAACTACGATATATAAAATCCGTTACAAAAATTAAAGTGACTTACAAAGTTTAACGTATGACGGCGCGCGTGCACCTCTGCCCCCTATTTGAGGAAAAATATAAGGAGGTAAAATTTGTGAAACGATCGAAAAATCCCACGTAAGGTACCAAATTAATGGAGTTTTAACCGCAATCTGAATATTTGAACGTCAATCAGAAACTTCAAAATTTTTGGACGTCAAATCCTAAAAGTGGGTGAAAATTTTGATAAAATCGCAGAAAAATTCATGTAAGATATTCAGTAAAGAGGTTTTTATCTAACATATGACCATAATATAAAGTTTCAGAATTTTCAAAATTTTAGATACTCAGGGCCCAGAAAAGAAACCAAAAATTTGAACAAAATCTGAAAATCCAGCAGGCTGTCAGATTAAAAGGAATTGTAACCCAAATCAAAGTGTTTTCAGTTGTTAGTGTTTATTCCATGATTGTGCGCTCTGCAACTGTTATATTACTAAAAAAAGAATAGAGTGATCGAGATTTTTGTAATTTTTCCATAACTGAAAAATTATTTAATATCGAATAATTATGTAATAATAAATAAATGTACTTCGTTTGAAATAGGAAGCAAGTTCTGCAGATCAGGGAACATAGTAGTTTTTAATGTTTGACATTTTCTGTTTTGTTTTCCCCTTTTGCTGGGTTTAACTCTCAAAACCCCCTCACTGCGTCACCGGAATAGAGCTAGATAAATCATAGCAAATCATTAATGAATTTTATTATTGGGTCCTTCAGTCTTTCGACTGGTTTATACTCTCCCCGCAATATACCCGTGGTGCGTGTGTTACTGAGTCTCTCACAGGTATATGGGATTTACAGTTTAACGCCGGATCCGAACGGCATAGTTGGGGAGGGATTATACTAGGCAGGATACATCTGGCTGGTTTGCCATCGCCTTGCGAGGGGAAACGATCGTACCTAAATCAGATGGCCCCGGAGGAAATCGAACCCGAGCCGGCAGTGTAGCAGCGCCACACGCTAGCCAGTACGCCACGACCGATCCTACGAATGAAATAAATGTTATAAAATCTCTGTAAAAAATATTTTGTGCTCTTTGTAGCGGCGTAACATAACCGTGTATAATCGAACCCGCGGTTGACGAGAGATTACTTCAGTTGTCGTGTCCTTATCTGTAATTAACTGTTCATAACTCGTTAACAGCATAAGGACAATTAACAGCTGAGCAGCATCGCCTCCTGTAGTCGAGTTAATCAGTGTTGTTTACTGCGTCGACGGCAAACGGACAAACAGTTGTCACCAATTAATTGTTGCGTGCTCAGAAACCACTCATCAAGTGTTAAATGCCAGAAATATGTGTATTTCTTACTTACTACTTCCGGCAAAGGTCAAGATTAGTGTCCGTTCGTTACACAGTTCCTTGTTTGTACATGTTTTTATAATGACAAAGAGAAATGAGTTCAAAACTTCTGAGAAGGCGCCGCATGCTTGATTCCCGTTTAGGGTATTTTAAAGTTCATGTCTCTCTCTCTCTCTCTCTCTCTCTCTCTCTCTCAACACACACACACACACACATACACACTTTCTCTCTCTCTCTCTCCCCACCCGTTTATTCATCACTACAACATACACACACACACATTCGCTCGCGCGTGCCCGTTGTTAGTTGTTTATATTTATAAACTAGTAAGCTCCCTGAGATGCAGAACCCGCTCACTGCTTTGAAAGAACACGATCACTTATTATTACATTAGTTTCGATATTAGATAATTTTTCAATTATGAGAAAAACTATACAAAAAACCTCGATTCCTTTAGTGATTACACAGCAATTGTAGAGCGTGCAATCATAGAATAAACACTTGAAACTTACAAACATTCCGATTTGGGTTACAATTCCTTGTAGTCTGACATCCTGCTGGATTTTCACAATTTTTTTAAATGTTTGATTTCTTTTTTGGGCACTGGGGTCCCAAAATTTTAAAATTCTCAAAACTTAACACTACATTCAGATGTCTGTAAAAATTCTCTTTAATTCAATACCTAACATCAATTTTTGTGATTTTTTTCAAAATCAGTGTCTATTGTCTGTGATTTATATGTCCTTTAGTTAGATAATTTTAACTCTACTAATTCATTAATTATTAGATAATTGAATGAGCCAAATGAGTTCTCAGTTTCTCGACCGTTTGGCACTTGAATATCTGTTTATCTGTTCGTCTGTCTGTTTGGGTCATGTCTCACGATAACTTTTGTATGCATCGACCAATGTTTGTAAAACTTAGCACGCATGTCTATAATTTTACCCTACAGGTACAATTATTTTTAAGACTGATCCCCTAAATAATAGGGGGCGGCAGGCAAAAATGAAGGGTGTCAAAATTGTGAAAAATTCGCAGGAGCTTAAATTAAAAGAAACTTTAACCACAATCTGAATATAATGTTCATTTCTGAAAATGACAAATTTTTTGGACATCAGGGACCAAAAGATGGGTAAAAATTTTAAAAACTTAACGTTATATTCAGGCGTCAGTTAAAATTCTCTTTAATTTGATACCCACATGAATTTTCGCGATTTTATCAAAATTTTCACTCAGTTCTTGGGACTTGACGTCCAAAAATTTTGAAGTTTTCAAAATGGACGTTATATTCAAATTGTGGTTAAATTCCCTTTAATTTGATACCCCGCATGGGCTTTTGCAATTTTTCACTATTTTTTGCCTCCAAACCTCCCCCTCCCATATTGGCGGGATCGGTCTATGTCATGCCAAGTTTTATACGGAAATCGGTTGATGCGTTCAACAGTTATCGTGAGACACACTCCAAATAATGTGTATAGATAGACAGACAGACGGTCGAGTTGAACCTGAGAACTCGTTTCACTCTAAACTTTGGAGGAGGAAAGTATGAAAAGATGAAACAGAAAAACGTAAGCCAAAGTGATATAATTTTTCACGTCATTTGGCAGGTAGACAGACAGCTTCCTATCGTCTAGAACAAAACAGTGCAGTAGGCCAAGGTGTCGTCTCCTGAACGGGTATTTTTAATAACAACAGAATCTCTTGTTATGTATATGCCAACCGACAAGATTTTATTTCTTATATAAGAAAGTTTAAAGTATCTCATGCGTAATTACTTTATGCTGTACATTGTATTAAGTATAAATGCGGCACAGTTCTTGTAGCCAGTAAAGAGGATTATCGACAAAGTAAAGAGGGTTATCGACAAAGGCTTTTATACAAAATTAACAATATATTCAAATAAAATTTAATATATGCACTGCTTCACTATCAATTTCAACAATAACCACGTGTTATGCTGAGAACGTGGCGTTTGTATACAGCTGACTGATTTGCACATGCGCGTTAGGTATACCACTATCACGTTCACAAACACTATATTTTTTCCACATTTTCGATTCCCCACAGCCTAGAAATCTCATTTTTAAAGCCTAAAAACATTATCATGCTTCGATGTTTCGGTTTCGTCGAAATTCTTTTTTAAGCCTTTCTCTTTCTCTTTTGTTTTTCAACAGCAATGTAATCAACAAAACCTTAATTAATAATAAAAATTAACCTTGAAAATCAGTTTAATAATTTATCATTGCACGTGAAAACCTTTAATTTTAGTTTTATGTAAATTCAGGTGAGTGGTCTTGGATATGTTTACCAATAAGATACGTAGAAATACAAATACAATTTGGAACTATGGAGTAAAATGAATTTACATTGTTATTTATCATTGATGGCTAACATCATCATGTCGCACTTCCGCAACAGGGTGCGCGCGCAGCTCTCAATTTTACCTCTACTAAACGCACCAAAAAAAGTATAACTTCAAAAATGTGTCGGTACGAACCAAGTTCGACTGTGTCTAGCACAATGGACTCAGATTCAAATTTCTCGAATGTTATTTAAGCATCTCTTGGCACCCTTGATGCCGGTGCCCTTGAGGACTCCGACATAAGCCCGTTACTTATGTATATACTATTATGTATATATATCTTATGTGTATACTATTCACAAAAGACACTCCCCCCCAACCAAATTTTGCCATATTCGGCAGCGGGAATGGCCCAATGACGATACAGACTACTGCACAGTAGTTAGAAGTAAGAAGAAGTGCACAGAATATGGTGACAAGCACAGTTGAATCTGCGATTTACAAAGGTCATCAGTCACTACAACTAGGTTTTCCACGATACACTTATGACAAAACTTATGTTTAGTATTGTAGTTTTACTGTTAAATGTTGAATAATTTGCTTTTAATCCTAAGTCAAAATTTGCTTTTAAACGATGTCACACAAAACTGGCAGATGTGTCTTCCAGAACATTTTATGATTGGTCACTCTACAATTGATACTTTGTTGTTTACGGACGATCAGGCTATTCTGTCGGACTCTGAAAGCACATTGCAGATGGGTTTACATTTGTTAAATTGAATCTGCAGAGACTCTGGATTGCAATAATCCACACTTAAGACCAAGGTGATGGCTTTTCGTGGAACTGATCCCGTACAGGCAAAAATTGTTATAGATGGTACTGTCCTGTAACAAATTAGCAGTTTCGAATACCTGGGCTACAGTGTGTCTTATAATGCAAGCAACGACGTTGTGAATAAGTTCAACCTTATGTGCGGTGAACCTTCAAGTAAGCAAATAAAGAAACACGCCTAAAATTGTACAAGGTGATGGCTCTTCCCACACTTCTTTATGGGTCTGAGAATTGGACTTTAACGAAATTCCAGGCCAGCCGTATCCAAGCGGCTGAAATGAGATTTCTCAGGCACGTGGCAGGGTATGCTCTCCATGATCATAGAAGAAACACATATATACGGACTGAATATTATGAGTATATTCGACAGGATGGCCTATTATCGGCTGAATTGGTGAGAACACGTTTGCCGAATTGATGACTGCCGCATCCCCAAACAACTATGGAACTATAAGCCAAGGGGACGGAGAGGTGTGGGACGTGCGAGGAAGCGCTGGAGTGACCTGTTCTAATCTTTGCCTATTTGAGACCGGAACAAACCGTCCTTGGTTTAATCCTTGAAGATGATGATGATGATGACTTCCTAAATGCCTTTTTCTTGGGTTGTGTTGCAGACACATTTTTTGATTCTGTTAGAAAAATCTACAAGGATGATCTCCCCAGAAGAGGAAATTTAAGAGAGTCGAGAGTTTTAAAGAAGAAAAGATAAAACAAACAAAAAGGACAGAGGAAGGAAGAAAGAACGTAGTGAGAAGATGAAGAAGTAGCGAAGGGGTAAAAAGGCAAGTGAAGAGAGAAAACGATGATAAGTTATTTCACGAGATCCTTAGCTGGTTAAAACAAAAAAAAAAAGATTAATTTTTTATAGTAAGACATAAGCCTAGTAACTTAACAAGAAATTCGTAAAGTCGTTTACAATCACTGTTAAGCAGTAGATCGATCTTTAGACAAATTAAATTGAATGTAAGATGATCTTAAGGATAATACCGTTGTGAGAGCTCTTGAAATAAGCATTAAATAACAAATTTTAATTAATGAAGTTTAAATCGAAAAACTAAGACAATAGCCTAAATAAAACACTTCATAAATTGTTGGTCGTTCAATTAATGGGATAATGTAACGGCAGTGAGATAAAGCAGGCCGTGGCAACTGCAGAACTAGAGCACGTCGTGCGAGTAAATACAGATGCGGTACAGGTTCGAACCTATTGAACTCTGTGCGCGTGCGCGCTCTCGCCTGTGGCTATTATAGTACACACGAAGGCTAGCTACTCGATGCAACCAGTCAAACTGCATAGCCTCAAGGTCTTCTCTCTTCTCGCTGCTGATTTACCACTTTCTACTGTCTAGTTGTAAATTATATACTCTCTCTCTCTCTCTCTCTCTCTCTCTCTCTCTCTCTCTCTCTCTCACACACACACACAGAGATTTCTATAAGTTATTTATACAAGCGCTTTCGTAGTGGTAAGAGACGATTTCGATTGGTACACCGGGAGCCGTGGATTCGATTTCCACTCCAGTTAAAAAATGTTGTTTCCGTCAGATTCCATAAAAGTAAATTTATAATAATCTTTAAATTAATGTCTGCATTAATGATTCAAGCAAATCTATTGGACGTAATTTATTGATAATTGGTTCTAGATCGTCAATACTAAATAGATGTGTCACAATATAACAAAACGTTTTGTAAGTAATAGAAAGAAAAAAATAATTACAAGATGACCGTCTTAGGAGAGATTTCACCTCTGTTCAGAAAAAAAGCAGAGATGAAATCCCTCCTAAGACGACCGTCTGGGTAATTAAAGTTTTTTTTCTATAATTTAATTTCCGTATATAAGTTGATTATAAATGTTTCCATAAAAGTCACTTCTAATATCAACATGTTAAAAACAAAATATTCAAAATGTCATTTACACAATTTCATGAGAGTGTAGTACACAATGTGGGGTATGGCTAAGTCTGTGCGTGGACAGTGCTGTCCTTTGTCTGGCTGTGTACGGACAGTGGACAAATTTGATAAAGTGTGGTGATATAAAATACCTGACGATTTCAAAAACATCACAAGCCTAAAGACTGATATTTTAAAAACAATATAGTTATTGTATGTGTCATTATTACATATAGATAAGCGTTACATGTGAAAATAACGAAACTTTACGTTTAAACAATATTAGCAAGAAAGCTATACCCTATACTTTTTTTCTTTATATTACTTTATTCTTTATATAAATCAAAATGAATTTGATTGAGTTGCTAACGATCGTCCATAATTTGTTTCCAAAATTATAAAAAAAATTTGAAACAAAATAAAAAGAATTGAAAGCGAGCGTGCGTGCGTCATACATGTGTGTGTGTGTGTGTGTGTGTGTGTGTGTGTGTGTGTGTGTGTGTGTGTGTGTGTGTGTGTGTGTGTGTGTGTGTGTGTGTGTGTGTGTGTGTGTGTGTGTGTGTGTGTGTGTGTGTGTGTGTGTGTGTGTGTGTGTGTGTGTGTGTGTGTGTGTGTGTGTGTGTGTGTGTGAGGACTGGCGGGAACGGGAACGTTTGTTGGGAGCTTGCCGGGATCGTGGACGCTGCCAGAGTCGTTTGTAGACACTTAATGGAAAAGACCCGAGTCTTGAATTCCGAAATGCTTCAAATTTATCAACCAACATTGTCAGCAAAATGGTTATTTATATTTACCTTATTTGGGTAATACAAATTTGGACGACAGTTAGCGACTCGACCAAATTCCTTTTGATTTATATAAATCAAAAATAAGAATAAAAGAATAGAGAGTAAAAGATTAGGCCTTTATAAGAATAAAAATATAGAGTAATAGCGAAAGTAAGAAACATGAAAGAAATAGGCGTATGTAAGGAGAAACGAATGTTAATAACTAACGAAAGAGTAACGTAACAAAGTGCCCAACGCTAGACTCCAAACTAGTGGTGGATCGTTCGCGAACGACGTAGCCAAAAGAACTAAACGTTCAAGTACAGTCGATCGCACCGCAGCGCAGTAGTTCACCTTAGCCACGCTCCTACCGGTTACTAAAACACTTGTTGTTTATAGACACTTAATGGAAAGGACACCAAGGCTTTAATTTTAACAAATTAATGGAAATGCAAATGATGACTGTTTACATAAGGGATAAGAACAAAGGTATACAATAGTGTAGTGAAACAGACGTTTAAATAGCGGTTAATAAAACAGTAGGTTTAAGACACACAGCGAATGTAAATTCCATAAAACAATGAGTAGCAGATAACATTAATGGCAGCAGTTCCTCTTTATGATGCGTTAGTTTTCTTCTGCGGGGCGCTTCTGCCAACTTTACATGAACAAGCCACGCGTTCGTCTTTCATTCTTAACACGTAGTCTTTCCGGGCGTAGGTAACTCCGCACCAGAACGCAGGTACCGTACAAAACATACGTTAAGAGCGCACTCGGCCAGAGATTAACAGTTCCTTCCAACCACCTGCTCCTTCTCTTTAGGACACCTCCACCAAATGTATTTTTTTTTTTTTTTTTTTTTTATTTGAGGTTTGTCTTAGCGTGTAAGTCTCGGGCTGTTTTTCGGGGCAAGCCTCTTCAGCCAGTTGGGTTGGTTAAGGATTGTTTGATTGTGCACCCCAGTGCTGGCCGGGGGCTGAGAAAGTGGAGGCAGCAGCAAAGAAAATGGAGTGCTAATGTGGCTGTTTGTTGTATAGTGTGGTCAGTCTTAAGTGGAGGGGGGGCCAAACTAGACTCGGGAGCACATATAAAGGCGACAGCTACCAGCTGTGCAGAGGCAAGAGCATAGTATCACGTGATGTAACAGCCAATAACAGCCAGTCAAATAGTATCACGTGATGTATCAGCCAATAAGAGCCAGTCAAATAGTATCACGTGATGTAACAGCCAATAAGAGCCAGTCAATCGTTTCACTTACTGGCTGTCGCAGTGTTACACTCTGGCTCTCTCTGCGCAATGGGCTTTAACTTTTCACCTTTATATGTGCTCCCGAGTATAGTAGGTTAAGCTATAACCCGATAGGGGTCGAGCATCGCGGGACGCTAAAGGTGGGGGGTAGCGTGGTAATGACGTCAAAGGTTAGGCGATGGACTCGTTAAGCGGGCATTATGTTAGACGTGTGGTGGTGAAGGGGGTTTACTGTTTAATTGGGAGCAGTGTTGATCTTCAGAGTGTTAAGGAATGAGTCTATTTCGGATCTCTCCGAATCGTCAGCAGTGATGACCGTTGCTCCAGTGTGATCCTCAGCGTGCCTTCCTCCCATAAAGATTTAAGCCCATCCGATCCTGCTGACTGCCGACCCAGCCCGACTCAACCCCTACAGGATTACAGAACGGCGAGATTTTCGCCTAATTTACCGCCGTCCTCCCCTCACTAAAACTGGCAACACCGCTCTGCATGCACTAAACAAACAGTTACCAGATCTTGATCCCTTCCTAAACAGGCTACACCGCAAGTATGCCAAAACCCGATCTTCCTTACAACCCATCGCCGCTTCCATCAATAGAGCTACAGTACAAGAAACTCCTCCAGACCCTCTTTCGTAATAAATCGCATAATGGCTCTTGCAAATAAACCACAGCTACAGACATCCCCAAATGAGAAAGATGTTTCGATTTTGTTGTCCATGACGTCTCCGTTGATTATCTCCATCACAAAATTTGAACACAATAACACATTCGTATATACAGAAAAAACACTACAACTGACACACTAGCACACAACTCCTCCAATCACCCAATACAACACAAACTAGCTGCCTTCAGAACTATGTTACACAGACTAAACAACATCCCACTAGATAAAAAAGACTACAAAGACAAACTAAACACGATAAAATATCTAGCAGAGTCCAACGGATACAACAGAACAATAGTCAATAAACTCCTACACAAAACACAAAACAAACAATAGACAGAGACAGAAAACAACAAATTCATAACACTAACATACATCAATAACCACACTGAAAAAATAGCCCACAATTTAAAGGATACAGAGTCGCATACAAAAATACCAACAAAACAGAACACACACTATCAAAACGCAAACACAAAGAAGAAAACAAATTTGATCTACCTGGAGTTTACAAACTAAATTGGTCAGATTGCAACAAATTCTACGTAAGCCAGACAAGACGTAGCTTCAAACAAAGATACATTGAACACACAAAGGCACTACACTCCACCACCGAATCCACCTTTGCAAACCACCTCATTGAAGCAAGCCACACATACACAAACATCGACAGTAACATGGATATTCTAGACGTACACACAAAAGGCCGAAAACTAGACACTCTTGAACAACTATAAATATAAAAACACACAAAAACATATAAAACCGACATCCTAAACGAACAGACACAATTCAAATTACACATATTATTCGAACATATCACACCGCACACACGCAGCATCGATCTTTCAAAAGACGGCGCCGTCGCCAAGAGCAAGATGAACAGCGTTTCCAGTGGCGGCCTCTGACGAAGCTTGTAATAAGCGAAAACTGGTTCAGGCTATAAAGTAAAAATTTTTAATTTTTACCAATAAAGAACTTTGTGTTCCCAGTCGATAGTGTTATACTTATAATTAGAAAAAATTTGTTTATCTTTATAGTATTGTGTCTCATTCTCCCGTAAAGTCGTAACATTTCTGAGCGTGTTTGTAAATACTATGATGAAAGTTACTCGTTTTTTATCGATCCGTGGTAAACCGATGATAATTGTGGACAGTAAATCTTTCCGTGATTGTATAAAGTATTACAAGATAAGATTATCTTTTCGAAGTGCTCAATATGTGATTGCAAGGCAACAGCTTACACGTTGAGACTTGACGATATCATCGTGAAACTTCATTTGCAACTCAACCACTTACAATTACAAAATCTAGTACTTAGTGGGGGGAATCATAAGCAGTACAGCAAACAGGAAAGCAAAAGATAACATTTGGAAAGACGGTCGATCATACCATTCGAAAGTACTCTCACACGTTTGATAAAATGAGGGTAGCGATGTAAATTGCGTACGCCGATATATTCATAGCTGTCGACGAAAGACTGTGCCAAAGTTACCGAAGCAACTATCAGAAGTTTTACACTATCAGAACTATCATAAGTGCCAGAATAAAGATCAGTACCACACCCGCGGCCGGTTGTGTTACTCTCATATCCACGACAGTTATCTGAAATAATCATTATAACCTCTTCTCTTGAGTTATAACTTAGGGAACCAGTAATAATTGGATGTGCCAATTATACAGGCTGCCTTCGTTGTGAAGCACTGAAAATAATCACAACAAATAAAACAATTTATATAGCAGGATATTAGGAAGGGGAGACTGTTGATTTATGCACTCAGTTTACTCGGTACTTAGATGACATCTCTTTATTACATTTGGTGATTAAGTTCTCTATTGAAAGTTCTCAAACAATATAGTTTACTATATGATTATATATATAAATTACTCCTTTACAAAGGGGCCTCAAAATATGATGTACATCCTTTTTAATTAATTCCACGGATCCGGGATTAAATATATTAAATGAATAATGGTCACCTTGCCATGTACAATATTGAAACTCTAATCATTTGAAGAATGGTTCTTTATTAATCTTCTAAAACAACAAAACTTTTAGTTTAAACTTTACCTTTTTGCTATAACTAATGTTATTAGATTTTAGACTACATGTTACCTATAATGTCAGTTTTCTAAAGTCTTTAATGTTATTACATTTAAAACATAAGTTTTAAAGTCTTTAATATGATAATTTAAATTGTCTTTTGGGGGTTATAATTTTGTAACTCTTAACCATGGAAGACAAGCCTCCATGTCACCTGTGTGTTTCCTGAAGTTGCTGCAGAATTGGTTCTTCGGTCCTCAGGGTGTTTCTTGAAGATCAGTCGTTACCTTATCATACTGTGACTGTGAAGTTCTTGGAGTCAGTCAAATCATTCCGGGTGTGGTACACTCATCTCAGGCGACTGTAGTAACTCTTAGTAATTCTTGTAGTTAGAATACAGTAATAGAAAGTTCGTTTCACTGTTATACACTTCACATGATTATAGATTAGTTGACTATCACCTTCTTGTTTGTAATACTGTATAAATTACATTTTTCGTTATTTTATAATAGAGAGAGATGTCATCACCACACAAATTTACTTATTTAAATAGTAATTGAGTCAAGCCTTTCACATTTTAAATATATACGTAGCGAAACAACGCTTTACGCTGCTTACGGCGTGCGCTCTCCATTGCAAGTGGCAGAAATAGTTAAGGGGGAGAGTAGTAATCTCAAGACGATTACTAGACAACATAAAAGTAGTTCCGTGTTTCTAATTTAATTAAAGGACTAAAGTTTGATTAAATTATTAACTAAAGATATTCTTAGTTACAGAAGTTATCAAAGTACGTAACAGTGGTTTTATTTAATTATTTAAATAATAACAAATTTACAATAATACTTAGTTTATTTAGGGGTCAGAAAACAAGTTAATTCTGGTCAGTTCCTGTTTATGCAGGATTAATTAATAAGCTTTACCCTTTCTGTACAATTCCATTCCCTTTTATTTTATTATTAGACTTTATATTAAATATTATTATTATTTAATGATTGCAATAAGATTTAGTTTACAATGTGAGATTTTATTAAGAATTTAAAATTTCTCAGCTTATACATTATCAACTTAATTAATTAACATATTTTTTATTAATGAAATCGTCACATCATCTTCTCTCTAGCATTGGACCCACGGCCTGTGGTACAGCTGACACCACTCCAACGCCACAGAGTAATCAGTGTACATTACTTTATCATGTCAGCTCCATGTAACTGGAGAACTCTTCCACTGAGCTGCCTCCTCCCCCGACAGTTGAAATAAATATTTATGGAAACTGAAAATTGAGACAATTTTGCGTCCGTATTTTGTTGACGTTCATAAAAATTTCAGGAAAATGTTCAAATAAAGAAGATTCATCATCATTATCTTCACAACACGGCATAGGCAAGGTGCTGCCTGTTCCGCATTCAAAAATACTTCAGCTGTCTCTTCCTGGGTCTACCCACACACCAGTGACATAAAGGTTCATATTTCCAGACTTGTTTGGCCAGTCTGGAATCTGACAAGTGGTCTTTCCACCTTTGTTTGTAATCTTTTAATTTTTAATTTAAGTTAAAAACTTGTATATCTCTTCTGTTATAGCCTCATTATACAGTCAAGTTTATAACAACTTTTAACTTGTTTGAAGAATGCCATTTATGAGTCCTGTATTTTACTGTCTTGTTTCTTGTCCATAATTCACATCCATAGGACATGAAACTGGACTGCTATAACTTTTTAGAGCTTTAATTTTGCATCTTGACATACCTTGTTTCTAAAAATACGATTAACTGTCCCAGAGATTGTCTGCAGCTCATCTAACTTAACATCAATATCATAATTCCTATTATAGCCAATATCATTTCTTAAATAATTCAAGTGGCTCACCTGTTCTAGAATTCGGTCACTAATCATAATTTTTGTTATTATTGGCTCCTCGCGTCGAATACCAGTACTGTTGTTTTTATAGCGTAGATTTTTATGTTGTATTGTTTGCAAATCTGGCGAAGCTTAAAAACAGATTTGCAAATCAGATTCAGTATTGTGAAATACAAGTAAATCGTCAGCAAAGAATAGCATACCAGCAAAAAAGAAGACTATCCTTACTAAATCTGGAAACCTTACATGTAAACCTATTTCTTTTGGAAATTTTATGTGATCACGTACTCAAGACTTGAAATTACGAAATTGCCGAGATTTAAACGTCGTACAAAGATAACCTCGAGTGAGGGGAAATAATCTGCAAACGTTTTACGACTTGCCGTGTTAAGTGTAAGAACAAACATATCTCGCCAGAATAATTATTTTTTTATTGGTTTATTACAATACTAAACGCACGGTCAGGTAAACAACAACAGTTGCCTACTTGATCTAGTCGTCTTGATTAGCCTAGTGCAGGCTGTCAATATGTGGGCCAAATACTCCGCAGGTTTGTGATTAACATAATACTACTCATTGAATATAGTTACACAGAATATATTAAATTAACTAACTATGTTACGAATGTTGTTACACATATATATATATATATATATATATACATAGGTAATTGTTACAAAATTGAAATTTAGTATTTCGTTCTCCCATGTGTTCTCTGTTAATATGCCACGCCATATTCAGCTCTTTTTGTGAAACTTATTCAATTACAAATTATTAAAGACTCACCTTTAGTTCACTAAGCGAACGGTCACTCGGAATTTAGTAGAACATTTTATTTATACTTGAATTTTATAAGTAAACACTTGGTGTAGTTCTAGAGATATTTTTTCATTTTTCTGACAATTGTTTTACCACTTACGTCAGCTTCAGCGGTTGGATTTCAACTGACAGATTTGAATTCTATGTTAGACAAGCAGTTGACTTGTAGTTGTCTTCACACAAAATTGTATTGTATACGATTCACAATAACGGTACTTTCAGTTAGGTCCTACCAACAGTAGAACACCCACCTTTGTCCAACCTCCAGTCACCCCCTTGGTCACACACTACCTTTAACCCTCCCCCGCTTAACACACATTTCAAATCAGTCAGTTCAAATCTAACCTCTGAAGAGCTGGCGTAACTGGTGAAACAATTGTCAGGATTAAAAAATTATCTGTAGCACCTTTAGTTCTTTGCACTTTCAGATTCGCTTTGGTTTTACATGATAGCGAAAGTATTTTTATATTTTGACGCTAATTTTTTATTTAATTGTTTATAATTTTGATCTAGTTCTTGTAGGCCTACAAGTTGCCCATCGCTTTTATTGTTAATTCTAATTATTAGAATAAATTATTATATTAATAGAAATAACTAACATGTTCTCTGAACTGCAGAACTTACTCACTATTTTGAACGAAGCACATCTCTTATTATATAAATTTCGATATTAGATAATCTTTCAATTATGGGGAAAATTACAAAATTCCCGATTACTCTAATATTTCTTTAGTTATGTAATAATTGTAGAACACAATTATACAGTAAACACAAAAATTTCGAAACATTCGGATTTGGGTTACGATTCCATTTAGCCTGCTGAATTGTCCCAATTTTTCAAATTTTTGATCCCTCTTTTGGGCTCTGGGGAACCAAAATTTTCTAATTTCCCAAACTGAAGACTACCTTAGGATGTTACAGTTCGCTTAAATTTGATATCCCACAAACTTTTTTGAAATTTTATCGAAATTGTCACCCTCTTTTTGGGTGCTGATCTTAAAAAATTTTGGCATTTAGAAAAATAAAAAATTATATTTGGACTCTGGTTAAAAGTCCTTTTAATTTGGGCTTGTGCGATTATTTTTGCAATTTTGACACTCTCCATATTCTTCCCGCCCCATATTTTTTTGGGGCTTAATCTCAGAAACAGTTGGGTTCTTTAGGGTAAAATTATAAACATACATACTAAGTTTTACAAAAATTGGTTGATGCGTACAAAAGTTATCGTGAAACAGGCAGACTAACGGAACAAATGCCAAACGGTCAAGTTGACACTGAGAATTTGTTTCGTTCGTTCAATTATCTAATACTTAATAAATTAGTGGAATTAAAATTATCGAAACTAAAGGACATATTTTAAATATTATAGACAATAGACGCTGATTTTGAAAAAAATCACAAAATATGATGTTAGGTATCGAATGAAAGAGAATTTTTACAGACATTAAACATTTGAAAAAACTTGTGAAAATCCAGCAGGGGTCAGACTAAAAGGAATTGTAATCCAAATCCAAATGTTCCGAATTTTTAGCGTTTACTGTGTGTTGTGTGCTCTACAATTGTTATATTACTAAAGGAACAGCAGACTGATAGAAAGTTTTGTAATTATTTCTATAAATAAAAGTTATTTAATATCAAAATTTACGTAATAATAAATATATACTTCGTCCAAATAGTGACGAAGCTCAGGGATAACATAAGTTTTTTTTAAATTTTTTTCTTGAAAGTTAGTCCGAGCTACCCGGAAGTCCGGTTTAAAGGGGCTGTACTGCTACAGTACCTCGTGCGGGGGTTTACAGTTTGCAGCAACTTTATTTGCAGTGTTCGCGAATGTGACCTACATCTCTGCTCGTCAGAATCCAAGATTTACTACCATAGACTGCCGTAAACTTGTAAAATTTCGATTGAGTCCGCTCTGGTGTTTTACCTCTGAGAATCAGTGCCGGATCGAAGAATACAATTTGTTCAATGCCGTTAGTGTTGAAGAAAATTCAAATGTTTTATTCTAATTGAGCAGAGTTGTAAATATTGACAATAGACTTACTATTCTTCCAGAGCAGAACGGAGCATCAAACTGCTTGTGCATAAAACAATGATCCGCCCAGTTCTCGCCTATGGTTCTGAGACCTAGACCATTTCTAGACAGTTTGAGTCAAGCCTGCTGGTTCATGAACGCAAAATCCTCCGCAGCATTTTTGGCCCAATATGAGTAGAAGGTGAATGGAGGAGAAGGATCAACCAAGAAGTGAACACTCTTCTGAGTGAACCAGATATTGTGAAAATTATAAAACTTGGTAGACTCAGGTGGGCTGGACATGTGATCAGAATGGGGGAGAATGAAATACCCAGAAAGGCACTCACAGAACAGATCTATGGCACTAGGAGAGTTAGTAGACCCAAACTACGTTGGGAAGACGGTGTGAACTATGATGCGCGCCATATCCTTGGGACCCGGAACTGGAGAGCAGCTGCACTTGACCGGGACAACTGGCGGAGGCTGTTAAAGCAGGCCTTGACTCAGAGGCGGTTGTTGCGCGCCGCTGAAGAAGAAGGAGGAGACTTACTATTCAGCAGTATACGTACATATGTACACATATATATTGTGTGAGTGTGTGTGTGTTTTTGCGTGCAAAACAAATTGCAAGTTTTACCGAATAGGGCTATTAATATCGTACAAAATATATAGGGAAGGGGTATAAATAAACGTGTAGTTACCTGTGATAACGTTATCTATACGACCGCGGCCACGCGGATGACGACAATAACATTAACAACAGCTGTAGACACAATTATTGTACACAGATAAACTGAGTGCTGTACGGTACGTCATTAAACTGCCGTTTACCGCTTTACTGGTTTATGATTTCTCGTCTGGCGTATGTCAAGTCAGAATACGACACGCCATGTGCCCGTGTGAGACTTACAGCCTGCAGATTGCTGTAGCAAAACGTACAGCAATACGCTGTTTATAATGTATAACATTTTCCTTTTTACGTTTATTAACACATCTGTTAATATATGCATATGCTTTGAAACTTTCCATAATAAATTATTGTAATTATGAAGTCACAAAGCGGATTGAAAAGTCTAGTTTGTTTGTTCAAACAAGTGACTTGGATGCCATTGAAAATATGCATGTGTATCCATGTATGCATATGCATATTCATATGCATATTGTGTATGCATATGCATGTATGTATGCATGTGTTTGCATATGTGTACGCATGTGTATTTACAAGTATCTCTTCTTCTTCTTCTTCTTCTTCTTCTTCTTCTTCTTCTTCTTCTTCTTCTTCTTCTTCTTCTTCTTCTTCTTCTCCTTCTTCTCCTTCTTCTCCTTCTCCTCCTCCTCCTCCTCCTCCTCCTCCTCCTCCTCCTCCTCCTCCTCCTCCTCCTCCTCCTCAACTCAAAGGTTGTTGGGCCTGCAATTCCTTTCGTTCCGTAGACAGTCACTTAATCACCCACATAACTAGAGAGTGTTAGGCAAGAGTATCCAGATGTGAGAAACTTAAAAATGAAGTAATTAAGGACAGAATGAATGTGAAAAATTCAATTGTTGATTTTATCCAAACGAGAAAATTAATTGGTATGAACACACGAAAAGAATGGCACAGGAAAGTTTGCCAGGCAAAGGAGATTGGTAATGGAATGGACCCCACCAGGAAGAAGGAAAAGAGGAAGACCACCTATCATCTGGACAGAAGAAATTCAGACTATATTGAGGGAACGAGAAATTGAAGAAGATCTTTGGATGGACAAGCAGCAGTGGAAGATGAGAATTCAATCACTTCTGTAATGTTTGGTTCCGGAAAATGTGTAAATATTGTACAGCCGGAATAACAATGATAACTAGAGACTGTTGTACCATATCTCAGCGTTCTGAAACATGCGACTGATTAGCGTAGCGTTCACGTAACCGCTGTTTCCGGCGGCAACAGTCCTGGAAACGAATAAAAATAATGTTATTTATATCACAGAATGAACAACTTACTTATTGAATAATTTGAAATCCGAACAATATTAGTAGGAAACTTGAAGGAAAGCATAGCATTGCTTTCGAACTGCTGGGCACTTCCACCGTCTTGTGTTGCCGGCTCAGACATCGGCAATGTTTTACTGCGTCGGTCATTGACCTCGTACTAGTTGTCATTGTACAAACTGTGGAGGGGGGGCACATCCGTCCACCCAATGTGTTGCCGCTGTATAAACCGGCAAAACGCTCAGTTAGCAGCTGTGGTCGTTTTCGGAGCCACGTGCAGCAGTTACTACCTACCTATTTGTGTTTTGTTAGTTTAGTTATGTCTTTCTATGTTTGTATTTATTATTATTAATTTGATTATTTGTGTCCTCATTTATGCTGTTTAAGTATAATGGAGTCAGACCCCGTTGAACCGGGGCCCTATTCTTCTACCAGCGAAATACACTAAAAAGATATTTTAGCTCTAAAAAGATTATTTTGACTTTAAAAAGAACACTTGGTACTAGGAAAAATTCGAATTAATGTTTAGGCTGTTTTAAGCACATCACAACCGCAACAGCTGTTATGTACCCACGCCACGCCACTGATTGCGTGTATTTACGAGTGAGTATATACGCATATAAATATAGGACTGGTATTTTCATTTGTTTACGTTATGTGCAGTAGAGAGAAAAACACAAACAGTTATACAATTGTACAAACACGGGGTGTGTACTGCATTGCTACATTACAAACACGCGTATTAGTGCGACTTAATCATTAACTAGTGGTGCACGCCTGAGACAACTGTGAAAAGTAAAACTTCGATTAACTAGCGGTTGGGACCAGGAGAAACGGACAGACTGTACAAAGTAGGCTGTACTGTATTACGTTATCTTTAATAATATTTACAAATTATTTAAAAGTTATTTTGACACAGTGGCAATAATGAATGCTTTATGTTATACGAGACTCGTTCAATAGTCGAGAAAAACGCGTCTTCTTCTTCTTCTTCTTCTTCTTCTTCTTCTTCTTCTTCTTCTTCTTCTTCTTCTTCACTATAAGGATTAAGTTATATAAACCTGTTCCGGCAACCATCTCATCCTCGGACGACCAACGTCCCTTCTACCAGTGGCTTTACAGTTCAGTTCCGCTTTCGGCAATCGATTCTCTGTCATACTTCGCAGATGATCCCACCATTGTCTTCTGTAAATTGAAATATTTTCATTTATGTCATTTACTTCGAGTTCTGCTCTGATATCTTGATTCCTTATTTTATCTTGCAGTGTATAATTTAAAATATTTCGAAGAAACTACATTTCAGCCGTCTGAATCTTACCGCTTTCCTTTTTCCTTATGACCCACGCCTCACTTGCATAAATCAACGTGGGTATTGCAATTGTCTTATAAAATTTAATCCTTGTGCTGTGTCTTGTTTTATTTCTAAGATTTCTATGAATCGTACCACAAATATTCCTAAATTTATTTATTTACTCTCTTATATCATATTCAGATTCACAGCTTACTGCACAGCCGATATATTTGAAACGGCTCACTTGTTCTAAAGTGCTGTTGTTCATAACTATCTTAGCCCTCACTGGATATTTACCTTTAAAGGCCGTGGTTTTGGTCTACAACCAGGCAACAGTCCAGTAACCTGTTCATGTAAAACTTTGAAATACTTGTAGCATCAAAAGCAGTCTCGGAGTAACGCTTATTATTTTAATATACAATGTATTCATTATCGAACTTCACAGTTTAATTGTGGGACGTTCCGGGACAGTGTTAACGTTCGAGAATCACGATCTCAAAGGTGTACCTGTCCTGTCCTATCCTGTCTCTACCTACTTGATGGGGACAGGTAATGCAGCTGTATTGTCTGGCATGCTTGGGCTTTTATTACAGCTGGAGCTGTTACAGCTGTAATTTTGAATAAAATTAACTTTTCTCCGGCCTAAGTTTTAGGCCGTGCTCCACTTCTGCTGTTACGAACAGCCGTTTCGGCCTCACCTCTGGAGACAATCTTCAGTGTGAGAACGATTCAGCTAACTGACACGGTCTACGCCAGTTAACACCACCAGTACTTTGGCAAAGTATTGATGCCACAGTACTGATGATGAACTGATGTGGCAAAGGATGATATACTGATCCTCGGCGAACACCGTGTCAGTTAGTTGAATCGTTCTCACACTGAAGATTGCCTGCAGAGGAGAGGCTGAAACGTGTGTTCGTAACAGCAGGAGCGCACCACAGCCTAATAGCACGGAGATAAGTCAAACAGAGGTGGCGGCGGTTGTGAAAGCCTTTGGCACAGATTACAGCTGTTACACTTAATTCTCGCCTTATATCATTGTTATTTTCCATATTTAAAAGTGCATAGCCTAAAATACGCTAAGAATCTCACGTCTGATGACTGTACCTTCATCTCGTCTTGTATTCTATAACCGCACGTGTCTCACTAGAATACTTTACTACTGGAATATCCGTCACTTTGTAGAACTCCATATGCCTTTCATTAACTCTTTTATTCCCAAGCGTTCTGTGTATCATTCAACAAGACTGTTAAGACGGTATCACGGATCGTCGTAGCGTACAGTGGAAACAAAATACAGACACCAATTAGCAGCTTTAATTAGTAAACAAAAAAATTTTGAAATCAACAAGGTACTCTCATACAATAATTCAAGGTAGATTTGTCCACACGCAAATATTAATGTCAACTGTTACAGTTCCGCACTAATTATAACCCAGTAATCACTTTCCACTAGTCCGCAACAATCACTTGATCCGCACTATACACATAGTCATGTGTTACTAACTATTTAAGCCGGCCGTAGACGCTTATATAGATCCCGCATTCTGGAGTATGCAGAATAATTTTGCATACTCCTGACCGTGTACTGGTATAATTTGCGTAGTTACAAGTGCTCGAACAGTCTACAGGCTACGTGAGTGTACGGCCTTGACAGGGATAGTTCACCTGCTGGGATAGTCGAGTCGAGAAACGTGTACAACGACACTCTCTACTTTTCGATTGCGTCACATAATTGTCGTAGCAATAAATATTTGTTAGCTTATTATTTATGTCATTATCTTTTAATGATAAGAGACTTCGTCTCAGAAATGGCGAGACTAGGTGGATAACGTTACGAAGCATTTGATGTAATAGTCTTCTTTATTTTTCAGCGACACATCCAGAAACTGTATCTGTGCCGCGTCAGAAGCTAATCAGATTGAGCCGTTACGTTTTTAGAGTCAACCACAATTAGTCGCCACAGTTAGTATTCAATAAAACCGATCCGTTGTGTCGTCGTCATTCTGCTGATATCCGATATCCGATGATGTGGAGAAATCTGTCAACACCCAACTTCACTGACGCGAGATATAAAATCTGAATTGCCACTGATAAGAGTTGTTGTTGCTTTGATGCCGGTTGTTATCCTTCTGAGTACCGGAGCCATAATTAAAATGATTCTTGACTTTTTCTAATATACAATTTCCAACTATTATCTTTGTTCTTACAAAGTGTTTGCCTCTAAACACGTCGTTTTCAACTTTTCAGCCAGTACCTTTATCAATATTGTCCCGAGGTGTTATTAAACACAAACACTGCCTTTTATAACTTTTCTTTTTCTTCTTCTCCTCTTCAAGGGTTAGGTTATATAAACCTGTTGCGGCACCCATCTCATCCTCGGACGACCCACATCTCTTCCACCAATGGCTTTATAGTTCAGTGCCGCTTTCGGCAATTGATCCTCTGTCATCGTTTGCAGACGATCCCACCATTGTCTTCTGTAAATTGAAATAATTTCATTTATGTCCTTTACTTCGAGTTCCGCTTTGATATCTTCATTCCTTATTGTATCTTGCAATGTATATTTTAAAGTGTTTCGAAGAAACTGCATTTCAGCACTCTGAATCTTGCCGCTTTCCTTTTTTGTCATTGACCCACGCATAAATCAACGTGGGTATTGCAATTGTCTTATAAAATTTAATCCTTGTGCTGTGTCTTGTTTTATTTCTAAGATTTCTATGAATCGTACCACAAATATTCCTAAATTTATTTATGTTCTCTCTCTCTTATATCATATTCAGATTCATAGCTTACTGCATAGCCCAGATACTTGAAACGGCTCATTTTTTATAACTTGTATGGATTAACTATTATTAACTATTCACTTCTTCTTCTTCTTCTTCTTCTTCTTCTTCTTCTTCTTCTTCTTCTTCTTCTTCTTCTTCTTCTTCTTCTTCTTCTTCTTCTTCTCCTTCTCCTTCTCCTTCTCCTTCTCCTTCTCCTTCTCCTTCTCCTTCTCCTTCTCCTTCTCCTTCTCCTTCTCCTTCTCCTCCTCCTTCTTCTTCTTCTTCTTCTCCTTCTCCTTCTCCTTCTCCTTCTCCTTCTCCTTCTCCTTCTCCTTCTCCTTCTCCTTCTCCTTCTCCTTCTCCTCCTTTTTCTCCTTCTCCTCCTTCTTTTCCTTCTCCTCCTTTTTCTCCTCCTCCTCCTTCTTTTCCTTCTCCTCCTTCTCCTCCTCCTCCTCCTCCATCTCAACCCAGAGGTTGGTTGCAATTTCTTCCCCTGTTTAGATAGTCTCTTAATCACCACACACTTCTTCCTCCTCATATTACATCCATGTACTCCTGCCTGGGTCTACCTCTCCCACTACGTCTCTCAGTCAGGGTGGTGAATGGGTATGATGAGCATAGCACACTGCATCTTCTTTCCAGCCGCAGACTTTTCAAAAGCTACTTTCGATTCTAAATGTGTTATCAGTTTAAAAATTTTACCCGACTGACGACATAACCAATCGCTACTGGGAGGCTCGACGTCGAATGGTTGAAGAACCACGTACGGGCGTTGGCTAAAGTAAAGTAAGTAGTTTAAAAATTAAATAAGTGTAGGTGATAAAGGTTGTCCTTGCCTAACACCTTTGCTAGTGGAAATGTCGTAGTTCATCATCATCATCATCATCTTCACCATCTTCACAACACGGCATAGTCAAGATTTCGCCTGTTCCGCCTTTAAAAATCCTCCAGCCATCTCTTCCTGGGTTTACCCACACATCTGTGTCCTATACGTTTGTACTTCCAGACTCGTTTGGCCAGTCTAGAATCCGACATTCTTTCTAAGTATTTTTTCCACCCTTGTTTGTAATCATTTAATTTTTCATTCAATTTAGAAACTTTTAACTCTTCTCTTGTGGCCTCATTTCGTATACGGTCAAGTATAAAACGCCTGTTAACTCTACTTAAGAACGCCATTTCCGAAGCCTGTATTTTACTGTCTTGTTTCTTGGTTGTTGTCCATAATTCACACTCATAAGACAGTACAGGGCCTGCCATAACTTTGTGAGCTTTAGTATCGTATCTCGACATACCCTGTTTATAAAAATGCAATTGAAACATGTATGTAGTTCAGTCGTTAATTAATTCGTTATAATTAGACTACGTGCTAACTTGTGGTGTTGTTCAATGTTGAAGGATTAGGCTTTAGGCCGGACGAAGCTATACGTGTTTACCAGCAGCCAGCCATGCGACGCAGTATGTATTATATACGAACGGCGGTCAACGATGGCCAAACTACAGGTAATACTTCACGCCACAACGTAATCATTCTCTACTTTATTTTGTTAAAAATGAGAAAGAGAAATACAGTACAGAGGTTAAAATTACAAAGCCTTTGGTGAAACAAACTAAAACAAAATAATAAATAAAAATATTTCTCTTTTTCTTGATAGTATATCTTGCTGTTTTGTACTTTCTGAAATTATTGAATAATATTCTGTACCTAAAGCTTTCACGGCCGGCGTCATTAGTGTTGAAAACGAACTGACTAAACTCCGGGCTATTGGACCTTGGTTGACTAAACTCCGGGCTATTGGACCTTGGTTGACTAAACTCCGGGTTATTGGACCTTGGTTGACTAAGCTCCGGGCTGTTGGACCTTGGTTGACTAAACTCCGGGCTATTGGACCTTGGTTGACTAAGCTCCGGCCTGTTGGACCTTGGTTGACTAAACTCCGGGCTATTGGACCTTGGTTGACTAAGCTCCGGCCTGTCGGACCTTGGTTGACTAAACTCCGGGCTATTGGACCTTGGTTGACTAAGCTCCGGCCTGTTGGACCTTGGTTGACTAAACTCCGGGCTATTAGACCTTGGTTGACTAAGCTCCGGGCTGTTGGACCTTGGTTGACTAAACTCCGGGCTATTGGACCTTGGTTGACTAAGCTCCGGGCTGTTGGACCTTGGTTGACTAAACTCCGGGCTATTGGACCTTGGTTGACTAAGCTCCGGGCTGTTGGACCTTGGTTGACTAAACTCCGGGCTATTGGACCTTGGTTGACTAAGCTCCGGCCTGTTGGACCTTGGTTGACTAAACTCCGGGCTATTGGACCTTGGTTGACTAAGCTCCGGGCTATTGGACCTTGGTTGACTAAACTCCGGGTTATTGGACCTTGGTTGACTAAGCTCCGGGCTGTTGGACCTTGGTTGACTAAACTCCGGGCTATTGGACCTTGGTTGACTAAGCTCCGGGCTGTTGGACCTTGGTTGACTAAACTCCGGGCTATTGGACCTTGGTTGACTAAGCTCCGGCCTGTTGGACCTTGGTTGACTAAACTCCGGGCTATTGGACCTTGGTTGACTAAACTCCGGGCTATTGGACCTTGGTTGACTAAGCTCCGGCCTGTTGGACCTTGGTTGACTAAACTCCGGGCTATTGGACCTTGGTTGACTAAGCTCCGGCCTGTTGGACCTTGGTTGACTAAACTCCGGGCTATTGGACCTTGGTTGACTAAGCTCCGGGCTGTTGGACCTTGGTTGACTAAACTCCAGGCTGTTGGACCTTGGTTGACTAAACTCCGGGCTGTTGGACCTTGGTTGACTAAACTCCGGGCTGTTGGACCTTGGTTGACTCCTGTTTTTACTAACCGATGTTTCGGCCTCTCCCCTGGAGGCCATCTTCAGCGTGCAAAACGATGGTTGGGGCCGAAGCCCCACAGAAACCACCACCACCCCTCAGGCTCGCAAGTTGCGAACACTTATTACCCGAGGCTTCTGACTCCGGGCTATTCCCTAATATGTCGTCCAAAGCCAAGACGTTCCCAAAACAGTGTCGATTCACCAACCATCTTTACTGTCCCGCCCGCCTGACATTGGGGGAGACGACCCTAAACATCTTCACTCTTGATGGTTCTTCCAATTTTTCGGGCAACTCTTGTGAAGATCTGGAAGCTGACTGCGTTCCAACCGCAGACTTGCCTGCGGTCTTCTCCGGCCAGCTCACTCCATTCCTCCTCTAATTCACTACGCTCATCTTGAAAGGCAGGGCATCCGGCAAATACATGCCACGCAGTTTCGTCAACACCTTCACCACATACCTCGCACCATGGGTCTGCTGCTAGTCTAAATTGTTGCAGCCTGGTCTTAAAATTTCCACGGCCCGACAAAAACTGTGTGACATAATGGTTTGTATTCAGATGAACTTCCATACTATGATGTATATTAGGAAAGTACTCAAAAGTTGTTCTTCCTTTCAAGGAAGTCTCCCATCTTCATTGACATTCTGTTAAAGTCTCCTGTCTTCCAAGTCGCCTGCTTGTAGTTTTTTGGCCTACCATTTTTCAGGTCTTCATGGATTTTCACTCTTTTCTCTATTAATAAATCAATAGGTACTGCGCCAGCAATAACACCGTTAGCTTCGTAAGATATTATCCGGTAGGCATTGTTAACCATGATTAATATTAACAATGAAAAATAACATATTAATATTAATATTAATACTAAAAAAATTAATATTAATATTAAAAATGCTCTGAGTTTTTAGCAGGGGTCTTCATAAGCGAATATTTCTAACCGCCTGTCCCCCCCCCCCCCAGACCACACATCCGTAGGTCAGCATTATTAATAGTTTTCTCTGAGTTTTTAGCAGGGCTCTTCTTAAGCGAATATTTCTGTTCTCCCCCCCCCCAGACTTCACATCCGTTGTTCAGGAGTGGGACCGCTACTCCCTGATATAGACGCATGAGCGCAAGACTTTCCAGACCTCAACTGGTCCTCGTCAGCGCTACCTGTCCAAGAAATGTAGTTAGGGCTTTTTGGGTTTGGGTTAGAAACAAGCAACAGACAGTCATCGGGATTCACGTGGAAGCTGCAACCACTGGGGCCACGCATAATTCTATGCCCCTACACCTGGCACGCCGCTTCATTGACTGCTCATAATGCCTATATATTAAAATGACCTAACAGCCCCGTTTTTAATCAATTTGATAATATTAACACCGTTGGTGTAAGCTTACGACAAAAATGTTTTTAATTAGTTTCACGATATGCTTCATACAGTTTTACCTTTTGGGGGGGGGGGACGTTTGTTAATATGTCTTAAATGGGTTTTGAAATAAATATACATAATTGATAAGACAAAATGGAATTAATTAACATGGGTCTCACCTTGAGGACACGTATCAACGACGTACCGCTGATAGACTGTTTGATGTTAGATTATCTCTTATGGTTGACAGTCTATGGCAGGCCGAACACATCTCAAGCAGAGGTGTAAGCGGTGCCGGAGTAAGGAGGGGCTAAAGCGCAGGCCCCGCTTGTCGGGGGGCTCCATGTCCGACCATTTAAAAATTCTCATTTTCGAACGAATAAATAAAATTTTCCGAGCAAGCCAAATATTAAAAACCGCACTGACAAGGAGAGTACCTGAAGTGCGGCTCACGTATTTAAATGAAACTTAGGGACATGTTTAGGGTCATAACGTAATAGCAAAAACCAAAGCAGTAAAGTTTAAAGCTCAAAATTTTCCTAGTTATAAGCTACTAGCGAGTACCCGGCATGCGTTGCAATGCCACTCAAAGAAAGAAAGTGTTTGTATATATATAATATATAAAGACTTCGTTCGCGTGGTCTTCAATTTAATGCGATAATATATTTAGAACAGAATCTATTCCATTGGGTTGCCATAGTAACCAGATCTAATAAGTTAGTTATTTAAGACTCCAAAGGACCCCCCAGAGGATAGTATCGAAAAAAACACCTGTCCTATGTTGGTTCTCCCGTTGCGTAAAATATTTGTGCCAAGTTTGGTTGAAATCGGTCCAGTGGTTTAGGAGGAGATGTGGAAGACCCCAAAGAACCCCCAAAAGAACTCCATCGAAAAAACACCTATCCTATGTTGGTTCTCCCTTTGCGTAAAATATTTGTGCCAAGTTTGGTTGAAATCGGTCCAGTGGTTTAGGAGGAGATGTGGAAGACCCCAAAGGACCCCCCGAAGTATCATATCGAAAAAACACATATCCTATGTTGGTTCTCCCGTTGCGTAAAATATTTGTGCCAAGTTTGGTTGAAATCGGTCCAGTGGTTTAGGAGGAGATGTGGAAGACCCCAAAGAACCCCCAAAAGAACCCCATCGAAAAAACACCTATCCTATGTTGGTTCTCCCTTTGCGTAAAATATTTGTGCCAAGTTTGGTTGAAATCGGTCCAGTGGTTTAGGAGGATATGTGGAAGACCCCAAAGGACCCCCCGAAGTATCATATCGAAAAAACACATATCCTATGTTGGTTCTCCCGTTGCGTAAAATATTTGTGCCAAGTTTGGTTGAAATCGGTCCAGTGGTTTAGGAGGAGATGTGAAAGACCCCAACGGAACCCAAAAGGACCCGCCGAAGGGTCATATCGAAAAAACATATCCTATGTTGGTTCTCCCGTTGCGTAAAATGTTTGTGCCAAGTTTGGTTGAAATCGGTCCAGTGGTTTAGGAGGAGATGTGGAATACCCCAAAGGACCCCCAATGGACCCCGTCGAAAAAAACACCTATCCTATGTTGGTTCTCCCGTTACGTAAAATATTTGTGCCAAGTTTGGTTGAAATCGGTCCAGTGGTTTAGGAGGAGATGTAGAAGACCCCAAAGGACCCCCCAAAGGACCCCATCGAAAAAACACCTATCCTATGTTGGTTCTCCCTTTGCGTAAAATATTTTGTGCCAAGTTTGGTTGAAATCGGTCCAGTGGTTTAGGAGGAGATGTGGAAGACCCCAAAGGACCCCCAAAAGTACCCCCAAAGTATCATATCGAAAAAACACATATCCTATGTTGGTTCTCCCGTTGCGTAAAATATTTGTGCCAAGTTTGGTTGAAATCGGTCCAGTGGTTTAGGAGGAGATGTGGAAGACCCCAAAGGACCCCCAATGGACCCCGTCGAAAAAAAACACCTATCCTATGTTGGTTCTCCCGTTGCGTAAAATATTTGTGCCAAGTTTGGTTGAAATCGGTCCAGTGGTTTAGGAGGAGATGTAGAAGACCCCAAAGGACCCCCCAAAGGACCCCATCGAAAAAACACCTACCCTATGTTGGTTCTCCCGTTGCATAAAATATTTGTGCCAAGTTTGGTTGAAATCGGTCCAGTGGTTTAGGAGGAAATGTGGAAGACCCCAAGAACCCCCCAAAGGACCCCATCGAAAAAAGTTCATAAACCTTCGCGGGCGTGCGCTCAACAACTCACCGAAATTTCATCGCAATCGGATGAATGGTATAGGAACGCATACGGGACAAAGAAAGAAAGAAACAAACATTCATTTTTATAGATATAGATCACAATATAGCGTATCGATTGTTTCTCACTATTCCTATAGCGAACTGCGAGGCTGAGAGATCATTTTCTACTCTTAAAAGAATCAAGGTATCGCAGCCGCGGACTAGCGGAGTAGTAGCGACACATGGGTCGCAGTTTCAGTGCAGCCGCCGACTTCCGCGGTTCGGAAATGTTACAACAATGCTTGATAGCCGGTTAACTAATTTAGCAAGATTAACTCTTGAAATAGAATTATTAAAACCATTGGATTTGGATGATTTGATAGCAGAGTTTGCCGAAAAGAAGAGCAGAAAGAAATATTTCAATTAAATTACTTTTTATTCTCTAATTTATTTGTACTGTTGATTATTGTAAAAAGATCTGCGAAATAAAATAATAGTAAATAGTTTCAGCATCTACTTAATCAGTATAAAATTAACAAATATGTGATTAAAAATACGGTTTAAGAACAATATTTTGTTTATTATATTTATTAAATGATCGTCTGAAAAAAGTATTGTGCAAAACGCGAAAATTGTATACATGGAGCCCTGCTCTTCAATAGCCTTAATCCGGCCATGGGTAAAAGCAATAAGTATGCCACTCTTTTTCGAACTTTTTGCTACTGAAGAAGGCCTCCGTTGGGCGGGCGCAAAAAGTTTAGAAGCAAAATTTGAACTTTCGTAACGTCGACTTCGTAATTGATGAGCGCACGGTTATAGGGTTACGCAACCACGGTTAGGTTGACATTCCACGGACAAGTTTAATGGGCAGAGACAACGTTGTCCAGATAGATAATTGGCGGCAGCGTGGAAGTCTGTGTACGGCTAATTAAAGCGAATCGGTATCGTAGCCGCGGACTAGCGGAGTAGTAGCGGCACATGGGTCGCAGTTTCAGTGCAGCCGCCGACTTCCGCGGTTCGGAAATGTTACAAGGTGTGTTTCGTTCAGTTCAGTCTTACTAACATTTCTTTAAAAAAAAATTATTATTTTTTTCCAAAATTATGTTATTTTTAATTTTTACAAAAAAAAATTAGTTTTTTCTTTTTTATTTGCTACGACTAAGTACAGAGTCGGGCTAAAGTCGTTTGACATTAGCATTTATCTTCAGTTTTGTGGTGACCGTAAATTTATGAATGACGAAATTTTTTTTGTGAGGTACGGTCATTAATTAGATACAGTTTTAAAGCATTTGTGTCCATGTTTTAACACAATGTATTGCGATCATCAGGACTCTACAGAAATAACATAGCCTACGAGTTGTGAGAGTTTTTGTGTGATGTGTGTGGACATGTTACATAAGAATAATAATAACTACTTGTTATACATATATTATTATTATTATTATATCAACAAGATACAGTGATCTATTTATAACATTCATACAGTGTGGGTTGATTAAACGTTAGAAGGTTACAACTATCTCTGTAACTGTCTTCTTCTTCTTCTTCTTCTTCTTCTTCTTCTTCTTCTTCTTCTTCTTCTTCTTCTTCTACTTGTATTTATCGTTTGTCTCACTTTGAGTGCATCAACCGATTTTAAGAACTTGGCATGCGTATTTGTACCTTTAACCTACGTAGCCCTATTGTTTTTGAGATTGATGTCCCCCTCCCCAAAATTAGGTGGCATCGGGTAAAAATATAAAAATTGAAAATTTTGAGATAACCACATGTCCACGTAGGATATTAAATTAAAGAGAATTTTTACTAAATCGAAATATAGTATCAGAATTTTTAAATTTTGCGGGGAAATTAGAACCCAAAAAGTATACAAAATTTGTTTATATAATTGCAATAATCAATGTTGTTTTGCAGACCACATCGATATGGTCAATTGAGTGATTGATTGATTAATACGGCCTGGTCATTGACTGTTCTGTGGTCTTAACACAATTTTAACCACAGTCTGAATATAGCGTTTCTTCTTCTTCTTCTTCTTCTTCTTCTTCTTCTTCTTCTTCTTCTTCTTCTTCTTCTTCTTCCTCCTCCTTCTCCTCCTCCTCCTCCTCCTCCTCCTCCTCCTCCTCCTCCTCCTCCTCCTCCTCCTCCTCCTCCTCTTCTTCTTCTTCCTCCTCCTCCTCCTCCTCCTCCTCCTCCTCCTCCTCCTCCTCCTCCTCCTCCTCCTCCTCCTCCTCCTCCTCCTCCTCCTCCTCCTCCTCCTCTTCTTCTTCTTCTTCTTCTTCTTCTTCTTCTTCTTCTTCTTCTTCTTCTTCTTCTTCTTCTTCTTCTTCTTCTTCTTCTTCTTCTTCTTCTTCTTCTTCGTTAGCGCAACAGACACACGTAGGTGCCCTGCTATTGGCCTGATCGACCACTGTCGTCGCGATGTTTATCCTAAATCGCTTGAGATCACTCAGGGCACTGCGTAGCTCTTGGCACCACCAGGATTCCTAAGCCGGCCGTCCTGTAGGTCGCACTTCACCACGAGAAACCTTTGCACAGTTCTGTAACTGTCTTCTGTTCATCGAACGTTACCTAGACACTTCAATCTTTGTATCTTAATGAAGGAAGGAGGTTAATGCTGAGATCTTTATACGCTGCATACAATTATCTATTTTTTCCTCCGTTGCCATATCCTATTTTCGCATGTTGGATCGTATCCTATTTTCTCATAAACTTCCTAAACAATTTTATTTTAAATCAATAAAGCAAATTTCTATAGCTATATTCCTATATTCCTCTTTCATATTCTCTAACAGGGTAGTATAACATACAACTAGTTTAACTCCCTGAGCTGCACATCTCGCTCAATATTTTTAACGAAATACATTTATTATTAGATAAATTTCAATACTAGATAATTTTTCAATGATCATAAAAATTTAAAAAAAAATCCTATACTACTTTTAAGTAAAATAACAATTGTAAAGCAAGCAGTCATACACTAAAAACTAAAAATCCAAAATGACTGCATTGATTTTTATTTAGATAAATTTATAACCATAATGTCGTAATGAAAAATAATTTAGTTACCACTTTAAGTTTACATATGTTTCTATAGATATCTATAGGCCTATATCTAATACTTTCCTCAAATATACATAACTGACAACAAGATATAGGCCTAATCTTTTTTTTTTTACATAGCTTAAATAAGCGGTATGGAGAACCATACATGACTCCCATGTTCTAAGATTTATATTTAAAATCATTTTTGAAATGATATATTTCCATAGAAACTACTTCTTTCTTCAGCCTTAACCACAGTACTGAGGTCAATAACGCATACCACCTCACGTTAGCGCACTTGATTTTCACTGATGATGGCAGTCGATGGCACTGCCGAAACGTCTGGTTTTGCCAGATAACATTAGAGCACGGCCAAACAGCTCGGGAAGGAATTTTAACAAGGAACTACTTCTTTGTTGCCGATAACGTAGTACACATATAAAAAATTATCCCCTCCCCTTCAACTATAATTTTGATTATAAAAAATTACCCCTCCCCCTACAACTACCATTTCATTTATAGATATTTCATCTACCTTTCTACAATGGATTGTTATGACGTTCTTTTCAGGATACTTTATTTATCAAAATTAAGTATTTTACTGTTGTTGAAACATTGCAGGTAAACTACCCCTTCCCCTTAACCGATCTTCACCAAGATCAATAGGCCTTGACTCCACTACACTTGAGCATGTATACAAAAAATTATTTGATCCTGTTTGAATTTGCGGCAGTTATCGTTCGTCATATAAAGAATTCTACACATAGACACACAGATACAGACACTTTTCGTAAAATGACTTTTCCTCATGTTTTGAGGGTAGTACAAAGAGAGTCATCCCTTATCTCGAACACGAATTTTTTCGCCATTACCATACTTCCATTTCCTAATGCAACATGGAAGTAAAACATTTTGAAGGTGTCCAAAATTTACAAGAGTGTTAAGAGACATTAGTCCTTTTATTTAATAAAAATACCGAGTTTGCATGTATTTTGAATAAAATTCCTCATAACTTGATCACAGGCTTTTTCGATTTTTTTTTAATTTTGAGTTACATTTTTTACTTGTAGAGGCCCTAATGTTAAAAATTATCACATCAAACACTATATTGCGTTTGGATTTGAAATCCTCTTTAGACTGGCACCCGGCAGTATGTTTACAATTTTTTCAAACTTTTAATCCGTTTTTTGGCACTGCTGTTCTAAAATTTTTCAATTTCTTTTTGCGCACTAAACTCAGATTTTGGATAAAATTCCCTTTAATTTAATATCCCATACGGATTTTTGTAGTTTTATCAAACTTTTGATCAACTTTTGAAGCCTTTGCATTTCCAGATATTTAAAGTTTCACGAAGTAACACTATATTCAGATTTCGGTGAATATTCCCTATAATTTGATGCTCAACATGGATTTTTGTAACTTCTCCACATTTTGCAATTTTGACCGCTCACATTTTTTGCCTCCTCCTATTTTTAATCCCTTTCATGAGATCTGATGTCCAAAAATTATTCTCAAAACTGAAAACCTTATATTTAGATACTTAGTTTTTGATTAAATTTGTCTTAAATTTGATAACACACATGGTGGTTTTTTGTACTTTGTTTTCAAAATTTAACATCTCAGTCTTTGGGTCCTGTTTCATTATTTTTGGTGGATCAATATCAAAAACAAAGATGTAGGACACGCATGTCACGTTTTACCGAAAATCGGGTGATGTGTTCAGTGTCGAGTTAAAACTGAGAACTCGCTTCCCTTCTTCAAACATTTTAACTAAATCCTTAAATTCGTAGCGACCGTCAATCAATGAATTTTTCCGGTGAAGGATTAGTGAGGATCGGTAAAAAATAACACAAATTTTAAATTATATGTGTCGACGTTTCGACAGTGTTTATCGTCATCACCATTACCTGTGTATGAATACAAAAGAAATGTCAAACACAACAGAACAATTATTTGAGTGAACGTGTTTGTATATGTGTGTGTGTGTGTGTGTGTGTGTGTCATGCTGTTTTACTATGCTATATGTTGACAGGTATATGTATAAACGTTTTCTGTACCAATTCTAATATTTAGTTGTTGATTACTGCTTTTATAATTAATTACAAATACCATTACATTAAGAGTAATGGAAATTGAAATATTGTATAAATTAAGTTCTGTGATATTATAATTTTCTCGTTCTCTTTAAAGAAAACATTTGATGATGTAAAACAAACTGTCTCAACTCCTTCACATATACAAGGTTACACACACGCGCACACACACACACACGAACACACTCACGCACACACAATCACATTCACAAACGCATTCACTCAAATAATTGTTCTGTTGTGTTTGACATTTCTTTTGTATTCATACACAGGTCCTGAAGATAACAATAAACATTGTCGAAACGTCGACACAAATAATTTAAAATCTGTGTTATTTTTAACCGATCCTCACAAACCCTTCACCGGAAAAAATTTTAACGTTAACATGTTAACATGAAGCCATTTCATACTTACAAGACACAGATACCATAAATAACAGTTCCCGTACTAAATAACTAATTAATATTTTAATTTAACTTATATGACACATTTAATTTTTACAAGTGGATATTTGTTTAATTTGTACATTTTCTTTGTTTTTTATTTAACCCTCTGTGGAATTTAACCGTTCAACCCCCCCACCCTTTGCACCACTTACATGTAGTTACACATGAATCAAAATGTAATTTTTTAATTCTGTTTATAACAGAGAAGAAGGAAGTATTGTGTACAGTGGCGTAACTAGGAGCTGCTCCTGGGGGGGGGGGGCGAAGATTATAAGATTAGAAGACTAGCCTGAAGATTAGGTTTCCCTTTTCCTCAGGATAAATGAGAGATTCTTCCCATATAATTTTATACACATATCTTATAAACACTTTGCGCCTCAAAATTTTTGAATAAACCAAAGTGAAGTTTAAGAGTTAACAAACAAAAAAATAGAAACGCCCTGATTTAAAAATAATTTCTCTTGATTAGCTGTTATTCAAATTAAAGGTAATGAACAAAGACTTACACGGCCTATGTCATTTTGATTAAAATTAACTCCCGGCTGTTTGGCCGTGGTCGAAAGTTTCTCACAAAACCAGACGTCTCGGCAGTACCACTTACTGCCATCTTCAGTGAAAACGCTAACGTGGGATGTAGTACATTAGGACCACAGTACTGCAGAAGTAGTGTTCACGGGACATATTCAGCCTTAACCACAGTACTGTGGTCCTAACGTACTACATCCCACGTTAGCGTTGACTCGTTTTCACTGAAGATGGCAGTCAGTGATACTGCCGAAACGTCTGGTATTGTGAGAAATTATTTGGACCACGGCCAAACAGCCGGGAGTTAATTTTAATCAAAATAAAGGTAAAAAGTTTCATGCCGTTAGGAATCACTTTAATTCTAAATTTATATTTAATAGATCTTGTGAAAATGTGTCTTTCTGACGAAATTTTGAAAACGCCTGTTTTATTAGCATTTTGTGCTTTAATTCAAAGACGTTTCCAAAGAATGTTTCAAGCAACTTGTACTCGTGTCAAAGTACGTTATTTTGTTATGTAGAATCCAGCAACGAAATGTTCTCATGTTTTCAAATTAAAGTCATGAAATTAGTTTACCTGTGCTAAAACGACGGTTCAAACCATAGAGATATTCGACTAGAGGAGTCATAGCATAGACAACCCAGTATGGGAATTGGGTCTCGGTGGAAAATAAAAGGTAGATTAATAAGGCTTTGCCTTCGTTTTCTGGTGCGGGCATAATTGTTTGTTTAACACTACAAATACGCGCATAATTTTCCAAACGGTGACTGATTGCCATTATTAAGAAAACTTATCAAGTGGTCATAACAAGACTCCGTATCGGCCACACGCTGCTAACTCACAGGCGCATCTTCACGAACGAGCCTCCTGCTAGATGTAGGCCTAATCACTGTGGCACGGTTTTGTCAGCTTTACATCTCGTTTCAGAGTGCCCTGGTCTTCAACATCTGCGGAACAAATTTAATACCCCTTCCGATGTTAGAAGAAGTTTAAATGACCAGACTGCAGCCGCCGCAATACTTCTCATAAAGGAGATTCAATTGATAGCAAAATTATAGGTACGGCCTATGTTAGAAGAACATTAAAAATTGTGTAATTTCTGGATCGATTAAGTTAATGGATTGATATGTAGTCGAGATAGTTATTACTGTTTTATTTATTATTATGTAACTTGTTAGATTTATTGTTATACATTGTTTGTCGCTGCATATGTTATTACGTGTTATATATATTAATGTATGTTACATATATCTGCATGATGTGTATTTATAATGTTTGTGTTGTGTGGGCCAATATTCCTTATTTTATTTTGCATTATTTGGTATTTAAACAAATATTTAATGTAGTTTCTAAATCGTACCAGTTTCTGTATATTTTGTTGCAATGATTGTCTTCACTAAGCACCATCTAGTTTAATATATGTTATTGCATACGTATGAGAATTTCTGTATGATTTACAAATTCATTTTTATAATTTTTGTGGTCGCTAATGACCGATGCTGTTGCAGCGACCTTATAAATAAATAAATAAAAAAGAAAACTAAAGATATTTACAATAAAAGTGCATATCTAAAAATGCGAAAATAAGGCATTACAGTACAGTAGTGAAGCCAGAATGCCTATGTGCAAGTGAATGTCTAGCATTGAATTAAAATTTAGACAACTAGTAATATTGGAAAGACGAATTATTAGGAAAATATTAGGCCCACGAAAATCTTCAGAAGGTTGGAAATTAAGAAGTAGTGATGAAATATATCAAAGTATAGAAAATATAACAGAAACAATGAGAAAAAGAAGACTATTACTTTTTGGACATTTATATAGAATGGACGACAAGAGTTGACAAAGCAAATCTTCAGATATCTGTGGGGGAAGAAGTCAACATCAAGTTGGATTAAAGAAGTCCAAAAGGATTTAGAAAAAAGTAATATACACGCAGAAGAAGCAACTGACAGAGAAGTTTTTCGGGCAAAAGTGTTGAAAATGGAGGGAGTCCAGGGTAGGAGAGATAAAAACGCAAGTTCAAAGTGGACTGAAGACAAGAAGAAGAGACACAGTGAGAAGATGAAAGAATATTGGAAAAAAAGTAAAGAAAAAAGAGTAAAGAATTGAAATTGGCATGCGGTCCTTAGATGGCCGATTCGAAAAAAAAGAAAACTCCAACTATATATGTTCTCAATTTCAAAATACTGCAATTCCTTTTATTTCTACAATTATTTATAAGCTTTATTTTAACACAACAACTGACTTGCAATAGGCGTACGTTAAGTGATTATGGAATGTCGCTGACATCAGGGGGGTGTTGATCCTCCTCCCCCGTAGTTACGCTACTGATTCTGTATGTATGTAGTAGAGTGAGAGAGAGAGAGAGAGAGAGAGAGACTAATGTGCGAATCCAACAGCCAGCCAAATGATTGCGACTGCTCGGCTTTTAGCCAGAATTAAATTAAAATCTGAGGCTAAACAACATACCTTAGATGAGGTGTGTTATAGTGATCACCTCTACCTCTAAACTGGTAAGCGTTATCCAAGAAAAACGTTAAACTATGTAAATATCAAGTGAAAACTGTTTATTAAATGAAAAACGTGCAAACATGAAGTGCAAACTGTTAAATTATGTGAGTTAAAGTTATTTGAAAGGCTGTTTTAATCTATTGTTGTTGATTTAACACACCTGTTTGAAGTGTTGCTTTCTGTTTCAAAGTATTTGTAAGTGTTGATTTGTGATTTGTGGTGTGTAATACAAATCACATTAATCGTGCGAAATTTCAATTGATGTTTTTGTCGATTCATGTCGGCACCGTGTCTATTGTAAACAATTTTTTGCGTATTTTTTGTTTATCTTGCAAATCGTTGTCGTCGTTAACAAACAAACAATTTAGAATCGAACACGAGACTTGCTGGTACTCAATTACTTATGTTCGTGACGTGGATTCGATTTAATCTATAGTCGGTGCGTAAACATTGACAGTGCCTACATAATATATTTGCTTTGACACTTTGGTGAGCATCGATCCCGCTGTTTGACGTTTGACTTATCTGGTTTAATGATAGTCTCAATGACCACATCACCTGGACTATCCGTGCTGTGTATTTTGTGCCGATGAATTTTAAATCCTAAATCGATTGAAAGCCAATAACGTTCGATCTTCGATCTTAGGTATGGGATATTTCCTTTAAAAAACAGATAGATACTAATTGTTATTAATTTGTACAGTATTAAAGTTACTGTCACCATTACTATTATACTACTACTACTACTACTACTACTACTACTACTACTACTACTACTACTACTACTACTACTACTACTACTACTATTATTATTATTATTATTATTGTTATTACACAGTTATAATTAATATTAGATTTCACTAAACTAGTAGGCTAAGGTCTCTGAGCTGCAGACCTCGCTCACAGTTTTGAACGAAATACAATTAGCCTATGACTGGATAAAATGAAATTAATAAATTTTATGATTTTTTTTTTTAATTAAAGTAAATGGCTGAAGTTGTTAGCGTATATGATTCAGCGTTAGCTTTCACATTTTTCATTATTAGGAATAAAACAAACACTATTACTGTGGCGTTTTTTTTTTTAAATTAAATGTATAAACCGTAATGCCTAAATGACAAATAATTTAGTCATAGATTTTGTGTTTACGTTTATTTAACTGTCTATCTCCATCTCCCTACTCATCCCTCTCTTCTTTCTCTCGCTCTCTCTCCCCCTCTCTTTCCATCATACATGCGCGCGCGCCCGTTAGACGTTTATCATTATCAACTTCTACAAGGATTAATTCAAAAATAGTCTGTTCCGGTCCCAAGCGCTGGTCTCTCCAACGCTTCTTCCAACCTCTCCTTCCTTTCGGCTTATAATTGAATAGTTGTTTGGGGATGCGGCATTTGGGTAGGATGTTCCACAACCATTTTGGCCGATGTTGGGCGAAAATCAAGTATCGAGTATCATCAAGTATTGGCTACTATCAAGTACATTCATACCATTCAGTTTATGCCGTATATTTACATTTCTTCTTGTAGAATATACATTGATACGTGCTTGAGATCTTATTACGGCCACTTGAATACGAGTGGCCTGGATTTCTATAAAGTCCAATTGTCAGTCCCATTGAAAAGTGTGGGGACGGTCATCAGCCTGTTCAGCTTCAGGTGTGTTGCTTTAATTGTTGTTTTAGAGTTGTCCCAATGGTCCCGTATACAGGGGTGGATCCAGCAAGCAACGTTTGGTGGGGAAAAGCTGACTTTAGGGGAAGGAGGACTGTGGAAACCTGGATCATTATTTAAAGGCCTAAAGTATAAATTATAGAAATGAATGAAGATCACAAATACAGCTTGTTATTATCAACGCAATAAGCTTATTGACGTAGAAATATAAAATCGTATGTGTGTTTGTCAGTTCATTGTCCTTTACAAACTACTATGGTACACACATTACTGTTTTTATATAACTATTTCTGTGGTATGTATCTAACAAAATTAACATGCTGGTAAGGTACAGTTAATATTTAAAGTAACTAGAGAGTAAAACCATGAACCTACATAAAGTGATATACATTTTTTTTATTATATTAAAAAACTACTAAAAAAGTTTCGTCTGACGTGACTATTTGGGAGGGGAAATTTTCCCCTCTCCCCCCCCATGGATCCGCTCCTACCCCGTGTATATGGTTGAACTTATGCAGCTTATTCTCCACACCGGTGTCTGTAATAGAAGACAACACATTATAGTCGGGATATTCAAATTTGCTCAGAAATGCAGACCTGCTGCAGAACAGTTTCATCTTCCACAATGCTTGGTCGTAGGGGGTCAGATCCATGAAAAACCATCACCTTAGTCTTCAATGTGGAAATCTGTAATTTAAGTCCTTGCAGAGTCTATGTAATTAGTGCACTGCCATCTGTAAGCTGCTTTCCGAGTTCGACAGGATAGCCTTTCATCGACTTTGGAAAGGCTGGCTGTGGTCAATAATAAGAAAGAAAGGAATCACGCAACGTTTCATTACAGCCACACAGTAAACAGTTACAATTACATTTGTACTGTGACAGTTGCTTACGTCTTTCATTTCTCGCAATTTACTAACGAGATATGTAATGATTTAAAACCGCAAATGTGACAGTTTTATTTTTAAGCGTTTTCTTCATAAACGATATGGTTTATTTCTAGTTTCAAGGTAATTATTTTAACAGTTATCGAAAGAGTTAAACGTCTAATTTTAACTAATTAGTGATTTGTGTTATTATAAGTAGCCTATCGATAAACATTCCCGTATACTACTTTAGAAATTATAATTTCTACACAACATGATTTCGTCACAGTGGTTTCGATTATGTCACCAAGTAATGTTAGCAACAACTGACAGCTTTGTAAAGCGTCGTGGCATCGATTCTGCTGAATACTTTACGTTGTTCGGTTTGGTTACATAATCTCCGGCAATTCCGTATTCAAATTTGACGGAGAGCTTCAGATAGTATTCCGAACAGATGTTTATTGAATTCTTAAAATAAATATAAAAAAGCTATCCAAAAGTAATTGTTATCGGTTCAAGTGCGAAAGCTATAAACAATCCGAATATAATTTCCCTACGCAATTTCACGTGTACGCAATAGAAGTTGCGCATAACCTCCCATGCTGTTCTTGAACGTTATATTTTGTCAGCGCCACACTTCAAAGAACCTTTTTCACAGAGTTTAAATCAACAACAACAAATTCCAGTAGTGTGTACAAGTGTCTGTCACAAGTTTAAGCACACGTTCATATACCTATTATTTTCTGCTGTAAAATGTCTAAGTAACTACATGATGTTTATGGACTGACTAAATATATAAATTGGCTCCTGGACTTATACTCCTAACAATTTAATAACATGTTGTTTTACATGCTAATTAAATTGTCTGAAAATGAATTTTTTTGCCCTAAATCAGGCCTCTCTATATTTCTTAGAGCTTATTATGTAACTTGTTTAAGTATGGATACACACTTGATTTTTAAAGAAATTAATTACAATAGAATTGTTGCACCTATAGAATAGTAAATTTGTGTATGTATGTAAGAAAAGTATGTAGATTCAGGTATTTTCGTTTTTTATTTGAACGTTGTGAGGCATAGTTAATGATCTAAACCAGAAAAACTGTTTTTTTTTTTTAAGAACTGTTTTTATGAAATTTGTTTGAATTCGAATTTCAGAACAAATCGATCCTCCACCACCTGCAACTGCCATTTAGATCTATCACTACAATTAAGTAAATTTAAAAACTCAAATTTAGAAAATAACAATTCCCCCCCCCCGCCAAAAAACAACAAATTTTTTCCTGTATAGGTCCATGACCAGGCTTTTTTAAAATTAAAAATGGTAACAGCTCAAAGACCCTACCTACATATTATACTTACACATTGATTAGTAAATACACATTCATTACATATACCTACATCCATTATATACACATTAGGCACTATGTATAGGTACTACACATATTCATTAGTGTATGCGCATCCATTCTATAGTAGTCTTTTCTTAATCTAAAAAATGTGTTTTTTATTTGTTCTAGAATGAAAAAAAAACATTGTATAATCAATTCTAAAGAAATTAGAGAGATCTAATTTATGACAAAGAAACTTCATTTTCATACAACTTAAATTGTAATTTGTAATCAGTATATAAAACATCATGTGATTTGTTAGAAGTATAAGGTCAGCAGCCAATAATAGGTTTCTGAGGGTGTGTTCTTAAGCTTTTGACAGACACTGTACAGTTAATCATGGGCAAACTCACATTTACAGAAATGACGAGCTTGGGTATCGTGTACAGTATATAGTAGTGTGTATCGGAGTGCGTTGCAGGTAATAGGTAGCCTACCTAAATGCTACCGAAACTTAATGTAACTTAATTTTATAATTTGCGTCCATGCGACTTTAACGGCACTAAATAACTGGACGTGATCAGAAGAATAATTGAGCTGATTAGAATAATTAATTATTGTGTTAAATACACCTATTATTCAAACGTTTTTAGTTTGGCCTACACATATAGAATTTATTACAGTTATCACAATTTGTTTGCTCGTGCGCGTGTGTTTGTAACAAAACTACAGCCTTACAGTATCTACTGTACTACAGATGGTAGTTGCCAGTGCCTTCTATATATATACAACATAACGTAAACAAGAGACAATGTGCCAGTAGAACTCGTTCATTGTATGATTACCCGTGCCAAGTGGAGCACTATAGGCTATACCCTACAAGTGCCAGTTGTCTGTCCGCCGCTTTGTCTAATGTACAACCTAAGTATTACTATTGTTCGTAGGCTTACACGGCCAGAGTCAATCACTTCCCGGGCTGTTTGGCCGTGGGTCCAATCTTTTCTACAAAATCAGACGTTTCGGCAGTGCCATCGACTGTCATCTTCAGTGAAAATCGAATACGCTAACGTATATCACATCACGTTAGCAGAAAACATTGGATCACGGCCAAACAGCCCGGGAAGGAATTTTAACATACTATCGTTAATGTTATTGCTGTTAATGATATTACACTACTACTGCTACCATGATTAGTCTATTATTAATATTATTATTATTACTGCTGTTGTTCGTAATAAATAAATAAACACAACATTTCGACCACTAACAATCTGCGGTGGGCTTCAGGTGAACTAATAAAATTAAATCTTCTTCTTCTTCTTCTTCTTCTTCTTCTTCTTCTGCTTGTTCTTCTTCTGTCGTTACAGCCCATGTGGGTCATAGCCAGCTCAACGATTTCTTCCATTCCGTTCTCTCACCACACATTCTTCTCCAACCTCTCACGTTCATCATCCTCTACGTCATCTATCCATCTTTTCCTAGGCCTTCCTCTAATCCTTCTGTGTGTTCGTTTACAGTTTGCGATTCTTTTAATTGTTCTGTTATCATCCATTCGTCTTGCGTGACCCAGCCGTTTCAGACTTCTAGCCTTGATAAACGGGATTATGTTAGCACCATGAATTAATTGATCCAGTTAATAATTCGTCCGTATCCTCCAGGCCTTATCTTCAGTTTGCTCAGGCCCAGCGATCTTTCCCAAGATTTGACGCTAAAATAATCTAAGCTGTTGTTCATCTGGATTAGTTAATATCACATCCGTATATCACTATTGGTCGAATAAATTAAATTAAATATCGTACAACAAGTCATCATACAACGTAAATGTATTGTCGAAAAAATTAGCATAAAACAGTCGTCAGTGAATTTATAATTCTGTTACAATTAGGCCTAAAATTAAACTTAATTCTTTATTTGTCGTTTCGATTACTTTTACGTTAATTTTTTTACCGATATCTTTGTGTTTTTTGTAGACAGTTTGTTGTGGGCCTAATACTGGCTCGGCCAAAAGTATGACAGCCGAAAGCCTTTGATGTAATAATGTGTAGTTAATTACGCGGTACCAATCAGATTACATCCGTTAGTGAGGCGAGTTCATCGTTCTGAATCGACGTTGCCACAATTAGTATTCATCAACTGCTCGTGTCGTCGTCGTACTGCTCTCGGTGTAGCCGTTGTTTCGTGATGTCTAGAAACATGTCGACAATGTATTTACACTGATGGGAGATGAAAAATTAATTACTACTGATAACAGTTGTTTTCTCAAGTGGAAGCTTCTGTCTCGTAAAACCAAAATGAAAATCTACAACAGCTTGATCAGACCAGTCGTGACTTACGGAGCTGAAGCTTGGCAACTCGTGGCTGAATCAATAAATTCGTTGAGACTATTTGAAAGGAAAATAGTGAGAAAGATATACGGCCCAATAATGGAAGCAGGAGAGTGGAGATGCCTTCGAAATGCTGAAACTGATGAACTATTGCAGCGGGAAGATACAGTGCGCTTGATAAAGGCAAAGCGAATAAGCTGGCTGGGACATGTGGAGAGAATGCCACAGGAGAGACTGCCGAAGGAAGTGGAAAGAACAAGAAGAAGGGGCAGACCCAGAAGGCGATGGATACATGAAGTGGAGGAAGGCTTAAGAAGAATGGGCGAACAAAACTAGAGGAATGTTGCAACAGAGAGAGAGAACTGGAGGCGAGTGGTGACAGAAGCCAAGGGTCATCCCGCCCTGTAGAAGAAGTCCCGTCCCGAGCTCCTGAAGAAGAAGAAGAAGATAACAGTCGATTTGGTGACAATGGGTAACGGTTTAAATGAGAGAATTTCACCAATTAAATTTTACCAACTCACTCGAGACCACCACACATGTGATTGGTCCTTAAAGAGCCATCATTTTATTAAAGGTCTATTTTAGAAACGTTGACGGCCGATAGAATCTATAGCCTATATTTAATATTAACAACACTCCATTACTTTAGGTATCGTGTATTTGTTGTTTACGGATGCGATGTCTGTACATTAACCAGCCCAGACGAGCAACGTCTAAGAACATTTAAACGAAAAGTCTTGCGGACAATCTGTGGACCTCTACAAACTGAAGATGGCTATTGGAGGATTCGAATGAACCATAAACTGATTCAGGATGCCGCCATAGTCCGGTTTATTAAGAGTAGGATGCTTGAGTGGCTGGGTCACAAAGGGCGAATGGATGACAGAAGAAGATGACTAAGAGAATTGCAGATTGGAGACCGGTAGGAAGAAGAATTAGGAGGCAGACCCAGAAAGAGATGGTTGGATGACGTGGAGGATGATTTGAGATGTATGAACGTGAAGGGATGGAGACGGTTGTAAAGAATATGATTTAGTAAAATTTTTGATTCAGTTGTCCGTTGATTCAAATAAGCGGGATTTGTTGTACTAGCTAAAGTAACTAATTGTTTCTTAAACATTGTACACTATTATTATTTACATTTAACTTTTTATATTTATTTTAGACTTAAATTTTTTACATTATACTTGAGTAAAGTGTAAGCGTGAGGAATTAATTTACAGGTGCGAGGGAAAGTAACTTTTTTACATTTTACTTACCGCTACTATGGAAAATATGTGTATAAATAATTTACAGCTGTGAGGAAAAGTGACTTTTAACATTTTATGTACTACGAAAAATATGTGCACAACACAAATAATTTACAGCTGTGAGGAAAAGTGACTTCTTAACATTTTACGTACTTTGGAAAATATGTGCACAACACAAATAATTTACAGCTGTGAGGAAAAGTGACTTCTTAACATTTTACGTACCACATAAAATATGTGCACAAAAACGTTAATTTTCTAAAGTGTATCTGAGGCTTAAAAATGTAACATTTGTCTAAAACTGATAAAGCGCCTTCAATGGTTACCGCGTACAAACAAAACGGTAATTTTCTGATAACGGTTGGCAGCACTGTTTCATCCCTTGCCCACTGTTAAATGTGTCAAGGACTGGAGTGCGTGATCGAACCGAGTGCGGTGTGTTTAGTTGGTGAACAATTTCACGTCACAGCTGTCAGATGGACTGCTGCTGCTACAGGTGGTGTTCGGTAATATGCATTCAGTAACTAATATGTTTCGGAAAATTATGTTGTAGCCGTTTTTACATAAAATCCTGTTTTAGGTGAAATAACGTTATTTTAAAATAACTACAAAATCAAACCTATAGCTGGAAAAAAATGCAGTCTGCATGTTTACTGTGTATTGTAGGTTGCCTAAATTCACGTTTGTCGTTCAGAAAATTTCATGTAAAATTTGTCAACCATCCCAGCTTTACCTGAAACTTGATTATTGTTTCTATAGCATAAATGTATGAAATACATTCTACTCGATTATCGTATATCATAGTACATTAAACTGTATGTTTTCAGTGATTGTTACAATGTTTTATATTATCCTTTATTATTATGTATTTCTCATAATTGTTTTTTATTTATAGCCTACCAGAAGATAATAATTTCACTTTATGATTTCGAATAGATATTTAGTTGCGCTTTACACAAACATCAGTGTTATCAAATAAAACCAGTTGCATTAACCATAATAATTCAATTACAATTGATACGGTACTAAAAATGATAATTGACAATTAATAAGCCCAACGGATAAGTTTTAATGTGGTTGGTTCAAAATATTGCCAGTAAATATTGTATTTGAATAGAAAAAAATAAGTAACTTTCAGATTGAATAAAGTTTAGAAAAATCTCATAAAGAAAACATTTATATATATTTAATTAATTGCTTAGTCTTTTCATAATTAAGAAGATTTTTGTGAAACTAATTACTCATAATTAACAAACCAATATCAAACATTTATTGGCACAAGTTACTTAATATTATGTGAAAATTGTTACTCATTAGCATTCGTTAATACAAAAATAAATAAAACTGAAATAATGACTTCGCGTACTATTCTTGAATTGTTTGAAAAAATAATTTAGTCTTATAATTCACTAATGGTAAACATTAATTTATTTTTATTAGCCAGTGGTTAAGTGTTATTTAACTATTTAAATATAATCACTACCATAATGCCATTAAAAATGAGTATATATGAAAGTTGTTGAACTCTTGTATAAAAAACATACTTGATTGTGAGTCCATACACAATACTATTGTGATTTACAAAAAATAATAAACTACATTACATACATTATTATACAACTCAATAGAAATGGTAAATACATTGTGTGTGTGTGTGTGTGTGTGTGTGTGTGTGTGTGTGTGTGTGTGTGTGTGTGTGTGTGTGTGTGTGTGTGTGTGTGTGTGTGTGTGTGTGTGTGTGTCACAATCATTAATTAATAGAAATATTCTTAACTTACAGTTTCAATATTTTAAACTGTTTTTTTTTTTTTATATTAACAATCCGTTGGAACTTAAAAACTATCTGCCACAAAATATAATACAAATTATCATTAGCATCTGCTGCTGAAGCAACGCCTCTCCCTAAAATCATACCACATATATTATAGTGGTATGCACTTATTGATAGTTCACAGTATCTGATCTTTTCATGTTGTAAATGATCATCACCATGTCCAATTTATTTATCTTAACCATCATTTGATACCAGCTATTATTTTGTTACATTCTAAACAATGAGTATTAACCTTGGTTAAAATAATTTTGTAAGAGAATTGTTTTGGCTTCACAAGACATTGGCCATTCTTAGTCAAATTAAAACATAAAGAATAAGAATTACATAAACAATTGTCTGTTTTTTGACTTTTATTTACACAACTCTGTGGTAGTATTATTTGTGATTTTCATTCTTTAAGGTTTTCTTTTACTCTGAAGATGGCAATGCATTTCTTGCAAAACTGAAAGGCCATTTTATAAATTAAGTCAAGTGAAGCTTAATGTTAATTTTTTTCTTAAATATAATATAAAAATAACTCCTAAGGCTAACTCAGACACACACACACACACACACACAATGAAGTATATTCACATACAATTTTTTATTGAATGAAGGATATTATTTGTTGTATGCTGAAGACCATTTTTTTGTTCTGTATTGAGGTTATCATTGTTAATTGCGAAGTTAATTGCAGTTTAAACAGAGAGAGGTTGTCATGGTTATCAATAAACAAGACACTTGTAACAGAAAGTGGAAAGCAGTAAAATTCTAAACACTTCAAAATTCTGACCTCTCATTATGTAATAGCAACTGATGAGCAATGTGAATGATTGACAGTATTTACATATTATTTTCTAGACCTTAAGATGATAGTTTCTTTTTTATTTAATTGTGTTGATACTAAAAATTTTAATAACATAAGGCCTATATTATTTAAGATGTATAATATCCATAATATTTCTGTTGATTTAAGACATAAGAAAGAAAATAATATATATGAGATGGGATTTTTTTAAAGTAATATATGCTGCATACATCCTAGATTACATTTTTCTTTAATGTATGGTAAAATATTATATTGCTTATGTTGTCAATGGTATCATAACTTGAATGTACACCAACATGTGTGGCATTCCCTGTCATAAAATGATGATGATCCCTTAGCGACGGGGCCTCCAACACCACTTGCTTCCACTCGTCTCTATTCCGTGCCTGTCTGCGCCACTGCCTTACTTCCAGCTGGTGGAGGTCTTTCACATCTTCCACGCATCTTTTCCAGGGTCCCATTTTCTTCTCCTCCCTGGATCCCCATTTAATACTTTCAGCACAGCTCTATTGTCCATCATCTGCTGTACATGACCTGCCTACCTAAAACTGTTTTTTTTTCTCAGTAACAATAAATAGGTCCTCGAACCATGACCCGCTTTCTGACCAGTTCTGACCATTTGTATGTATAAACAATATTTCATCTATACAAGATACAGAATAATCCGTCATTCTCTGATCCCTCTTATTCCTTTGCGGCAGTTTGTAGCAGCATTGTGGCATGTACAGTGCACGTTGGTGTACAATGAGGAGTGGTGTGAAGCATATGCAAAAGCGGTTGTTTGTATTTTGTGTTTTGGTGATTGACTATGTCAGTACCAAATATGTTGTGTTTTGGTTTCTGTGCATGCCAGTGTCAGCTATAGAGTGCCAGATTCTCTTGTTATTGTTTGAAGGACTGTTGATTTACTATACATATAATCATCTTGTCTGGAGCACACTTCGTGTTTTTGTGTACTTGTGTGAACTTTGTGATCTATTTATAAATTAGATACACAAAATTCCATATACAGTTGAGTTCCACTTATCTGAGACCCAATTTTCAAAATTCAGGATTATCTGAGGTACTTCTTCCTTTATCTCATTTTTAAAAAATATATCACACATTCATATAACACAATTTTGTAAGTAGGCCCTACATCATTTTTTTTTTTAGTGATTGTACAAAATGTATTATTGTCGTATTGTAAACGTTGTACAGAAATTTCAACATGTAACAGTGTTTATGTAGAATTCGGCTATGTTAAATGATGTAACGTACCGCTTAATGTGAGGTGTGCACTTGCGAAAGTGTTATTATATGCCTCACGCAGTATGCGTCACTTTTGAATTATACTAACTGACGTTTTAAAAGGTATAAATAAAGGATTTTGTTTATCTTGTTTTACTCAATCTAAAAGAAATCGAGAGTGTGTGATTTGGGGTCAAGGAGGTAATTTGTTCAGCCTTATACAGAAGAGAGAGTAAGTATCCTTATTGCCCCTCTGTTGTGACGATTTTTTCTGTATGTTGTGCTGAAATCTTCATTAACTATCCACTACAATAAATTATAACACGTTATAATTCAATATTAATTTTCAATAATATTGCTGTATTGATTATTGACTTTTGTCTCCAGCCACCAAAATATAGGTATCACAATTAATCTTTTTTGTTAAAAAAAAAAAATCTCGACTTTACCGAGTAAACATAGATCTGTCTAAGGAACAAAACATATATGTTGTTATTTAACCAATATTACGCTATAATACAATACATCAGTTATTACATAATTCTTATTAATTCCCCAGGGTTCAGGGTGAAATCTTTGTGTTATGAGAGTGTCAGAAATGGCTAAATGCTACGCTTTACAAATATAAGAAATTAATAAATAATTTTGTTTAATTTTCAGATATTACGTAGTTTCCGGAACTGCCATAAGAGAGCAGCATGTATTTGTTTACTTTTGAAATAAACATATGATACAATTAATATTTTTTGTTCTATTTCACTATTAAAAAACGAGTTTTCTTCTGGATTTATTACGAAAATTGTTTATATTACCTCGCTCCGTGTTGTCCTTACTGGATTGAAGTTTTATTCTGTGATGAGGTACGTCTTGCGTTATTATTTCCTTTTCATTTCGAGGATTTTCTGATTGTCTACTAGAAGTAGGCCGAACTATATTGGATCCTCAGAATGTTTTCATCCACTGGTTTTTAATGTATATTACCATTTAATTTGAATTCCTCAGGTATGATGAGTTAGTATTCACTTTGTTTATTACTCTTGCGTGAATTTCGCCTCCTCCAATGTCCAAAAAAGGTTATTTTTTTATAATTTTTGTCGCATCGTTTCTTCAACAACTCCGGTTCAGTTCAAAATTTTTATATCTTCTTAACAATACTTGTTATTTTCCATCACTCTTAGTAACACATAGTATTTTTATTATGTAGGCAGTTTGTGATTATTATAAATTTATATTTTTATTTATGGAAAAATAATTCCCTTCCATTCCGGTTTATTTACTAATTTAATTCATATAATATGTTTTGGTTAATTTTTTTATGACATTGTATATAAATATTTTATCATTTTATTATCATTAAATAAATTTATATATATTATTTATTTTGTATCGAATAGTGTTCATACCCGGTACTACTTCCTGTTGTCCTTTCCTTCATAGGATTATTTTAATTTTATATTATCTTTGGTAGTTAAAATTTTTATGTCTTTTAAAATTAAACCCTGGGTTTTCTTACAATCTAACATAATTATTTGAAACAATATAATATTAACTGGGTATAACAAATTGTGGTTCATACAATATAAATTACAATAAATAAATAAAATTACAAATATCAATTAGTATTATTACATACTACTTCCATAGTTTTATCCTATCCAAAACATACAGCACAGTTTAGTAATACATTAGTTTCACTTTGGTTTTTCACCTCAATGGGTACACTAGAACTCACTTCGCACTATATACCACTCGAATTGTTTATTATGTTGAGTGATATAATTAAATTTTGAGCAAGCTTTAGTTCTACCCATTTCTGACTTTTATTCTCATGATTTACTTTATTGGGACCGGGTTATGTACCGTTACATAAAGCCCCCCCACTAGAACAAATTTATTTTAGTTCAACTCGTTGATAGAAATAAATTGTTGATTTGTTCAAGTCTTCTAATGGTCTTGACTTTGTTTCCATAATAGTGTTTCGTTTCTGACTGATTATAAACTCTGGTAATTCAGACTTGTGGTAATTGTCGTTTTCTTACTTAACTCTCTCTCTCTTGGAGGCAAATTCATCAATTATTTCTCGGGGTTAGTGGTACTTCCACATTTTATTTGATAAGGACTGGTCACACTAATCATATTAAACTTGTTTTAACACTCATTTCTATTTACTTTTATATACTCGCTTTATCAATTAAGCATCGGTCTGCTATCTTCCTTCTATTTTCTTCATCTATACTCCTGGAATCTAATATCACTCCTTTCAGCTATTTTATAATTATTATCCCTTAAATATTCAATTTCCCTAACATTTTTCCCTATCTTGTGCGGTGGTTCCAGTCGGGTGGCCACTGTGGGTCCATACACCGCTGTCCATCCTTACACCTTCTGAGACCAGGGGAACATCATCCCTGCTCATAAAAATTATTGCCGGAACATTTCTACGGTCAATACATAAAAATAAAAAAAATTATAAGTAGTAGTCAATTAGCGACTAGTACCAAACACTTTTGGGATTCTTCATACTGTAGCTGTTTGTATTTATTTATATATTTATTCTTCTCCTTGATTCCTTCTTCTTTTCCATTGACTAATAGCATATAACATCATTGATAGGCTTTATGTTAAAATTCTTTTGACTTTACTTCTTGTGACATATTTCTCCGTATCATTTCTTCTTATCTAATCTTTAATTCCGAGAAATTCTAATTTTTGTTGTATTAATTATCATCCTCCTTCAGTTTCATTGGAGTCATTAAATTATTCGTTATTCTTCTTATCTGAGCACATTACCATCAATTGTTTATTTATTTATTCTTCTGTTTGTTACCATAAAATATTATTTTTCCTATTAGTCCATTTTAAATCAGTTCTTTATAAATATTATTTAATCTGTTCTTACATTTTCTTAGTGGTTTGTCTTTTTATTTTAAATTATATTGTTCGAAATAACTTGATTAAGTTGTCCTTACGTCTTTTGGAATTTTGGGTTTTTAGTTTCTTCATTTTACATTAGTTTAACCGTTTTCAGTATCATTCACAACACGGATTGATCCACTCGTATATTTTTCCCGTGGATTCTGTTGATTAAACTTGTCAATAAAATTCGCTATGGGATTGCCCCATTGCGGATCACTACCATACATTTCAATATTATCGTATGTATATAGCCTCTCATCTTTATTACTGGGACCAGGATTAGACCCTTGATTTTTCCCATGGTCAACTCGTTTGTCCACTTTTCTTTGTGGCTGTTCATCGGGTCTCCTCGAATCCCTCTCATCAGCCATTAGATAATTTACTTGGGCTTGATTAGTTCTCTGATTGTCATTTGGTGGATCTCCTGAGGGCATGTCCCTATTTCTATCTCCACTTCTGGACCTCCTATATTCGTCATGATCATTCCATTGTTGTCTGTTGCAGTTGTTTCTCTCATCCCTTCGATCATAATTTTGTCTCTGGTTAAAATACAGACGTCTTCCTTGGTAACTATTACTGTAATAATTGTTATTAGCATGTACATAATTAACTCTGGGCCGATTCTCTCTTGGTGGTTCATTCTTCCGCTCCTCGGTATTCCCTGACCTCCATCTACTTCTCCTATAATAAGATTCCTGTTCATAATTTTCTAGCAGCGTCTCCATGCCTCCAATAGTTTTGATTTGTCCACTCAAGCGTGCACTTATGATCTTTTCTTCAAAATGATACGCCATTTTGGTCACTAGACACTCTTCAGGTATCTTAGGGTCTAGATACTTGGCGATACACACCTTCCCTAAAAAGTAAGCAGTAGGTGTTTGTCCCACTGTACGGTCATACCTACTATGACAGATATCGTCCCTAATAATGTTTTGTACTGATTCTGACCAGTACTTAAGTTTGAACATAGTTTTGAAACCCTCATAATCACACACCTCGTTCCTAATTGCTGTCCACCAATTATCATTGATATTTTTGAACGATTCGTCTAATAGACCTTTTATCATATTCCATCGATTCTCCTTTGATCTGTTCAAAATTTCATCTACTCTCCCTAAAAATTCAAGTGGGTTTCTGCGATAATCCCGAAAGTTTACACTTTCCTTATTGTCTGGATAAACATGATGACTGCTGCATGCAGATCTAGCACTTATTCTATCTACATCACATTGAAAATTGGTTTGTATTTGTTGCAAACTATCTAATTTCTCTGCTTGGCTATCACATTGATTTTTTACATTCTCTACAGTTTTATGAAACTCTGAAAATTTACAGTTTAGACTGCTTTTAATGCTATCTAACTGGTCATTATTTTCTTGTCGTATGGCCATTACACGAACTTGGTTATCTTGTTCTTCTTTTGACATGATAATGTCTTATGGCTGGGGGTCATTTGAAAATTTCTGTAACGCATCACGCTGCATGACGTCATCATTTACCAGCCGGGAATCGTTAACTAAAACCGCGACCGCTAACGTGCTAACGTCCGTCTCAGATTAAAGACCTAACAAGCAAACAACACTGCATAGCTGTAGATAGGTATGTAACCAATCAGTCAGTCAGTAACCATAATAATGTTGTGTTTAGCTGGCGGCTGAAAGACATTATCATGCTCTTAAGCTTTTACCATTTGGTAAACGGTACTTTACATTTTTCCATTCTTGCCTCAACTCCAATTTTAATTAGTTCCATCTTCTCTTCAGTTGTATCTAATCTTTGGTTAGTTTCTGCTAATTTCTTCTCTGCCTCTTCCTTATATGCCTCTACTCTTTGGCTTAACGTATTATTGACCAGTTCAATTTTACCTTCTAGATTTTCTCTTAATTCTTTATTGAAATTCTCCATCTTACCCTCAATTTGTTTTAAATTCTCATTATTCTCTTCAAATTTTGCATTCATCTCTTCTCTTTGTCCTTCAACAGTTTCTTTCAGTTCATTGTATTGTTCATTCATGGTTTGTTTGATATTTCCATGAATGGTTTCTATTTTTTCATTTAGTTGTTTGACTAAACTTTCCTGAATGCTATCTATTTTCTCATTGGTCTGTCTATTTTGTTCCTCCTGTTTCTTAAAATTCTCCTTATTTTCCTCATTGGTTTGTTTCAAGGCTTCCTCCTGTTTCTTAAAATTCTCATCTATCTTATCAAATTTCTCGCTCAAGGTTTCATTTTGTTTCCTTGAGTTCTCATCCATGGTTTGTTTATTGCTTTCCTTAATGCTATCAATTTTTTCCATCATCATCCTCATCATTTCTTGCCAATCTGGTTCTCTTCTGGCTTCCGCTTTTCCTGGTTGGTCCCCTTGGGCATCCTCTTCAATTATTTCCGTTTCCGTGTCCATTACTACTTCGGTTTCTTCTGTATCACCTGTCTGTTGGTCCATTTCACTGTCCGTGACTAATTCTATTTCTTGTTCCTGTCCACCTTCTTCAATCTCCTTTTCTTCTGCCCTCTTCTTCGATTTTCCTCGGGTATTAGGCATTTCTTGTTTTCTCATAACTGCCAACGATAATTAGATTTTTTGGTATATTTTTTATTAAATATCAAAATTCTTTTCTAATTACCGCCCTTTTACGTTGAGCGCCATTCTGTAACGTACCGCTTAATGTGAGGTGTGCACTTGCGAAAGTGTTATTATATGCCTCACGCAGTATGCGTCACTTTTGAATTATACTAACTGACGTTTTAAAAGGTATAAATAAAGGATTTTGTTTATCTTGTTTTACTCAATCTAAAAGAAATCGAGAGTGTGTGATTTGGGGTCAAGGAGGTAATTTGTTCAGCCTTATACAGAAGAGAGAGTAAGTATCCTTATTGCCCCTCTGTTGTGACGATTTTTTCTGTATGTTGTGCTGAAATCTTCATTAACTATCCACTACAATAAATTATAACACGTTATAATTCAATATTAATTTTCAATAATATTGCTTTATTGATTATTGACTTTTGTCTCCAGCCACCAAAATATAGGTATCACAATTAATCTTTTTTGTTAAAAAAAAAAATCTCGACTTTACCGAGTAAACATAGATCTGTCTAAGGAACAAAACATATATGTTGTTATTTAACCAATATTACGCTATAATACAATACATCAGTTATGACATAATTCTTATTAATTCCCCAGGGTTCAGGGTGAAATCTTTGTGTTATGAGAGTGTCAGAAATGGCTAAATGCTATGCTTTACAAATATAAGAAATTAATAAATAATTTTGTTTAATTTTCAGATATTACGTAGTTTCCGGAACTGCCGTAAGAGAGCAGCATGTATTTGTTTACTTTTGAAATAAACATATGATACAATTAATATTTTTTGTTCTATTTCACTATTAAAAAACGAGTTTTCTTCTGGATTTATTACGAAAATTGTTTATATTACCTCGCTCCGTGTTGTCCTTACTGGATTGAAGTTTTATTCTGTGATGAGGTACGTCTTGCGTTATTATTTCCTTTTCATTTCGAGGATTTTCTGATTGTCTACTAGAAGTAGGCCGAACTATATTGGGTCCTCAGAATGTTTTCATCCACTGGTTTTTAATGTATATTACCATTTAATTTGAATTCCTCAGGTATGATGAGTTAGTATTCACTTTGTTTATTACTCTTGCGTGAATTTCGCCTCCTCCAACGTCCAAAAAAGGTTATTTTTTTATAATTTTTGTCGCATCGTTTCTTCAACAACTCCGGTTCAGTTCAAAATTTTTATATCTTCTTAACAATACTTGTTATTTTCCATCACTCTTAGTAACACATAGTATTTTTATTATGTAGGCAGTTTGTGATTATTATAAATTTATATTTTTATTTATGGAAAAATAATTCCCTTCCATTCCGGTTTATTTACTAATTTAATTCATATAATATGTTTTGGTTAATTTTTTTATGACATTGTATATAAATATTTTATCATTTTATTATCATTAAATAAATTTATATATATTATTTATTTTGTATCGAATAGTGTTCATACTCGGTACTACTTCCTGTTGTCCTTTCCTTCATAGGATTATTTTAATTTTATATTATCTTTGGTAGTTAAAATTTTTATGTCTTTTAAAATTAAACCCTGGGTTTTCTTACAATCTAACATAATTATTTGAAACAATATAATATTAACTGGGTATAACAAATTGTGGTTCATACAATATAAATTACAATAAATAAATAAAATTACAAATATCAATTAGTATTATTACATACTACTTCCATAGTTTTATCCTATCCAAAACATACAGCACAGTTTAGTAATACATTAGTTTCACTTTGGTTTTTCACCTCAATGGGTACACTAGAACTCACTTCGCACTATATACCACTCGAATTGTTTATTATGTTGAGTGATATAATTAAATTTTGAGCAAGCTTTAGTTCTACCCATTTCTGACTTTTATTCTCATGATTTACTTTATTGGGACCGGGTTATGTACCGTTACAATGAATGGGTGGTACAAGTGACAAATGGTGAGTGCATTGCACAAAAATTCCAAGTACGAACTGTAACTGTAACTGTAAATGCTTAAAAGATATAGTAATTACTGGTCATTCAATGTGTGGAATATTTTTTCTTCCCAAATTCTGCAATGTTCATGGAATAAACGTCTTGAAACAAATGAACAATTCAATCGAACACTAAATCGTGATGGTTGGGAAGGTTGTACCAACAAAACTGTACAACAGGATTCCTAGATGTAAAGATGTCATAAAAAGAGATATTGAAGAATGAGTTAATAATGAGTGAAGAAACAAACTTAGTTATGAATAAATTGTTAGTGCAATTTGAGAGAAGAATCTGGAAGCCAAAATTGAAGATTTGTCAGATGAAGAAATTTCAACTCCTTGCACTTCACGTGCAGACAAATTGACTGCTTTGGTACTGGCATTACAATACATAGAACACCAACCAGAAGGTCAAGCGTATGACTTAACTTTATTAATAAGAGTTTTTAGTCAATTTTATACTGAATTTGTATGATATAGCCTACATGACTAAATTCTTTTTCGTTTTCTTAAAGTTGTTTATGTTCTGGTGGTTTTATTTTAAACTGTAGGCCTACTAGTTTACAACATTTGAAATGTATAGCATTTTATTGACCAATAAACGTAGAAAACAAATTTTAAAAAATGTTTTCATTTTCACGATGATCCGAGTTTTTGATTATCTGAGTGATCCACATTATCTCAGATAATTGAGACTCCACTGTATGAGAAAACCTCTCTTTATTGAATTTCTTTTCATCTTCTGAATTGTTATCTTCATTTCCAATTCATCAGTTTACCCAGTTTATATTTCTGCTATATTTTAGTTCTCTTTCCTCCAAAGTCCCACCAGTGTTGTAAATCACATTGCATTTAAAACTAAAATTCTCACATCAATATTTGATATAACGCTTCAAAATCTAATAACAACAAAATGATGGTCGGTGTTGTTGCAGTGATGGGCGAACGGTGTGAAGTGTACCGTCGCCGGTGGGTGATGCTGGTGCTGTTCTCGCTGTGCTCAATGTGCAACGCCACCCACTGGATACAGTACTCGATCATCGCCAACGTCGCCATGCGTTTCTACAACGTGTCGGCGCTCACCATCAATTGGACTTCTATGGTTTACATGGCCGTCTATATACCACTTGTGTTTCCAGCATCATGGCTTCTTGAAAAAAAGGTATAATTACTACTACTACTACTGCTACTTACTAGTAAGCTTCCACATAGCAGAACTTGTTCAGATTTTTACAAATTTAAACAATTTCAACTACCATTTTGGATCCATTGGTGTCTATAAAGATAAAGTAAACACTACATTCAGATTTGGGTTAGGCCTAATCATTCATTTCATCATTTCATTTAATTTTTTTTAACTATCTGCCAGGCTGTTTGTCCATGGTCCAAGGTTTTCATTAAAACCAAATGTTTCAGCAGCACCACTGGCTGCCATTTTCAGTAGATGTATCGATTCGACCTAACGCGGGGGGGTAGCCTAACGTACGACACCCCGTGTTAGGTTGAATCGAAACATCTACTGAAGTGTAATACACTACTTGATATGCCTTTACAAAAGAGCTAAATTGTTGATTTGCATATTATGTTGGCCTATGAGCATGTAAGAAGTAAGGTTTTCAAACTACTTTAATCACTGATAATATTAATATTTCTACTCAATAGACTATAACACTTACTCCAGTGTACCGACTCTTTATTGTACCTCAGGGCGCCAGTAATAATAAACACAAATTAAAATATATGAATCAACTTTTAATGATTCATTTGCATTTATATACTACAAATTTCTTTAACATGACTTGAATAGTTTTGCCTTACAATTTGAATATTATTTCGTGGCAATGAGTTCTTTTTAGAAAAATTGAGTCATATATTTGATTACAAATATATATATTTATAAAACAATATTGAATCAAATGTTCATTTATTTGTTACTTGCGTGGAGAATCCTTCCGATGTGCGTAGTCCTTAAGGTGTTGCATGCCGGTGAGTCGTCAGCAGCTGTTTGTTGCGCGTTAATCCTGGTTATGAATGCACTAATTCACTTTATCACAGATGTACATACAATTATGTCATATAATTATACACTCTGGTTTACAACGTATTCTTGACTTTACATTAAGTGCATCTAATACAGTTCGTGTCGTGTGCGTCTCGATTATCTCATACCGTCATGAATTTAACCCGAACTAATTCGCTTTCTTCAGTGATTTCACCACAACATATCGTATTGATGAACATTTATATGTAGTATTACTTCTCATTGTTCGTTACTACTCCGAACATTCACTTATTAACTTATTACTGTATATTAAACTTTATAAATTTAGCGTTAGCAATTATCGCGTTCCCGTACTTCTGTTTACTGCTGCGAATTTACTTTATTCTTTAAATTACTAATAAAATATATATATCTATTTAGTTAACGCAAAACAGCGCTCGCGAGTCTCTTCAGTGTAGTTTCGCCGATATAAAGAAGACTGCCTGATTTCTCTCCAAATTCATATTTTTATACTAGGCTTTGAATTTCCCTTACCAAGTCTCGATAGAAAAACAATCCCATAGGTTTAGACTAGCACTAAATACAAAATCGCCCAATCTCCTTAGCGAAAACTTCCAGCGCAACACATGACGCTTCCTCTGATTTGCCGAACGTTTTTCGTGTCTCACATGCTTAAAAAACTAGCGTCACTATCTATCTCACTCTTACATCGCTCTCTTGAACATAACGGTATCTATTGTTACATGCACTTAAAGTTTACAACATTGGCAAACACCCCTAATAACCTAGCGAATAATAAATTTTATGATAGTTATGTCCCAAAACGTGACTTAGCCTAATATTAGCTTCCTTATAGACGTCAGCCCCAAGGCCGGCGTTGCTAACCTACCACTATACTCTACAGCTTTTTTACAAGTTAATTTCCTTCATGTAACGCCGCCTAACGGTACAGGCGTTTCACTACCTCCCCGCTTTCTAAAACATACACATTTCTTTGCATTCAGCATAGTTTGATTTCGTAAAATTTGCAATTGCTCAATTTTTGCGTTACAGAAGATGGCAGCCAATGGTGCTGCTGAAATGTTTGGTTTTAATGAAAACCTTGCACCACCGCCAAACAGCCCGGCAGATAGTTTAAATTCAACTGACACTGGCCGTGAAAGCCTTATAACAATAATAATTTCGTTTAGTCTGATATCTGGCATGAAGTTCAACAATTTTTTGAAACCTTTTATACATTTGTTGGGTATTGTGTGCTAAACGTAAACACTATATTCAGATTGTGGTTAAAATTTTCTTCTATTTGATTCCCCACATGGATTTTTTATTTAATTTTTTTTATTTTTATGTCTCACATTTGTGCCTTCTTACCATAACAAGGTGGGGGGGTGATTAATGTCAAAAACAATAGAACTCTGTGTGTTAAAGATATGGACACGCATGCTAAGTTTTATGAAAATAAATTGATGCAAGCAGACATGCCAAACAGTGAAAGTTAAAACTGAGAACTTGATGCTCATTCATATACCTTTTTCACTTGAATATAAAAACTTGGTGTGGTGGTAAATGTGTACACTTACCACATTATGTGGCTTAGGATTGATTATCAATACACCACATGGACTTGTGATATATATTTTTTTTAATTTGAACCTCCTCATTTTTTTTGGCTCCTGCCCCCCCCTTATTTTTTATAGGATCAGTCTCAAAAACAATCGAATTTTGTAGGGTAAAAGTATGGACACCATGCCAAGTTTTATGAAAATAAGTTGATGCGATCAAAAGCTACACATACCCCAAATAGATAGGTAGACAGACAGACGAATGCCAAATTTGAATTTGAGAGCATGATTCACTCGTTCAGTTAATCTAAAGTGTGTTCACTCTTAGAGTGGAGCCTGATGTAAACAAAGCGAAGGGATAAAGACAGAGGCATGTGCAGTACTTATGGCATGCAAAACTTTCTTAATGGTTCAAACGAATTATAAAATCATTTACTTTATTTTTATTTTTATTAATCTCAATTGTATTGAGAAAAAAGTTTGATGGTGTATTATAATCTCCTTCTTTGTATCTGGCATTATAGCCTTTGGTGGCTATAGCCTCCTCAACAATACTCCTCCATGCTTCTCTGTTCTGCCCCCTTTCCTCTCCACTCTCTGATTCCCATGCTAGCAAGATCTTATGTTACACCATTCAACCATCTCATCCTTGGCCTACCTCTACGTATAGAAGTACATAATCTTCCCTTCAGCATTCTTTTAGGCATTCTGTCCTCAGACATCTTTCCACATGTCCCAGCCAAGCAACCTCAGTAATTTGATGAATTTCACTATGTTTTTTCCATGCATGAGAGCATGTAGTTCATTGTTATTGCATAACAATATAGTTCATTGTTATTCTCCACCTGCCTTCTTCTCTTACTGGGTCATAAATTTTACACAATATTTTGCGCTCAAATGATTTTAAAGCAGTTTTGTCATTTTCTGTCAAAGGCCACATCTCAGATCCATACATAACAACTGGTCATACAAGAGAACAATATACTCTAAGTTTTATACCTCATGTAACAAGATTATTTTAAAGATGTTAATTTGCAAAGTAGGCTCTATTTTCTGCTTGTATCATTTCTCTTAAGTCATGCTAATGTTATTATCATTTGGTACCAAAGCACCTAGATAACTAAAGCAGGACACCCCTTTGAAAGACTTCCCATTCATATTGAAATCTCAAGGAGCCCTTCTGGTCTCCGAGTTGGACATTACCATGTGTTTTGTCTTGTTTTAATATACCACACGACCAATTTTTATTGCTTCTGCTTCCAATAATGCATGCATCTCTTTGAGGCTATCAACGTTTCCTGCTACTATTGCAATGTCATCTTCATAATATTTTTAATCAATTAATTATAACAAACCGGACACTACTTTCTTTCTAGGGGAGGATTTAGTGATTTGGCCACTCATATAACCAATCCGGTTCAAGTACAAGCACATGGTTTTGTTTACAACAGGTTCCCCTCTAAGCGTGAACAAACTTTGCCAAGTGAAAACAAAAATTTGGTTCAACAGCGCGCAAATCAGTCACTGTGCTGTGTGCTGAAACATCTTACACAACATATTTTCCTCAAAATAGTTATTGAATTAGTTATCACAAAGTCAGTTGCTTTTATCTTTCACTCTGTATTCTTTGTCAACTGGTTAGTTTTCCTTGTTGGTTAATACTGATAATTCTGTTTATTTATTTTTCACCTGAGGCCAAAATTCTGTGGGTCTACACTAAACCACATTTGGACATTTGGACATATTTTGTACCTCTACCCAACAAGTGCTTTTAACCAATTTGATTTTAGTTTTTTTTTTGTTAAGGGTCTTCGTGTGGCAGTAATTCTAGGGGCATTCTTCATGTGCATCGGAGCCTGGCTCAAAGTGTTTACAGCTCAACCAGACAGGTTTCCGCTGACGTTTGTCGCACAGACAATCATTGGCGCCGCCCAGATGTTTACGCTGGGAGTCCCGTCACAATTGGCTGCAGTGTGGTTCCCACAGGAACAAGTGTCTACTGCTTGTGCGATCGGCGTGTTTGGCAACCAAGTAAGAGTTCATTTCTTCACAAATAAAGTAGTCTTAATGAATTAACACTATGAGGAGATCAAATCTTTCATTTGTTTTGTTTACTAAACTGTTTATAGTAAGCAGTACTTGTTTCATAAATGGCAGAACAAGTGTTCTTAATTATTAACTACAGTGTTCTTAAGTATTCTTTAATTTAAGTAGTTAAGTATTGTATTATTTAAGTGTACTGTTATTAGTACAGTATTCTTAAGTATGAAAACTGTTGCACTCAGTGTGTTCTTAATTACTATTTAAGTAAGAAAACTGCTGCATTAACTACCTAAATAAGCTGTTTTCTTTTATATCTATCTGTCCTTGTAATTAGTGAATGACACTCATAACATTGTGTCAACGAGGGTCCAACATCAACACTGCCATCTGGTCACCAAGTGTCACAGCTCCACATCAAAGACTCTCCCCTCTATTCTGTGATTACAACATCCCACATTGCGTCAGAAAAATATTTTCATGTAATCAGCATTGTTAAGAAACTCCCTGAGCTGAAGAACTCACTCAGACTTTTAAAATTTTTACAAAATTCTGACTTTCATTTTAAGCTTGTGGTGCATCTAGAGATACAAATTTTTAAAAACAAATACTACATTTGGATCTGGATTAACACCATTTCCTTTATTCTCATATTCAGTATGAAGTTTTACAGTTTTTTTTTAATTTTAATATATTTTTTTGTCATGAAATTTTTAAATGTTCAAAACTGTGATTAGATTTTAAAATATAAAATTAAGAAATTTTTAAAGTTAGACTGTGGTTGGCATTTTCTTTAATTTGATATGTAACTTGGATTTTTCCAATTTTTCAACATTTTTGTATACTTTTTAGACTCTGGTGTCTCAGAATTTTGAAAATTCGAAAACTGGACACTATGTTCAGATTGTAGTTAAAATTCTCTTTAACTTGTTATCGCACACGGGCATGTTGAAATTTTTTCAAAATTTTGCCCCTTTACAGTTTTGCCCCCTTTCACTCTATTTTTTGGAGGATAAATCTTAAAAAACGATAGGACTAGGGAACAATAAGTTTTATGAAAATTTGTTAATATATTAAAAAGTTATCACGAGACATACTCCGACCAGTTAGAAAGACAGACAGACAAATGCCAAGCGGTTGAGTTATTTCACTCGTTCAATTACAGGTTCTGATGTTTAGACACTATACACAATGAATAAACTATTCGTTGACTTAGTATTTGATTAAACATTTATATAGAAAAACTGCACATTGTAAAGACTCATCATTTTTATCAATAATAATTTGTGATCCGAGTCAGTAGTACTCTATATAGTTAATTGATGAATCTAGGATCTGGATTTAGGAATGTAAAAGTGTATGTATGTCATGGTGCTTCCTGGTTCTGTCCAGCAGACTTAGAGGATAAGTAGCAGTTCTTTTTTTATATAGTTTTTATATAGTTGCGTTTAACATTGTAGACGGTGGTGGTGGTTTATTAATATTTTTGTGATGGTTGACGCTTGTTAGTGAACAAATCTTGGGTTTGTTATTAAAAACGAATGTATTTAATAGTATACTAGTTTATCTTGCATGTGAAGATGACCACAGATTGTTTAGTGGTCAAAATGTTGTGTGATAGATTCTAACGATGGCTATTGTTTGACATAACCATTCTGTTAAAAACATAGTGTAGACTGCTGATTGTTTTTCCAGCTAGGTATAGCTATTGGTTTTCTTCTGCCTCCTGCGATTGTCAGCGATACAACTGACATGGAGTTAGTTGGCAAACAGCTGCAACACCTGTGCTTTGGAATGGCAGTTGCTCCGTCTATTGTGCTCTGTCTCCTTGTAATCTGTAAGTTACCATATTGTAACAAACTAGAGTAACACCCTTATGTCACAGTATTAGGATATGTAATATTAACATTAAACACAAAACACACATTAAACACAATTTATCAACTACCATTTAGAGGTTATTAATTTGCATTCCCTTTATTTTATCTCTGTGTTCCCTTAAATAAAGATGACGTAAACGAATGTGGAGTTTGCAAGTAGGCAGTCTTGTGTTATTATGGGTATGACGAACATTAGACCTATTTAAATATAAAAAACACAATCATAGTTTATTTTAAAGAGTTGAATGACAGATATTATAAGTATCATATCTAGCAAAATAGGCGAAATGTATAAGAAATTAACATATTAAGTAATTTTAATTTTTAACACTTTCAACATAGAGCAAAATAATTCTGTTGGGTACTTTTTAAAATCCTGGAGTTTTTAAGGTATTTCAAGAAAACTGAAATCTATTTGATGCAACATGTCATTTCAAACAGCACAAAAATGAAGCTTCAAGTTACATAAAAACAAATATTTTATGGCGTTTGTGGAAACATTACATTATTTTGAATTCACAATTAAAATTTGAAAACTCAAAATATTTGTGATAAGACAAAATGGATTATAAAAACTTCACTTTTTACAATAAGGAAACTGAACACACTGTGAACATAATCTGGAAACACATGTATACTGCCTCTCTTGCATATTGGTGCGAGTTGCCTTTAATTCCAAATAAAGGTGCCTGACCAGTCCATGTAACTGCTGTTGCCCCAGCAACAGTACTGAAAATAAGAGAAAATAATATTAATTATATCACAGAATAAATACTCTAATTATTGAATAATTTTAAATCTGAACAATATTAGTAGGGAAACTTGAGAAAATGTAGCATTGTTTTCGAACTGCTGGGCATTTGCACCATCTTGTGTTGCTGGCTCAGACATCGGCAATGTTTTACTGAGTGTAGTCATTGACCTCGTAGTAGTTGTCACTGTACAAACTGTGGAGGGGGGACACAATCATCCACCCAATGTGTTGCCGCTGTATAAACCAGCAAAACGCTCAGTTAGCAGCTATGTTCGTTTCGGAAGCAACGTGCAGCAGTTACTACCTACCTATTTGTGTTTTGTTCATATAGTTATATGTTTCTCTGTTTGTCTTTATTATTTTTAATTTGATTATTTGAGTTCTGATTTACTCTGTGTAAGTATAATGGGAGTCAGATCCCGTTGAACCGGGGCCCTCTTCTTCTGCCAGCGAATGACAGAAAATACTCTAAAGAAATATTTTGGCTCTAAAAAGAATATTTTGGTCCTAAAAAGAACACTTGGTACTATCAAAAATTCGAATTAATTTTTAGGTAAAGTTTTAGGCCTATCACAACCGGCAACAGCTGTTATGTTCCCATGCCACGCCACTGTGATAGACAATGCTAAAATTAGATTGAACATTTAAACGAATTTAGTTTGAAAACGAACTAAAGGATAAGTTTGAAAAGCCTAACAATGAATATTTGTCTACTTAAAAAATATTTTAAACAAAAATCGTGACCTCAGTGTGTGGACACTCGCAGCATGCATTCTGAAGGTTACTCAGGGTTAGGTGTAAAAGTATTAACAAGGCATTAATATTGCTTATGCAAACTGTAATTATCTACAGTATTAGTATGTATATTATTAATTTTTTATAGGTATTAAATACATTTTTTTCATCATCAATACTGATACTGTGCATGTATGATAAGGTTCAAAACACAGCCCTACAGTATGTTCTTCACACCACTAAAAAATGTTGTACCTTATCTTATTTCACAAGAAAAACCAATATAAATACTACAGTATATGTCAAAAAGAATAAAGTTAAGATATATATGACAACACATGTAACCCATTTATATTACGTGTATGAAATCATATTTGCGTCCTGAAAATCATACATGAATCAGAGGATTCATCAAGTTTGTAGGTGGCCTGTGCAACCATATCGTCAATTTCAGAATCCAGTTGATTGGAATTTTCATCATAAGTTGATTCTTCAAGTGCAAAATCATTTGTATTCGATATTTTGTTTATGTTAGAAACACCTTGGACATGCAACAGTGGAATGGTACTTCTCTGGTTTGAGTAAGACATCTACTGCCAAAATTTTGAATTGAATTATAACAGCTGGTTATGTTACAAATGAATTAGCCACATCCTACAGACTTTGATCGGATAACATGCAGGCAAATGTACTTAAACACATGAAAACTGAACGCCCATGTAGCATCCAGACATGGTCCACTTCAGCAGTTAGAGTTGCCCATATTATGTATGGACATGGTATTGATAGTGTTAAAGTCAGTCTGTTTGCTCTCTGGATGTTAATTAGTGTGAACTGTGTGATGACTAGAGGCTGCTACAGGCTGTGCGTCGAGTGTTTGAGGGAAGATGATGATGAAATATTTCAGGTTTCGTTGACTATACAACTAGTGAGTTGACCTAGTTACATACTGAACTCTAAATACTCAGCCTAAGTAATAAACTCTAAACACTTGTAAAAATAATCATAAAAGAAGTTGATCTTAACAGTTTGATGCTGGACCTTTAATATAACATCAAAGGTCCAGACAGGGCCTTCTTTTCCAAATGCTGTTGCTTCTAAACCATACAGTAAAAATTTGTGTCACCTATGTGTTTAAAAATATCTAACTATCTTGGTAAAAATGTGTATTTATATATGACTTTGGGATCTATGATGCCTGTAATTGCATTTCAAAAAAATTGATGGTTTGGGAAAAATAAAAATTGGCCAAGACAGATGTAGTTACTAAAATCATATAATGTTATTATTATCTGTTACAAATACATATAAAATATATTACATAATGTTTTCAATATATTCAGTTTTACAAAGTTATAGTTGTGTATTTTATTTTTACAAATGAAATAATTTAAAACATGACTCAAAACATAATGGAATTTTGTGTAAGCATGTAACCAACTAATATAGCAATTTAGCAATTTGTTTTTCTCACCTGTCGCTTCAAAAGTGAACTCATATGCAATCTAGTGGACTATCTGGGTACCATAAGATCTGGTTTTGTTTCAGTTACCTAGGATATATTTATACATACAACACCATATAGAAACACAATGACCACTGTCGTCTTCTAGGTCAGCGATTGAAATAAAATACTCATATCACTGTCGACACCTTGCTTATTTGCACAATATGACAAACAATTTTTTACAATAATAAATATAACACAGAAATGATATTGATTGATGACTCGTTGGGCACTTGGTGAAACATATTAATACAAAAGTTTTGGAATATACAAACACTTGGTTAAGTTTCACAGTTTATTATTACCTCTGACAGCTGTTTCAGCTTATTAAACTATTCTCAAAGAGATCTATGGACAACAGTTTATTATTTAACATGTTCATATTCTATATGTCCGTAGATCTCTTTGAGAATAGCTTAATAAGATGAAACAGATGTCAGAGGTAAATAATAAACCATGAAACTTAACCAAGTGTTTGTGTATATTGTAATATATTTCTGTTGATGTCTCCCGTGAAAGCCTCGTCTTCGTATTTATTAAGCCCCACCAGTTGGTGCACCAATTTTTAATATTATCCCAGTTTGTCTTCAATTAACCCCCAAGTTGTTGGTGCCAATTTGTAAAGGAGAAGAGACGAGAGATGGGTTTTCTCTTCCTGTTATTTTGGAAATATAAAATTATTTATTATTATTATTATTATTTAAATATTTAATTCTTTATTTTGTTTATTTTATTTAGTAAAAGTGCCTCGTTGATACTCAGTCGTCAATGACTTCACTGATACGAGAGTGGTGTTCGTAGCCGTACGGTTTGAATTGTCGCCAAAATTAATTAATCTTTTTAAAGTGAATCCGATTGTGTTGTTTTTTCATAATCGATTCCTGATTTGAATTGGTCTTCTAGTTTAGCCGGCTTCGTCTCCAAAATTCTCGGAGTTCTTCACTCTCGTCGTGGTTCTACTCTTGTTCGTCTATCTGAAATTATTAAATCTTAATCCACTCTACAAAAATAAAATGCTGGTTCTGTTAACAAATTGATTTATTTGGTATTGTTTTATAACTTGGATCAGTTGATCAGTTCGTGAGTTGATCGGATATGGCCCGAGTCGATTCGCTCACTAAACTCGATTTGAACAATGTTTAAAATTCAGTACAATATTATTTTTAATATCAGGTAATGGATTCTTTTAGCTGTTAGTAAAGATCGGAAAACGCTTTAGGACAAAATACAATGCATTACAATATGGTTAATTACAACTCTTAATAAATAACAAGACAGAAAATAATATGGTGTTTAAAATGTTATATCTCTTAGGTTGATTAACTTTCAACAAAATGGTTGGCCCCCCCCCCCACTCCAAGATGGCGGACTTCCTCCAGCTGGCCGGCTATGCTGTATGCCTTACCTAGTATCTTCAAATTAAATATTGTTTTAAGAATTTAATGTCAATAATGCCCCTGAATAAGGTTTTGCTAAGGTTCACAAGTGTCTGGATTAACTGTGTTTTGGTGAATATCGTGTTGTGTAGTGATGTGGTTGGTTCGTTATTAAATAACCAAGATTCTCACCACCTCGATGTCATGTTTGTCAAACTTGGGAAGCGTTAGTTTAAATAGATCGTCCTTTTTTCATTCAAATTTCGTTTCTTCTGTTATTATGTTTTCCAGGGTTATTCTGAATGGTTCTCCTGGAATTCCTATTGCATTTTTTACGTCTCCTGGTATTTTATTTTTACTTTTTTATCAAAATGTGACTTTGCTACATGCAGTTGACCTATTCTGTTCACTAGTTAACAATCGAGTGATTCAAAAAATCCGTTTAGCTAATGAAGAAGACCTAGCTTTTGTGATCTCTGATTGGTCCATTTTTTCTTGACCCCGGTCACACGTGACCGTAATTATTTGAAATTTATGAAGTTTATTTCTGTCACTTCAAATTATTCCCTATTTGTTTCTAGATTAATTTAAATTTGGATTATACGATGTTGTTGTTTGGGAAAATAGAAGTATTTTTATACCGAATGTGGCCCATTTCAGCCCATCATTAAATGTTTTATCACCTTTATAATTTTGAGTTTTTTAGGCTTTGACCTATTTTTCTTAACATTTCTTATTGTTTGTTTTTTCTACTTTAATATGTTCTAATAGGGTTGTTCTTATTACTAACAATAATGTCTGACACTTCTACATTATATATAACATTACAGTTTCAAATACCTATGCATAAGTTTCTTATAATAACAATAATATTGGCAACATGTCAGCTCAATGGCTTGCCTGATGTGCTACTAATACTTTCTCTATCCATCTGGTTATTGCTATTGTGGATTTTGACATATAATTTTACCAATACCTTCCCTGTTTCATTTAGGTCAGGCTTCTGTTTAATTTTATTTGGTTTGGTTAGGACTATTCTGGATATTTTAGTGTTGTTTAAGTTCAGCTCATCTCTTTTGGCCTATAGGCTTAGCATTTTGCCATTCCTTTACAATGATTTTTTACATAATATGATGTTTCATCATGTAGCCTACCTGATATTGACATTTCTGAACAGCTTTTACAACTACTGTTCTTGAAAAATTAACAAATCTTTTAACAAGTAATTCTAACATAATAAAATCCTGGGTATATAGAGCCCTTCTAACAACTAATTATAACATAACATCCCATGGGTATACAAAACCCTTTAAACAACTAATTATAACATAATAAATCCTGGGTATACAAAACCCTTTAAACACATACTACTTCTATTTACTGGTTCTTAATATGTATTAGTTTATACATAACACCATTACTTCACTTTCTCCCTTCACCTATGGTTTATAACATGATCTGTGATCATCACTATTTCCTTCTTTGTACACTTAACACTTCACTCCCTTATAATATAAGTTTTTACAATTTTTCCTTAGACTAATGCACATATTTTTTACTCTTATTTATACCATTGCATTGCATTTTCTATAACTTTACCTACTGTCTGATCTTTTCTCTTTAATTATTATTATTATTATTAATTTATGGAGTATTTTTTATTTATTTTGTACCTGGTTATAACATGTTTTTAGTTTAGTTTCTTTTGTTATTTTTATTTTCAGTTCTTCATGCATTTATGTTATTTTGTAATTAATGTGGTCTTCACTGTCTTGTTGCTTATTGCATGTCTTTATTTTAATTAGTTGTTTTGTCGTTAGACTTGTTTATACCTCTCGCTTACCATATCTATTGGGTTTATCATGTTATTAAGTTATCTTCTTCTAATTTTCATCATAATTACGATATTACATTTATTTAACATTTATTTTTATTCATCCATTGTTTTGTTTTAGCATGGAACCAGAATACTCTGCTTAATACACACTTATTTGTAAGTTTCCTTTCATTTTTCATTTACACTAGTACTAGTTAACTATGGTTTCTTTATCTTAACAGTTCTTATATGCATGGTGATGATATGTATCGTCACAATATTTTAAAACCTTTGTATAACACAGAAAGTACAATTTTAATCCAAAAATTTGATATCAAATATTAACATAACTGTTTAAGCAAAAAGATAACACACAAATATAATTTTAATCCACAAATGTGATATCAAATATTCACACACACACATACACACAATATATATATATATATATAAGTCACATATACTATAGTTATAAGTCACATATAAGTCACATGATACTAGAGTTCATATTATGAACTCTAAATAAAACTGACATTTACTCTGTCTTTTATTGAGCATGCATCATTTTAGTATCAACAACCTTCTAGTATAATCGAGGTCATTTCATGCTTATCTAGAATCTTGTAGAACATACTACGCTTACCTATTAATGTATTGTACATTATTTTACGTAAAAACATTGGTACAGAGCATTTGAGTGTATATTATAGTGTCCATCAGTATATATAAATTATACATTAATTATTCATAATGTAAATACATGTGAGTAACATAACCTACATATTTACAATATATAGTTTAATGATAAATAGTTTTTAATAATACCACTCACAGTCAGGGCCAGTCCGAGAACATCTTTCCATTATTAAAAGAAGAAACAATCCATTTCCACTTAAGGTAGATCGTGAGATCTTTAAAAGGTTTTAGTAAAAGCTCAAAGAACTACTGTATTGTTTTGGCTACAATCAAAATGTGCTAATTAGTAAACTGAGCGGAAACGAGAAAGAATAAAAAGATCAAATTTCTATTTTTTTTTTTTTTTTTTTTAATGAAACTGCTTAATTCTATAACTTACAAATTATTTTACTTTCTATCATCAAAAGTGGGAAAGAAATACAAAAAACATCATCTAGTTTTATATTAACATGTTAAATATATGACATTGTTTGACTGCTGAATTTTTATGTTAGATGTGAAGAAAACTCACCTATAAGTAGTTAAATTTTAGAAAATTTACTATGACATGAAATTAGTTGAAAATTGAGAAACTAGCTCAAAATATTTAAGTATAAAACTAAAAAGGAAAACACAAATTTAAAATGAAATATAATAAGAATTTGAACATTTAAATTTGTGTGTGATTACGAAAGACAATTAGACTATTAACAAAGTCATGTACAGTTTCTACAGTTGTTCAATATATGTACTAACAATTTTTCCCTTGGATAAAAACATTATATTGTAATTTTTCTAGCCTTTAACTTAGCAAAATCTTTCAAAATAGAATCTGTATATATTGACTTCAAAGTGTCACTTTCAATGGCTAAAGTTGACAGTCCACACAATTGTTCTTGAGAAAGTGTTGACCTAAGGTATGTCTTTATCAACTTGAGTTTTGAAAAACTTCTTTCCCCACTAGCTACAGATATAGGTAAAGTCAGGAGGATTCATAAACTTACAAAAGTATTGGGAAAAATGTCAATAAAACTGCTTTTTACAATATAAGATAATGAGCTTTCTGGAGATCTTCCAGCGGGAAGAATGGGTGCTAAGATCAAAAGTTCATCGTTGAGTTCCTTCCTGTCGATGTCACATTCATCACTATCACTTAAAACAGTCTAAAGAGTCATGCATGGTGCTTTTAGTTTTTCACCATCCCACATCTGCAGATCATGAATATCGTATAGAAAAATGAAGCTATTACTATGTTTGTCCATAAGCCAAATCTTTCTTTTAGTGAGTTGATAGCTGTATCCAGAATAAGGTAGAAAAAATTTACCTTAAAGGAGCGTTTTGCTTCTCCTTTATCAATAGGCTCATCGTCAGACTCATACAGTAGTAAATTGCTTCTTTAACTCTAAGGCTGCTGACACACGGGCCACTCAGTAGCTTGTACCAGCTTCTTTGTGGCACCACTCAGTGGCTCGTGTGCAAGGGTTCGCTTCAGAGACACGCCACTCTCCATTTGCTCAGAAAAACAATGATATATTGACCTTTTTCAGAGAAACCTTGTCTGATACTGTTTCACTATCAAACCATAGTCATAATAAAAACTATTTTAATAACTAATTTTATGTCTTATTCAAAATGTGTTCTTCCCTAAAATACCGGGTGGATAAGTCAGTTGGCACTAGCAGTATGTAGATGCTCAATTGACTAGTATAGTAGTTACTTGACTTGACTAGAGCAGTAGTTCCCATAATTCAGTTGAGATATGAGGTTAGGTTGATGATGATGTGTATGCTGCTGTTAGCGCTTGTTTGTTGTTTGTTGTTCGTGTTGTTTGCGAGACAATGAATAGAAAACTATCTACAGAGCAGCGTGTTTTTGTACTGCAGATGTGGTGGAAACAGGACCATAATTACAGTGATGTTTTTGAGTTATTTGCGGAACGTTTTCCAAACATCGCACCTCCATCTAGAAAAGGTACTCGTAAACTGAATAAGAAATTTGAACAGACTGGAATGGTAGCGGAACTTCATCGATCAGGTAGGCCAAAGACAGTTACATCAGAAGAGAATTTAAATATCGTTGCGCAATGTTTTGTGCAGTCACCAAAGAAATCAACACGAAAAGCGTCCAATGAGTATGGAATACCTCGAACAAGCCTGTAAAGGATACAGAAAACATTGAAGTTGAGACCATATAAGCCCACTTTACTCCAAGGCACAACTGTGTTTACTGGGATACTGCGAATCCACATGTGGTGATAGAGACAGAGTTAAACACTCCGGGGGTTACTGTTTGGGCAGGGATCTTTGCCGGTGGGATCATCGGACCCTTCTTTTTTAATGGTACAGTGAATGCTGAAAGTTACCTACAAATGCTTCACGAAGAGTTGATGGAACTAGAAAACAGTCCACTTTTTGAACACCTGCAGCCAATTCGAGAAAAGTTAATATGGCAACAAGATGGGGCACCCACTCACTATGGACTGATTGTGAGAGACTTTTTAAATGCAACGTTCGATGAATGGATTGGCAGACGGGGTCGTGTTGAATGGCCTCCACGTTGTCCTGATCTTACCCCGATGGACTTCTCGGTCTGGGGTATACTAAAAAATGCAGTGTACTCCGTGGAGGATTCGTGATGTGGAACAATTGAAGGAACACTTTCAATCTGAATTTGAACACCTACAGTCCCTGAATATTTTGGACATAATTTGTGCTTCAGTGCTTCAAAGATGTCAAATTTGCATAGAAAAGGATGGAGGCCACTTTGAGCATTTCTTGTAGGTCATGAGAACTATGCTATTAACTATCTGTATGCGTTATCTGTATCTGTATCCCTGCACCTCTATTGGTTTCCTGTAAGCCAGACCTAAACTTGTTTGCAACTGTAAACTCTGTGCATTGTTCGCAAGATTGTTTTGTCTCATAAGTATGTGCTCAAGTAGTGTTTGCATAAAACATTGTTGAGACTGTCCCGCCTGAATTCGCTAATATGCTATGTAATTTAGACCTCATTGTTCTTTTTCTTGTGTTGTAATTATGATACTCAACAGTAAACTATGGCTAGAGACTGATCTTGCAGGGAGAATATTGTTTATTTGTCACTTGTAGGAGCCATATGGGCTAGACGCAAATGTATACGATTGTTGCAGAGACTGATGTTGAATTTTTTATGGTGCAATTCCATACAATACAATAGTTATTAAAGAAAATGTTACATTCATAATTACTCAGTTATTCTTGTATTATTTTTATATTGTTATTAATAATAATAAAACTTCTTGTACAAGAAAATATTTTTTATTATTACTTCCATGTTCCATAAGGAAATGGAAGTATGGTGATGGGAAACAAATCATGGTCGAGATTATTGCAGATTCTGATTGTACTACCCTCAAAACATGAAAAAAGTCATTTTTCAAAAAGCGTCTGTGTGTCTGTCTGTCTATAGATTTTTTTTCTATGGCAAACGATAACAGCCGCCAATTCAAACAGAATCAAATAATTTTTTGCATACAGCTCTGATTTGTAGAGTACTCAAGACCTATTGTTTCTGGTGAAGATCGGTTAAGGGAAAGGGGTAGTTTACCTGCAACATTTTTTTTTATCAAGGGTAATTTTTTTCTATGGCAAACGATAACAGCCGCAAATTCAAACAGAATCAAATAATATTTTGTATTGTTTTTGGTGATAATTGGTTAAGGGAAAGGGGTAGTTTACTTGCAACATTTTATGTTTAACAAGGGTATTTTCTATGGCAAACGATAACAGCCGCCAATTCAAACAGAATTAAATAATTTTTTGCATACAGCCCTGAATTGTAGAGTTCTCTAGACCTATTGTTTTTGATGAAGATCGGTTAAGGAAAAGGGGTAGTTTACCTGCAACATTTTATGTTTTAACAAGGGTATTTTCTATGGCAAACAATAACAGCTGCAAATTCAAACATAATCAAATAATGTTTTGCATGCAACTCTGAATTGTAGAGTTCTCAAGACCTATTGTTTTTGGTGAAGATCGGTTAAAGGAAAGGGGTAGTTTACCTGCAACGTTTTATGTGATAACAAGGTTAATTTTTTCTATGACGAACGATAACTGCCGTAAATTCAAACAGAATCAAATACGTTTTTGCACACCTTCCTGACTTGTAGATAACTCAAGGCTTGTTGATTTTGGTGAAGATTGGTTAAGGGAAAGGGGTAGTTTACCTGCAACAGTTTATGGTGTAACAAGAGAAATATTTTTATGACGAACGATAACTGCCATAAATTCAAACAGAATCAAATAATTTTTTACATATGTGCCTGAGTTGTAGAAGACTCAAGGCCTTTTGATTTTGGTGAAGATCGGTTACAGGGAAAGGGCAGTTTATCTGGAACATTTTTTGTTGTAACAAGAGTAAAGTACTTAATTTTGATAAATAAAGTATCCTGATAAGAAGATCTTAATAATCCACTGTAGAAACGTAGATGAAATATCTATAAATGAAGAGGCTAGTTGAACGGGGTGGGGGTAATTTTCTATAAATGAAAATTATAGTTGAAGGGGGAGGAGATAATTTTTATATGTGTACTACGTTATCGGCAACAAAGTAGTAGTTTGTTGTTAAAATTCCTTCCCGGGCTGTTTGGCCTTAGTCCAATGTTTTCTGCAAAACCAGACGTTTTGGCAGTGCCGTCGACTGCCATCATCAGTGAAAATCGAGTGCGATAACCTGTGGTGGTATACGTTAGTGACCACAGTACTGTGGTTAAGGCTGAAGGAATAAGTGGAAAGAAGTAGTTTCTTTGGAAACATTTCATTTCGTAAATGTTTTAAAATATAAATCTTAGAACATGGAAGTCGTGTGGTTCTCTATACTGATATTTTTCTCAATATAACACTGTTTAAATACTGTTAATTTAAATAATTTTTAATTGTATATCTGATTATGTTTGTTAAATACTATTGAAACAGTGTTATATTAAAAAATAATAATTAAAAGTATATTCTTGTACGAAAAGTTTTATTATTATTAATAATAGAGAAAATATATATAGAAAAACTTGTTCAAAGCGGAATTGCATGGGACCGAAGTTTTTTTCGGATAGCACAAGTTCTCGCATTATACAAAACTTAGACATTAGTCAAATACTGCACTTCGTAGACCTTGTATACGTATTTTGTTTCTATTCTATTACATACACCTACATTTATGTCATAATATAATTTCACAATATAATGTCTGCTAACTTTAGACATTTATGACTTTAGTTGTTTTATGAAGTTTACACTTTAGTTTAGTGCAGTAGGCCTACTTTATTATTATTACTGCTATTATAATTTTTATATACATACTTTACTACAGTACTGATTAGAAACATACCTGATTTATTTTTCATCAAGCTGTCCATTTCACTGAAGCCTGATATAAAAATATAACAGAGCTGTTCCCATGCTCTCCCTTTTGTTTGAATATTCATTGCATCTCGGGTCCCAATGCCGGTCTCTGTTCCACTTCAATTATAAATCGATCAGAATCAAAATCCAACATGATAGTTAAAGTTTTTAAATAGTTTTTAGAAATAAGAAAGTCTTATAAAGTTTAAAAACAAATAGTAAGAAAGCTCCAAAAGTTTTACAGAAAACACAGTGTTAATACACCCTTCACAACACTACTCTGAACAGTGCTGTGGCACCACTGAAAGTGGCCCGTGTGCCAGCTCCAACGCCGCAAATCGTCGCCACTCGTGGTGGGGACTGGCTTCTGCCTGCCACAGTCGCTCGTGTGCAAGGGTACAATTTAAAACCATGCAAAACAACTGGGCGCGACTGAGTGGCACCACAGAGTGGCCCGTGTGTCAGCAGCCTAAGACACCAACTGAAACACTGCGCTCTGGAATCAAGTGTTGTTTTCACAGCGATGAGTCACCTTGGTGGCAGTGTCGGTGGTATGATGGGGGGGCGCCACCTTCTGGTGAGGGCGCGTAATTCTGTGTCCAGAAATAGTTTATTCTTTGTCGCTGAGCTTCCGCTCTTCCGCGAAGCGCTCAGTATTTTGCTGTGAGGAGCAATTGTAATTTATAGGTCAAAATGCACTGAGGTTAGTAATATTCAATCTGAAGCTTTTCACTTATATCATAAACATCATTTAAATTTTGTTATTGTAAGTTAGCAAACAATTTTTTTTTAATTTTACACTTGGCCACCTCTGTCGACCATCTCAGCTTGGCGCCCCAAGCTGCCGCTTGTGTCGCTTGGGGGCTTGGACCGGCGCTGATCACAGTATCACTTAATATATTATACAGTATTCATAATATTACTTTGAATGTGGTGGGTTGTGCAGTCTCTAGCACACAACACCATTCAAGTCATCAATTGACATATGTTGGCATCAACGTGTTAACCAGATAATATTATACAGTGACGTTTCAGTGTTTGAAGCAGCGCCTCCAGTGCCTCCTAGTCTAGCACAAGTGCATGCATTGAAGGATGATGGTAAGAAAGAGCCATACCTACACTGTGTGTTGAAGATCATGACCACTGTGGACTTTGTCTTGTTACTCATCAGCTTCGGCATAAACATTGGTGTATTCTACGCATACTCAACACTACTGAATCAGTTGCTTATCAGTTTTCCAGTAAGTATATGCATCTACTGTAATCTGTAACTATAACAATATATGGTATATGGTGGTTTAACATTTTGATTTCCATATATATTATGTCTGTAGAAAACGTAAGAAAAATGTTGAACATTTTAACAAACCTTTCCTATAATTCCAGGTATTTTTAAAGTTTTTCAGTTAACTGATATAAAATTATATTATGAATTCAAACACTTTTTGCTACAGTCTACTTCTTGATGTATATAATTTATTTAATATTTATAATAACTTTACTCAAGATGTTTTTTCCTTATTTGGAACATGTTTCCGGACACTTAGTATTCCCATCCTCAGCCTTCTGATTTTGACTCTTGTGAAGTACTTGTGTGTTGGTTGATTGTTGTTATGGTCTCCTGTTGGTTTTTGGTATTTTAAATTGGTATTATTGTGTGTGATTGTGGTGTATATATTAGTATTTTGTGTATTTTAAAGCACTCAACATTGAAAATACACAAAATACTAATATATACACCACAATCACACACAATAATTGAGATTTCTCAATTTATTTAAATTAATATTGTAGCGTGACAGAAAATCCACTACATTTTAAGTCATATGAAATGATAAAATTTAATTACATCAAAAAATGTTGTAATAATATTAAATGACATTTAAATAAATCAGAGGAATGAAACACAATAAGATAAAAATCCTCACTACATAATATATAAAAACCACTGTTAAAAGAAACCAAAGAAAGTATTGAAGCAACTCATCAACTCATAAATAATACCAGTACGTTACCCAGGAAGCTCAGAGCAGTAACCCAGTTACATAAGACAATATCCCGAAAAAAGAGACTCAATCAAAGAGTGGTGAATACCAAAATACTCTAAAAACAAATAGAAGAATAAAGTCAGTTCAGTGAAGAAATTCAATACTCCAAACTAAACCTCAGTCGTGATAACACCAAGTACCTTGGTTCCCAAGAATGAGGAAAGAAGAACAGAAGAGTGAAGACTAGACGAGGGACAAGAATGAAAACTAGAAGAGGGACAAGAATGAATACCAGAAGGAAGATAGGAAGAAGGACAAGAAGGAAGACAGGAGGAGAGGAAGACATAGTATGAAAGAAACACCGTAGTAAAACCTATTATTATATAAACTACTATCAATCCCAAACCCACAAAAACTATGTCAAAGAAAGTATAACATCCCCAAAATCTTATAAAAATGTAATTATTGAGAAAACTAAAGTGTAGTATAGCGTTATAAGAAGTGCACCGGCTAAAGCTATTGTGTAATAAAGAAAATAAACTAGTCTTAACGGTCCATGATGACTAAAGGTCTGGTCTGAGATAATAAGACTCAGAATATCAGAACCAACAGTGAAAGTGAATTTGTATAAGTGTTTTTTAAAAAATGCAATAAACTTAAAGTTGGTGATACTATAACTTAGTAGTATGCTATATCACAACTTTAAAGTCTAATAATAACCAGCATGATAAAATAATAAAATGGAAGGTTTCCAGTATTTTATTATTTTTATGTAAATCCTTATTTAAAAGACCTTTGTAAAAAAGGATGATAATAAATAGAGTATGGGAATTAATGTTTGCTGATGTGGGGAATCACAATAATAATGATTTAAACCAAAAAGGAATGGTACTAATATAATATGAATAAGTGTAACATGTTTAAATAGACTATTATTTCACAGTCCTAAAATCAATGTATTAAATAAATGTATTTGTAAGGTTTATTAGAAAATAAGATTTATGTTATGTATTTTAAAAAAGAGTTATGTTTGATAAATAATAACCTACATACCAGTAATAATGTACTAAAAGGTATGCTATGTTAGATTGAAAATAGTCAAAAGAGATATGTTTAAGCTGTATCTGCAATATGTTAAATTGTGCAGATTAATAAACAATGTTCATAATTAATTATTTTAATAACTGTAGTGTTAATTAACTACTACACAAAACAATAAGTTATAGATCATGTTATTTTCATATAATTGTAGTTATGTAAAGTCAGAGGAGGAATCAAGTTTAATTTATTGAGAAAGAAAGAAATATAAAATTCTAAAATCTAGGCCATTTGGTGAAATCAGAGAACCAATATAAAATAGTATAATTCACTAATAAATCCTGTAAACTACCCAGATTTATATAAGATAACACAATTAACTACTACTAGGAATGATCCTATGAATTAAAATGACAATAAGGAAATATACCTTAACATTTTGTAAATTGTCAAAATATATAAATTAATTAATTTTAGAGAGCAATATCAAATCTACAAATTAACACAAAAAACCAGTTCAAAGGTGTAATTTATATGTATTTAAGGAAAGGAAGAGAAATATGACTAATTAAAATTTATTATAATAGTATTAATAATATTTAAAATGGAAGGAATTTTATATAAAAACGGAAATCCAATTTTGAGCCTATATTTCCAAAGTGTGAACAAAATTTGTTAATTTCCACAAAATGTCTACAGATATGGACTATAATACATCAATTTAAAGGGAATAAGATGATTAAACTAATAATAAGATTAATAATTCATAAAAGTAAGGAATAAAATAGAAAAATTCCATATATAATGTAATATTTTCTAATGTGTATGAAATCGAAAAATGTTAACAATACTTTTTCAAGGATTAACTGGGCAAGATTTATGACCAAGTTAATTAGTCTTTTGTTGAATATCAAGCTGAATAGGTGTGTGACAAAAACGTTCTTTAAACCGAGTCGAACATGAAGCTAACGAATAGCCATTGAAATCAGTGAACGGGAGTTAGACAAATTAGACACTTTTTGAAGCCAATAATATAAAAACATTCACGACAATAGTGAAAACAAACCTTTAACTTCACTAAACGAGTGACAGTAAACAGTAAAACATTATATTACAACTGATTTACTCTACAAACCTAACCGCAACTTGAAAACTTAACCGTAATAGTTGAACAAAATAGAAAATAAACTAACTAACGCAAGTTTACACTGAACACTTCACCAGAATACACTAAATAGATTAACAGACTTATTACACCAGTGCGGGGACATTTTAGACCTTGATGAAGGTAATTTTATAGTAATTTTCTGACTCGACGCTGTATAGTTACGTTATTTTTGAATTTATAAATACGATATATTATATCTCACAAATGTGGTTATGTATACAAAACTAGGACGCCATCTTTTACTACCTAAGTCATGGGCCAGAAGTTCGTTACGCGAAGTCATAGGAAACGGAAATTGCTTGAAATAACAAAACAGCTGTTCTAATTGTTACCAATGAAATACCCCTTTTTATTCTTTACTTTGTTACATAACATTTTTTAAAACCAACTGTAACCCTTCCAAAAACATAATGTGTAATAATAACTTTGATTAAGTTTAATGATTATATGTTTAAATGATTATACAATAATAACATGTATATATTTATATAGTGGTGCTCAACCCAGCACTTAGAATAATTACGCACGCACACAACCACTCACCCTTTCATTATCATGGTACAAACTTATTTAAATTTTGGAGCTCCTTAAATTTAGATTGAAATTTTGAATAATTTGTTAAATGATTGATTTCTACAATAACATATATTGGGAAATAAAGGATTCAAAATATATAAGGAACGCTCTCACCAATTTCCGTGTTGGCTTCCTCGCACTGCCAGTCTCGTTCGTATATCGGCACAATCGGTGTATTTTACTGCGCTTGACGGGACACCTTTGGTCAACCCACGTAACCCACACCGTCGTGGGACCGATTCTATACGTCAATCTTGTTTACGAACGATTTAATCGGTCGAGGACGCCTACACCAAACCGAACTATTACTTTCCTTAATACATTTTGATAGTAGATATTATACTGTTTATTAACCACCTACAGTGGTCTAAAAAGTTAAAATTCACTCGTAAGTGAATGGGCGGCCGGCCGGCTCAAATCAGAGCTGCAGATGAAATGACGGCAATTTCTGGTTGAAATCTGCGGAAGTGGGGTGTATTGACGTCACATTCCTTTGTCTAAGTTGTTGACATCGCCGTTTGTAGTTGTCAACACATTCTCCGCCTCTGACGTAACGAAGGCTTGGCTCTGCTTATCTCAATAACTGCACACTGTTTTTGTGATGTGACACCGTTTTTTGTCATGAATTAGTTCAAATCCTGGCAAATACTGTAATATAGTCCACTCACCGTAAATTCTATATAGGGTGTTTGAGGTTGGGTTGGGTATGTCAAAAAATAGGAAAATACAATATTTATGATCTCGTTACCATATTTTATGTAATTATACAATGTACCATGATTGTACCATCACAAAACCCCCTCAATGAAAGATGGTGTGACGAAGCACACAAACTTTCATTGACCCTTTCATACTTCCTAAAGGGATCAGTCAGGACAAGTCGCCACAACCCCCTTACAATTTTATATAAAAAATAACAATAACTCACCCTTGGTCTGGTGATGAGGACCGTACCTTCATGACCTTACTGGACTTCTCCTGCGAGATCCCAACACCATAAGGCCACTTAGGCTCTTAACGCCCCTGCTCTGACGCGTTGGCCAGCTCAGGACCGCTGTCACACCACAAACACTGAAACAATTTATAAAAAATATTAATATAGTGGCTTATTGAATCACTCCATCCTCAACTGATCTGGTTCCCCTTAGCTAAGTGCTGGTTTGTGCCAATAAGCACTGGGTTGGCCTAATATATTTTAATATGCTTAATAAAATTATAAGATTATATATTATAATCTTCAAGAATTAAAAAGAATATTATACCAAAATTGAATAAGATATAATTGAAAATATAATAAGAAAATTACACATTATAATCTCCCAAATCTGGAGAAAAACAAATTATAAAAGAATTAATAACTCTATATATTTATTCATTGAATACTCTTAGTGCATGATAAAACAAAAAAAATTATTATTAGTGTTATTATTAACAGTTAATTATTTGGCTGATAAATATTATTAACAGCGCTATTTAAAAAATTTTTTTTTTTTTCTCTTCCTACACATATTATAACATCATGTTAAAAAGTTTTCAAATAAATACATAATACATTAATAATTAACACTGATATCTTAGTAATACAGTTAATACATTTTAACTACTCAATCATATTCAATCATATCTTAATAAATAATTAAGATATATCAAAATTGAAATATCATTTAAAAATGTTAATTCTTTAGTTACATTAATAAATTTGTAGACACTTTCCAAGTCCAAAACATCACTTTTCTAACACTCCAGGAAAACAATGGATCTTCTGATATGCTTAGTTACATAAAAAAAAATATAACTCCTTACTGAGTTAACCTCTTAAGTTACACAATTTTCAAATTTTATTCTATGATAAAACAAAATTTCATGGGATTAATGCCAAAAGATATATTTTTTTTTTTTTATATCCCAAGAATTAGGGGTCCCCCTCCCCGTTCAATAATAAGATTAAATTTTCAAATTTCTACCAATTTTGTGTGGAGGAAGACCATCGTTGCTTTCACTTCCTGACGTCAGTTCCGCCAACCATGGTCCACCTCCCAAACTCCAAAATCCACAATCAGAGGTGGTGAGTCTGTGATCGCCCGAAAATGGGGGAGAGTCCCTTCTGTAAATCAATAGCTAAGTTAATACTCATACACTCAAAATATAAAAACACCAACATAAAAATAACTAAGACGACCAGTACAATTTTAAATTTGTAGCATTGTGTGTTCCTACTATCTCTCCAGTTACGTTGTTCTGTAATACATAAGAATTTTGCATCTTAACTTAGCGGTTAGGTAGGCGTAGTTCCTTTGAAATTTCCTATAAAAGTTGCACAGCCCAAGAAAACTCTGAAGTTGTTTGATGTTTCGCGGTTCAGGGAAACGCATAATAGATTCGACCTTGTCCGGGTTTGCGGAAATTCCTTCCGATGTAATAATGAATCCTAAAAAATTAATCTTCGTTTGTAGAAATTTGGACTTATCCCAATTTACGGTTAATCCTCCCGCTTCTAATTTTCCTAAAACATATTTTAAATGTTCTAAATGGTCTTCAAATGTACGTGAAGCTATTAAAATATCATCTACATAAACTGTGAGAAAATCTAAATCTTTTGGTCTCAAAATTCTATCTAATGAAACTAGCTACGCTGGTATTTAGCCCAAATGGTAGTCGCTTAAACTGATAATTTTTTCCGTTAAACAAAAATGCTGTGTATTGCCTACTTACCTCGGCTAAAGGTACCTGCCAATATCCAGCAGTCAGATCTAAGGACGTCATAAATCGTACGCCACTAAACTTTTGAATGATCTCATTTATAGATTCTGGTGATTCTCGGTCTGGTATAATAATTTGATTAATTTTCCTTGCGTCTAGGCATAATCTTACTCCTCCTTCCTTCTTGATTACCACCACTAACGGATTTGAGTAGTGAGACACTGACCTCTCTATGATACCATTATCTAACATTTTATCCAACTCCTCTTGCACCGCTCGTCTTTTAGAGTAAGGCACTGGATAACTCCGCTGCATGAATGGTGTGTGTTCCTTTATCTGTAACATACATTCATAATTTTTTGCCCTTCCTGGAATATCGGCAAACACTCCCTTAAACTGCTCTATTACCTGCCATAACGCTATACGTTGGCCACTCCTTATCACCTCACCCCCACTACAGAATTCATCCGCCCTTATCTCCCATACTTCATTATTAATATTACTCAGTTCATTATCAACATCTTCTAAATACTCACCCTCTATACAAAAATTTACTTTAGTATCTAAGTGATTCTCAACTACTTGTTTCTGTAACAATTTCACACCAGTTGTTCTAACTTTATTTATCACATTTTCAAAATTAATTTTCACAGACCGATCACCCCCATCTAACTCCACCACTTTTTCTTTAAAATTTATTACAGCTTTATTTCTTTGTAAAAAATCATTTCCCAAAATGATGTCTAAACTTAACCCCTTGACTACCAAAAATGTATTATCAAAATTAATACCTCCAATTGAGAAACTTAAATGTATCTGTTTTGTCACCCTTTTACTACGTACCCCCGTGACTCCTATTACTGTAACCCCTGCTACGGGTAAAACTGGAATATTCTTATTCAATTCTTTCAATTCACTTAAAATGTTCTCGGCTATTACTGAAATTTCACTCCCTGTATCGACAAGTGTTTTAAAGTTTCTATTATCTATTGTTACCTGTATTTCCGTGAGTCCAGCTCTCACCTCCAATGTCGTGTTACACTCCTCCTCCAATAAATCGGCAACGATGTCTGCTTTTATTACGTTGGATTGTAAGTTCTCGATGGGTCGGACCTCATGAGTTTCCCTGAACAGTGGTCGGGTCCTACTTACCACTGTTGACTTCAGTTTTCCGGCTGTGTCCTATTATGACTTGTTGATGGCACAGGGTGTCCGCGTGTTGGTCCCTGATGGTGGTACGGTGCTCCTCTGTTACTCGGGGCTCCTCTGTTCGCAGGTATGAATTGCTTTACTTGGTTATTTCTTGGTGCTTTACAGAAATAACAATGCTGCATGTGACCCCGATTCTCCTTCCTGCAACTAGAACAACTCCAACCGCCTGGTGTCTGTAAATCATTTCTAACATTATATTTATTGCCAGTATGATTAAAATAAGGCCTTGGCCGATTAAACTCATTGTTATTATTGTTATGGTTATACGTATTTGGTTGTATAGGGCGTCTACCCATTTCACGATCATTTATACTTTGTAGTATATCTAATACCCTTTCCAGTTCATCAAGATTTTCTATTTCTTTAGTCATCAGAGTGACCTGCACTTCTCTAGGTAAGTGCTTACTAACATACCTAACAAATGACTTAAATGGTATAGGAGGCTCTAAATATTTAGCTTCGTTGTACAATTTTGTTACATAAATAGTAATGTTATTATTACTAACGTTACGTCCCATGAAATTACCCGTTCCCATAATACGGCTTCTTAAAGTCTCCTGCTCTTCTTCTGTCCAATATTTACCCTTAAAAGCTTTTTCAAAAGTATTATAGCAATCCCATTCTAACCTATGAGCTTCAGCCCATATGACTGAGTTACCCTTGAAACATTTAATAATTTTATTTAATTTCACTTCCCAGCTACTACTACTAAAATGATTATAATCCCTAGTCTGATTAAGGAATCGCATGGGATGTATTACTCTGTTTTCATGGCTAAAATTCTCTAGTTCTATTTCATTATAGAAATCTCTAGTTACTACTACTCTGTCAGTTATGCTTGAAACATTTTTATTTATTTCTCCCCGTAATTCGTTTTTTACACTGGTCAAATTATTTGCAATCATATCATATTTATCATGCACATCCATACTATTTTGTACAGTTAAGTCATCAATTTCTTTAATCTTACTTTGTAACAAATTAAATCTACTCTTGGTATTTTTCTCATGTTCAGTTATGGTACTATCTATAGTTTCTAAATTTTTAGTAATATCTATCACATTTATTTCAATGTTTTCTAAATGATTTTGCAACACATTGGTTTTAACTTCTACTTGACTTTCTACAAAATGTAAACATTTCTGTTGTATTTCTGTACTGCTTGTCTCTAATTGACTTTTAATCGTGTTATTTACTGTGCCATAAACTAGATCGATTTTCGTGTCTAAATCATTTATGGTACTACTGAACTTGTCATCAACAATGGCTAGTGTGGTTTTCTGTATGTTATCACAACGTGTTTCTACTGTGTTAATTCTCTCCTCAAATTGACAATTTTGTCTTTTTATTTCATTCTTTAATTCATTGAATTTAATATTAGAATCGATTTTCTGTTCATCTAGTTTTTTATCAAAACTGTCAAATTTATTTAATAAAAGTTGCATCATTGCATTAGTTTCATCCTGCTTACTATCTAAACTAGTTGAAATGGATGTATTGACTTTCGTTATTGCTACAGATACAGGCGTATGCGCCTCGTCAATCTGACTAGTTTGAGGTGTTTGTACATCCATCTCGCCAGTCAAATTTACATTAGTTGTACCTATTTCTAACGTAATATTGTCATTAGTACTCATTTTGGCAATTGTGTAATGCACGCATGCATACAATTGTCTAACCTAATTGTGGGGTTATGTTTACTAGTTATAAAATTTTGTCTGTTACCTCAAGCAATTTTTTCCCGTGTTCTTTCTAGGCGTATCCCATGTAATAATATACATACATAATATTACATAAGGTCCCTGTTCTTACGGGCGACATCTGTATAGTTACGTTATTTTTGAATTTATAAATACGATATATTATATCTCACAAATGTGGTTATGTATACAAAACTAGGACGCCATCTTTTACTACCTAAGTCATGGGCCAGAAGTTCGTTACGCGAAGTCATAGGAAACGGAAATTGCTTGAAATAACAAAACAGCTGTTCTAATTGTTACCAATGAAATACCCCTTTTTATTCTTTACTTTGTTACATAACATTTTTTAAAACTAACTGTAACCCTTCCAAAAACATAATGTGTAATAATAACTTTGATTAAGTTTAATGATTATATGTTTAAATGATTATACAATAATAACATGTATATATTTATATAGTGGTGCTCAACCCAGCACTTAGAATAATTACGCACGCACACAACCACTCACCCTTTCATTATCATGGTACAAACTTATTTAAATTTTGGAGCTCCTTAAATTTAGATTGAAATTTTGAATAATTTGTTAAATGATTGATTTCTACAATAACATATATTGGGAAATAAAGGATTCAAAATATATAAGGAACGCTCTCACCAATTTCCGTGTTGGCTTCCTCGCACTGCCAGTCTCGTTCGTATATCGGCACAATCGGTGTATTTTACTGCGCTTGACGGGACACCTTTGGTCAACCCACGTAACCCACCGTCGTGGGACCGATTCTATACGTCGATCTTGTTTACGAACGATTTAATCGGTCGAGGACGCCTACACCAAACCGAACTATTACTTTCCTTAATACATTTTGATAGTAGATATTATACTGTTTATTAACCACCTACAGTGGTCTAAAAAGTTAAAATTCACTCGTAAGTGAATGGGCGGCCGGCCGGCTCAAATCAGAGCTGCAGATGAAATGACGGCAATTTCTGGTTGAAATCTGCGGAAGTGGGGTGTATTGACGTCACATTCCTTTGTCTAAGTTGTTGACATCGCCGTTTGTAGTTGTCAACACATTCTCCGCCTCTGACGTAACGAAGGCTTGGCTCTGCTTATCTCAATAACTGCACACTGTTTTTGTGATGTGACACCGTTTTTTGTCATGAATTAGTTCAAATCCTGGCAAATACTGTAATATAGTCCACTCACCGTAAATTCTATATAGGGTGTTTGAGGTTGGGTTGGGTATGTCAAAAAATAGGAAAATACAATATTTATGATCTCGTTACCATATTTTATGTAATTATACAATGTACCATGATTGTACCATCACAACGCATATACAATAGCCGAGACCAACCCAAGGAGCGGCCATCTTGAAAACGAAACCTGCCTACTACATCGCAGAGACTGACGTCACATCAGTCTTCATTGGTTCGACAAAACATTTATTCTAATATCATAACCTGAATTATTTAAATACTATTGAATAGTAATTATTGTATTTATATGTGTTAACTGTTAATGTTATACTTTCTCGTCACCCTTCTCTGACTATTAATTCTTAATCGCTTAAAGAACCTGTCTTTAATATAATATAACATACAATTTTGTTCTGTATGACAATCGATAATTCCTGAGACAGAGTCGATAATTGCTCTCCATCGATAAAATATCGATTATTTATCTAAAATTGTCAATAAATCTTTATATTTCTATTATTTTGTATCTGTATTTATTTCACAGGGTAATTTAAGGGTATTTATAAGGCTGAAGGTATTAAGTGAAAAGAATATACTCTATTTTGAACAGGATATTGGACCAGTAAGGAAGGTCACCAATCGATTATTACCTGGAGTTAATCTATTTAACTCCAGACTTGGTGCAAATCTTCAAGAAGTGCTCGACGCCATAAATACCTACTTGTTACTAAAATTTTACCAGAATCTTTTAAAACACAGATTGATCTTGTATACATACCTCTTAAACATAAACAAAATTATTTTATTATTTGAAAATTCTATTATTATTGAATTTTCCATTTTATTTTTATTCTTTTGTAACGACCGGCATACAGTGGTCTGGTGACCAAGTGGCTAGCCCAAACAGTGGGATTTGATTTGATTACAGTCATATATAGGGTCTTCTTACCAAGTGACGAACCCAACGTTGGGTACTAAGGAAGAAGACAGCCACCTAAAGGTCGTCCGGTTACAATATTTGTGATATTTTATCGTACCTTCGGGTTCTCTTTCCAAGGTCGTACAGACGAAAACCAGCTGCAGACAAGGTTACTTGTGTTGACGTTTCAAAATAATTTTTCTAACACCAAATTTTGTATTCTAAACAATTAACTTTCTTTAATTTACTATTTGCTTTCACTCTATTTTTACATTACATTTAAAAAAAAATAAGGCATGAATACTTGAACAATTGGTTTTAACGCATATGAAAATGACTTAGCAATAGTACAATTTACAAATAACTTGACCAGCACTTTGCAACGCTCTCTCATTCATACTTTTTTATTTTATTCTCTTTTAAAACCCCGTAATTAAAACTCGGTATTTATTTTTAATGTCTGTATTTAGGGAATAGTTCTGATAGTGTTATGTAGAATACTTAACAACCCACGGCGTTAATCAGTTCCATCACCACCTTGTGTTGTTGGCTGTTTCTGGTCACTAAGGTTATTTCCACAGTTCATAATCTTCCACACTACCGCTACACACTCCGTCTTATTTAATTCACTTTAGTTTGCAATTACGACTTTTACTTTTACAGACTTGTTTGTCGGATAGCTTCACAACAAAAGTCAGCCGACGTACGTGACTCGAACTCTTATATGTTTTTAATTATTTGACCGTGCTGCCATAAATTGCATGGGAACACTTTTTATGTTTTTGTTAGATAGGCCCTTTTGGCTTTAGGCCTATCTTGCACGCCCGAGGCCACTATTTTCACTTAACGAACTTTTAACTGCTCTTTACTACTGACTGATGTTCATGCAGTGGTAACAATCTGCCTACTGTGATTTACAAAGCCTGCTGCTGGGGCAGTTACGTAATACGTCTAGTCTAGTTGTCTAGACATCATTGTTTATGCTAACATAAACAGGTACTGAGGCACCTCACAGGTGAAAACTAACAATTGAAAATTGAAACTGAATTGATATAAAATAAAATTGAAACTGGGGTAGCACACAATTCTGTACCGTTACATAATACCAATTTAAAATACCAAAAACCAACAGGAAACCATAACAACAACCAACCAACACACAAGTACTCTGCAAGATTCAAAATTAAGAAGGCTGAAGATGGGAACACTAAGTGTCCCGAAACATGTTCCAAATAAGGAAAAAGATCTTGTGGTAAAGTTATTATAAAAAGAAGAATTTTGATGAAACCGAAACATCGAAGCATGATAATGTTTTTAAGATTTTGAAACGTATAATGTGCATAAACTGCAGACTCACACATAAACTACATTTTTCGATGATGTTACACATTTTGCATCATGCATTTTGTGGAAAATATTATCATGTTTTCTATATAACTATATAACAAATATTTACTATATAACAAATATATTTACTATATAACAAACATTATCATGTTGAAAACGACAGAGACCGAAGATTTCTAGACCGTGGGGAATCGAAAGTGTGGAAAAATATAGTGTTAACATCACCTGGAGCGTTACATTTTTCGATGACATTGCACATTTTGTGGAATGACCCCCAGCCTAAAAACGTTATCATGTTAATATTAAATAAATTATATTATGATATAAGAAGATGGTACTTGGTTCATTACAAACATGGAACTTCTTCTTCACAGTGGTATAATACCCGTACATTCTAATATGATTGTTCATGTTAGGTTTTTAAACACTGTTTTAGATTAGTTTTTTTAAACGCCATTTTCAGAAAAAAATATAACTTTATATTACATTGTGATATAATACAACCAAAAATATTCTGATAATCAATTTACATGAAAAAAATTACTGTATCATGTCATCCATATTATTTATACTTTATCTGAGTTTAAAAAAATATGAGTTAACACTTTCGAGACTTGGCCCTCCTGGGTGAAACTAACAACCAGAAACTGCACATTTTTTACTTGATTCTAATTTTTACTGTAAAAAACTGTTCAACTTACCTTTTTGATAATCCTTTTGTTGAGGAAAATGTTTTCTTTAATTTGGTATGTTGCAGAATGTATCCAATGTTTTTATAGCTTCCACATTTTTAGTTTCATCTGCCCATGTTTTGAATTAAAACAAAAAAAAATCTGTTAGTGCACACACATCACATTGTACTGGTAAAATTATGTTCAAAAACCTATTTACTTACATGTAGAAAACACTAACAAATACTGGACAATTATTTAGAAAAGTAAAAAAGATTCAAAACTATGAAGTTTATCCAGAAGCATGACCTAATTACGTCTGAGACCGGTAAACAGCTGTCTCAAAACCATCATTAACACAGAGGAGACTGCATTTGTTGCTCCTAGTTTCTATACCTGATGGCCTACAAAACCTGTTTTTTGTACCTTTTGCCAAATGACTCCATTTACACTTTCATTGGGATTTTGGGTTTACCCATGAAGGCAGCATTTTAAATATAATTATTTCACTACTGACTCGGAACACAAAGTTTTTTATGGGTAAACACGTAAAAGTTTTACCTTATAGCCTGAACCGGTTTTCGCTTTTAAATGTTCCTTCAGCGGCTGCCGCTGGGAGCACTGTCCGTCTTCTTGTTGGCGACGGTATCGACTTTTGAAAGATCGATATTGTGTGTGTGGGGTGTGATATATTCGAATAATGCATGTGATTTGAATTGTGTCTGTTTGTTTAGGATGTCGTTTTTATGTGTTTTCGTGTGTTTGTATATTTCCAATTGTTCTAGAGTGTCTAGTTTTCAGCCTTTTGTGTGTACATATAGAATGTCCACGTTATTGTCGATATTTTTGTATGTGTGGTTTGCTTCAATGAGGTGGTTTGCAAAGTTGGATTCTGTAGTGGATTGTAGTGCCTTTGCGTGTTCAATGTATCTTTGTTTGAAGCTATGTCCGCAGCATTTTAGTAGGTTGACATTTGATAAATCTGAATATTGGCTTCACAATATCCATAACTGCCTCTAGTAATGAATGTTATGTGTGTATTTTTTACATTTCTGTTGGGATTTATTATATTAATATCATGTTTCACTGTGGGTAGGGCATAATTGATGTTGCGGTTTCTCGACTGATGACAATTTATAAAAGTAAGTCGTCCAGATCATCTTCTTCACTGCCTCAACACTAATAAGGTTTTGCCTAATAGCTAGTTCATAGTACTGTTGAACTGGTCTATTTTTTCATAAGTGAGAATGTCTTTAGCTGGCAATATTTTCCCATCTTTTAGTTTTACTCATTTCATATCTTTTTTTAGCCTCCGCAATATAGAGCCTACATGCTTTTGCATGTGCCAGACTGCAAACGATCAGCTGTTGAGTCTGCTTCTTACAGGTTACCCAACATGAAGAATGAAATACTAATAACTTAGAAACAAAAACTATACTACTACAAGTGTAAGGTACAACGGGGAATGTAGTTAGTAAGCCGCGCTAGAGTTGCACACTTAGTTCACCCGTTGCATACAGTGCACACTTCTATTCAAAACTTGTTTATCCTATTAAATGGTGAATTGATGTTATATGATATTAAATATGAAGTATATGATGTTATACATTTTCTGAAACAGAAAGAAATGAAGAATTTTTTAGGATCATTTTTGAACAAAAACATTTTTTTGACCTGCTCCCCTTAATGTGATCATATAGTTTTGACTTCTTCTTGAGTCATCAGTCTTTCAACTGGTTTATACCATTTTCTGCATATACCCGTTGTGCATGTGCCACAGATTCTCTCAAAGGCATAGGGGGACCTACAGTTTAATGCTAAATCTAAATGGCATAGTCGAGGAGCCCGTATACAAGGCAGGATATATCTTGCTGGTTTGCCTTCACCTTGCGTGGAGGAGGTACAGTTGTATTTAAATCAGATGACCATAGCATAAATCGAATTACCATAGCCAATGGACCTCAACCAAGAATCCCTCGCCATCAATGCCAGAGAAATAGAGACTTTTAGCAGTTCTTAAATTCCAAACTACAAACATTTCACACCTATCAACTCTCTTGATCTTACTACAATTTTAACTTCCCATCACCTACTACCCAGGTCTTGAACCCACTACTATGTGTCCCCCTGCCTACCTTGACGCCTCCCTGTCGCCACCCTCCAGCATTGGCGACCTGCGTTACTCGTCAACCCTGAAAAATAAATAAACAAACAAACACTCATTATTGGCGCCTCCATCTGCCTCTTCCTTCACACACCTGGCTACCAACTACATAAACACACAACTACTCCAACATACACTACTCTTCCTTCTACGTGCCTCCACCTTCTCAACGGCCGGCCTGCACTGGCGTATGACTCCCTACAAACTCCTTACCATTTGGCTTAAGGGGGCTTGCCCCAGATCAGCCGGAGCCTGGTCCTAACAAGTACCAGTCTTGAACCCCCCCCCTCCAAATAGCTCAAATCGAATCCGTGCCTGATTTGACTGATTATTCTAATTCTGTTTTTGTTTTCAGAGTGGATTTGAATCAGCTGGTAAAGTTGGATTGACAATGGTATTTGGTGGAGTGGCTGGTTCTATAGTATGGGGAATAGTGCTGGACAAGACGCACAGATATAAGTAAGTGTTTCTCAGTAAATACTGTTAGACAAAGAACAAATATTGTTTGAAACGGTATTTATTCTTCTCTGTCCTCACATCACGGATATGTTCATAACAAATTTGTATTCAATAAACTTACAATTTCTATAGCTATCCTTGAGTTGAATAACATTTCTAAAAAATGAAAAAAATTGATAAATAAAAAACAATAACTCCAGCATGAATATCATGATGAGGGAATACGGACAGAAATGGTATGATTAGGTAGAATGTATAGACCCATCAAGAATACCACACGTGACCGCAAAATATATGGTTGAAGAAGAAGCCTGGGATGGCCGATGAAAAGATGTAGAGGTCACTTGTAACAATGGATGATGTAATAGGATTTGAGCCTTATACTTGGTAGAAGAAGAAGAAGAAGAAGAAGAAAAAGAAGAAGAAGAAGAAGAATGGTGGGCAGTGTGTACATGTGGTCACTCCAGTGAATGTAGCATGTAGACTGATGCACGCTTGTACAAGGCCAGGGGAAATGTCAGTACGTTGTTATAAACTGATATTTAGCACTCTATTCAAAAAGCTGGTTGGGCATGCTATGCTATTCAAATGTTTGATCTTTCTTTGAACATACACTTAATATGTCAGTGTTACCTCACATGTCAAATATTTCAATAAGAATGAAGTGATCCATAATACCGACTAAATAAGGATGTGTACATAAATTTAAAAAATTGGAAGTTTAGTTTGTGAGGAAAAGAAGATGGTTCAGGAACATTGTGTGTAGCTACACAACCATCCAAAATTCTAGGCAATGAAAAAATCTGGGTTATGGTACTTGACAATAGGTAAATGATAAGAATGATTTCCTGATTTATTGTAAGGTGGTGAAACATACGTTATGACCAAAAAAATATTTCTGATATACAAATGGTCAAACTGATCATCATATGGTACAGTGGAAAGCAAAATACAAGTCACCAGTCACCAGTTTTAATTATCACAAACAATTTGTAATCAACAGTCTCTTACAACCAATCAAATAAAAACTGATCACACACAATAATAATGTCAACTAATATAGTCTTGAACAATTATAAAACATGTAACACTTCACCACAATACAACGAACTGCACTGGAATAAATCACCACTAAATCTGAACTAAGAATCACTGAGTGCTTGTATTTATACCCTGCTGAGTTTCCAGAATAATCCATACTATGCGTCAACAACGCTACTAGAAAAACACTAGAGTGTAATTGCTTGCTGCTTTGAACACAGTGTGCGCGGATTGGTGAAATCTTGATCAGTCTCGGCTATGGTCGCGTGACAAGTGTCACATAATTTCCTTCATCTCAAAGTAGCAGCAGTATGTACGCGCGTGTGCTTACACACACATACACACACACACACACAAACACACTATATATATATATACCGTAACAATAAAAAATTAGAACAAGTGAATACCCTGAATATCTTAGAATTATTTTTGATACAAAATTTATGTTTAATGATCATATAGACAATGTTGTGACAAGATGTACAAAATTGATTAATATTTTATCAAAAGCTGCCAAAATTAGCTGGGGCCTAACAGGTGAAGCTATGAAGATCATATATAAAGGTGCAATTCTACCCCTTTTGTCGTATGGAGCCCCAGTTTTGAAAGATGCGTTGGTTAGGAAAAATAACCAACGTAAATACAAAAGAGTGCAAAGATTAGTTCTCATAAAAATTGCAAAAGCTTTCAGAATGACATCTTATGAAGCGCTATGTGTCCTGACTGCGTTGACCCCAATTTTAAACAACTTGTTCAAGAACTAAAGTATAAATTGGATAAAAGATGCTCTAACAATCAAGTCCGGCTGGCTTTCGTCGAGTGCGCACTCGCTTCGTATATATACTTATTTGGTTTCGATATTGTGATTTTAATGTTTTAAATTTTAACGACCTCTTTGAGTGATTATATTTTAATATATATTCTGATGACGATACATAGTATTGAAACGCGTAAATAATATCATTGCGTCAATACATGTGGTCACGAGACAGGAAAAGGTGAATATATTTATTTATTATTTATCTTGTTATTGTATGTAAAGTAATTGTGCTCAGTTATTATTTTGGTGAGTGTGATGATCTCATGTATGTGTGTTTCGGGCGTGTTGTTTTGTCTGAGTAAATGTTCTAGTGTTTGTATGGTTTCTTGAATTGGGACATTGGTGTATAGATTGGTTATATCAAAAGATGCTAGTGTTGAATTGTGTGGGATGTGGATGTGTTTGGTTTTCTTGACTAGTTCGATGTTATTTTTGATAGAAGTATTGTTACTGAGATTAATGTTTTTTCTGATTATTTTGTCTAGGTGTTTTGCGATTTTGTGGGAGGGAGCTTGTGTGTTGTTTATTAATGGTCTGATGGGAATGTTAGGTTTGTGTATTTTCGGTAATGCGTTTAGTTTTGGGGGGTTAGGTTTGATTTGTTTAAGGTATTTGATGCTGTCTGGTTTGATTATGTGTTTTGTGTTATTTATAAATTTGTTAATCTGTTGTTGACATTTTAGTGTGGGGTCTTTATTTATTTTCGTTATATTGTTTTCGTTGAAGAAATTCTCAAATTTAGTGTTTAGTTCATGTTTGTCCATTATGACGTTTATGTTCCCTTTGTCAGCTTTTAATATTGTTATGTTGTGTTCAAGTAACATTTGTTTTACATTATTAAGCGTTTTTATTTCGTTGTTGTGTCTTTTTGGTTGTATATGTGTGCGTTGGAGTTTCCGTTTTATGTCGTGACGTATTGGGTCCTGATATACACACACAAGATATACACACAAACAGACGGTCTCCCGATGGGATCCCCCATATCAGGAATACTGGCAGAAATATATATACACAACATAGAACAGAACCACATAATAAACAACAACAGATACACCAACAAAACCATTTATTGGCACAGGTATGTAGATGATATATTACTTTTATTCAAAGGCAACAGAAGACAGGTTGAAAACTTCCACAAATACATAAACACAATACACCACAAACTAAAATTTACACTGGAAATTGAACAAAACAATAGTATAAATTTTCTGGACCTAACAATTAACAAAACTAACAATACACACATGTATAAAATATACAGAAAACCAACCACAACCAACATGGTTATACACAACACATCAAACCACCCAACACAACATAAACATGCGGCCTTCAACCATATGCTCCATAGACTAACTAAAATACCATTAAGTAAACAGGACTATAATGACGAACTCAACACAATCAAATACATAGCAATAAAAAACAGATACAACCCTAATTTAATAAACAAACTACACAAACACATCATAAACAAAAACAACAAAACACAAAATACCAACAACACACTACAAACTAAATACATCACACTCACATACCATAACTCCAACACACACAAACTCGCCAACACATTCAGAAAACACAAGTACAAAATAGCATACAGAACAAACAATACCATCAAAAAACACATCAATGATACAAACACGGACATAGACAAATACAACAAAACAGGTGTTTACAAATTAAATTGTAATAACTGCAATAATTTCTACATAGGCCAGACGGGAAGATCTTTTTCATCTCATTACTCTGAACACCTAAAAGCTTTATCCAACAACAATATACATTCCGCGTTTGCCACACACATACACACAAAAAACCACAGCTACACCAACATAGATACTAATCTTGAAATATTACACTACTTACCCAAAGGTCGAAAACTTAACACAGCAGAACAATATGAAATATACAAACACCACACAACACAACCAAACAACATACTTAACGACCAATTACAGTATAAATCACACACACTTTTTGACACAGTTATACAAAAAACTAACAATAATTTGGATCCCTGTGCCAATCCCCTTCCTCCACACACCACCCCCACTATACCTTTCAAAATAAAAACCATTACAAGTAATGGCAGTCTGTCTCAAAGCTGACGAAGGCGAACACCATGCCGAAACGCGTACGAGAAGAAAAGACAAGTAAGTTTCACAAGTTGAAAGTTTCAATATTCTATAAAGTTTAGTGCTGTGAAAAAAGATGATGAACAATCAAAACAACTATAATTTATTTCTTTACATATATTAGTTTATAATTAGCGGGACTGTGACCACCAACTTTTTGGGTGGCTGAAACATCTGTGATGGCAGAATCTGCCAGTTAAATTCAAATTCAATTTAGGATAGATCTAACTTGTAGATTAGAGTTAAGATTAGTTAATATTAAAGCAATTTTGGTTCAAGTTTCTAAAGCAGTGAATCAGTATATACTATTTTTGTCAAACAGGGAAACGGCTCTGGGTATATACAGTATGGCTGTGTTTGGAATGGCAGGCTTCACACTGGCACTGAGGACTCACGATCTTGTTCTTGTCTACTTCACGTCTGGATTTCTTGGGTAACTACTATTTTATCTTCTTATTTGTGTAATTACAATACATGATAAGATTTCAACTTCATTCAACTTAGATTTCACCACATTTGTCTTCTCTTTTCAAATTGTTGATTGATGATTATTTTTACTCACAAACAACTCTGAAAAGCACATAAAAATAAACACTAATTCCGAGAAAACAAATGAATTTTTTAAATTGTCTCTGTGAAAGGCCACAGTCCATTATGCAAGGTCATCTGTTTAAGATAATTTTATTATAAAGAATTGGCAGCATACCTCCTTGTGTACTGATTTGTGAACAACTAATTTCTTCTTCTTCTCCTCTTCAAGGATTAGGTTATATAAACCTGTTCTGGCACCTATCTTATCCTCGGACAACCCACGTCTCTTCTACCAATGGCTTTATAGTTCAGTGCCGCTTTCGGCAATCGACCCTCTGTCATCCTTTGCAGATAATCCCACCATTGTCTTCTGTAAATTGAAATAATTTCAGTTGTGTCCTTTACTTTGAGTTCTGCTCTGATACCTTCATTCCTTATTCTATCTTGCAACGGATAATTTAAAGTATTTCAAAGAAACTGCATTTCAATACTCTGAATCTTGCCGCTTTCCTTTTTTGTCATGACCCATGCTGCACTCACATAAGTCAATGTGGGTATTGTAATTGTCTTATAAAAGTTAATCCCTGTGCTGTGTCTTGTTTTATTTCTAAGATTTCTATGAATTGTACCACAAATACCGGTATTCATAAATTTATTTATCCTTCTCTCTTATATCATATTCAGATTCATAGCTTACTGCACAGCCGAAATATTTGAAACGGCTCACTTGTTCTAAAGTGCTGTGGTTTATATCTTAGTCCTCACTGGATATTTACCTTTAAAGACCATGGTTTTGGTCTTTCTTACAGAAATTGTCAGTGAGTACCCTCTTGCCACTTCTTATAATTGAAACATAACTCTTTGTAAATCATCCTCATTTTCTTGAATAAGAGCTATGTAATCTACGTATAGCAGGCAACCCTTAAAAATTGGTTTGTTCAGCCGTATTCCCAAAGTCACTCTGGATTTCCATGCTCTCAACGTGTCGTCAATGTATATATTAAACAAGGTTGGAGAAACACAGCATCCCTGCCTAACTCCCTTATTTATTGGAATGTTACTTGAGAGCCTACTATTCAGATACAGGACTACAGATGTACAGTACTTTTATAAAGTAGTGTCTTCTTTTACTTCTTTGTGACTGATCAAGCTGTGCATTGGACTGGTTTTTGACAGTGTTCTAGTCAACTCTAGTTTCAGCTCCCCTTCTTCAGTTCAATAAAATCTGCATAACTAAAAACTTTCATTATCTGTTTTTATGTGCACAACACAAAAAGGGAGACATGTATTATAGCACCCTGCCTTACTTTGAGTTGGTTCCTTTTCCAGTCATCTGAACAAAGACTGAATATTAGTGAAAAAATTAGTACTAGTGGAAAATGAGTTGTGCCGCCACAAAAAGGGAGGCATGTATAGTAACAGGGAATGGCCACCCTGCCTTACTTCATGTTGTTTTTTTCGTAGTTTTCACAAGAGCTAGTATTGTTTTAAAGGCAAAGTGGTTTCCATGTATACTTTCTGTTTGCATGTTAACTTAATAATGCCAATCTTTTGGTGGTACAGGCACAAATCAGTGCTATACTATTGCTAGAAACATTTTTTGTAAAAATTATGACATTGAGCACTTGTGAAAGTCACTGAATATTATTGTGAACACTTGAACCGCATGTCTGATATACGTCTACCTATGGCTGCCTTGGGTTATCACCTTACTGGGAAGAGAGATGTCAGTAGACCGAGAAGAAGATGGGTTCTGGAACAGGTCTAGGGTTCTACAATAGAAAATTGAAATTATAGGTACCATTAGTAAACAATAAGTGTGTGTTTATTATAAATACATCACATTATCATTAGGTCTAGGGTGTAATCCTTGGAGTGGTGGTGATGATGATGATGATGACATTGATAGATAATTGCAATCATCAACAAGCTATTTTATAACATACACAAATTTCATGATTTCTGTTATCTAACAAAAATTATATGAGATATCCATTACATATCAATGCCAATAATCACATAATCAAAATATCAAAAATGTGTGGGAGTATGGTTATTGGACCTGTCCTAATATTTTTCAGTCAGCTGCTGGGATAGGTTTGTTGTTAAACTCAGAGTTGTGTTTTGTGAATGTATTGACTTAGCTTTGTTTAATTGCATTCTAAATTTTTTCACCCATTTTTCAATTTCATTTAGGGGTTTTGTAGTTAAATTATTGCTTCAACTGAGTCTTTATTTATTACAAGAATCGTAGTATGGTCAATATATGTAGCAATGATCATGTTATTACTAGTTGGCCGACCTGAAGAGATCTGGAACCATACTTACTGTAACTGATGTAATGCAGTCATTTGACTCTTTTATTTTAATAATAGACAATTATGCAGATTAAGCAATGGTTTGTTTTGATTTACCATGCCATAACAGTTGCTATATCAATGGTATAGCCATGGTTTTTTTTTTATGGGAGGGATTGTAACCCTCTGCCATGGCTACCCCACTGAAAATTTTGTATACATTCAATGACGAAACATCATCAACATTCCACAGTTAACTTTTTTTTCTTATTTACACTGAATGTAGATGTAAACAACCAAAAAAATGGTTAATGTTACAATAATTTTAACTTCTTTTTTTACTTCATTGTGTTCAGGTTTTTCATGAATGGATTCCTAACTGTTGGCTATGAATTTGGTGCCGAATTGACGTACCCACATGCGGAGTCCACAACATCTGGATTACTGAATGCGTCTGGAGAACTTTTTGGAGTTGCACTGGTGCTTATTGCTGGCCTTGTCCTAGAGGACTGGGGCGATCTGCCGACCAACATAACTCTGATGACAGTCTTGATAATCGGTCTGGCACTGTCATTTCCTATATCGAAAGATAACCTGAAAAGATTAGCCGCCAGTAACAAAAGATCTGCTGCTGACTCCACCGATGGTTCTAGCTCTAAACAGGCTGAAATTGCATTGGAAAATGTTGTGCCTACTAGCACTATGTCATATGGAAAGACATTTGGAAATGTTGATTCTATACACAATGGAAATGGATTTAAATCTGATCCGTTGACACTTAACGGAAACACTCTTCATTCCATCACACAAAAACCCACTGAACACGTGCCAAACGTGTGTCAGACTGTGGGATGTGGTCAACATCAGAATGAAGGATACGTACACAGTGAAAATATCCATACAACAGCTGAACACACAGAAAGGCAAAACACTCATCTTTAACAAGACTGTTGCGTTAAATATACAATTTTTGTACTTATAAGAAGAAACTTGTTAAACCACCTTGACAATATGTATGCGTTATTTTAGAAAAAAAAAAACAATCATACATTGTAACATACGTATTTATGGTAAACTATTCACAAAACAATCATGCTTTATACCATACTTATGGTAAAGAATTCAGTATTATCTGTAGTTATAAGTTTTCTTATTATGACGCTTATATTTATATTATACTGTTAAGAATTCAATATTATATTTTTGTATTATATTGTAAAAGAAATATTAGGATTATAAGCTGGGGACAATAAGAATTAGACAATAGATAGTGTAAAAAAGGAAAAGAGTTTATATAGTGTTTTTCAAATCAGATTTGAAATCATGCTGACATATCCAGTTTTCAAAGGAACTGTTTGTTGTTACTGTTAGTCAGTAATCATCATAATAATTAATATTATAGTTAATAATTTGTATAAACAGCATAACAGGTAAACTTGATAGTTTTTAATAAAATCGTATATGGTCCAACTGAATACTTTATATTAGCAAGTTACATGGTGTAAATGATTTTGCAGTTGAAAGGGAATAAACAGAAAAGTCTTCTTCTTCTCCCCTTCACTTAGGAGAGTCTTCTGTTTACAGCCAACTACATTACCCAATACAGTTGCCCCATCGCATTTTAGTTATGCAGTTCACCTTTTGTCCAGTGGGTGATTATTCCGGGCCGGCCTATTCTTCCTGTCATCATTCTTCCTGTTGAGATGGTCATTCAAGACAGAGTTATCGCCTTTCCCATATCCAGTCCACTATGTCTGTCACATGGCATGTTTCTCGAATACTGGCATTTGTTATTCTGTTCTTGTCATCTTCTTCCTATCATTTTTCTCATTAGTTTATCTCAGTAACCTGTGTTTGTCTTCTAGTTGTTGTGGAGTTGGTCTTGCCTCTGCTTTTTGCTTTTGTTATCTGGTAGCTTATTGCTTATAGCTTGATATTATTATCCTCAGATAGCTGACTTCTATTATCTGCTCCACAATTTCGTTGTCTGTTACTAGTTTGCACCTCACTGGCATTGCAGAAATAGTCATTGTTTTAGTCTTAGTGTACAGATCACAATATTATGTTGTTTACATGTATTTTTAAATACGTACAGAAACTTTGCAGAACATCTTCAGTCTCAGCTATTAGTATGGCATCGTCAGTTGTCAGTATACCAAGTAATGTTGAAATTTGTATTGCCCATAACATAGGGCTTCATGTCTTTCATATATATTGTTTTTTCATCCAGTATCATGTTAAAACAGTAGGTGACTAATTGAGTCACCTTGTCATATCCCTTTTCCAGCTGCGATTAGTTGCAATAGTTCCCTATTACATTTGACTCTCATGGTTGTATTCATCTACAGTAGAGTCTCGGTAGTTCGACATAATTGGGACTAAACCAACCTTGAACTACACAAATTGATGGTATTATCTGCCGCTAAGCCACAACTGAGTTGGCCCTAATGTACTTTGCTTTCTAATGTGGAGTGTCTTTGCGTGATAATGTAAAGTGTATGGTGGAAATTTATCTAAAAGGAATGTTATACAAAATCTGTAAATTAGTGTGCTGTGTATGTGGGTTTTGTTCACTAATTTGAGCGAGATTTCGAGAACATTCGTGAGCAAAAGGAAAAGGAAAAATCGGTGATGAATCGTCATTCTTTTAATTAGGTTATATTCATGAGGATTAAATAAGAGTTTTTCGTTCGCAAGCAAAAGGAAAAGGAAAAATTGGCGATGAATCGTCATTCGTTTAATTAGGTTATACTCATGAGGATTAAATAAAAGTTTTTCGTTAACACTCACAAATTTATTTATTAAATGCACACACTAAAATTTAAAATGACATGCAGTAATATTAAAAATTATACTGTATGTAGGCCTATATTTGAAAACAAAATACTTTGCATGATAGTTACAGGGGTATCTCGAACTATCGAACCTCGAATTATCGAGACTCTACTGTATGTCTTTTATGATGTTTATAATTTTTGCAGGCATCTTCCTCCTCATAAGTATTTGTATGATACCTTGTTGTTTTATTCTATCAAAATCCCTGTTTAGATTTTAAAAAACACATGTATGGAGGTTAATTAAACTCCATGGCCATCTCACATAGCAATAAAGATTGCATCAACGCAAGATCATCCATTGTGAAAACTTAGTTGCTTGTCGTGAAGGTCTACTAGTGCATACAATATCTTTGTTAATATCTTAATGAATATAGTTTGAGTACATTGATACTACAATAGTTTCCAGGCTTCCTATTATACCCTTTCCTAAATATTGGGATGAGGACACTTGTTCACCAATCGGCCAGAATACAGCCTTCCTCTATAAGCTTGTTAAAAATTTAACTACGTGTCAATTTCAACTTGTTCATTCAACCTTTGTTACTCCACACTTTAATAACTCATTACAAGTTTTATCCTCCCCTGTGGTTCTCCCATTCCATTAAAACAGAAATATCTAGTAATCAAATGATGTAGAACATTCTTCTGTGAATGGCATAACCAAGAAACTTTTCTGCAGTAACCTCCAAGGAAGCTTTTGCTGTAAAGGCAGTTGCTCTCTTCATCTTGTCGAAACTATCTGTTTTATTTCATTAAGACAATACAAAAATTATTAACATTTTATGTACCAAAACTTTAATCAATAATCCATCACTCGTGACAAAATATTTTTCAAAATAATCTCTGTACTTACACACTGCTAATATTTACTTAAATTTACTGGTACAAAGAAATTTCAGCATACTTTTTCCATCCTGTCCTCTTCTGACAAAACTCATTGCACTTTATTGATTTTCTTCAAAACGGCCATGTCTTGTTTTGTACAAAAATTATATTTATACGTTAGAAGTGTCTTTAATTAAAAATATAGGTGCTATGTCAAAAGTGATTATATGTCAGAGTATATATTTTTCTTTATTTCTATTTGTAGATTGTGAAATGGTAATGCAATCAAAATAATAAGAAAGTCTCTTGCCTATAGGTGTACCACAGACAAAAAATAGTTCCAGTGCGCATGCGCTGGCTTGGCGGAGAAGGCTCTCACCCCCACCATGTCCGTTAACAAACTTGACGGCTGTGTAAGCAGCCGCAGTGGGGACTGTGTTATTCAGTTAGATGTTTATACATATTTATGAATAATTTGAGATTTTGTTTAATATATAGGATTTCTTTACAAATAGCTTACAGCAAAACATCCATTACCTGTTTTAATTCGGAATGTGCAAAGCACAGTTGTCAAAAAACACGGTTAATCCACTGATCCTTCCATGTGTCGTGGCTCCCGGAAATTGTAACTATCAGCATAATTGCGTCCACTATAGGATGGGAACTGATCATCATGTGTACACATATCCACCGCATACTTGCGTGCATAATTTACACGTACTGGACGAACGGGTTGTAATTTTGAACAAAAATATTTGTGAGGATGAGAACAAATAGGTATTGTAAATAATGAAAGAGACGTAAACTGATAAAATATACTTTATTTCGATTTATGTGATGTGTAATTTTGTTAAAATAAACGTATACAAGAAAAGAATATTCTAAAAACACGTGTACAGAAAAAAAGAAACTTATAAAAATCACAAAAACACTACGAGCTTTTCCATTAAATTAAAACGGTAATAATTTTTCAAACCCGCAATTACACCCTGGTTCATAGACTCACAAAAACTAAAGAAATTGGAATTTAAAAACAGCTTTTATTTCATCATCATCAAATAATAGATCTGATTATAATGGGTGGAGAAGGACGTACAATTAATACCGAATGACAACTGTTTAAAACCATGATTTTAAACCGTGTCTGTCGATATGAACACCTTTATTGATGATGATAATAATGAACCACCAAAAGACTTGTGTCAATTCGTCAAACATAGCTGGTTTTTTGCTTTCTCTAAAACTTGCAGTTTTAATTTATGCGTACCGGCAGTGATAGTAGCGCATTAAATAGTCATTCTCTCTTTGCTGATTTTGTGTCAAACAACGTTTCTTCGGCAGCAAAAGTGTTTTACGACATACGATGATGATTGAGAGTGTATTTAAATTATTAAAGTAGATATTACATTGGCAAAATTTCATTTACTGGTTAAAAACATTTGACTGTGAAAATACATCTATTCTAGACGAAATAATTTGTGCAAAAGGCAGTATTTCACTTTGTCTGGCTCATTACCATCTCGATCTGAATCCTACAGACCTCGTCTGGGGAGATATTAAAGGAGAACTTGCACGTAATTATAGTGAATTATCTTTAGATAAAAAGCAGAATTGTTGTGAAAAATATTTGAAAATTGTACAGCAGAAAAGTTGTACAAAGTATTGTGCCATACAAAAAAAATTGAAGAACTGTAGTGGATTACGGACGATTTTATAGACGAAGAAATGGACAAAATAATTATTTTTATGAGAGAAATTCACATCCAAGTACAAATAAATATTCAGATGACGAATAGGCAAGAAAAATGAATACCATAAATATTTACCAATTATTTCCTTATTATTAATAATTATAAATAATTAAAGTTAGTTTAACATTTAAAATGTTTAATGAACATTAATTTTTGCTACTGTGATAGGTTTACACAGGCGGTTGCTTTATGAATTGTTTTTAAAGTATGCCTTACATAAATTTTAGGGTTGGGTTCTATTAATATTATTTTTAAATTATGTACAAAAAAAGGATTTTTAGAATTTGTTAATATATTTTATAGAAACGTGCATAATTATTTTATGATTTGTTACTTCCATAGTCTGTTACAAATTAATAGTACACGTATGTTTCCGCACACTAGGAACAAGTTGTTGCCGGTATACAAATATCACGAGTAAAATACTGCAGTAAAGAGTGTGACGTGACTGATGACAATGGAGGGGGTAACGTTCCCCCTTCGTTGTGACGCGTTGTGGCGGCAATCCCTACTCCAACTATTTTTTGTTTGTGGTCGAGCTATAGTTTAAATAATAACTGTGTTTACATGTGCAGTAAGTGCTGATTATTAGAATCAGGTGGATTTCAGAAAATGAATGATTTACTTAAGCATCCAATTAATAAATTACAGTAGGTATAAAGTCATTCATTAGTACTGTAGTGACTACTTGTAGTCCACTTATATTTAATGGGAATATATAAAATAATTAAGATCTATTTAATGTAACTTCCAAATCGATACTTGCAAACATAGGAGTGGAGATTTGGTGTTCTTTGAGGTAACCATTAAGCGATGGATGTTTAACACGCTCTGTCCACAGCATGTGATGAATGTTGCCACTTCTCACCAGGAGATGACAAAGATGCCTTTGTTTGCAATGCATCTGTTAACTAGGTATTCTGTTTTGTATAGCGCAGTTAATTATTTGTTTTTAACCATGTGTGTGTGTTTTGTTATCACTTTTTTGGTTGTTGTTAATAACAAATAAGTGATTATTTGTTGTTATTATGCTCTTAGACTAATAATTAAATTTAAAAAAATTATGTTCAGTGAACATTTGTGTAGATTATTATATTCATCGAAAATGTTCACGGAAATGGGATCAAAAGCAAATTACTAGTGATATACATGGGCGTGACACCTTTGTTCTCAAAATTACAAATGAAAGTGGCATGTGTCACCTGAATCCCAGTAATCAAATATCAATTTGAATTCAACATAAGAAAAATAATTTCTACACTTAACTTTAACGTTATTTACCATATTGACCCGAACATAAGGTGATTTTTTCTTTAAAATGTCCTTCTGAAAACTGTACCCATCTTGTACGTACAATTTAACATATAAAAGTTTTGTAATTTATATCTGCAAAAGTGTACCATATTTTGTATGAGTTGCCAGTTGCACAGGCTTGCCATGTGTGTGGCGTGAATCAACAAGCACATTATAATGAGTTCAAGGTCCAAGACATGGCAACAATGGGCTGAATCAAACAATTACAAACTACATGAAAGTAATAGCGTTGTTGCCTGTCCTGAACGCTGGTGATGGATTATTGACATCAAATTTCATAGGCATATTAACTAAGGAACAGAGAATTGAACAAACCTTTGAATACAAAAAGGCGCTAACCTCTCAGAGACAGTTATTGAATGCAACAGCTCAATTCAGCAAATACTGAGCAAATTTGTTTCAATTTATTTTGTCTTTTATGAATTTGCTAACTGCTATAATTTTTATTGTTCTACTAAGCTTTTCGTCATCACTGACATCTTCAGGTCTTAAACAACGACCTGAAGATGTTTAAGACCTGAAGATGTCAGTGATGACGAAAAGCTTAGTCGAACAATAAAAATTATAGCAGTTAGCAAATTCATAAAAGAAATAGTAAGGATGGCTGCTAATTTAAACAATATGAAGAAATTTGTTTCAACAGAACAAAAAACAAAAACTTGATTCTAATATCAATTAATTTTTATAATTATTCTGGTTTGGGATTTGAGACATTCATTTGATTCAGTAATGAGATTATTTAACATTTTCAACGCTGGCCATTTCAGCATAGGCATGTCCCAGCAGCCTGGCTGTTTTCCATATTCTTCCCTATTTTTTTAATAGTAAAATCTGTTAAAAACAACATAAATTACATGTCAAATTAAAAACTGGACCTTCTATTTTCATAAAATGATACAATATTTATTTTTTCTGTAGGTGAAATTAATTTTTAGTATCTAGATCAGAAGCATGTTTTTGAAAATAAAAAAAGTTTTTACAAGGTATTTTTACTTTAGTAAATGTTTTTTTATTAGTAACTACTGTACAAAAATTACTTTTCTTACAATATTAAGGCACAGAATATAGTAAAAATCAGTCTGTTTGCAATAATCTGTTTTGTTTGGTACAAAATGAAACAGTCAGGGTAACACAAACTGACATTACAAGTTTCACAATAGTCAGAAAATTTACAAGCATTGGGTCAGAAGTGTCAAACAATTCAGTCGCTGATTCACTATCCAGTGATTCAGTTAATCAGCACTTACTGCAGACACAAATTGTGCACACTGTTGGAGCACATGGAATAATTATGTGATATGATATATCATTTTTTGATATAACAAGAGGTTGTAATTAAATAATAATGAATAGATAAATATACTTTAATTTTTGAAACCTATTAGAGATAAATTATTTATAGAAACAATTACATGAAATATATAAGTGCTTGAATTATTAGTTTTTGTGTAAATACCCGACAATACGAAACTCACTTGCGACTTTCACGGTGCGGATCACCAGGAATTAAATTATTTTTAGGTTAAATATATATGTTTTATTCTAGAACACTGCTAATATTTCAAGCATTCTATAAAGTGCTATTCTTTGCCTTAATACAAGTGGCAACATGTTCAGTCGTCTGGAGATGGCCAGTGACCAAGTAAATTAAGGAAGTATACTTGTGAACACACTTGACTTTAAGAGCAAAGTACAGACTGTACTCATCTGTTGTATGGTTGAGAGGCTGAGAGGGGATAATGTATTAGTATGAGAATGAGGATCAGTGAAACATGTACACACCAAACTAACAATTCAACTCTTTGAGGACCAGCATTTTCACACTAGAGTTAACTGCATGAAAGTAGTACCGTCAAGGTCACTCACTTTCACTGCTTCTTCCTGTCACCTCCACGCCCCTCGCCCAGCGTTTTTGCCGGCTAGTACAGTATGTAGCGTTTTAGCAGTGTTACGAAAGCAAATTTCATACATCCACCTTATATTGCTCGTTTCAAATTTATTTATGCGTATCGCGTAAATGAATTTTTTTTATCAGGAATAATTAGTTGTGGGTAAAATTACTCAGTTAAATTCTGGGAGCCAGTATTTGAGCTATAAAAATTTGTGTGAGTCGGCAACATATTTTTTGTTGTCGCGTAAATATCTACAGAATTTCTATCTTTGCGTTTCTTCTCTTCCTTTGGCTTCTTTTGTTACGATTTGCAGTTCTCTGAATCTACGATTTATGCTGCGCTGGTTTTTCTTATGTTGGAATCTAAAGCTTTTAGCAATACACACCCTAACTTTACGAAGTACCATTAGGTCAGTTATTTTGTCTTTTCCGTACAGTGAACTTACTTATTTAAAGTTTTACTGTTTTCTTCATGGGTGGTTATCCTACAGACTGACAGTTGTCTGAGAACGCTGACCTTGCCTGCTGTTGTCGCTTTAATTTTTTCATAGTTACGGTCTTTTCCCTTTTGTAAATGAATCTATTTTTGTTCTCTGCACGGTCGTTCCTAAGCCATATGGTTCGGAAGTTCTGTTAGGTATATGTACACATTTGGTATGCGAATTGCGTATACCCTGTCGGCATGTCTTTTCGGTAAATATTGGTGTCTGACACTTTTATGAATGCCTTTGTCATTTTACACTTCCCTCAAAAATGTGTATGTTTACTGGCCGCGCTACTACCTTTCTTCCGTTGCACAAAGTTAAATAGGACTGAGCAATTTCTGTAAACAAATTTGTCGCTGTTGTGGCAAAAGCCAATCCCATTTCAGTTACAGTACTGACTATTATTTATAATACTCATAAGGAATTCTATAGTTTATAAAATAAGGAAAATTTTAATTATAAAATTTGTAAGGACAATTCATAAAATATAGAATTATAAATTTAATTTCTATATTTAAAGATTTATAATATATTAATATATGAATAAGGAATTTTAAATTTATTTCATGAGGCATTTGTATTTGTTGTTTATAAAATTATCCTTATTTTCTTAAGACATCCAACTCGTTTCGCGTTTATACATACGATTATTTTTATGCTACTTGTGCATGTAACGTCTTATAGTATAGTTCTAATTTTTTTACTTAATTGTTAATAAGCAGTGCAGGAAATAAAAATAGAATATTTTTCAGATTCACGAATAGTGCGGCGTCTCTTCAATAATTAAATGGGGCAAGCTTAAGACACAGGATGCGTATGAAAATTCGTTCAAACAAACTATAGCTGACGCATCGCATTGAATGTTATGTATAAGTTACGAAAATTCATTGTTAATTAATTATTAACAATGTATTAATTGTGATGTAATAATTATTAAGAATTATTGACAATGTATTCTAATGTATGTATTAGAAACGTTCTCCCTGCAAAATTTTACTTAAAAAAATACAGTAAAACGCAAGTTAACCTTACATTACACTACCTTACAAAACCAGAACAACTGTGTGATACTCGTAAGATTTTAAAATGTTTTTTACTTTAAATAACATTAAATTGTATCTATAAAATTTCTGCAGTAGGCATCTATGAACCTTCAAAATGTGTCGTTGTTTTTTCAGTCTTCTATTGTCATTGATTTTAGAATGTTCAACAGTTTAAAGCACAAAAATGATTTTAATGGAAGCCTTATTGATAACAACAAAGTAAATATTTAATTTAAAAATCACTTTGTTATATTCTTTACATTAAGTAGGCCTACTTACTAGTATAGCATTTTTCGGAAGAAAGGGAAACTGTTGCTTAGTGGCAACGTGTGACCTTGACGATACTACTTCCATGCAGTTAACTATAGTCAAAAAGAAATCTCTACACTAGTCTTACAACAAAAAATCTCTGGTACTCCAAACTGCTGTAGTTGATTCCCTTATATATTAGTCTAACTGTGTGAAAAAAATGAATACTCTGTCTATAACAGATGGAAAGATAATAGCATAAATGTATGTACTATACACAGCAAAATACACGGGATTTGTAGGTAAAATGTAAACACTCATGCAACACTAAAGTTTAAATCAACTTTTCGAAATTAGTACAGTTATTTTAACAAAAACACTTATAAAACCACACTAAATAAAAGTAGAATTGTGTTTATTCAACAATATTGCTTAAAAAATTAGAAACACGATAAAAAACAACGTAAACATAACCAACCCAAATGCCAGCAGCAAAAAACAAGACAAGAACACTGCCATTTCAATATCACGCAACTTAATAAAAAAAAGGAAATTATGCTATCTGGTGGTTGATTTGAAAATTAAGAATGTTTGTTTACCATCTGACATATTGGCAGTACTCAGAAATGATTCCTGTAGAAACAGAGGCAATTTTAACTGAACGTCCAATATATCAGACATTAGCCCTTTTCGACAAAACAATGAAGTCTGATATATTGGACATCAGTCTTCAAAGGGTTTAAATAATTCAACACATGCCTTCAATGTGTAAAAACCTTTATTCAGCATAGTAAAATTCACCAGACAACATTATTCTAGTCAAGAATGGTTGAGGAGTGCATGACAGCAATTCAAACTGAGTTAACCACGTTGAGTTTCTGTCATAGCCGGGCCCGGTTCGTATCCTTTCCAGTAATTGCTGCGGATCAAAGCCATAACCGCCTCCAGTTGCTGGTGACAGTTTATACTTTGACACAAAATCAGAAGGGGGGGACGATATCGCATGATCTGAATCTTTGGTGTCCATCTTGTCTGTAAACAATGGATTTGTGTCCAACTTTGTTACAGGCATAACTCTTTCTCTGTCGTCCACTTGGTATGCTATATCTTCTGATTTCCAATCCTGTGAAAATTTCTTTTCCAATTTTTCACCAAACTTATCGCTCATTTTTTGTGTTGTTTCTATTATTTTTTCTTGAACAGTGTCTTCAGTATTTTTACTGGACGATGCCATTTTATCGTCCAGCTTCTTATAATAATTCTTCAGCTTTCTAATGAAGTCTTGAGTTTTCAAATTTCTGTCAAACGAATTCTCTAACAATTCTCTCAGTTTCTCAATTTTTCCAGTGCTGTTCAGTTGGTTGAATTCCAGGATAATGTTTTTAGATTCGATTAAAGATTTGACCAAATCCACCAACATTTCAGACAGTTCGATTCTTTCGTTATAGTAGAACTCATTAATGTACTTATTTGGTAATGATTTCAGCACTTGTAACATTTCACTTGATATTATGAATCCGTTTTTGAAAACTGACAAATCGTTCAATGTGCGATCTATATCGTCCATCAGTTTCTTCTGAATTTCCGGGCTCAACTCTAGTTTTTCAGTCATTTTATTACTGAACGTTGATAATACATTTTTTATTAACTCAAAATTGGTATCTTTATTACCACTCTGATCGTTCTTTGTTTCTAGCAATGACTGATACAACGAAATGTAATCTGTGTTGGATTCTTGGAGAATCTTTGGAATGTCGACTGTCCACGTTTCCTTGAGTTTGTCGAAAGTATCTCGAATAGTTTTTTCCTCGCTTTTCTCTGTAACAAAGTCATTACATTTTATTAGGATACACAATTAACTAAAAACAAAACTTAAGTTTCAACCAAATTTAATACCATCTTTAGGAAAACTGGAAACAATTTCACTTACCACACTTAAATAACAACTGTTTTGATAACACCTACAATTTGGATGTCATAACAATTTGTACAAAAATATCTGAAGATGACAATAAATCTAGTTGAATCACTTAAAAAAATTTTGAATTATGTGCATGCAAATACAAAATGATTTAATAATTCACGGTCGCTGCTGAAAGAAGATTATTACAGAAAGTACGAGGGCCATTCAAATATAAACCGGATTTTGAAAACCATACTGCAGCTCAAACTCGCAATAAACTCATTGAAATTCACTGGACACCTCTTGAACACCCTCCCTACAGTCCAGACTTATCTCCGTGTGACTTCCACATGTTTGGTGTGCTGAAGGAAGTGTTCGGAGGGGAAAAATTCAACAACAATGGAGAGGTTGAGCAGTATGTGTGCAATTGGCTGTTGGAGCGCCCGTCTTCTTTTTTTGATGAGGGGCTCAAGAAGCTACCTATCCGGTGGAGAAAATGTATTTCTGTTGAAGAAAACTATGCAGAAAAATAAGATTTTTTTTTTTGTAATTGTATCTGTCACCAATAAATCTGAGTAAAAAAAGTCTGGTTTATATTTGAATGACCCTCGTAACTACTTAATTATTTAATCTACTTATAATAAGTCTTAATTATTTATTACTCCTAGATACCACAACCAATAAAATTAAGGACATGGAGGTATTCTTGTCTTTTTATGAGATATATTTTTCTGCAACTGTCTGTCTGTCTGTCTCTCTCTCTCTCTCTCTCTCTCTCTCTCTCTCTCTCTCTTAATAAAAACTGACTGTAATACCAACAATGATTTTCAGTTGGCAACCACGTTTTTTTTTTTTAATTACTGTTAACACCACATATTTCACCCAGAGTTTATGATGTGGCATCCTTAATGGTAAAAACAGAGCATGTAAAATGTAGTAAAAGATTTTTATCTTTACCACTGACTTCCCACATCACAGAATTTGGTGTTAGCAATGGCTACGGATGAGGCATGATTTTCCCTGTACTTACTGCTTGTTTTTGCTGACCGTGCTCAATATACTCCCCTTTCCTACCACAACTGTGAATTTTATAATGCCTTCTGCATGTTCGAGGGTTGAAAAGTTCACGGAGCGACATCTATACTATTATCAAATACGGAGTGCGGCTGGGCACAACACAACACAGCTCCCGTCTTTTCTGTTAATGCTCCGCTACGCTCTGCTTACATCCTTGATATCTCGAAACTTTTCCTCAACACTTTCTCGGATTGTGATCTTAAAATTTTATTTGGACTTTCAGAAAACGGTTAGGCCTAAGCAAAAAAAAAAGTATAGGTCATCGCTTTGGAAAAAAAGTTCCCCGCTGGATGAAAAAATGCTTACGCTGGTGTACTTATTCGATGCCTGTTTGAAGAAATTTACAATTACGTTAATAATTTACAGCTTTAATATTCAACTACTTCTCAGAAAATGTATAAATTTAAGTACACTAAAGATTTATTATAATATTATAATATAATATTTATAAAGATGTAAATTATTAACGTAATTGTAAATTTCTTCAAACAGGCATCGAATAAGTACACCAGCGTAACCATTTTTTCATCCAGCGGGGAACTTTTTTTCCAAAGCGATGACCTATACTTTTTTTTTGCTTAACCGTTTTCTGAAAGTCCAAATAAAATTTTAAGATCACAATCCGAGAAAGTGTTGAGGAAAAGTTTCGAGATATCAAGGATGTAAGCAGAGCGTAGCGGAGCATTAACAGAAAAGAGGGGAGCTGTGTTGTGTTGTGCCCAGCCGCACTCTGTATTTGATAATAGTATATAGCTTAGCGGTAGAACTAAAATTTTTCATGTGTTGCACAATTCATATTTCTTATAAACACGTGTTAATTTCGAAATCTATCTACCAGTTTATTCATTGCTTATCATTTTTACTATTTCTTTTATGAATTTGCTAACTGCTATAATTTTTTTATTGTTCGACTAAGCTTTTCGTCATTACTGACATCTTCAGGTCTTAAACAACCAAGACCTGAAGATGTCAGTAATGACGAAAAGCTTAGTCGAACAATAAAAAAATTATAGCAGTTAGCAAATTCATAAAAGAAATAGTAAGGATGGCTGCTAATTTAAACAATACGAAGAATAAAACATTGCTTATCAGTTTTTCAAAATTTACGTGTACACATGTTTTAAAAAATGGGCAAAATCAAACGTCGTGCTGTGATTGAATTCTTGGCTAAAAACTGTCTAGCACCAATGAATATTCACAACCGAGAAGGCAAATTTGTTAGAAGATGCTGTATCTTCAAAATCAATATTTGTAAGTGGGTTCTCGAGTTTAAACATAGTTACATGAGCACTTAAGATGATCCCCACTGTGGACAACCAAAAAGTGCATCACTCCAGGTAGCATTAAAAAAAATGTCATATGGCTACACTGTATTGGAAGACCGGCGATTGGGAGTAGATGACACTGCTGACATCACAAACATTCTACATTAGCGTTTAAATGAAGGAGTTGGTATGAAAAACCTTTTTGCATTTGGAATTGTTGCACTTTTGAGGTGTCCATGCTGGGATCATCTTTTGTATGACCATGTTTAAACTCGAAAATCCACATACGAACTATTATTGTTTTTGAATGTGTAGCATTTACTAACACATTTGTCATTTCATTGTGAATTTCCATTGGCGCTAGACTGTTTTTATCAAAGAATTCGTGATTTTGTCCATTTTTCAAAACACATATGACATGTAAATTTCAAACAGCCAGTAAACAATGAATAAACTGACAAATAGATTTAACAATTAACAAGTGTTCAAATGAAATATGAATCTTATGATACACAAACAATTTTATTTTTACCGCTAATTTATAGATGTCACTCCACAAACTTCTCAACAGACCCTCGTATATATTAGGTAAAGAGCATATTAAATACAAAACAGGAATTTTATACTTTGCAAATATTTTTACCGAGATTACTATTGAAACCACTATATACAGTTTTCAACTCAATCTGATTTGACTTACATTAATTACAGACAGCACAGAATTTACTGATTAATAAAACAAATTTTGTTCTGTAATTTTTGAAATCAAACTCTTGAAAGATAGGTAAGGCCATCCATTTCTTATGAATTAAACATTTTCCTTCAAACATAAGTGCAAGTGAGCCAAACGGCTTTGCTTTCAGTATAATCCAGTACACACAATCTGTAGATACTCCGGCACAAAATGTATCCTGCAAAATATGAACGAGAGCGACCGATCTTCCTCTGAGATTCGCTGAGCCAGCGATAACTGGACTTGTGTATTCATTAGTGTGTGAGTGTTAAGCTGTGAAGTATTGTTCTGTAATTAATTATTAAATGAATATTGATTTTATCTGTAAGGTTTGATCCAGGACTTCGTTTAATGTACTTCGGCAGAGAACAATGGGCAAATACAAATAACAAAATGCATATATCAAGAAAATTATAACATTATTTATTTTCTTTTGATAACATGAAACATCATGAAAACCTTTATTTCGCCTTAAGGCGTAAAACTGATCAACAATAACTATTACCTCAACATAAATTACGTATATTAAAAATTACGCAAACTCAACATTTCTTATTTTCATATTTTTCATTCGCCATGCACACTTTCATACTTCTACATTTCTTTTTATTGAGCTCAATTTAAAAACTGCCAGTATTTAATTATTACTTCCCTAGATTATGATGCGTAGAAATCCGCCACATGGGATGTATCCTTGGGCGTGCACTGTTTCGTTGTTTTCACTTTTTACATCTGACGGCCGAACTGTCAATTTATTCCTAATATTTTTACTGATCACTGATTATTTACATGATTTATATTTACGTTCCAATATTAGTTATACTTTCACATTTTATGATTTGCGGTTTATGCGGGTGCCCGCGATTGCTGCTGCACAGCGCAAAGGATGATCGTCGACTGACTTTCAATGTTAAAATTTCCGTTCGTGTCATCTCGGAAACCAGTTCATCCCACTCCCTGCCATACGTCTCGTTTCTATTTCGCTTCTTATATTCACGAATTCGTTATTCATGTCTCCTAATTTCTCGTCTTGTTTGTCAAGTTTATTATTTATTTCATTTATCTCTGACTTGATTTCAGTTTTAAATTCATTCAAACTCGTGTTCAAATTATCATTATTCTTACTTTGTTGGTCAAACTTATTATTCATCTCTGACTTGATTTAAGTTTTAAATTTATTCAAACTCGTATTCAAATTATCATTTTCTGACTTCATTTCAGTTTTCATTCCTGACACCATTTCCATAATCACTGTTAATTGCTTAAATATATCTACATTATTGCTTTTACTGCTCTCGGTTTCTATCGTTTCAATTATATTTGCTATTTCGCTTATGCTCTCATTAACATTTTCGTTTGTCGTTACTAAATCGTCTTGTGTAACGTCCAAGATGGATCCCACCTCTATATTCTCGCATAAATTTGCATTTGCATTCTTCTCTGCCATTTCAACTAAATTGTAAACTTTCAACTTTAATTTACAATGTCCCTGTAAATTCGGGCGCCAACTGAAGTATTATTCAGTAATTAATTATTAAATGAATATTGATTTTATCTGTAAGGTTTGATCCAGGACTTCGTTTAGTGTACTTCGGCAGAGAACAATGGGCAAATACAAATAACAAAATGCGTATATCAAGAAAATTATAACATTATTTATTTTCTTTTGATAACATGAAACAGATCATGAAAACCTTTATTTCGCCTTAAGGCGTAAAACTGATCAACAATAACTATTACCTCAACATAAATTACGTATATTAAAAATTACGCAAACTCAACAGTTCTAAATTTCTTTTTATTGAGCTCAATTTAAAAATTGCCATTATTTAATTATTACTTCCCTTGATTATGATGCTCAGAAATCCACCACATGGGATGTATCCTCGGGCGTGCACTGTTTCATTGTTTTCACTTTTTACATCTTACGGCCGAACTGTCAGTTTATTCCCAATCTTTTTACTGATCACTGATTATTTACATGATTTATATTTACGTTCCAATATTAGTTAAACTTTCACATTTTATGATTTGCGGTTTATGCGGGCGCCCGCGATTGCTGCTGCACAGCGCAAAGGATGATCGTCGACTGACTTTCAATGTTAAAATTTCCTTTTGTGTCGTCTCGGAAACCAGTTCATCCCACTCCCCGCCATATGTCTCGTCCTCAGTATTGGAAAATTGCGTTGGACTTAATATCACCTTTTTAACTTGCCACGAACTGATTTTCGTCAACAGCATACTAGCGGCGTTAGTCACTGGCTATAAATAAACTTTTGTTATGCTTCATAACCATATATGGTCATGAAACTCTCACTGGCAATCGCCTCACCTTATGGGGGCCTCATCTTCACTTGTTAAGGTATTTATAAAAATTAAAAAATAGTATTTATCTAAATTTAGACCCATTACAGCTGGCAGAGTCAATATGTGTGGGGGAGAAATGGAAGGCAGAGTTGGCTCATAGCACTGACTTTAGGAACTGGTAAACTCTTTGTACTCTTGAAGTGTTGCTGTATTGTATGCTTACTTTACTTTACCTGATACAGAGCTAACAGCTGACTGCCTTGAGGTCCTACAGCAATTAATTAGTTGTGTTATGGAGGCCAGTGAAAATAATGGATTGACACTAAATGTTGGTAAAACAGAGTTCATGATTGTATCGAAGACACAACATAGGCAGCGGACCAACTTAGTCTTTTATGGGTGAACACATGCAAAGAGTGGAAAAATGTAAGTATCTGGGAACTTCAGTTAATTAAAAAAAAAAAGATAATACAGACGAGATAAAATCAAGAATACGACAGGTGAGGAGCGACTTCAGTCAAACGAAGCAAGTTCTGTCCAGCTGAGACCTTAGTCTGAATCTCAGAATCAGATTGTTGACATGTTGTGTGTTTTCAATGTTTTTTTTTATGGTTTGGAAGGCTGGACTTTAAAGAAATACTGCCGAGAAGAAACTAAAGTCATTAGAAATGTGGGACTACAGAAGGATCTTGAGAATTACTTGGAGGGACGGGGTCACAAATGACAAGGTACTGAGAAGAATGAGGAAGAAAATGTAAGTAATGAATTTTGTATAAAAGTACGGAAATTCTAATACCTAAGGTATGAAGTCAGCGGAGGAAAACATCAACTTCTACAGTTAATAATACAAGGAAAAATACAAGGCAAAAGAAGTTGGGACAGAAGGCGTATTCCTGGTTGCATAAACTAAGAGAATAGTTCCAGTATACCTCAACCGGTATATTTAGAGCAGCTGCACCTAAAATCCAGAAGATCGCTGTGATGGTGCCAACCTTTATACAAGAGACGGCAGTTAAAGAAGAGGACATTTGTTTCATTCTATTCGCACAGATTTTACTTCCATATTCCATAAGGAAATGGAAGTATGCTGATCGCGAAAAAAATCGTGTTTGAGGTAAGGACTGATTCTGATTGTACTGCCCTCAAAACATGAAAAGTTATTTTCTGAAAAGTGTCTGTGTGTAGAATTTTCTCTATTGCGAACGATAACTGCCGCAAATTCAAACAGAATCAAATAATTTTTTGCATATGTGTCCGAGCTGTAGAGGACTCAAGGCCTATTGATTTTGGTGAAGATATTGGTTAAGGGGGAGGGGTAGTTTACCTGCAAAGTTTTATATTTTAACAAGAGTAAAGTACTTAAAAATTCATTTAAACATTGGTAATTGCTAAAAATTAAATAATTTTGTTGGCAGGCAATCAGGTTGTTTGGTTAGGAGGGAGGGGTAGTTTACCTGCATTGTTTTGTGCTTTATCAATAGTAAAGTACTTAATTTTAATAAATAAGTGCCCTGTAAATAAAGTCATATTAATCCACTGTAAAATGGTAAATGAGATAATTCTAATGGAGTGTGTATTTGAAGGGGAAGGGGTGATTTTTTGAAAAATTGCTTTCCTGAAATCAAGTAAAGTATGAATATTTAATTTTGAAGGATAAGATACCATAGAAATTACATATGATAAAACTATTACTCTATGAAAGTGTAAATATCATTAATGGTGGGGATTGGTTGAGGAGGAGGGATGATTATCTGCATAGTTCAGTTTCTTTATAAGAATAAAGAACCTAATTTTTATAAATAGTGTGACTCGAAAATAACAGTATATTAAACGACTACCCCATAATAACAAAAATATCTATAAATAGTGAAAATAGTTTGAGGGTGGGCGATATTTTTTTTAGAAATTATCGAACCGAATTCAAGTAAATGATTTTAAATATAAATCTTAGAACATGGAAGTCATGTATGGTTCTCCATAACGAAATTTTCAATATTTTTTGCTCTCAACATGTAAATAAATAATTAATATTTATCCCTGCCTTCGTTTGCTTAACATACCTTCTTTGTGATATTCTGCTTTTTCCGTTACATCGTGTGACACACTGGTGACTTCTTTATGACCATCCTTTATCAGATTTACTTCTGGTCGAGGCTGCTGAGCTATGTATTTCTCCCCTTTATTGAGCAGTATCGAGTCTGCATTCTTGAACAGCTTACGTTCTTCGTTATACTCGCTACAGCAGTGGAGGGCTCCAGGATCCAGTGGGTGAGCCTCTAAAACACGACACACAATAACTCTTAAATATTATTGCTTATTTTTCTATTAATAAAAAAATATTATTATTAATAATAAAACTTTTCACAAGCTTCAGAAAATGTATGGCCCCCCAAGAAAACTGAAGATGGGTACAGGCATAGACTCAAAGAAGAGTTGTACAGGGAACTGGAAATGGCTTTCCGAAGGAAAAGACTGAGACTCCTTGGACATATGGTTCGTATGGATCGGTCCAGATTAAATAAACAAATTTTCAAATATATTTGGCAACTTTCTAGTCTGAATGGATGCACCAAACAACTCAAGGAGGAAATGATGAAACTTTGAACGACTGTGTGGATAGAAATACATACAGAAACAAAATTCAAAATCTTGAGGTTCTCTGCAGTAAGAAGAAGACGAGAAAGGGGTGGACAGTGGAAAGAAAGGCGGCACATAGTGTGCAAATGAGGGCCTTCTGGTAGGAGAAGAAAAGGAAATTATATTCGCATGGTCCACGGCTGGCCTGTTCGTGTAAAAAAAAACTTTTTACAACAATATATTTTATTTTGTAAATTATATATGTTTTGCTAGTAATCCAACTATCATTTCAATATAATCCAATGTATATCTGATGATGATAGATGGATTACTATCGAAACATATGTAATTCATCATCTTCAAAGATTAAACCAAGGATGGTTTGTTCCGGTCTCAAACAGGCAAAGATTAGAGCTGGTCACTCCACCGCTTCCTCTGACATACCATGTAACGGTACGAAATTGTAGGGCCAAGATAACATTTTAAAATTATATTCTCCATGCAGTCATTGTTCACCCTTGTAGAACCCCGAGTTAGTCAACCAGATAGGCTGTGTTTATTACAGAATAAAACGTCTATGTTTTGTCTCCGTACTCAAGCAACGTAGACCGACTGTGAAATAACACCTAACTTCGCATCAGCCGTGAATCACGAAAGAAAGTAATGTAACTGCACATTGCGCCAGGCGGCAAAATATTGCTAAATCCTATGCCTAAGTTATAGCGCTCTTTTAACAACACCAATGGGAGAGCAGACTCAAGATCACGTGACCAGCTCTGTATGCTCAGCTTTAGCGAACTAACGCCAGTTCCATTGCAACTCACGGCTGAGCGGCCAGACAATCAGCAGACAGTTACCAGAACAAAAACGGTAGCCTCGGACTAGTTCTTGGTAGGCCGAAAAATACAAAAGTAGGCCTACCAAGTAATATAAAATGTACAAACAGTAAAGTGACGAGCAAATGGCGTAAGGTAATAATAAACTGTGTTTGGAGTGGAGAGTGATTAGTGACAACAGTTCCGGACAATATCGTGTACAACGTTTGGATATTACACAAATAGGTAACAAGTGTAAAGACAGTTTCATTTGGCCAAAACATTATAATTAATAAAGAGCTCATTAATTAAATAGGAAGTTTTAAAAATAAATGTAAATTGAGTGAGTGTGTGTATGGGTTATAAAAAGTACTGGCTCAACTAGAAAGATGTAGTAGTAGTCTATACAAAATTATTGGACTAACATAAGTCTAACATTTTAAAACATTTTAAATATAAAGAAAACATAATAATCAATGATAGAGCAACTGGTAAAAATTAAAAGGTTCATTCTTCTATAAACATGTGTTAGTGTAGTTATTTCGCCGTAAACCATTTCCTAGTTTTCTGTGTTGACAACTCGTCTAACGAAATTTGGGATTTTCTGAGTTTTAAGGGTGGTCAGATAGCGGGATTATGTTACGATTTTTATAAGGGCAAGAGTGTTCAAAGTTTACATGTAAACTAAAAAACATGTTGGCGACCTGGGTAATTTAATAAGGTAAGTTTTATGGGGACCATGACGGTAAGTAAAATTCTGGCAGCGGTAAGTATTGTTTTATGATGAGTGTATTATTAATTAAAAGGGTAGAAGGCGAGGTACCTTTACAATGGCGACCCTGCCAGGATGTTCGTATATAAAGATTATAGGAGCTAGACCTGTTTTAAAGCACAGAAAGTAGGATTTGGTAACGGCGTATTTGTAAAATTAATCGTATATAATTACGTTGTGGAAATTAGGTTATGTTTTGGTAGCGTAAATACCAAATAAATATAAAATGTGGTTTATAAATAAATTTTGAAGTACGAGTATAAATATGGGTGAAGTAGGTGAAATGACCGACGAGGGGTGGGGTAAGATAACAAATGATAAAGGTAAGATTGTTGAAGTAATAGGGGTAGAAAATAAGGCAGTGAATAGGCCTAGTGATAAGGATGAGAGTGTGGTGGTGGTGAATACAGATAGAGAGACGGACCAAGTTAACAAGAATAAAGTCGAGCAGGTGGAAGATAATGAGGTAAGTAATAAATTGAGTGAATCTGATTATAAAATGATAATGGATATGTTGCGAACGATTGATAAAAAAATGGATAAACTTATTGATAATATGGATAAACGAGACGAGAAGTGGAAACGAGAGGCAGATAAATTAAAGGAGAGTACAGGAGTTGAATTAAAACAGGTAAGTGAGAATAACGTTGTTAATGATAGTGAGGGAATAATTGACCGGGTGAGTGATAATGATAATTCCCATAATGAATTAATAAATAACAGTGAAAAAATAGTGGGAGAGGTAGTGTTGACTAGGGAAGATAATGATGGTAATTACAATTCTGAGGTAAGTGGTAGTACTACCAGTAATTATAATGATGAAATAACATTAAATAAGAATAATGATTATATAGCTGAAAGTGGGGTATCTAAGAATGATACGGTAAGTAACAGTGGTGAAATTAAAAACGTGGTGTTAGAGTGTAAGGTTGTGAGCAGAGAAAGTGTTGATGAGGTTATAAGTGTGTGTGTAGAGAGGTTAAATGGGCAAAGGGCAGATGTTCCCCAAGTTTATGGTGAAACAGAGTTTTCACAGGTGTTTAATGAGGACAGAGTTTCCTCCGGTATTTGTATAGAAGACAAGGTGTCATCAGATGGTCCCCGTATTTTTTGTGATTTGACTGGTAAAGCCAGTAGAGGTAATAAATATTTAATGGTGTCCTTTGCATGGAATGGGAGAGTTCAGTATGGTTATGAGAGGTGTTGCAATGAAAGAGAGAGAGAAATAAAAATTTTTGAGATTAATAGAGGTTATGAAATGTTGGTGCAGGTGTTAAGATATTGAGAGAGATGAAGAAAGGGAATTGCATTATGAAACAGAGAGAGAGGAATATTTGAATAAAACTGTTATAAATGATAAAATAACTGACTTGATGTTGAGAAAAAATACTTACGGAGACTTTATAAAAAATACTGATGTCGACTCGATTTAAGATAAGATAATTTTGAGGGTTAGTCCTATAGATTATTATTTTGGTATAATGGAAAAAGTAAAATTTTATGGCCATTACACAGAAAATAGCCATATGATGTATGTAAATAAAATTGACAAATGTTATACAAAAATAAGACTATTATACGATGATGGAGGTTGATTTAAACAAACAGTGTATGGACATTTTAAATACTTTAGTATATGGTAACGACTTGGCTGAATCAGGTATGGAAGTGTGACAAATAATAATTAGATATGACGAAAATTTGTAAATAAATGTATTGTGTTAATATTATTTTGCTGCAATGTACAGTATAGCTTATAGGTAACGTATGTTTGTAATAAGAACAAATGGCATAATAATATTTAAGTCTATTTTGTATGATGTGTGTATATTAAAAATGTTTTAAATAATATAATTACAGCCAAACTTTTTTGAGTGGAGGTTATTACATAATTGTCAAGTTAAACAAATAATTTAAAAAGGTTAATTTTATTAATGAAGCAAAATTAATTTTGGTTTGAATTGTAATAAATAGAAATTGACAAATATGTTAACATTAAAAGATTTGTGGAAATTAAAAGTATAGGTATTAGGGTGATGTAATTTTGAGTGTTGAAACTGAGAGTGTTTATAACACCAGTCTGGCAGACTACTGTTTCTGTAAACAGGTGTGTTGTATGTTTTGACTAATGTTTACAGCCAGAGGTGTTGAAGCTGAGTTGATAATAACAAAAATGTTGTAGTCTGCTGAATCATTGCCAGTAGGAAAATCCTATTATGAAATAAAAAAAAAAATACCAGATATGAAGAAATGAAGGTAAATTTTTTGAATAATGTATGGAATATTTTTATGTCAGATCATTTTGAAAAATGTAATTAATTTTGAAATTGTTAATTAAAAACAATATGAATTAAATTTAATGAAAGGTAATTAAATGAATTAAACAGATAATTTTTGATAAGGACTTCGAATCTATTTTGATCTGAATTTTGATTGTAAAATAAATAATTGATAAAAAACATAATGATTAAAATATGTATTTAAATTAAAAAACTGAAAGAACGTTAAAGCTGGGATAGTGTTTGGAAAATAAGATGCGTATATTACTGTCCATATAGACTTTTCATATGTCATGAATTTTTTATCCTATACATATATAGTAGTTAAGGATACCTTGTATAATCTATGTATTATTTTGGAGGGCAATATTGAACGGGGTATATTATTCAATTTAACTGGAATTTATGTATACTACTGTAAACCTATAGTGTTTTATTAAAACAATTTTTTTAGGGTCTATAATATAAAATGAGCCAGTACGTTGTCAATGAACCAGTACGGCTAAGAGGAAACAAATCAGTTGTGGGATATGGAGGGATGGAAAGCCGTTTGTCGATTTTTTAATTAAACGTTTCAAAGTCAGGCGATACTGTGGCGGGTATCTGTCCGAGATTATGGTGTTGGGATCTCGAACAGAGAAGTCCAGTAAGATTGGATGGGTGCTGCCGCAGTCGCCAGACTAGGGGGGTAAGAACCCACAATGTTAGTAGAGTGTTCAGGGGGGTTGCGGCGCCATATCCTCACTGATCCTCTTAGGGTTTAGGCAATAAGAGTTTGAACGCTTCGGCCTTCAACCTCTTATTGGGGGGGTATTGTAACGGTACGAAATTGTAGGGCCAAGATAACATTTTAAAATTATATTCTCCATGCAGTCATTGTTCACCCTTGTAGAACCCCGAGTTAGTCAACCAGATAGGCTGTGTTTATTACAGAATAAAACGTCTATGTTTTATCTCCGTACTCAACCAACGTAGACCGATTGTGAAATAACACCTAACTTCGCATCAGCCGTGAATCACGAAAGAAAGTAATGTAACTGCACATTGCGCCAGGCGGCAAAATATTGCTAAATCCTATGCCTAAGTTATAGCGCTCTTTTAACAACACCAATGGGAGAGCAGACTCAAGATCATGTGACCAGCTCTGTATGCTCAGCTTTAGCGAACTAACGCCAGTTCCATTGCAACTCACGGCTGAGCGGCCAGACAATCAGCAGACAGTTACCAGAGCAAAAACGGTAGCCTCGGACTAGTTCTTGGTAGGCCGAAAAATACAAAAGTAGGCCTACCAAGTAATATAAAATGTACAAACAGTAAAGTGACGAGCAAATGGCGTAAGGTAATAATAAACTGTGTTTGGAGTGGAGAGTGATTAGTGACAACAGTTCCGGACAATATCGTGTACAACGTTTGGATATTACACAAATAGGTAACAAGTGTAAAGACAGTTTCATTTGGCCAAAACATTATAATTAATAAAGAGCTCATTAATTAAATAGGAAGTTTTAAAAATAAATGTAAATTGAGTGAGTGTGTGTATGGGTTATAAAAAGTACCGGCTCAACTAGAAAGATGTAGTAGTAGTCTATACAAAATTATTGGACTAACATAAGTCTAACATTTTAAAACATTTTAAATATAAAGAAAACATAATAATCAATGATAGAGCAACTGGTAAAAATTAAAAGGTTCATTCTTCTATAAACATGTGTTAGTGTAGTTATTTCGCCGTAAACCATTTCCTAGTTTTCTGTGTTGACAACTTGTCTAACGAAATTTGGGATTTTCTGAGTTTTAAGGGTGGTCAGATAGCGGGATTATGTTACGATTTTTATAATGGCAAGAGTGTTCAAAGTTTACATGTAAAACTAAAAAACATGTTGGCGACCTGGGTAATTTAATAAGGTAAGTTTTATGGGGACTATGACGGTAAGTAAAATTCTGGCAGCGGTAAGTATTGTTTTATGATGAGTGTATTATTAATTAAAAGGGTAGAAGGCGAGGTACCTTTACAACCACACCTCTCCTTTTGTACAGTACATATGTACGGTGGTCACTCCAGCGCTTCCTCTGACGTACCACACCTCTCCTTTTGTAAAGTACTTTACAAATTAAAATATATTCTTGTAAAAAGTTTTATTATTAATAATAATATAAAACATATAACAAGAACAACTTTAGCATTTATGAATATAATAAAAGAATGTAACATTTCAACATACCAGTATAAAAAATCCAACATGCTAGTAAAAAAATATACATTAGCATTGGAATACAATGTGGTACTGTGCAATACTCTACTCTAAAACCACTCAACTGTTCACTGCTTATTGAGGAGAAACTGAATTGGACACCATTAGGAGAGAACAGTGGAATGAGAGAGGAAAAGAGAAGGTGAGGGTAGAAATTGTTATGGAAACAAGAGGAAAAGCCTCTTATGAAAATGTCTGTAGAGAAACGTTAAACGCAAGGTCTGATAATAAAATTTCATGAATTTGCTGAGCTGCAATAAAAATTATCATCTTGTTATTTGAATCAGCAGTCTCTGTAATTCCAACTTTGTAATGTTTACTTGATGAACTGGTGCTTGTCATGTTCTGGACGAAGCTTTTCAGTGTTTCCACCATTTTCAAGTCCTAAACCACAACAAAAAATATCCTGCTTGAACCAACATATATACCCGTGAATCCCCTTCGAAACAATATGTTTACGAGTTGACCTGCCGTGAAGGCGGATTCATGGGTATATATACAGGTTCCAGTGGGATATTTTTTGTCATGGTTTAGGACTTGAAAATGGTGGAAACACTGAAAGGCTTCATCTGGAACATGACAAGTAGCAGTTCAGCAAGTAAACATGCAAAGTTGGAATACAATTTCTGTGCACCTCATTACTGAATACTGTACCCAATCCTACAGTCTGTTTAAAATAATAATAATAATAATAATAAGGGGGATAAAATATTTCCCCCACTCTTGACTGATCAAATTGTATGGGGCCATGAAATATTTAAAAATAAATGTTTCGTTATAGAAATATATATTTCTAAATAAGGATATATTTTCTGGCTTTTCCTATAACAATTTTGTGAGTACTACTTATAGAATAATGATTTACCAGTGTTAAATATATAACCTCCAGCGTCGAGAATGCATTCTTTACCAGTCGGCAAGGTGTGTATTGTGCCGTGTTGCCCTTTGTTGTGTATGAAATTGTCGGGATCGAACAGCAGGTACAAATACTTTGTAGTTTCAGCCAAGAAAAACGACTCCATTCTGTTCTCCTGACCATGATCCCTTGTATCCTTGATCTGTGCAACACAAACAAACATATTACTTTCACATTCTACAGTTATATGCAGACGGAGTGTGAGTATAGCTCAGGCTACAGGTTGACTCTTATTACTATTCACATTACGTGATACTTTGGTTACCATCAGACAAAATGCTTCACTATCCAGCATTATCACATACAGTACTATACAGGGTGCGTCAGCTAAATCCGGACAAAACAAACAGTTTATTAAAACAATAATAGAACAATAATATTTAATCATTTATTATTTATATAAAACAATAATATTTATTCGATATAACCCCCATTTGCTGTGATCACTGCCTCAATCCTTATTCTGAAGTGCGAGCATGCTCTCTTCAACTGCTCCTTGTCTAAATCCGTGAATGCTGCCTCAATACTGGCCTGAAGGGTTGCTACGTTGGGGTGCCTGGACTTGTTAGACACCCTTTCCATAACGCCCCAAACATAATAATCAAGGGGTTTAAATCAGGACTATTGGGAGGCTAGAATTCCTTAGACCAGAATGCATCCACGTTATCGGAAAGCCAGTTCTGCACTAAATGGCTTGTGTGAGCAGGTGCACCGTCCTGTTGAAAGATGTACGGTCTCTCGGAGGCCTCAGTTTCCATCCATGGCTTCACTACAGTTCGCAGAATCTGGAGGTAAACGTCCATCATTTTGGTTTCTCCCTTTTTAAAGAAATGTGGCAGCATGACGTCACCCTCACTGGAGAAGACGCTTAAGACGTGAACACTGGTCAGAAACTTCGTCCTGGCAACTACAGGGACATCCTCGGGATCATGCGCGAGCCAACGGTCGTTTCTTCGGTTCACTTTTGCATCAACAGTAAAAATATTTTCATCAGAAAAAACCTGAGGCGACCCGCAGCTTCGTGCTTCAATGAACAAAGAATCAAATTGTAGCGGGCTACTCTCTTGACCTTGGCAGCCTCAGACAGCATTTGCCGTACCTTGAGCACATAAGACGTGTATCTCAGGTCCTTTTCTGCGATTCAACCCATGGTGGCCTCACTCACCCCAAGTGTGGTGGACAATTTACGAAGCGGCACCCCTGGGTCTTCTGAAATAAGCTCTTGAGCCCTTTGGACGACATTTGGGGCCCTAGCAGTCTTCTCTCTTGAATGGCTTTGCCTTGCAGGGTTCGCAGAACCTTCTTTGGACTTCTCCGCACCTGCATACTTTTGCGCGATGTCATAAGCGGTCGATTGTGGGTACCTGAAGAAGCGAATAATTTCGGTCGTCGAACGCCCGGCGTGAAGCGATTCAATTACTGCCACTCGTCGATTATATTCTGCACTCGATCTCACAGACTCACCCATTTTGAGGTTATGCACGTCTTACACATACAGCTGGCTTACCTAAACGCCAACAATCGACTACTGCTAAAGACAAATGTGGCGGGAAATTCAAATTGAATTTAGTCTGGATTTAGCTGACGCACCCTGTATCGTTTCTATAGAACTATATATAGTTTTCATACACCTAATGTGACTGTTTCATTCACAGAATCAATTTGTAAACAACTGATGTGGTTCTGAAGTGCAATTCTGGTGTTATCACCAGTCTTTTTGAGTTTTTACTTTTTGTAAAATAACACGTGAAATACTGAAAAAAATTGGACATTCCATTTATATTGAATGATTTATTGAAGAATTTTGAATCAGAACCACACACGTTGCAGACAAAAGTTTACATACAATTTTATATTTTTTAAATGATCAACCATTTTAAAAAACACTAATTTTATTTTTAAATTTATATCTCATATATATGTGTACTTCATATATGTGAACAATATCTGACCATTTTGAATATTACGGGAACCGACTGTATTGTAACTTGGTAGCCAATCAGTTATGAGTTTTTGCGACATGTGTGAATTCAATCATATTGGACTATTCAGTTCGCTGTAAGACTCTATGGTATAAACACACATTGTCTATAACTGTTCTATCATAATGTATGAATGTCAGCGTAAATGTGTATTAAACTTTTTGTGAAACTTGAATGGTCTGTGGAACTACCACCAGAAAGAATAAGAAGGATTTTGGATAGGGCTCCAATAGTGATATAGAGTTACAATATGGTACACACGCTTTAATGATGGCCAGGAATCTGTTGAAAGTGATTCACGTACTTGGCGGCTTTTAACCTGCAGAACACCAAAAAATGTTAAGCGTGTGTGGGTTGGAATAAACAGAAGTCACTGGCTGACAGTGCAAGGATTAGAAGACTGGGGATGCTGCAAAACTGAAGTTACACAAGATTTGCCGATACCGCTAGCAGTGACCCAGGCTTCCTCCAAAAAGTCATAATTAGAGATGAATTGTGAGTTTGTGACTAAAAGCCCAATCTTCCCAAGGTAGAAGTAAATTATGAACACGAGAAATACAGACTACTGTCTCAGCAGCGGCTTTGCTACCGAGCAAGGAATGTGATGATGTATGCCCATTCCACTGCACGCATCACTGTAATACTACACATTTAAAATACATGTAACACAGTTTTGGAGTAACTTGACTGTCTCACACACGCTATTTCTTGTAGCGCATAAGAAAACTTACTTTAACAAAATATTCAATAAATTATACTGAGATATAATGTACAAACGCTCAATCTAATATGCTCACAACATTACAATTAAATACGTCTTCTGAATGTCTGAACAACAATGTTTACAGAACCAGTAATACCCCACCAACACAAGCACACACTATCATTCAGTAGACGCAGTCGCTCAGGCATCTCGGCGGCACCAAAACTGATGTGCGTACAGTACATGTGTTTGTTTACACAATAAAGTTTCGCAGCTAACTGAACAATCCAATACATTAATGAATTGTTCACACATGCATCACAAGGTCCCATCTCGTAGCCTACCCACTTAAAATGTGTTGCACAACTGGTTTCCATAATGGTCAGATTCGTTCAGTTAGACCTTGAATATATGTGTATGTGAGCACCAAGAAAATATGCAAAATCAGCATAGAGTAGTCTGTAAGGACCATACAGGAAACTGCATGCCAAGACATGAAGTGTTACAAGAATTCCACTAAATTCTTTAATGTTAGTTAATAAACAGTCATTTAGGGAGAAAACTAACAAACCTTTGTTTAAGGACTCAACAGTAAAAAACTGCTGTTCAAAACAGAATGGGACTCACCGTAGCAAAACCGCACGGAGTGTAGGCACTGTGTTGGATGCTTCGTAAAATGTCGACACCGATGTCGAGCAGGAACGGATCACCAGTCGCGCGGTACAGATACATTGCAGACTCTACTAGTTCCGGCCGCAGTGGGTAGCTTTCCCTGTTGGCTCCGACTTGGCCCTGTGGTATGTTGTAAAATTCTGGTGTAAAGCCGTACTGCTTCCACACCTGGTGGTAATTGTGCATTGATTTCATTCCAGCATTCACATCTCCTGCACACCACGCACAAATTATAATGTCTTTAATGTTTTATAACAAGCATTTTAATAGAGGGTTGGTGACTAGAGGCAAACCTAGGGGGGATATGGGAGATATACCCCCGAAATCTGAAAAATTTTAAAAAAGGTTGGAGCAAAAAATTTAAAACTGGTTGTGTGTTTTTTGAAATGTAATCAATTGGCCTCCACGTTTTGTCAATTAAAAATATTACTATTTACGTCAATGACAAGTTTAAAAATAATCTACAATATAGGCCTTATACTCAATAAGAAATATGCTATAACAGATTTTTAAAGGAATGGTGAAAAATGAAAAGAAGTCGACTTGAAAGAGAGTAGGAGGACACGATTTTCCGCTGGTTACACGCATCTTGGTTTGTTGTAATACTTAACTCTAAGGAACAAAATATTGTAAAATTAAACATATGTTCATTTAAAATGTTTTGTGTTCTTGTATGTGTTAACTCTCACTTTCTTAATTTTAATGTTCTCTTTAAAGTATTTATATTACACAGAAAGGTATTATTAGACTTCTAAAACAAACTGGAACCCTACAACCCTACCTGATGCATGTTTTTAATTGATTTTAACGGAATTAGTGAATTACAGCTATTATTTGCCAATTAGTTGTGATTTGTTGGTACGATTTTCATTATAATATGAGAAAAAACAATACTCTTTAAGACAGAGATATGTGATTTAATTACCTTTTATCCGTCAGTGACTTCGTTCTAGCGTTTTTTATATAGACGCGTTTCATGACATGTGTCACATCTTCAGTAATCCTCGTCAAAAGTTAAAATTCACATAAAACACATAAAAACACATTTGCACATATTTACAAAATTACAATAACGACACACACACATAACACGATGTAACTTCTGCTTCGTTGGACTGGTCCGACCGCGCGTGTAGTTGCCGAGCCACTAATTGAACTAAGTCAACCCTTATCACCAGTCATTACCGTCATGCGCGATTATATTTAGGGCTGTATCATATAGTGAGTGAGAATGAAACTTTAATTGTTCGTTTAGTATACTGTTATTGTTGATATATTCTTGTCTTTAAATGATTTATAAATCTCAAACTCCTCGAGAGCGTCCATTAACCTACCCTTACCGCATACATGGATTGCTTTGAAATTGGTATTGAAATCTGTGTAATTATGGTTATGCATCATTAGATGGCGCGCATAATTAGATTTGGTCTTGTCTAAATCATTCCTTGGTAGATGTTCTTTGTATCTTTTCAAGAAAGACCTGCCAGTTTGACCCAGATAGAAACAATCACAATCATCACATGACATCCTGAAAACACCTGTTTTCTCTTCTAACGGGAATGGTTGTTTTATGCGTAACAAATTAGATATATTATTATTTGTTTTAAACGCGACTTTTATATTGAATTTAGAGAACACATTGGATATAATGTTAGGTAAAAGGCTACCGTACACTGTCGTTATATACTTTTTATTATTATTTTTATTATTGTTAACTTTATTATCATCGATGGTATTATGGTGGGATCTAGTTTTATATAGGTGTCGCTTAAAAAAAGATAAAACAAAATAAAAAAAGAGATATGTGGTTGAACCCCCCCACATGATGTGCTGGAAGATCTAAGAACAATGGATGTGAGGATTTACACTGAAATGGCAATGGACAGGAGACACTGGGGAAGACTGGTGTTGGAAGCCAGGACTGTAGTGATAAAAAAAAACATAATTATAGAAGTGCAGTGGAATAAGGCATAATCTTGCACCTGTGTTAGTTACACCTTTTCAACATGTGCTGGAAGCAAAATAATTTTTCCAAAGTTAAAAATATTTTGATAGTCTACCATCGGGCACCTCATATGGCAGATAGGGGAGTGCTCACCAGATATGGTGAGTACTGGGGAAAAAAAATACCCGGGGTGGACCAAAACTAGCAGCTGCTGCCTTGTAGTTGGATATTGGTTTATCAAAGGCTAAAGGAAGTAAACCTTGATTAACAATTGCCTGGTCCTCCAGGTTTGGGATTAATGCAATGAGCCAACTCCCCATTCATTGGAAAAAAGAAAATGTTAAGAAACTAAATAGATTGCAGCCGGATGGATTCAATACATGAGAATTCAATCATTTCTGTAATATTTGGTTCCAGAAAATATGTAAACATTGTACAGCTGGAATAATAAATAATAAAAATATTTTAATAATAACATTAAGACTGTACCTATAAGGCTGAGAACTCCAGGCCAGTAAGCTTCCAGTGACTGGAACACAGGCAGTGTGACTTGCCCCTTCTGCATGGACACCCACAGGTACCAGTCATTGCGTTTCAGGTACTTGTCAATCCCTGTACGCCCTTCGTTGAACATCGCCACTAGTTCGGGCCGCTGCAATAGCACAGCACCTTTGGCAAGGTATTCAAAATAGGAATCAATGCCAGCACCAATTCCAGAATCCTGTGCCGTCCATCGTCCTGTCATAACGTCTATGTGGTTGCCGTATAAACCAATCGACGAACGGTGGTTGTAAAGAACATGCAGGGCATTCAGTGCCACCTACAACAAAATTTTCAACTGTAAACAAGGTATTTGTGGTACGATTCATAGAAATCTTAGAAATAAAACAAGATACAGCACAAGGATTAAATTTTATAAGTCAATTGCAATACCCTCGTTGATTTATGCAAGTGAAGAGTGGGTCATGACAAAAAAGGAAAGTGGCAAGATTCAGAGTTCAGTTTCTTCGAAATACTTAAAATTATACATTGCAAGATAGAATAAGGAATGAAGATATCAGAGAAGAACTCAAAGTAAGGGACATAAATAAAATTATTTAAATTTACAAAAGACAATGGTGGGATCATCTGCAAAGGACGACAGAGGATCAATTGCCAAAAGCGGCACTTAACTATAAAGCCATTGGTAGAAGAGACGTGGGTCGTCTGTGGATGAGATGGGTGCTGGAACAGGTTTATATAACCTAATCCTTGAATACGAGAAGAAAAAGAAGAAGTAAACAAGGCTTAATGCCATACAAAAGATAACTGTCTCCTTCTTGATTACAACTACAATTTTTTGTGTTCAGTGCAGGAGAAAAAACACACACACATCTGAATTACTCAATAAACCAATGACTATTTTATTTCATTATAGCAAATATAAACTAAAAGGGTTTTTTTTATATTACTCTTTCAAAAATTTATTCTTTTGCTATATAATAATTCATCAACTTCTTAAATAATAGTAAGTAAAAATAATGTTTGTCATATGTACCATAACTGCTAGAAATTAGCAAGAACAGTGAAAAACAAAACAGTGAATGACCGATATAAAAAACTTAAACTCTCTGGAACTATTTAATTAATTAAATTTAATTTAATTTTTACTTCATTAAAAATTATGGTCTGAAATCAGTACAGTGGACATAATTTTAGTTTTGTAATTAACGTTAACAGCTGTTTAATTTAAGGTGTTTTACCACATCATGATAAGGAGCACTGGCTCACGTGTCACTGCATGTAGAAAAAGGTTTTGACAAAAAAAAAATAGCACCTTAACAATATCACAGTCACCACACATCTCTTTTCATATCTTCCAAGAACAAGAAAATATAAAATGTCAAAGTTTTTATTGTCATTGAAGGCACAAAAAAAATAAAATGGGTGAAAATCCCAACCATCAAAAGAGAATACCAGAAATGTTTACAAGACTAAAAAATAACTGTTGACAACATTGTGTACATTTACCCAATAGACAGATGCGTAATTATATTTTTAAGATCATATTTATATTTTTAAGATGATAATATAAATAAAGATATACAGGCTAAGGTGGACTGGACACATAGAGAGAATGGAGGAAGAACAGCCTACGAAACAGATTTTCTACCATAAACCAATGGGCAGTAGAAAAAGGGGAAGACCGTAAAGTAGATTTAAAGACTAGATAGAGGAGGACCTGGGAAAGCTGAACATAAGAAACTGGAAAACCAGGGCACACAACAGAGAGGAATGGAATCGATTCTTGGAGCAGGCCAAGACTACCAATGGGTTGTAGAGGCAAGGCTGATGATAACAATGAGTATAAATAAACACGTAGTTTATCAAGTAAACAAATTGCACAAACTTTTTAGTTAAACTTAATCTAAACTGTATTGCCCTGAAAACAATCAATGACTTATGAGCAATGATGAACAAAACTGGGTGATTAGCAAAAGGCGAATAAGACTGAAAATATATTTTTAGATACTATTTTTAGACACTCTTTGTCCAAAGATGGTAATTGGTCTGGATACTCTCTTAAAATAATCAGACAAGTGTGCATGAAAGTAGCTGCTTACCTCCTCATACACAGGGTCTCCTGTAAGCCGCGACAATGCACCAAACTCCACAATAAACGTGCCCACACCTGCTGTACACGTGACGCTGGTCTCCCCAGGAGGTACTCCATACCGCAGGTTCACTGTACCATACGGCATACCTGTGTCTGTATCAAATGCTGCTATCAATCGTTTGGCAACGTCCTCAGCCAGTCGGAGTAGTGGCCCGTTACACGGCCAGCCTGGTTCTAACTTCACACCTGCCCTATAGGAAATTTTATTTGAATTAATTACTCACAGAATTTGTTATTACGTATTCTTATTTTAATGTTACAAACCTAAATTACATGGACCAGTTTAATAAGATAATGGTGTCTGGAAAATAAGACACAACACTAAAATATAATTTTTATGAAACAGTCAAAGAAAACCTTTAATAATGTATAATTTAGTACTTACAAGTACACCTCTAGGTATTCCAGTCGGTGATTTTCTTAGTTTTTCATCTGAGATGCATTTTGGAACAGTTGTGTTCCATCTTCAATCGGAATCATTTAGTAAACTTACATATATAAAAAATTTCCACTCAGGTGAGCTTGTCGACACAGGTACATAAAACATAACACATAAAAACACAACACTTAAAAATTTTTAAAATAACGTTAACATTACAACAAAAACCGAATTCGAACGGACGATTTAAATAATCGTAGCTGGCCAGCATTTGATGCCCACATGTCACACGGAAGCCGACTAACGATAAATTACCCGACGCATGACCTTTGTGCGTACTCTTCGAGGTAATCTAATATTTTAAATGTAACCAAATCCATATAATCCTCTTGAAACAATATTAATTAATTGAAATACTATAATCTTACTCTTACCTTCGAATTTCGGGTCCAGGGTCGTTCAGACGAAACCAGCTACAGAAAGGATTATTTGGATTTGATATGAGCAATAATTTCGTTAACCCATTTTCTACTGTCTAAAATACATACTTATTTTATTTATCGAATATCGCACACTTCTTTACTTTCTACAAATGACAGGGTTTTTGTTAAACTTTATCTGAAACTACTATAATAATTAACATTACTAAGTACATATAAGAAAATTGAAAATGAACCAGTATATAACCACACACACAAACAATCTTTCTCTTTTTGTTAATATTTAAACAAACTCCCCTCTATTAGAGATCTCTGTTCCTTATTAAGGTATCTATAAAAGCAAATTTTATAATATAGTAATTAAACTTTAAAAGGTGGTACTCATCCTGATAATAGTTTCACTCCAATGCACACCCGTATTATTCACGTGTAATAACCGTGACACAAGTTCACTAGCTGACCGATATCGGAGTTCTCTCGCACTCACTCCACTGTTGGTACTGATTTTACGGTTTTTATTTCATGGTTCTTACTGATTTACTGATTAACATCTCACGTTCTAAAAGATGATCAAGTCGGCCGACATAACTTTTTACACTTAAATGTTGTTGTAGGCTGGCCGCGCTATATTATTTACGTACTTTTATTTAAATGTTTTCACATGTTATTAGATAGGCCGGATTTGTTTTAATGGCCTATCTTGTAAGCCCGAGGCCACTGTTTTTAAATTCACAAACTTTACTGTCTGATGCTGCTTACTACTGTTCACTCTCTGATGACAAACTGCAGACTGTTTCACAAGGACTGCTGCTTACTGGGCGGTTATGCAATTGTTTTGGCTAACAATGTGCATTGCTGGTTACTGGGGTACCTCACAGGTGAAAGTTAACAATTTGAAACTTGAACTGAATTAATATAAAGTAAAATTAAAACTGTGGTAGCCTACAATTCTGTACCGTTACAATACCCCCCCCCCCCCAATAAGAGATTGAAGGCCGAGGCGTTCAAACTCTTATTGCCTAAACCTAAGAGGATCAGTGAAGATATGGCGCCGCAACCCCCCTGAGCACTCTACTAAAATCATGGGTTCTTACCCCCCTAGTCTGGCGACTGTGGCAGCACCCATCCGACCTTACTGGACTTCTCTGTTCGAGATCCCAACACCATAAGCTCTGACAGATACCCGCCCCAGTATCGCCTGACTTTGAAACCTTCAATTAAAAAATCGACAAGCGGCCTTCCATCACTCCATATCCCACAACTGATTTGTTTCCTCTTAGCCGTACTGGTTCATTGACAACATACTGGCTCATTTTATATTATAGAATATATCTTAACCCTAGAACATAGTGTTAATAAAACAATATAGGTTTACAATGGTACACATAAATTCCAGTCAACTTGAATAATATTCCCCGTACAATATTGCCCGACCAAAATGACATATTAATTATGCAGGATTACATTAACTCATAGGAATCGTACCTAAAATACAAATTATGTCCTTACTTGCCTACTATATTTATATAGAATAAACAAAAAAAATTTTTTTTTTCTTTTACTACCCCCTTTTATCCCTTAACCCCTGATACCCGTTACATATTAATGTGTTCTGTGCTAGGCTTCTTGGCCTTTTCCAGCCTCATCCTAGCCGTAAACCACATCCCCCTCGTGACCTGCAACTGAGTCACCGCCCATCCACACTCACTATTTCCCCCCCTGGACTGTAGCGCCCAGTTGCTTTCACAAGGACTGATGCGGAAGGGGTGGACATTTTTTTCTTTTATTCCACCCCCATCCTTGCTTTGGCGTTACAATAAAATTCGGTATTTCACCTACTATTCTTGATTTATGCACCCCTAATGGACTACCACCCCTATCTGGGTGAAAATAGACCTGTTCCAAAATTAGGTAGGTTCCCCAAAAAATAACCCCCCCCTACTAAATCTAACAAACCACCGGGTTCACAAAATAAAACAAACCACAGGCCGGTTATATCAAGTAAAATTTATGATTTGCCACAATTAACTACTTTCACGGTCATGATCCGGTGAGGTCATGAACGCACATAGGTGGGGAATCTACAGTTAAACGTAAAATATAGATTGACATTAATAAAATTTATATGAACAGTAATACACACATCTTATTTTCCAAACACTATCTCAGCTTTAACGTTCTTTCAGTTTTTTTAATTTAAATACATATTTTAGTCATTATTACATTAAAAATCATCTTTTCTATTAATTTAATTACCAAATTAGTTTAATTTTATTTGATTAGTAATCTCAGAATTAATTACACTTTTCAAAATGATCCTACATAAATATTACCTACATTCCATCACATCAGATGTTTCTTTTATTTCATAATAGGATTTTCCTACCAGCAATGATTCAGCAGACTACAACATTTTTATTATTGTCACCAAGCATGACTGTAGACATTAGTCACAACATACAACACACCTGTTTACCTCAACAATAGTCTGCCAGACTTGTGTTATAAACACTCTCAGTTTCAACATTCATAGTTACATCATATACTGACATATATACTTCCTTCAACTTTTTGGTTTCTATAAGTCTTTTAGTTAACATATTTGTCAATTTCTATTTATTACAATTCAGATCAGATATAATTTTAATTCACCTTTCAGTTATTATTACTTTTTAATTACAGTTTTCATTTAATACCATTATACCAATTCATTTATATTATTGAATCAAACTCTTTTCACACCTGTAAGCATTTTATTCTATCTGATTGGTATTATGAACTTTATACTTACAGTACATTATCCACCTATTGACCTGAACACAAAATACACACCACACACTCACACCAATATCTCCATGTAACTTCTGAAACATTTAACAACAATGTTATTTCATATCAAACAAATTAACATTTATTTATTAATTAATATCAAATCTCATAAAACAATTTAACTCCATTAGAAAATTCAATTATATTAATCAGAATATTTAAACCTCTCAAATTATTTAATTAAATCAATTATTGAAAACACAACATTTTAATTACTTTCACCCGTTGCAATAACTACAACTCATTCATTATCTTCTTCCAAATTATTTTTGTTATTTGTTTAAGCTGCCAAATATTAATATTATTATTATCATCACAACAATTTCTGCTACCTACACACATTGTTTATCTAACATTTTATAATACATACAATTAAATTCACTACACATTTATTTACAATTCTTCCTCAGTATTTATTCAATTATATCATCCTTCAATGTCCAAGGTGGCGAGGTCAAAACCACAAAACAAAATTATTTATAATTGTCCATTAATTGTTTTATAGTCTATCCTCCATCGTCAAAGATTAATCTCTGTTTCAAATAACACTTTTCAATTTTATTGACACACATATTGTTATTTCGTGTGTCATAACCATAAACATCAAATTCCTTCGTTATATCATAATAATCATGAGTCCATTCAACATTAAGTATTTCTGTCAAGTCTCCAGTAGTAATTATTTCCAATATCGGGTCAGTTACTTTTTTATTATAAGTTAAATCATTCTTATTTAAATACACTTCCAACATTTCCTTCAACTCATCATAATCTCTCTTTAAATTATACAATTCTATCTCTTTATCAACACACAACTCTCTATCTAAATCTTTCTCATCATAACACCATATCACACTTTTAACCTTCCACACAGAGGGTACAACCTTATACAAAAATGGGACACCAATTAAATCTTCCATTAACACGGGACTCTTGCCCTTCAAATACAATACTTCTGAACACAAAATAACATCATCATAAATATAGGGAAAATTTACCCTCTGCCCCCATTCTACCACTATGCTATCTTTCCACTTTCTCTCTAACTCATAAACACACATTAACATCTCATTGTTACATTCCGTACTCTCACTGTTCATTTTCAACATCTCACTCTCTGATACTACTTTTTCAAATACACTACTATTCTCAATATTACATTCATTATTTTCGACATTACCATTATCATTTGTTAACTCTTTATCTAGTACCACATTGTTACACATGTCATTATAATTTTCATTTGTATTACTGTCTCCCACACACACACATTCTCTTGACTCATTTGCTGCTCTTTTTGTTTCAGTACATATTTCATTAATTCGTACATCAATACTACACAATGAATTGGTTAATTCGTCAAGCTTTACGTTTATTATATTTTCACATCTCATATTCTGTTCTTTATATTGTTCAAATTTAACATTTAAAACATCCAATTTCTTATTTTGTTCATTGAACTTGGTATCATTCATGTCAAAACGACTATTAAAATTATTGCTTAACATCATACTTTGTTTTTCTAACATTACTTGTATCATATTCACTATCTCGTTATTGTCATTTTGCTTGTTTTGGATAGGCGTTGAATGAATCTTAGCGCCTTCCATTGTCACTGATTCTGTTAGGCTTATTTCATTTATTACCGTTTCGGTTATTATTGTATTTACTTGATTGTCTGTACTTGTACTGGTCAATTTAATATTATTGACTTTATCACTATTACTCTCCATTTTGAGTAAATGTATACTTATAAATGTATGCTTAGCAAACTACTCAATAATCGCCCTCACTTCCAAATAACCTGTTCTGCAGCTTGGTTAGGTCTGGCAGATATAGGTTATAAAACCTACACTCGCGTCACTGTTACGGGAGCCACTGAAACAATATTAATTTACTGAAATACTATAATCTTACTCTTACCTTCGAATTTCGGGTCCAGGGTCGTTCAGACGAAACCAGCTACAGAAAGGATTATTTGGATTTGATATGTGCAATAATTTCGTTAACCCATTTTCTACTGTCTAAAATACATATTTTATTTATCGAAAATCGCACACTTCTTTACTTTCTACAAATGACAGGGTTTTTGTTAAACTTTATCTGAAACTACTATAATAATTAACATTACTAAGTACATACAAGAAAATTGAAAATGAACCAGTATATAACCACACACACAAACACTCTTTCTCTTTTCGTTAATATTTAAACAAACTCCCCTCTATTAGAGATCTCTGTTCCTTATTAAGGTATCTATAAAAGCAAATTTTATAATATAGTAATTAAACTTTAAAAGGTGGTACTCATCCTGATAATAGTTTCACTCCAATGCACACCCGTATTATTCACGTGTAATAACCGTGACACACGTTCACTAGCTGACCGATATCGGAGTTCTCTCGCACTCGCTCCACTGTTGGTACTGATTTTACGGTTTTTATTTCATGGTTCTTACTGATTTACTGATTAACATCTCACGTTCTAAAAGATGATCAAGTCGGCCGACATAACTTTTTACACTTAGATGTTGTAGGCTGGCCGCGCTATATTATTTACGTACTTTTATTTAAATGTTTTCACACGTTATTAGATAGGCCGAATTTATTTTAACGGCCTATCTTGTAAGCCCGAGGCCACTGTTTTTAAATTCACAAACTTTACTGTCTGATGCTGCTTACTACTGTTCACTCTCTGATGACAAACTGCAGACTGTTTCACAAGGACTGCTGCTTACTGGGCGGTTACGCAATTGTTTTGGCTAACAATGTGCATTGCTGGTTACTGGGGTACCTCACAGGTGAAAGTTAACAATTTGAAACTTGAACTGAATTAATATAAAGTAAAATTAAAACTGTGGTAGCCTACAATTCTGTACCGTTACACTCTTTTCTGTTAAGCAGTGTTTTTTCATTGCCTCCTCGTTTGTATTTGTAAATGTGGTATTGCTCATATGATGGTATCTTTCGATGTTGACAACATGTATGTTAATATACCACGTACAGATGTGTTACTAGTTTTAGAAAGGAAAATACGTGAGTTGAAACGTTTCAGTAAAGACGAAATCGGTGATATCATAAAACTGACCAAAATAATTATCAGTCAAAGTTATTTTCAATACAATAACAACACATACTACAATCAATATGGCCTCCTCATGGGAGATGTGATGTCTGCATTGTTAGCAGAGCTGTTTATGGAAGATTATGAACAGAAATATATATTCTCAGAAAGCAATCCATTTCTCAATAACATTGTCTTTATGGCCGATACGTGGATGATTCCGTTGTCGTAATCAAGGGTACAGCAGAAGATATTAATTCATTTTTGAAATATCTGAATTTCTGCCACTCAAAAATTAAATTCAAGCACGAAATTGAGAATAACAATGCAATAAACTTCCTGGATATTACCTTCACCAAAACGAATGGGGAAATAAAACCAGGAATATACCGGAAGCCCATACAGGCAGATTTGGTTATCCCTTATGACTCAAACCACCCTTATAGTTATAAACTGGCAGCCTTTCCTAGCATGGTTTTCCGCCTACTTAATTATATACAAGACAAAACAGAATACATAAAAGAAATAGCCACAATAAAAACAATAGCCAGAAATAATGGATATAACCAGTACTTAATAGATAATTTAATAACAAGGATGAAGAATAAAAACAATAGGCCTACAACTAACAACTGCTCAGAATCCATTAGCAATAGAACAAAAACAAACTTCCTTTTACTGCACTACACAGACAAAAATTCCTTAAAAACAGGAAGCATTTTCAAAAAATTTTGCTTCAATCCAGCCTACAAAATAAAAAGGCACAACTTAAACAAGAAAACACAGGTTACGCCAAAAGAAGAAGCCAAAGGCGTTTATATGATTACTTGTAATGCAGGGGAAGAAGTTTGCAATAAGAAGTACATCGGCTATACTGACCGCACCTTTCGTAAAAGATTCAATGAACATGCTCCAAAATATCACCGTAAACCTTAGTCAGTTGTGGCGCAACACCTAAAAAGCCACCCACAACACAACATCAATTTCAACACTTCATTAGAAGTATTAAGGTATAGCTCAAACAAAGAAGCATCAAAAATATATGAGCAATACCACATTTACAAATACAAACGAGGAGCCAGTGAAAAAACACTGCTTAACAGAAAAGAGGATTATAGGGATTTGGTTACGTTTAAAATATTAGATTACCTCGAAGAGTACGCACAAAGGTCACGCGTCGGGTAATTTATCATTAGTCGGCTTCCGTGTGATGTGCGGGCATCAAATGCTAGCCAGCTACGATTATTTAAATCGTCCGTTCGAATTCGGTTTTCGTTGTAACGTTAACGTTATTTTTAAAATTTTTAATTTTATTAAGTGTTGTGTTTTTATGTGTTATGTTTTATGTACCTGTGTCGACAACACTCACCTGAGTGGAAATTTTTTATATATGTAAGTTTACTAAATGATTCCGATTGAAGATGGAACACAACTGTTCCGAAATGCATCTCGGATGAAAAACTAAGAAAATCACCGACTGGAATACCTAGAGGTGTACTTGTAAGTACTAAAAAAATCCTTTATACACTAAAATATAGCCACTTTTCAAGGAGGCACCACAATAAGAAACCATCAAGGACTCTATTAGACTTGGGTACTGGGGCGCAACAAAGTTACTCCACCAGTGGCTCAGCACGTTGTGGGAATTGAAGTAAATGAGACTTATTAGATTAGGGTAACTGGTGGCGTCACCAAAATTTGGTGACCGACCGGTGGTCGGCTCCGGCAATAGCTCAAGCAACTTTTGCTGGCTCCACTGCCAGCCACAGCATTGTTTCAGATGTAGCCTATTGCGCAAGACCACTAGTGGCGCCACCACAACTGCGCGCGCATCACACAGCTTAATAATACCATCTTCATAAGGAGACTAAGGGTCAATTTGGGCTGTAGCCCTGTAAAAGAAGGAAATACTGAATTATACGAGGTGTGCCTGTTAAATACCAAAAGTCATACAATAAGACAACTTTATTTATATAACATATTATGGTGATAATGCTTGTCCGCTTCAATACAGTCCCCATTCAGACTTACACAGTCACAGTTATACAGTCTTGTTTTCCACAAACAAGAACTTGTTATGGCCACACAAACAGAAGATAATTTTACGTCACTTGCTGCTGAATCTTGTAACAGGATGTGTTCTACATAATTCTCATCGTTTTTATTAAAACTTTATGTTACCTGATGGAAAACATTCGAAAAACCTGAAGCACTTTTTGTGATAACATAAACTACACTTTCAGAGAAGTGTCACAAATCTTTTTCACGACAAAGCAACTTACATTGACAGTTTTAGCTGCATCATTAAAACCTTTCTTGAAGAAGCTACTGCAACCAGACAATAATGTCAGAGCAATTTTTAAACACTTTTTTTTTAATTATCCGAAAAATACTGGAGCTGATCACTTTGTGTCACCTGTTTTACAATATCGACCATTTCTTCTTTACTGCATCAAGTGACTCAAAACATGATCCTTCAAGCACAGAGTTCATTTTCGGAGGAAAACCTGGTGAACATAGAGGACTTCCAGTATAGTAAAATTGCATCACAGAAAGTGCTGTGTGAACAGCCACATTCTCCTGACAAAGAATTAAACCATTTTTTGAAAGTTCAGATAGCTTTTTTTAATTTTTTCTCTCAGCTTTGTCAAAACTTCTTTATAATAATGCTTGTTTACTTTCCATACTACAATTGAAATTGTATATAGTGCAAAAGTAGGAATTAAATTCCAAGGTAAGATAGGATTGTTAGTCTGAAATGATTGTTTTTCATGGTTTGCTCCACTAGGTTCTTCCGCTCTGTCTGCCGTTAGGAACTGAGATGCCTTATCCGCCTCTGAGACTGTTGACCGAGTTTCACCTGTAACCTAGGCAGGGGCCCTTACTGGGTTCAAGAGAATGGTTTAGAAAAATCTACTACAGAAGAAGCGATAAAATGGAAAGAGCATATGGTATAACTAAAGATATTTATAATAAAAAGCGCATATCTAAAAATGTGAAAATAAGGCATTACAGTACAGTAGTGAGGCCAGAATGCCTATGTGCAAGTGACTGTCTAGCACTGAATTATAATTTAGACAAACTAGAAACATTGGAAAGACGAATTATTAGGAAAATATTGGGCCCACGAGAAACTTCAGAAGGTTGAAAATTAAGAATGTAATGGTACAATAATGGTACAAATTTTAATCACCCTAAATATGGTATAAAGAACCATAAATATTGTATTCCTTCATTTGGTCAAAATTAAATAAACATTTAATAACCTTTATGAATATACCGTGAGTGGACTATATAATATTTGCCAGGATTCGGACGGTGTCGGAGCAAAAAACGTGAAGCCTCACAAAAAACTGTATGTCAAATCATGCGATAAAAGCGACGATCCTTGATGACGTCAGCGGCCAGGAATTTGTTTTTGTAAACAACACGATGCTGTCAACAAACAGACAATAGCCGAGTGACGTAGATTCACCCCACTTCGGAAATATGGAACAAAGACTCTGTGTCATTTCATCAGGAACAGTGATCGCAGCCGGCCGGCAAATCGTTCACGAATAGTGAATTTTAACTTTTGAGCCACTAAAAGTGGTTACTTAACTAAATAAAAACAGTGCTGAATCTACAACTACAAAAATGTGACCGGGAAGCGTAATCGGTAAACTCGCGGGACGCGAAGTTTACCGTACCGACAGAAATTCAACAATTTGGTGAGAACGTTCCAGCATCATATATATTTTTTATTTCAAATCAAACTTAATTTCAAAGAAATGACCAAAATAACAATTTCAAAGTAAATTCAAGTCTTTAAAATTTTAATCAAATGAGCTCATTAAAAAAGAATTGTACCAGAATGAGAGAGAGAGAGTGAGAGGGCGAGTGTATAATTTCTAAGTGCCTGGGTTGTGCATACACATATATCTTAAAGTTGTTTTCTTTGTTTTACTATATGTTTATTATATGCTAAGATTTTCAGGGTTCGATTTTAAATATGTTTGTTTATTTCATGATACACAGAATTACGCCCCGAGGCGTGTTTGGCGCATGGTCGAGTAAAATATATATGTAAAACTTCTGTTAATAATAATTTTTTTTTATAACCATTTCAGAGTATTTATTTCAGATAACACTTCCCGTTCTACAACCTCGTTCGCTTAACATGAAGTCTGGCCCGTAAAGTAAAGTAAATGAAATATCAGCTGTTGGTAATTCCCAACATGGCGCCCGATATTAAACACAATAATTATGTTAAAGACTGTTATCATGTATTTGTAAAATACAGTTACATACATATGATATAATTTGATTTATAACATATGGTCGCCTGCGAACAGGGACTCTATATAATATAATTTTATATAGAGTAAGCCTACGAAAGAGTTATCTGAGGTAATAACGAAATTTTAAACATAACCAAATTTTACGAAGTTAGGTTATACCATTAGATGCATGCCTGTATTATAAATTGCAAACATGAATACTAATGAAGATAAAACTGAAAAAGTCAGCCTTTCTGACGAAACAGTCATGAGTGAGATGGATGTTCAATTAACCCCAATTAGTCAGGTTGGCGAGGCGAGTACGACCGAAAATGTAGAGACAGAAAAAGTAACCTCCATCTCACTTCATGAAAACAAAACAGACGAAATGTTAACACGTCTATATAACATGATGTGTAGCAATTTTAATGATATGAATTTTAAATTCGAGGTTCAAAACAAAAAATTAGATGAGCAGAATAACGAAATTAAAGAGATTCAAAGTAATTTGAATAACAAATTTGATGAGCAAAATGATAAAATTAAAATTAATTTCAAAGAATTACAGAATGAAATTAAAATAGGTCATGATAATCTGATTAAGAAATGTGACAAGGTAATCAAAAAACTAGACGAGAGTTTAAGTCAATTAGAAACCCAGAAGGAAATCAGTACGAAAAATGAAGTACTGAATAATAACGTAATTAAAAATGATAATGAGAATAATGAATTTACAGATAGTAAGAATATTACAAGTAGTAAGAATGTGGTGTTAGAAAATGATAATGAAAGTATTATGAATGATAATGAAGTGTTTGAGTGTATTGAGTCAGAAAGAGAGTTTGGAGAAAGTATTTTTGTACAAGGAGTGCAGGGGGTAGAATTTTCTTTTGATGTTGTGTTAGGGGGTGAAGAAAAGTCTTCACGTATTTTTTATAAGGATAAGAGTTCCTTCAATTTATATTTGGGAGACGATAGGTCTACAAATAAAGTTTCTTGGTGTTTTTGTGTACCTAATAAGTGGTGCAATAATTTTATGTTAGGGACCCCTGCATATTTGGAGAGAGAAAGTGTAATTTGTTGTTATGGTGAGAAAAATATAAAGAAAGAAAGTATAGAGAGATATTGTGAGAGAAAGAAAGTAATAAAATTTTTTAAAGTAAATAGAAAATACAGACAATTGGTAGAAAGGTTAGGGTTAGATAAGGTGGATGAAAATAAGGAATACGTACCTTATAGTAACAATGAAATTGAAATAACAATAAATGATGATAATGGTATTAAGTACTTACCTGTGGTAGAAAATTATGAGGATAATTATAAAATAAATAACCAATTAATGACATATGATATTACTGAGATAAACGGAACCCTACTCGATCGTGACTTGAAATATTTGTTTGATAACAGTTTTATAAATGAAAATGAATATAATATTGCTAATCATAAAATTTATTTATTAAATAATAAATTAAATAGACCTAAGATAAGAATGTTATTCAACGATGGAGGATAGAGTGTTTCAATTGTGTAATGAACATTAAATATATATGTGAACCGTGGTATCGAATTGGACTGCTATGGACTGAGTTTGATAAATAACAAAATAATGAGTTGGAGTGTATATTTTTCATTGTTTTATATGTATTTATATATCAATGTATTTATTGTAATTTTGATGTTGTATTGCAGGTATATTTTATGTACACCAGTATGTATTATTATGTATTTTAATAACATGTTTAATAATAATATTTTTTAAATAATGGAATAACCATTAAAGAGTAATCATTCTTTATGACTAAAAAATTATGGTACAAAAGAAAGTTGTACTAACTTTGTAACTTTATAAATTATTAATTGTCATAAAAGTTTCTAATGAAGTTGTATTATTCCTCAATATGTAATGAAGGTAATTCATAATGAATAATAATGTAATAAGTAAGAATATATATATCTGTATTTTGAGAGGTATTGTTATGAGTAGGTGAGAGATGAATATTATAAGACCATTGTCAATGATTACAGTAAAGTAGAATGTTTAAACAGGAATAGAGCCTGGGTATAGATAAATGCAGGTGAGTTATTTAATTAAAGTAAATGGGAGTTAGATAGTTAAGAATTTTGAAGTAAATAATACAAAGAGAAGTATTAGATATTTAGGGACGCAGTAGTTAGTGATTATTTGTAGAGGTGAATAAAGTAAAGGTATAAACATATATTTGTTATTCATGATATTTTGTAGTGGGGGTGAGGTGATAAGGAGTAGCCAACGTATAGTGTTGTGGCAGGAATTAGCATAGTTTAAGGGAGTGTTTGCCGAATTTTTTGGAAGGGCAAAATAATATGAATGTATATAGCCAGTTAGGGAACACCCATCTCTGTACAAAGACGAGCGGTGCTATAGGATTTAAATGAAATTAGTAAAGGTGTTTATAATTGAGATATTGGTGTCATGATAGGTAAATTTGGTGGTCAGTTAGAAGAAGGTGAGTAAAACAAAATAAGTAAAAGGTATAGTGAATACAGGAGTCACCCAGACTAAACAATGATTAGAAGATGAAAGGTTAGGTAGTTAGGTAGGTAGAAAGTTCAGAATAGAGAGGTAATGAAAAATGAATACTGAAGTAATAATAATGTAATATGAATATAATAATAAATGTGAATTTATTATCATAAATAAATTGATGTCTAAATAATTAATTAATTGCAATTGTAATTGTATAATTTAAATGCAACTTTAAATAGAATATGCAAATCGTAATGTAAATCTTAATCAAGATTAAAAATGAATGAATTATTTAAATGTATTAAATGTATCAATGTGTATTATTATGTAAAATGTATTATGTATTTATGTTATAAAATTTGTATACATGATGTATGGAAATAATGTGTATGAAGGGATAAATATAATTGGCGCTGTTAATGCCACAACTATTACCTGTTAATAATAATAATAATAATAATAATAATAATAATAATAATAATTTTAATTTAAACATCCGATAATACCATACAGATTTATTAATAATTTTGTTTTCTATAATTTGTTTTTCTCCATGTTTGGGAGATTTATAGGGGAATTTTCCTATTTTCAATTATAATGTAATTTTTTTTTATATTAAGGTGTTTCTTTTGTAATTATAATAATTATAAAATGGAAAGAGGTAAATATTATCGATGGAAATCGAAACAATTTATAAATTCAGGGTTGTCCATATTGAGAAAGGAAATTCTTTATAATTCTTGGGAGTTACATTTTTAGTAATATAATTTTTATAACTAGATTTTAATCATATATCAAGCAAACCCAGTGCTTATTAGCACAAACCAGCACCTAGCTAAGGGGAACCAGATCAGTTAAGGGTAGAGTAATTTACCAAGCCACTATTTTATTATTTATCATTTATTGTTTCAGTGTTTGGTGATATGACAGCGGTCCTGAGCTGGCCAGCGCGTCAGAGCAGGGGTGTTACGAGCCTAAGTGGCCTTATGGTGTTGGGATCTCGAAGGAGAAGTCCAGTAAGGTCATGTAGGTACAGTCATCATCATCAGACCAAGGGTGAGTTATTATTTTCTTTTATATAAATTGTAAGGGGGTTGTGGCGACCTATCCTGGCTGATCCCTTTAGGACGTATGACAGGGTCAATGAAAGTTTTTGTGCTTCGACACAAAATCTTTCATTGAGGGGTTTTTTTAATGGTACAATAATGGTACAAATTTTAATCACCCTAAATATGGTATAAAGAACCATAAATATTGTATTCCTTCATTTGGTCAAAATTAAATAAATATTTAATAACCTTTATGAATATACCGTGAGTGGACTATATAATATTTGCCAGGATTCGGACGGTTTCGGAGCAAAAAACGTGAAGCCTCACAAAAAACTGTATGTCAAATCATGCGATAAAAGTGACGATCCTTGATGACGTCAGCGGCCAGGAATTTGTTTTTGTAAACAACACGATGCTGTCAACAAACAGACAATAGCCGAGTGACGTAGATTCACCCCACTTCGGAAATATGGAACAAAGACTCTGTGTCATTTCATCAGGAACAGTGATCGCAGCCGGCCGGCAAATCGTTCACGAATAGTGAATTTTAACTTTTGAGCCACTAAAAGTGGTTACTTAACTAAATAAAAACAGTGCTGAATCTACAACTACAAAAATGTGACCGGGAAGCGTAATCGGTACACTCGCGGGACGCGAAGTTTACCGTACCGACAGAAATTCAACAATTTGGTGAGAACGTTCCAGCATCATATATATTTTTTATTTCAAATCAAACTTAATTTCAAAGAAATGACCAAAATAACAATTTCAAAGTAAATTCAAGTCTTTAAAATTTTAATAAAATGAGCTCATTAAAAAAGAATTGTACCAGAATGAGAGAGAGAGAGAGAGTGAGAGGGCGAGTGTATAATTTCTAAGTGCCTGGGTTGTGCATACACATATATCTTAAAGTTGTTTTCTTTGTTTTACTATATGTTTATTATACGCTAAGATTTTCAGGGTTCGATTTTAAATATGTTTGTTTATTTTATGATACACAGAATTACGCCCTGAGGCGTGTTTGGCGCATGGTCGAGTAAAATATATATGTAAAACTTCTGTTAATAATAATTTTTTTTTATAACCATTTCAGAGTATTTATTTCAGATAACACTTCCCGTTCTACAACCTCGTTCGCTTAACACGAAGTCTGGCCCGTAAAGTAAAGTAAATGAAATATCAGCTGTTGGTAATTCCCAACATGGCGCCCGATATTAAACACAATAATTATGTTAAAGACTGTTATCATGTATTCGTAATATACAATTACATAAGTGCATAATTTGAAAGATAACAAGAAGTAATGATGAAATATATCAAAGTATAGAAAATATAACAGAAACAGTAAGAAAAACAAGACTAGTGTTTTTTGGACATTTATATAGAATGGACGATAATAGGTTAACAAAACAGATCTTCAAATATCTGTGGGGAAAGAAGTCAACATCAAGCTGGATTAAAGAAGTCAAAAAGGACTTAGAAAAAATAATATAAATGCAGAAGAAGCAACTGAAAGAGAAGTTTTTGGGCAAACGTGTTAAAAATGGACACAAGCAGTTCTCACTGTTTCCTCCAAGACGTAGAAATACAGTCTCATTATTTAATAGACATATCACATACATTCAAAATTACGTCTAAAAACCAGGCTGTTAGGCCGTGGTCGGTTGCTTTTAATTGCCATCACATTGGCAATGTTTTGATTCCCCCTCAGGCCGCCTAGAAGTGACAGAGAGTAAAAACAAAATAATGGCAGATGTATGCCGAACACTACCAGATACCTGTATCAGGTAAAAACAACAAGGCAGCCAGGTAACAAAGGTTACCTTTATAATCTCGCTGACCAGGTATCAGCCAATCACAGAACCTTGACCTGGACGTGTCCCAATAGGCTCCCAATAGATTCATTGGTCGGCAGGGTGAAAGGCTGACTCTTAATACTATTTAGCATGCTGTACTGAGTGAGCCTATGAAGCAGTGAGATTATAAAGGTAACCTTTGTTATCTGGCCACCTTGTTGTTTTTACCTGATACAAGTATCGGATAGTGTTCGACGTACATCCGATGCTATTGTGTTTTTACTCTCTGTCGCTTCTTGGCGGTCTGAGGAAGATTCCCGAGGGGGGATCGAAATGTTGCCGACGTGATGGCGTTTAATAGCAACCGACCACGGCCTAATAGCCCGGTTTTTAGACATAATTTTGAATTTATTGACACCGGCTGTGTGAGCTTCAGACAAAAGTTAATATCACATACAGTTATTAACAACATAGGATCAACTTTTCATTCGTTGGTTACGCCACGTATGCTCCTTTAGCCACTGTTTCCTTAACTTCCTCTTCATTACTGAACTTAGCCTGATAGAAGGTTCTGAAATCTCCTCAGAAGTTATTCCCACTCATTTCTATTATAAAACACTAATCAATAAAATATACTGGGACTGTCCACACACACGATAACATTACCTTTGTGACAACAAGTGTGCGCTAAGGAGACCACCGACAATGCGTATGTTGGTCTCAAACACAGAGACGTTGATGTTGGCATCAAAGTTGGCTTTTGACGTGACGATGTCAACGACACGCTGGAACTCGGTGTAGTTACCCATCACTGCCAGTGTGTCGAGAGCGTCGATCAGGGTCAGTGAATAACTGCAACAACAACAATAGAATACTGATCAGTTCAATAATAACAAGGCAAAGCCATTATTCTTCACTCAAAGCTGGAGGCTGTACAAATCCCGCACAGAAGTTACAACATTTTTTGCTTACTTATTTTTAACCTTATAATGTGGTAACATTAAAATCTTAATTACATTACTGTAATTAACATTATATGCTACCTTCCAATGTTATAACAAGGTTCAATAAACTTTTCTAGATGTTTTTATTGCAAATTATTTTATATCACTAGTACATGTGACAGTATTCTTTCCAATACGGTACTTATTATAACTAAGGGGGGTTTCATGCACCCCTGCATTCTGATTAACATGCCACCTGGAGGGATTATATAAACTTATAACCCCCACTTGTTCAAGGGTTATCCAGTAAAAACATGTTTCTGTCAAAAATGAGACACACTGGTGAGGGAATGTTCGCACCATCGGCAGGGACGTTTTGTTGGACTGTTGTAATAAAATAGTCCAACTACGACTTTAATAATTAATTTTAAGAAACAGTTGTGTTGTGTTTAGATGTAAGTTACATCAGCATGTCATGAACGGTATTAATGTATTAAGCATTACTGTAGCATACTTGTATAGAAAGGGATGTCAAATGGGTCTGAAAATAAATGAACACAAATCTAAGTGTAAGAAAATGAATGCATCAAAGGCAAGAGGAGCTATTAAAAACTATAAATTGGGAACTACAATATATCTGAATGGGTAACAAGTTTTATTTACATGAGAACAGATCTGAATAATACAAACCAGATATCAGACAAATCAATAAGATGGTAACTGCAGAAAACTCAGAATACTATGGAAATAAGAATTTTTTCAGATCCTAAATTATCCTGTGATCTACTAAAATGAAGCTCAATAGAACAGACCAGTGGTAACACATGAATCAGAAGCATGGACGCTTACAACAGTATATTTTTGCTTAGACTTTAAAAATTTTCAACAAAAAATAATAAGGAACATTTAAGGCCATGTACGCGTAACAAAAAAGAGAAATCTGGAGAATGATGACCAATTGCGAGGTAGATTGTATACTTGAAGGAAGAGATATAATATGATTTATTAAGGGCACTTGTAACCGGCTGTGCTTACCATGTTAAATTCATCACCTTTGAGACCCATTAACTCAGAATCTGTAAAAGTTAGAAATTTGAAATTTTAGCCCAAAAGTAAGCACACTATACACCACAATTACAAAGTGTAGCATGACAGATAATGCCAATAATTCTGAATGGTAGAATGATCAATAAAAATAAAATAAAAACATTTCAAAATCCGAGAAAGCAAAATAAAATAAAAAATTAATAAAGAACCGCCATGAAGTATAATCATAGATTAAAGTAAAAGTTCATTTAAAACCAATGGTACAATGAGTGATGAATCTTCAAATTAAAATGTAAAACTAAGAATATAGAAAAAGGTAATACCCAGGTAGGATAGGAGTAGGTAAGGAAGAAACCAAAAACATGACAACATCCACAAGAAGAAAAGGAAATATTTTTATAAGGAACCAGAAGGAGAAGAGGAGGAATCAATGAAGAAACCAAAACATCCACAAGAAGAAGGAGTGCTCTTATAAAAAAACCCAAACCCCAAAAGAAAATGATAAACTTAATCACAAATGAAAGTATAACAAAATATTAAATTCAGAAACCATGTAAAATAAATGTAAGCCAAAAGTGTATAAAGTAGAATTGAAAGTGAACCAATGTGAAATAATTATATAATACCAAAAGACAAACCTTCATTATCTTCTATAAATAGATTTCTGGATTTTAATAAAACTATTTAGAAATAAAATCCAAGAATAACAAGGGGATCAGTGCAAGTTTTTGTGTTATAATAAATAAACCTTATGTGTAAATATTGCAGTTCACAAACTAAGTAAATTGTGGAAAATAATACAACTTTGAAGTGTTTAATAGTGTCCATGAATAATATTAAATAAAGTATTATCATGACAGATAATACCGGTGTTTCTGAATAATAGCTGCCACTCTTCATTATACAACATTCAGTAGAATGATAATACATAAAACAAGAGCAGGCCATATAAAAAGTGAAGTGTTTAAAGTATCATTACCCCAAAATCAAAAACAGATTAAAACTGAAATAGAACCTAGTATAAGAAATAGAGTATATGATGGAAGGACCAAGATGTTTTGTCTATTTAGGATAAGTTACTGATAATAATTAAGTATAAAATGTCAGAGTAAAATAACATTCTTTAGTTATAAAATATTTATTGTATTACTAATATTAATTAAGTATAAAATGTCTGAGTTGGAAAGACCACTGTTAATTTTAATTATGTATTATGTATTAAGAGTATAAATTATATACTAATTGTTCTTTTGTTAAGATAAGGAAATCTTAATTAATGTCATAATAGAATAGAAAGTCAGAGAGGGTACAAACAAAATGTATTATTTAAAAACTTTGTATGAAAAAACTGTTAGAAATCTAGGCCAAATGTTAAAACTAAACAGCATCAAAATTGATAAAATAAGTACAGAAAAACAATTAAACTGATGGGATTTATACAAGATAAATCAGTCATAGAGTCATGTAATTGGAAATATAAGTAAGAAAGATTTTGGAAAAAGATAGGAAGAATTATTATTAAAAATGTAAATGTAAAAACTGAAAATTTAGAGAGGGGAGTCACATATTAATGTATAATATTTTAAAAGATAACCAATTAATCTAATTACAAGAAATTAAGGGAAGATAAACCTTTTATATCAATCTGAGATTTAATACAATCAGTAATATTACATGTAAAATGGCAACATTTTTGAAAAAGGACAGGAAGTGAATTTTAAAACTTACGATTTTCAAAATGAGGTAATAATAACATTTTAGATCAAAAACTTAATAAAACTACATTATTTGGTATCAAATCAAGCAGAATGAACTGAAGAAGAAGATTATGTATTTAATAGTTAATAAATTTGAATAATAGCAATAATATAATCAGTTATATAATGTAACTTTCTCACATGCACAGGATGCCAATAATTTTGAAACAATGGATAACTAATATTAATTTGGCTAAGACTTTTGAACAAGACGAAGGAAGGTAATTAGTTCATTATTAGATATTGTGAAGTACACTTGACACGAACTCTTAAGCATTTTAACCTAGTAGCTGAGAAATAAATGGCGTATAGCGACAAGCCTAGCCTGAAGTGAAAAACGCGAGTTTTGTAAAAACACATTCGAAAAGTAAATTCAGTGAAACAAACACCAACAAACACTAAACTAACTTCAAACCCAAGAACTGAACACAGTGAATACACCATTTAACGATTTAAACATTAATTCGACACAACGAAACAAACAGTGCAATTCACGACCTAACATATGAAAGTGAAACTTAACTTTTACAACACTTTTTATTGAAGTGGAACACTAAAATTTAACCAGGAACGCTCCACCAACACAAGAAGGAATAATCGCAGCAGCAGGAACGAGGAATCGCAGGGAAAGCAGCCTTTATTGAACGCAGAATTAGCGAGGTGTATTCTTCCTGCATCTGAACTCGAAGCGGCCATCTTTCTTCTTCCCACAATTCAATGCACTGCTGCCTATTCAACGGAACGGTTTGAAAATTTCTATACTCACCATTATATATTGAATGACATATATGTATTTTAATTTTTAAGTTGATATATTTTTGTAATGTTATACTTTCCTTACTTTGCCCTTTTTCTCTGACTATCTATGAAATAACTATTAAAAGAACCCGAATATAAATAATTGTAAACACTATTGATATACCCTGAGAATCGATCAATCAATTGATAGAAAAATCGATTAAATAAACATTTCTTAATAAAATTCAGTAATTACTATAACATTGAATCTCGTTTATTCCTATTTAATAATTAGTATAAAATATAATTTTAATTGAGCAGAAACTTATTAATAAAATTCAGTAATTACTACAAAATTGAAACTCGTTTATTCCTATTTAATAATTAGTATAAAATATAATTTTAATTGAGCAGAAACTACCAGAATTTCACCACTTGGAAGGAAGATAACCTCCAAATAGGAAAGTTAACCTATCGATTGTTATTGGAGACAATCTTCTTAACTGGTGAAAGGAATTACAAATACAGAAAAAGACATAATTAAATTAATACAATTAACAAAAAGTTCGGAACACCATGGAACATAATTAAATAATTAATTTTAAATTAATTTAAATTAAAAAAAATTATAAACAATAACAAAATTTTTTTTTTACAAACAAAATTAACAAATTGAATTAATTTGTTACAAAAGATATCTCTATTTAAGTTTCCTCTAAAAATTTGCATACAAAAAGCATACTTCATATTTTTTTTAATGTTTTTATTTTTCAGTGAAAATGTGTCGTTCTAGTAGTGTAGTTACACCTCCATTAACCCAATAGGTACAAAAAAATTCAGCTTGATATTTATCTTGGTTTCTGAAATAATCGGTCATTTATCTAAAAAAAAAATCCAGAAAAACGTGTTTAAAGGTTTTAAAACAGATTTTTATTGTTATACCTGAATTAAAATAATTTAGCACCATACTTGCGTCTTCAGTTATATCCATTTAGTTCTCTAAATTTCTCTTCAAATTTCTAGTTGACTGTGTAACCTTTTTCATCACTTCATCTACTGTTGTCTCTGCTTCAAGGATATGTTGCAAGTCACTTTTTTATTACCTTAACCATATTTGATCCTGGTTTGGTCTCTAATTATTGTAAGACTTGACAGTTACTTATACTACCTTCAATGAAGGTCAAGACAGGATCATTTACTTCCAGAACAAAAGTATCCAGTCCAACAAATATATTTTTGGCACTCTATTCCAAATCAAATAGTTCAGTGATGCATTTCCATTCTGTGTACTACCACGAAGACAGTTTTTTAACAAATTAAGATGACTCACATCAGTCATTGGTTTTATGACAAAATTAAAGGCATTGGTAGTGAATGATTATTGAAATTACCTTTCCAATGGTAAAGCTGCATGTCTCTTATGATTTGTTATAAGGGAGTTACATTTTTGTAAAAAAATGGTAACATTATCAGCATTTTGACAGAACATTTCCTACCATCTCAACTTTTTTTAAATTATTATTACGAGTATTCACATAATTTGGTATCAAATTACTAAGACAATATTGAAGATTTTTTGTAAGATAAAAAAACAAAAAAAATCAATTTTTTGGTCAATTTGCCGGTTACAAGTGCCCTTAAGTCAAGAAGGATTGGCTCGTTAAAGAATGGGTTGAGACAGGCAACCAACAGAATCCTGTACGATTTAATGGAAGGAACTGAGGTGAGCTGCAAAAACTGAGAAGATGACAGTTGCAAGAGAGGTGGAAGAGTATTTGAGAAGGATGGGAATCAGGAACTGAAGGCATCTTGTTTGAAGAAGGAAAAAGAAGTTACTGGAGCATGATGTAATCAAAAGTATTAAAAGTTCATCTTATTATTTGACTCAGCAATCTCTGTAATTCCAACTTTGTCGTGTTTACTTGCTAAACTGCTACTTGTCATGTTACGGACGAGGCCTTTCAGTGTTTCAACCATTTTCAAGTTCTAAACCATGACAATTAAGTCCTTAGTTGGAGTTACAGAGACTAGCAGTTATTAGCAATTCAAATAACAAGATGAACAATGACAGCATATTGCACGTTGAAAGTGGCGATACGTTACATAAGGTAAAGTCGTGATTTAAGACTTGAAAATGGTGGAAACACTGAAAGGCCCCGTCCGGAACATGACAAGTACCAGTTCAGCAAGTAAACACGACAAAGTTGGAATTAAATAAAAAGTACTTAAAAAGAGAGGGGGAAAGACAGATAACTATGGGGAAATGAAAGGGGAGGAAGAGGAGGATGCGTGGAGAGAGAAAGAGAAGACAGACACAGGGAACATAGTGAATGGGAGGCAGGAACGAGTTAGATTGACTTTTTTTGATTCTGAATATACCTATACATATGAAAAACAAACAGTTTAATGATTTGACTAAAGCACAGACTAGCTAGTATAATGTTTATACAAGTGTTTTGGATTCCACAGCAGTTAGTTCTGTAATGTTTACTCAAATCTGTATTTCACAAGCAAGCATATTTTGCAACAGTTGTCTGCGTCATACAATTTATTTAGCCTAACTACATAAATCCTCGACTTTGTACGTATGTTCTGAACACACACACACAGAGGTTAGGACACTTACAGCCCATTTCCACAGCTTTACCTTTGCCATCCATATAAATAAACTTTCCATGTCACTGACATATAATCATTTTTGTTAATACACAACTGTAATTAATATTACTAAATATATATCTTATTATTAACACTTTTGACCCATAAAATTTACGGGCGCATGATTTTCCTCAAAAACCTGATGCCCGTAAATTTTTATGTTTGTCACTTCACGCGCGTTTAACGGCATTTCTATGAAACATTTATGTGCTTCTGTTGTTTGTACTTGCAGACTGGACTTTGCAGTTTCTAACTGAATACACAGATAGCAGCACAATCAGTTTTCTGCTCTGTAATTTCTGACTATTGTGAAACTTGTAATGTCGGTTTGCGTCACCACGACTGTTTCATTTTGTACTATACAAAAGCAGATTATTGCAATTACTGTAGACTGATTTTTACTATTCTGTGCCTTGATATTGTAAGAAAAGTAATTTTCAATAAATAAAAAACTATTTATTAAATGTGAAAATACCTTGTAAAACTTGTTTTATTTTTCAAAAAGATGTGCTATTGAGAGAGAGAGAGAGAGAGAGAGTGAAAAAGAGAGATTGAGGGGGGGGAGGGGGAAGCATGTATTTATGGTAGTTTGTATAAACAATAGTATTCATAAATCTAAGAGTACATTTAACGGTTTCTTCAACTAGACAATCCTCAGTGCTAGTTGAAGAAATAAAATAAAGGATGTAAATAAAAAGTACTTAAAAAGAGAGAGGAAAGACAGATACTATTTCTTTTATAAATTTGCTAACTGCTATAATTTTTTATTGTTTGACTAAGCTTTTCGTCATTACTGACATCTTCAGGTCTTAAACAACCGTAGACCTAGGTTGTTTAAGACCTGAAGATGTCAGTAATGACGAAAAGCTTAGTCAAACAATAAAAAATTATAGCAGTTAGCAAATTTATAAAAGAAATAGTAAGGATGGCTGCTAATTTAAACAATACGAAGAAAGACAGATAGCTAGGTACAGAAACGGCTGTAAAACTGGACCCTAAAAGCTCTTTGACACTCAGTTTTATAGCAGCCCTATGCAAGGAATAATTTCTGCTGCTACATATGTCATATTTAGCAAAAAAATGTTCTTCAAATTTAGTTGCACAAAATGAGGGTTGCCCTTAACATTCGGAACAACACAGAATTATACATAAATTTTTCTTATGCATAGTTTGCTGTCATCTTGTAAAGGACAACTGACATTCTAATAGCAAACTTGTTTTAACATACCACTAATCTAAGCCAAACAGTTAAAAACATTAATCATGACACTAGTTCTTTCATTGGTGCGACAGACACGTTTAGCTGCCCTTGACTCCGCACAAGCACTGTCATCCATCCATATTGATCGTAAGCAAAGAAAACGTTTATCTTAAGCCCATTCAGATCACTTAGGACACTGTCTTTCCATCAGTGTACTCTTGGCTGCAGTCCACCAAGAGACCCTTGTACAGCGTTTTGCCTGCTGTCTTCCATTCTCAGGGCATGGCCTAGCTACTTTAATCCTTGGATTTCGTTGTCCATGATGTGTCCGTTACTTAACTAAATATAATTATTTCACTACCAACTCGGAACACAAAGTTTTTTATGGGTAAAAACGTAAACGTTTTACCTTATAGCCTGAACCGGTTTTCGCTTTTAAAAAGCTTCTTCTTCTTCTCAGTGCTCCCAGCGGCAGCCTCTGAAGAAGGTTTTTAAAAGTGAAAACCGGTTCAGGTTATAAGGTAAAATTCTTCGTATTGTTTAAATTAGCAGCCATCCTTATTATTTCTTTTATGAAATCTTTGTTTTGTTTAAGACCTGAAGATGTCAGTGATGACGAAAAGCTTAGTCGAACAATAAAAATTATAGCAGTTAGCAAATTCATAAAAGAAATTATAAGGTAAAACTTTACTTTTTTACCCATAAAAAACTTTGTGTTCCGAGTCGGTAGTGAAATAATTATATCTAGTTTAATCTTTATGTCTTAATGAAGGAGTAATGCTGAGATTATCATATTCTGCACACAATTCTCTATTTTGCCCTCCACTGCCATATCCCATTTTACCATGTCGGGCCTATAATCTTCCTATGCAAATGTTGTTTTAATGTGTCCATCAGTTCATGAGTTCCACTGCTGACCTATTAAGGGTCCAGGTTTCACTGCTGTATGCCACAACTGGTCTAATTAAGGTATTATACAATCTCAACTTTGGTGATTGGATTACTAACCTACTCTTCAAGATTTTATTCGACACAATGTATGCCCTGTTCCTCACTGTAATTCTTCTCCTTATTTGCTCCTTTTCATCAAGGTCTTCACTGATAGTAAAACCAAGGTATTTGAAACTAGAGACTGCTTCAAAACAGTAAGCATAGTACTACAAAAATCTGAACATCACAGTTCATATATAGAAAACAAAATCAAAATCAAAATACCAGTGTTTCTAAATTAAAATTATTTTGTGTAAGGTACAGTTACCTTCCCCATGTATCAATACCATCGCAACTCAAAGGTCGAAGTTCATCGTACGGGTATGCGTATTTCAGGTAACCAGTATACGCATGCTCAAACATCTGTCTAACTTCTTCCCTGAAACATAAATTAAACACGTTATACCATACATGCCAATTTATTGTTATTATTAACCCACTGATTTTCAGAATGTTATGGCCTATTGGATATTTAAATATATTTTTACTGCAACTTAGTAGTCGATCTAGAAGAGTTCCTTTCACTTCAGTTTCAGAATCCTAGTCAACCTCTTGGTTTTTATATAGAGTGGCCTTCTCTTAAGTAGCCTCTGGGGAAGCAAGGCAGCATGGGACAGTGCTTATTTAAACATTAGCGATTGCTAACTACTAAAATTAAAAAAAGGGCAATTATGATACAAGAACAAAGTCTCAACCCATTACAAATTCACAGTGAAAAATAAATGGGTTGCCTGCTTGAAGGTCACCAAAACTTACAGGCCTACTCCTATGGGGTGCGACCGTAATTAAATTTTGAAGATTACAATAACATCTGTTTAAGAAAAATTATAATGTTAGTTTAAAGTTAAACTAAATATTTGGTTGTAGGTGCCAACACTTGCGCCCTGTCCCTACGCATTAATGATTACAAATTTGAAAAAGTTCAAGGTTTTCCATATCTCGGGTCATATGTGGACACTGGAAATGACTCCTCTAGAAACATTGGAAAACGAATATTATCTGCTAATAGGTGTTACTACAGACTAGTGAAACATTTTAAATCAAAATTAATAAGTAAAGAGACAAAAGCCACGCTCTACAAGACCTTAATGAGACCAGTTCTGATGTATGGCTCGGACTGCTGGGTGCTAAAAAAACTAGATGAGCAGAAACTAGCCGTGTTTGAGAAGAAGGTACTGAGGAGAATCTATGGTCCTGTGAAGGAAAAAGAGATTTGGAGGTGACTGCATAATCGAGAGTTGTACGAAAGGTTTGAAGATCTTCCGATCGTGCAATTCATACAAATTAACAGATTGTGTTGGGCCGGACATGTGCAGAGAATGGCGGAGGATAGAATCCCAAAAAAAAATCATGAATTATTTGCCGATGGGAAGGAGAAGGAGGGGAAGACCATGTACAAGATGGCTGGATCAGGTTGGTAAGGAGGCAGTGAGGCTGGGTGCAGCAAACTGATGGACATTGGCCGGGAGTAGAGACCAGTGGGGACGATTTCTTTTGGAGGCCAGGGCCCGGACTGGGCTGTAACACTGAGGATGTATGTATGTATGTATGATTTTAAAGTTAGCACAACTAATCAATAATAATTAACAAAAATATTAATTAATATTATTAACAAAAATTAACTGAAACCTCAGTTATAAACTAGCACGTAAAAAGAACTATTTTAATTTAATTTTCCAATATTTTCATCAGAAAACAAAAGTAGTTTTAAATTTCTTAAAAACTTCTCTGCTATTTGTAGCATAAGTCCTATAATCTTAATAAAATATGGGGTATGGTTACTACAAAAATGTTTAATTTCATCATTTTATTAACACTATAAGGGTAGCAGCTTAATTTTGTACTTAAGACTTTTCCACAGTAGTTAAAACTGAGAAACGTTTAAACACAGGTACAACAAATGAGTTGCTTAGTTTAACCAGATACATCCAAAAAATGGAAATTTTCAGGAGAGCTAAAAAACTTTGTTGCAGGAGAGCTGGTTTTGCAACTAACCAGCAATTTCAACTCCAATTTTAATAAGAATGTATCTGTTTTAGAAACTTGTGAAGTAGATAGGGACATGTAGAAGGTATAGGAAAATGCAAAAAAAATGTGAATGTGAAAAAAGTGGATGTATCAAATCAGATGCAGAAACCATGCAGAATCTATTTTTGTACATGCAAATAGTGGTTTACAAAGAGAAAGCTGGTTTTACTATTTACATTTGTAAGTGTTATGGGCATGAAAATAACAAAAAAAAAGTAAATTACAACCAACAATTTAATTAGTTGAGTTTGCTAAACTGTTATCTGAAAACATATTTAGCAGCTTCTTTATTTAATTCCCTGTTGAATGTGTTCATGATAGGATAAAATATTATGTTGACTACTGATCTCATTAAATTTTACTAAGACTCTCTTACAGGGTGTAATAAATTGTCAAGATTTGAGCATACTGACATTAACAAAAAATTTGAATAATAGGGGTAACTCTTTTTTTTCCTTGGGTCAAATGATACAAAGGAATCTGTAATGAAAGGTAGGAAAAGGTTATGTATGGGTGGTTGGTTATGCACATTAGTAATTCAATTTTCAAAAACTAATAATTTACAAAATGATAAGTGTGTAAACAACGAGAAAGGTTAGGTAAGGGTGGTATGGTGCCAATTTTATAGAAATGCATGAAAGGTGAACTCAACCAATTTATATAATACTTTAAATGTAACACAATATAATACTGGAAAATATATGTTAATACCCTATTCACCAAGAGATAAGAGTAGTCCCACAACTGATCACCAGCCATAACATTTTAAATACATTATTGTAATGTTGTTATCTCTAAGCTTCCCATCGACTTACTTGTTGTCTACATCCATTTCAGCATTGCCATAAAAAAATAAGAAACATGCTTTTTAATACCAGCAGTGATTGCATATTTTGATTCTGTGTTGTTCAAGACATTCTTAATTTTTGATAAATAATGCAGAGCTTCATTTATCCAAATTAATTAGGACTGACAGTAGTTTGAATATATGAAAATCTGGGTATTCAAACATATAAACTATAATACAATATATAACAGCATGGGGTAGACTTTATATAGTGTTCAAAATAGGCCTATATTAAAACAATGCAAATAGTAAGTTACCAAATGAAAAAATTTATTAATCCTCCTGAATTTGCTTTAAAGCTTCAAAACTGCTTAGCTTAACTTAATTTTTTTATTCAAATCAAATTAAGAAATTGCTTCTAAGAAAAAATAAATGAGTGTTTTTTCTTTTTGGTAATATAAATTAACAACAGTAGATAATTAATAGTTAACATTAAATAATCAACATAAAATTAAATCTACCAATGAAGAAAGGATTCAATATGCATCATGTATAGGACAGCCAACAACAATAATTATATTTGATATTTAATGATTTGGATGTCTGACACTCAGTTCTATTCATGAAACAAACATGAATCAGAACACTGCAACTTGGTATAGTATGCAACATAATTTTGATCGTAACACCCTAATTGTGTATTATCTGACTAACAGATATAAAGGCATCAGAGGGCAGAGACGATTAATAAGAAGCCTGTGTTAAAAAAAAATTATTTACAATGAAAATAATTTACTTGTTTCGTGGACAAGTAAAGACGCGCGCGATATACCACCCGATCATATTAATCATATTTGTCATCCAAATAGAAAAGTTGGACTTGTTACTTGTTTAATATGTGATAGTGTTTTCTGCAAGTCTGATTTTACAAGAGAAGTGAACGAAGGAAAAGGATTCTTTATCTCTAGACACATAATTGTGTGCCCTGTACATCTTAACCTATCTTTTGTTGACATTCAACCATGTGACCAGGATACTGATATTGAAAATAGTAATGTCCAAAAAAAATTGTTAATTATTCAAAAACATCTAGAAAATATTAAAAATGGTCTAAGTGTGACTCAAGATGTAAGTGATAATATGGATACAGATGATAAAGGTGAGGATGATGCTATATCTATCGTATCAATTGCCAGTGAAAAAAATAAAAACCGTAAGTGTGAACAAAATTTTGAATGTGAGTATTGTCAGGACTATATAAGAGAATTAAACTACGAAAAAAAATTAATAGTGAATTAGTGAAACAAAATAATGAGCTACGTGAACATAACCATGAGTTGCGTGAAAATAACAGTTTCTTAAGATCATCTGCTGTAAATGTTGAAAAAAATTATGTAGACATTAAAAATTCGTATGCTGATGCTGTGCTAAATTTACCTAAAAAGCAAGAATGTGCTCGTTTGACAATAAAGCCAAAGGAAAATTTCAAAGGTGATGCCCTAAATATTATCAAAGTGCAAATTTCAACCAAAACTAATGCCAAAGTTTTAAAAATTAACAAAGTCAATAATGGTACAGTTTTTCTAAAGTGTATAAATGGGCAAGATTCTGAAAAAATACTAAAGGTTATGAACAGTGAAATATTGACAGCTGAAGCATGTGTTAAAAAAAATCCGCAAATAAAAATAACAAACATATCAGAAGATGTCGATAAAGTAGAACTCGAGAACGATATCATACATAGAAATGAATTACCATCAAATAGTGTAAACATTGTACACAAATACAAACAGAGAAACAATAATCATGCTGCGCTAGCAGAAGTAACCTCTGATGCATATGCCAAGATAATGAAGAATAAATCTGTTTTTATTGGATATGAAAACTGCAGAGTGTATGACAATTTTAATATCAAATGTTGTAAAAACTGTTGTGGGTATAACCATTCATTGAGAAAGTGCAAAGACACTTTTAAAAGACAACAATCATGCTACAAATGTTCAGGTAACCATGATGCTACAGTATGTACCTCTGATATAAATAAATGTATTAATTGTATTAATGCTAACAAATACTTAACTAAAAAACGATCCACAGATCATTCTGCAAATGATATTCAAAACTGTGAAAGTTTTAAAGTAAGATGGGAGCAGTATATTTGTGATACAAACTACCCCTGGAAACCAGAACCTCCATTTAATTACGTTAGGCCTACGACTAGTTGATTAGATAACATTTTGTATTTAAAGGGAAACAGGAAAAATAAAAAATAAAAACTAACCTATAAATAAATTTTTTATGGAAATACAAGAATATAACCTTAATGATGAATTAATTTTTAATAGTACAGAAGAGATAAATCTCAACCCCATTTTTTGTGACTCTGAGCTTCTGACCCTACATGTCAACATCAGAAGTATACAGAAAAATATATTAAAACTTGAAACTATGTTAAGTTCTTTTAAACATAAACCAGATGTGATAATATGCACTGAAGCTTGGCTCATGGATAATATTAAGCTTATAAATATAACAGGTTATACACATTTTAAAAATAACAGCAGAATAAATAAAGCAGATGGAGTGATTATTTATGTAAAAAGTAACCTACAGTATCAAACCATTAATGAACAATTTAATGATTTAAAAATCACTAGTCTGCTCATAGAATTAACAAATAAAAGTATTTTCAAAATTTCTGGACTATATCGTTGTCATGATTATGAGATTGACAAATTCATTAAAGATCATGAAAAATTTATCTTAAGTAACAAAACTGTTGCAAACCACATGATTTTGGGTGATGTTAACTTAGATCTCATTGAGTTTAATGAAAAAACTGAGGATTATTTCTACCAATTACTGCAAAATGGTTATGAATCGATGATAAATACTTGTACTCATCCTATAAAGAATTATAAAGATGGAACTTGCATTGACCATATTTTCATGAAAGGAATATACACAGCAAAATCTGGTAAATTAATTGACTCAATCACAGACCACTACCCCGTTTTAATATCACTACATGGAAACAACATAAAATGCAAACTTACAGTATCTTTTGAAATAAACAAAAAAAGATTTTTGGAGCTGTGTGCTTCAGAACAATGGCAACAAGTCTGTAATACACCAAATAATAATGAAGCATTAGAATTGCTAATAAACAAGATTCAAACTATCAATGAACTTTCACACAAAACTAAGCCAAAAATTCAAAAACCAAGAAAGACCTGGATTACCCCTGCTCTCATTAATTCAGTTAATAACAAAAACAAATTATATAAAGCCTGGAAGAATAGTCAAGACGACTTGCTAAAAAAAGAGCTGTACTTAAATTACGAAAAACGACTTAAATCATTACTTAGGACTGCTAAAAATAGGCATGAAGAAAAACAACTACAAAACGCTGATTCTAAAAAAATGTGGAGATATGTTCATCTAAAATTGGATCGTAATTCAAAAAATAGACAAATAATTGATATTTTGATTAATAATAAACTAAACAGCAATGATTGGACAAAGGCTAATTATTTTAATGAATTTTTCAGCACAATAGTATCTAGGCTGAATGAAAGTGCGACTCCTCCTATTCTGCAGCATGAAATACCAGATATATCAATTAATCAGCATACTATGTTTCTAACACCAACAAATGAGTCAGAAGTTTACCAAACTATTCGTGAACTCAAAAATAAACCTGGTGGGTGTGATGAAATTCATGCCTATACAGTTAAGCTAGCTGCTCCGTTCATAACTCCTGCTTTGACTCACATTATTAATACTGCTATGATACAAGGTACATGTCCATATCAATTTAAGAAAGCTGTAATTTGTCCTATATATAAGGAAGGTGTAAACAGTTTGGTTAACAATTATCGACCGATCGCACTGATATCAAATTTAGCTAAGATTTTTGAAAACATTATTTTTACCAGATTATTTAAATTTGTAAAGAAACATAACCTGTTAAGTGCTAAACAATTTGGCTTTCTCAAGAAGAAATGTACAGATGATGCTATAGCCCTACTTAGCAAATTTATTTATGAAAATCTAAGTATTAGCATACCAACTGTTGTAACTTTTTTGGACTACTCCAAAGCTTTTGACACTGTCGATCATGGCATACTTATATCCAAATTACTGAATATGGGAATAAGAGGTGTAAGCTTATCCCTGATAGCCAGTTATTTACATGACAGGACACAAGTTGTAAAGGTGAATGGGACTAGAAGTCAGCCTATTAAAACAAATGTTGGAGTGCCCCAGGGCTCTATATTAGGACCGTTATTGTTTATTTTATATATCAATGGCTTACTAGTGTTACAAGATGTATTAATAGCATATGCTGATGATACAGCAGTACCAATGAAAGCAAAGACATGGCCTGAACTTGCAACAGATATGTCAACTAAATTAGATATTATATACTCTTGGCTCTATCACAATAATCTAGTACTCAACATAAGCAAGTCTGTTTTTATCACCTTTGGAAATTATAGAGACTCTGTTCTGCATGACTTTGAAATTAAGATAAATGGTCAAAAATTGAAAAGAGTTAAAACTAGTAAATATCTAGGAATAAAATATGACTTTAACATGAAGTGAGATGTACATGTGGCTAACATTGTAAAAAAAACCAAATACTTAGTCTACGTTTTTTACAGACTTAAACAAATTTTATCAAAAAAGCAACTACTACAAATATACTATGGACTATTCCATAGTGTGGCAGGGTATGCTATCATAGGCTGAGGGGGTCTATATAAATCATCTCTAGACGCATTGGATCGGCTGCAAAAGTGTATTCTTAAAATTATAGGAGTTGAATAAACCATTAAATATTAAACAGGTGTTTGTGGTGAATTCTATAGTTTATCAATACAATGATCTAAAAAGTGAGTTTTTACAAAATCGAATCAACACACGGTATAAAAGTATTATATTGCCGCGACACCTATTAAGTATTGGGCAAAGAAGCTATGTGTATTATGCCATAAAGTATTTTAATGAATTACCTAATGAACTGAAAAATCTAAGTGTAAATATAAAAGTGCTTAAAAAAAAATCAAAGGAAAAATTAGGAACATTGTTATTGAATAATCAAAAAAACAGTCTATTATGATATGGACCTTTTTTCTCTTTTTTTTCATTTATTTATTGAATTGTATTATAGTACAAACTAAAATTTTGTTAAAATTGAAAAATAATTTATTTTTAATATATTACTATGATCGGTGAGGTAAAACTCACAATTAGTATTAAGTATATAAATATTAATTCTAAGGACCAACCTATGTACGGGCATTCATGCCCCCTATAGGTCCTTTATTGTATAATTTTTATTATATGTAAAGGAAAATTGGTAATAAATATTATTATTATTATAAAATATGCAGACGTAAAAAGCTTGCCTGGTACATTGACCCAAATTAAAAACTTAATATTTGTTGACACCTTTATTTTTGTTTATTCTTATTTTTGTTCATCATAAAAAATGGGATGTGTACTAACTAAAATCTATAAAAAAGTGTTTACTAAATGTTTCACTTTAAGATCAAGAGTTAAAACATGAGTTGTCATAACCAAACAGTTGTTTTGACAACACGTTTTTCTTTAACATGTTCAATGCAACTACTACAATCACTTATAATCAAGCGATCACATATTATAAGCTTCTTAACATGACAGAATTAGTTAATGCTCGGGCAAGTATTTAACGTTATATTAAAGCTTGTCATAACCTCAAAATAATGACAAGTAACAATCGTAGCATTTTTATACTTTTTTACATGATTGCTTCATAATGTACTAAGGTCACATAACACAGAATAGTATTCAATTGAAAGAAATAATAATATATCAGCATTAAACAATTTATAACTTGTGTTATTGATACTAACCTAAGCATAATTAAATCTTCCCTACTATATTTCCTAATCCCATAGCCTACATTACTCTTCAAAATTGTAGCTAAGTACAAATTGAATAAATAACACTTCACTAACGACATATTTCTAGATGAATTACATTACATACACATACAACTACAGACATCATACAAAATTTGAGCAGACGACTAACCGTCAGCAGTGCATCCAACTGTACCATACAAAACTACCATGTTCTTATTTCTTCCGTGCAAACTTTCTATTTTATTCCATTTCGTTAATCTTATTTGAATAATGACGTGATGAGATTACAGCTTTTGTTTGGAAGTCAGTTTATTGACCCATAGTTTATAGTTCAATAAGTGTATTCGCCGAAATAGTTACATTACGGTTAATTCTATAAAAACTATATAAACTCTACGATTAAGCTTCTGAAAGTGCATATTGTATAGCTATTTACTTAGAACGTATAACAATTAAAACCAAATTATTTTCTATAATCCATAATATTGTTGTATTGTTGTTATGTGTAGGGAAAAGATAAGACCGTACTTGTTGGATTGGGTAACACTGATACACGTATGTAATTACAAATTTTTTGTAACGCCACCAGAGGGCACCAAAATCAAATCTAGGTACAAATACAAAAATTATAAAAACAAAAGTTCACCAAACTATTAACAATCTAGGATTTAATATAGAAGTAATTTTAAAAATAAATAACATTCTAATATTGGCAATGCTCACTTGTAGGGCTATTTTAGGTATTATTTTGAACAAAATGCGTACAGAAGCATAATGTTCAACCTTGAAAATTTTGGTCAAAACAATCAGATTTTTAGCTATAACAAATAACTAATGATGCTTCTTTTATATCGGGAATAGGCTTTTAAGACGTACATTTTAAAATGGTTACTATTTCTACGTAAAAATTTTGTTTCCTACAAAATACGTCGCATAATATAAGAATGTATTTTAAGGAAGTCTGTTTTATGGGCCGAAATTTCGATTATAGGCCTACGTTTACACCCACATTATATTGTAATGTAACAAAAATAATAATTTTAAAACATAAGGAAATGGAAGTATGGTCATGGGGAAAAACCGATAATGGCAGATTCTGATTGTACTACCCTCAAAACATGAAAAAAGTCATTTTTCGAAAAGTGTCTGTGCGTATGTCTGTCTGTGTAGAATTTTTATATGACAAACGATAACTGCCGCAAATTAAAACAGAATCAAATAATTTTTTGTATGCAGTTCTGAATTGTAGAGGACTACAATTATTGATTTTGGTGAAGATCGGTTAAGGGGAAGGGGTAGTTTACCTGCAACCTTTTATGTTTTAACAAGAGTAAAGTGCTTAATTTTAATAAATAAAGTATCCTTAAAAGAAGGTCATAATAATCCACTGTAGAAAGGTAGATGAAATATCTATAAATGAAAAGGGTAGTTGAAGGGGAAGGGGGTAATTTTCTATAAATTAAAATGATAGTTGATGAGGGAGGAAATAAGTTTTTATAAGTTTTATATGTGTACTACGTTATTGACTACAAAGAAGTAGTTTCTACGGAAACATTTTATTTCACTTTGACAAAATTCTATATTTTTTAGGAATTATCGAACCGAATTCAAGTAAATGATTGGAACTGTATGAGTACCCGCAATACATTTCGATGTTTTTAATATGCGATTGTATCGATATATTACGGTGTGGAAAAGAAGAAGTTAGAGTACTAATTGTAAATTGCCCTATTTCTTAATGTAAAGCAAAAATACGTGTTGTTTTCATTTGGTAGTTAGGTAATAATGGTTTTGGGTTTTTAGTTTACTGCTAAAATAAATAAAAGCTGTGGTTGAGAAAACATAACATTAAACGTGTAATACAATGCGTATAACAGAGTAACACTTAAAATAAAGAACCTAACGTTTTTAAGTTTACAAATTGGAAAAAACAACAGCAAATACAAAATGAAAAATACAAATATTTATGGTTAATGAAAAAACAAAAAACACTGTATTAAGGAATGACAACATATGCTCTACAAATTGTACATAATGGATGTTTGTTTTTTGTTAGTCACAAAACGAGTACTTGTCGGAAAACGAATTTTACCAAAAAAACGAGTTCTGCCACAAAAAAGTGACATGTAGGCCAACAATAATAGGCAAGGGGTTGATCCTTGGGCCACTCTCGCCTTACTTCGAGTTGGGTTTTTCGTGGTTTTAGAAAAAAAATAGTTTTACATTACACACGTATTGGTTTCCATGTATAAATTCAGTTTTCATGTTAACCTAACATAATCAATTTTTGGTGTCACAGCCAAGACCCGGTGATAAATTACTACTACAGTCATTTTCCATTAAAAAATGACAAACGAAATCAATTGCAATCACCAGCCAACTATTTTGCAACATACAAAATTAAAATTTGTATAATTCTTTCACTACATAATATTACGTGCGATATTCACTACATATCGAAGCCCAAAAATCGCATTATCGAAATAACTGCGGGTACGCATAAAGGCAGTACCAAATGATTTTATATATAATCTGAGAACAAGGAAGTCATGTATGGTTCTCCATACCGATTTTTTTTGGTGGTATCTCTATCCTGTTTCCTTTTTTCCATTTTTTTAAATTATTTTTGTTATTGTAATTATATCTGGTTTTTATTAGTTTTTGACCTAGATTGTAATTTTATATGGATTGTAGCTACTATAAAATCTACCAATAAGCTACTCCATAAGTAAGAAAGATGTCTGTCGTTTGTCAAACTTCCTAGTATTTTGAGCCTAATTTCATTAAAACTCGGTCCAAATTGAGGTTTGTTAGCAGTGCATTTTCCAGAATAATATCCAAAAATCCACTGGTATTGGGCAACAAAAGTATTGTAGGCTACTACAGCGGTATTTTTAAAACGGTACTAAATAGGTTGCCTCCCTGTCGGTAAAATAAAACTGTGCCTTCAGGTATATTTATTGGTGCAAAATTGTAGGCCTACACTGCACTTTTAATTTTTTAGTAATTACATAAGTGATAGGCAATAGTCGCCTCTTACAAATGAAGGAATGGTTTTGTTTTAGATAGCGTCGAAATCAATACTAATAACAAAAAACTAACATACGTATGTCAAGTAATTTATGTGTAACAGAGAGTGAGAGAGAAATTATGTGTAAGGAGGAGATTGAAAGTAAAATTAGTCTCTTCCAGTCGCTTCGTGGATGTATCAATAAAGACTAAAAGAAGAAAACAAGGAAAGAGACGCAATTGAAGTATTATAATGTAATGGCCACGTCTCAACTATGGTAGTGAGACTTGGATTAGAAAGGCCAAAGATGAATCTAGAATACAAGGAGCGAAAATGAGGTTCTTGAGGGCTGTAAAGGGTTGTACCAGGAGAAATCTCCTCAGAAATGATCATATTAGAATGGAGCTGGAATGAGAAAATCGGCCGGTACAAAACGGAGTGGCAGTTACACGTAGAGAGAGTGGAACCAACTAGATTATTTTCTAGAACAGTCCTTGACTATCATCCAAGTGGAAAGAGAAATGTGAGAAGACCCCGTAAACGATGGTTGGATGAATTCCATTGAGACTGGAACAGGCTACTAGCCTAAGCCGTGAACGATGACGATGACGACGAAAGAGTGAGAGAGAGGTGGGGATGTAGAAGGGGGGAAAACAAACAGACATACGTATAGACAGATAAACAAGGATATAAGAGGGGAAGGAAAAGCAAAAGAAACAAACGGTGTGTGTGTGTATCGACAAAACGGAGTCTCTATGTTGTCTCCATATTGGTTGTTGGCGATTTGGTTTAGTTTGTCCCCATGATTTTCTCAGCGTCTTTGCATCACTGAGAATTGCCCTTCTCCATATGATTTTTGGTCGCTTTCTACTGCGAGAGCCTTGTGGATTCCATTCAGTGGTATATAGCGAGATGTTGTCTGCCAGTTTTGTGAAAGGCCCATTTTCCCTTTTTTTTCTTTCAATTTCTTTCTAAATAAGTTTATGGTTTTCCATCTGTTTTCTTATAATGTGTCAATGGACAGACACAGAACGGAGACATAAAATGGAGTAATACAACAACTAGTCTACAGTCCGATTATCTTTCAAAAACTGGTCCTTATTGTGGAGTACCAGCTTGCTATTCAGCTTCTTCTTCTTCTTCTTCTTCTTCTTCTTCTTCTTCTTCTTCTTCTTCTTCTTCTTCTTCTTCTTCTTCTTCTTCTTCTTCTTCTTCTTCTTCTTCAGCGGCACGACAACCCATTACTGAGTCAAGGCCTCCATTTAAAAGCCTCCGCCAGTTGTCCCGGTCAAGTGCAGCTACTTTCCAGTTCCGGGTCCCAAGGATATAGTTCACACCATATTAAACAAACAACCATAGGCAGAGAAAACTCACAGCATCAAACTAATGTTAAAACATGTAAAATCTATCAGCAAACTATCTTGCTTCAGTGGATCCCTGCCCATATAGGTGTTGAAGGAAATGAAACCGCTGATAAGCTGGGCAAGAAGGGTACTAAAGTTAATCTTGGGGAGAAACCTCTGGAAGTGAGCTCTGTCAAAAAATTTTTACTATTGTGTCAGACTGATTAAATTTGTAGAAAAGAAACAGCAGAACAGGAAAAAGAATGGGAAAGCATTTGCAAGCAATAGAAATAAATAAGGGAAAATCCAGGAAATTAGGTGCAACAATTTTTAGATTAACAGCCGGCCATGACTGTCTTGCACGAACGGATATCTACCAGTCAAGCAAATGTATCATTTGACACATCCCGAATTCTATCATGGATGCAGACCAATTCTTGCACTGCACTGGATTTAACCCTGTCTATCAACAAAAGCACAACTTACCTGGACTTTATTGGGACGCCAGGAGTAAGATGGAATAACCTTCCATACGGCCTAACAAGGACAAGAAGAAGAAGAAGAAGAAGAAGAAGAAGAAGAAGAAGAAGAAGAAGAAGAAGAAGAAGAAGAAGTAGAGGAGAAGAAGAAGAATAAGAAGAATAAGAAGAAGTAGTAGTAGTAGTAGTAGTAGTAGTAGTAGTAGTAGTAGAAGAAGAAGAAAAAGAAGTAGTAGTAGTAGTAGTAGTAGTAGTAGTAGTAGTAGTAGTAGTAGTAGTGGTAGAAAAAGAAGAGAAGAAGAAGAAAAACAACTACAACAACCTTAAGTTCCAAATATAATATTAATATAATAAGTTTGATAGAACAAACAATTAAATAAGCAAATTATTGCGTATATAATTAAGTTTATGATGTATATAATAATTAAGTTTATGACAACTGATGACTAGAATTTATCATAATACGGCTTGTCAATAATTTTTGTTTGTATGGGTCCTTAGTGGGATATTTCCCTTGATTCGTTCCCGTTACACTCTTAACGTATCGATACTTCTGCACAAATGTTGGCAAGTAAACGTCAACACTTATTTGTGTTCACTTATTATTAACTGTTAAACTTTGAGATTGCAGAAAACGTTTTGCTACCAGAGTTGACGTTTACGATTAACAGACAATACGACGATTAAGGTGACAATCGTCCCCCACGTAAGATTATTCAAACTTGACAGAGGTACACACGCCTGTGACCGAGGTACAAATCAACTGCCAGATGTAACACGAACGCATTATATTATTAATGTAATGCATTAACACATGGTGTGCAACTTCCATATAAATTATTCATATACCTTTGACCCAGTTTCACAGCATAGCGAAATATACAGCAGGCACTGGCCAACAATGTGTTTTCGTAAACACATTCTTGATAGTAAAGATAGATTGTGCCAGGCATATCGCTGTTTGTTCGTCACTCGGGTACAAATGAAGTGCAAACACTGTGGTCCATTACATTACAATGTACCTACTCTGTGAGGTTTGAGAAATAAGGACAGAGAGAGATAGTCTTTTCTCTGTATACGATTCAAATTGCAAAATATACACTTTGCAGATGATCAGGCTATAATTGCAGAGGACGAAATTGATATAAGTCATATGCTTAGGAAACTAGCAGAAGAATTTGCGAAATGGGGTCTCGAAATATATACATCAAAAACTGTGTAACTTATAGTAGGCGGTGAAGCTCAAGACCTAGAACTAGGAACAAAAGTGGTAAAAAATATTAAATACTTCAAGTATTTGCGTGTAACAATGACATCGGATGGTGACAGCAACCAAGAAATAAAAGTAAGAATAGGACACGCTAAGACAGCAACAAAACAATTAGACAGTCTGCTTTGGAGTCCACAAATAACAAAAAACCAATAAAATCAGAATATATAAAACTATAGTCGAAAGTAGGCCTATATGGAGCAGAACTGTGGGAAATTAATAAAAGAAATAAATCCAAAATAAGAGCTATGGAGATGGATTACTGGCGGAGGTGCTGTAGACTAACAAGACTAGATAGAGTGAGAAATGTAGAGGTAAGACAAGCGATGGGAATCGACCTTGATATTATAGAAACAATAGAATCAAGAAGACTGCATTGGTTCGGACACCTAAAAAGAATGTCGGATGAGAGATGGCCAAGGAAGGTATGTGAATAGGCTCCATCCTTTAGAAGAAAAAAAGTAAGACCTAAACATTCATGGAAAATGGACATTGAAGATGCAATGAATGCAAGAGTACTTACAAAACAGGACTGTTTAGATCGGCGCCAGTGGAAACTAGGATGGAAGAGGCGACGCCAGCCGTAATTAAATCGCAAAAAAAAAGTTTCAAATTGCGTCGGCTACGCTGATTGGTCGAACAGGGAAGAGATCTTAAGGAAAGATTTGTTGTGTTGGGAAGTGAAGCTACGAAAGTAGGTGTTAAAATAATTAGAGAAAAGAGAAAGTAGCTACTAGTAACACGTAGAGCAGGTCTTAGGTCCCACGGAATCAGGTTATTATAATGTATTTTAAGGTTTTTTATTATAATATTTATAGTATAATAATTATAATTATAATTTATAGTATTTATAGAATGATAGGGTACATGTCTGAAATGTTGAAAGAGTACAATTTTGTATCGTTGTTAACTTTGTACATTTTTTTAGTTGATCCGTGAGTTCGTTTAATAAAATAAAATATTCTAAACTCGACTGTAGAAAGAATGAAGCCGTAAGAGAAGAGTTACAAATTTCTAACTTCATCATCATCATCTAAAAGGATTAAACCAAGGATGGTTTGTTCCGGACTCAAATAGGCAAAGATTACAGCTGGTCACTCCAGGGCTTCCTCGGACGTCCCACACCTCTCCGTCCCTTCTGCTTATAGTTCCATAGTTGTTTGGAGACGGCGGCAGTCCTCCATTCAGCAAAGATGTTCCCACCAATTCAGCCGATACTGGGCGATCCTGTCGAGTACACTCATAATATTCAGTTCCTGCCGTATATCTGTGTTTCTTCTATGATCATGGAGAGTATACCCTTCCACGTGCCTGAGAAATCTCATTTCAGCCGCTTGGATGCGACTGGCCTGGCCTTTCGTTAAAGTCCAGTTCTTAGACCCATAAAGAAGTGTGGGAAGAGCCATCACCTTGTAGAATTTTAGGCGTGTTCCTTTACTTGCTGACTTAAGGGTTTGCCTGATGGTCACGCACATAAGGTTGAACTTATGCAACTTATTCACAACGTCGTTCCTTGCACTATAAGACGGATTGTAGCCCAGGTATTCAAACTTGAATTTGAACAGTTTCTAACTAGAATGAAAAATTAAAAATTTACAAGCAACCGTGGAAAGAATAGTTGAAAGAATGTCAGATTTCAGAATGGCGAAACGTGCCTGGAAATACAAACCTATAAGGCACAGGTATGTGGATAGACCTAGGAAGAGATGGCTGGAGGATCTTTGAAGGTGCAACGGGTAGTACCTTGCCTATGCCATGTTTTGAAGACGATGATGATAATACAATACATATAAACACTACTACACCGTCCTCTCATTTAATTGTCCGTTCACTCTTATTTGGATCTTAATTCTTTATAGCAGGCGGCTCAGTAGACAAGTGGGTATGGCACCTGTCTACTAACCTAGAGGTCCCGGGTTCGATGCCTAGGCCCGCACAATAAAATCAAGGTGCGTTTTTCAGCGCCCAGATCGACTCAGCCTATGAAAATGAATACCTGGGATAACATCCTGGGGATAATAATGGGCGGCTGAAGCGTAGTGCTGGCCACACTGCCTTCCTTGTATGCCGAACGGCTAACATAAGGCATCCTACCCTGCCTACTCCTAAGCTACTTCGGTGGTACACATGGGAGCCATTATTATTATTATTCTTTATAGCAAAATCTCTCTTGCTCCAAATACATACGAGGAAAGTTTTACACGTTGAATCAGTTCACTCGATACTCGGCACGATGTGTGTGAGACCGCCAGAACACGCCCTATACAATTTTCTTGTTGAATCTGAACAAATCAATGAAACCAAACTACCCCTGGTCCAATTTAATTGAGATTATCTGGTTTATGTGTAAACCACATCTTACATAGACATAAAATGACGCAGATATTAAGTAACACAGAAGACGCCTACACGCTGAAAGACTTTCGAGACCCACCACTCGGAGAGATAATAACATTTAGGAGTGCGGATTACATTTACCGAAGCAGTGAAATAAAATCAAACAGGCTTTTCCGTGCCTGTACATTGAATTGAATACGATACAACAATCGAATTTCTCGAGACCGCCCACTTGTCGTTTTCAGTATTACCTCAGACCTTATCTTGAAATGTATTATCATTATATTAAACTGAAAATGAATAATAATATAATAATTCTATTTCGTGTCGACGCAAATCAAATTTTTTGTACACTTGATATAATCTGAATAAATTCTCTTTCTCCATTGCGATTCAGTTAGCTGGAATTTTTTTCTGTGCATGTGTCCAAACGATTGAATGGTTCTAGTTTTTAATCATGCTTTAGGAGTTTTATACTATTTTGTGCTCTTATTAATTTCAAATACTTATTTAGAAGAAATTTAAAAAATATTCATATTGTTAATAATTTTTATATTATTAAGTAATTGTGAATATTAAATAATAGGGAAAAGAATGTCCAATAAGGTTACTGTTAGTACAGGTTTGAAACAAGTCTGTTGCACAGCTCCAACGCTGTTCGAAACCTACTTCAACGAAGTCATAGAGGAAGTGTAATATGGATTTACGGGTTGGAGATGGGTGACTTTTCACGCTACCTTTTGGTGGCGATCAGGCTGTACTGTCCGAGGATGAGATCATCATCATCTTCACAACACGCCGTAGGCAAAGTTCTCCCTGTTCCACCTTCAAAGATCCTCCAGCCATCTCTTCCTCTAGCCATCTATCCACAACATACCTGTATTTCCAGACTTGTTTGGCCAGTCTGGAATCTGAAATTCTTTCTAAGTGTTCTTTCCACTGTTGTTTGTAGTCTTTTCGTTTTTCGCACAAGTTAAAAACTTATACTCATAAACTTGACATACGTTTTCACGTAACCTTTATTGTTTTTGAGATTGACCTTCCCAATACGTAGAGGGACACGGTGAGGTCAACTACCACCTGACCCAGTTGCTCAGTGGCCGCGGCAAAGGTGCAAAGCCCAGCATGCCAATACGCAGTCTCCCCTCCATGAAGATGCCTCCCACACGTTTCTCAAGTGCTGCAGATTCGCAAGACAGAGGATGGTACTGTAAATGGAGCTCAAGGAGTACACGCCCCAGAGCGTAGTTGCGCTTATGCTTCGTGGTAAGGTGGAATGGAACCGCATCAATGCATTTAGACAGTGGATCCTACTAAAAAAAAAATATACTTGTACTCAACTTGTACCCAACGGGCAGTAGAAGATGATGAACAACTAGAAGGAGCCCGATAAGAGCGCAATAGGCTTTAACCTGAAGTAGTACGATAAGTGGTTCCAGGATGGATATGAATTAGAGGTGGGTTTTGTAGTGGGTGAAAGTCCCAGACACCAGAGGAAGCACGGCCTCCTCTATCGGTGCATAAAGCATTTTTCCCTTTCTATTAAAAAAAAATATACGTAGATAGGCAGGGGTGCAAAAATTCGACGATAAAAATGTTGTCAAAATCACAGAAATCCATGTGGGGCTTCAATTTAAAAATGATGTTAATGTTAACGAGAGTTGTGTCAATTTCTCTGAAGTTAAGCTAGTTCTTATAATAGCAATGCGGTTTTTGATGACGCTATATTCTCTCCTTGTTACACTATATTTGATCAGTTTGGTAAAAAAAAAAAAATTCAATTTCTTTTTGCTTACGTAATTCTTCAAGCTTTCAGATTGCGTTAATTATGTTTTTCATGTTTCTAAGAAATTTTCTTTAAAAATACTTTTTAATCATACGTTACGTTAAGATGATGCGGGGAATTATGTCCGAAACAGTCTCACTGATCGTTATTGTGGCTTACTGTTCTTGAAGTCTTACAAATTACTGTTTAGAAAATTTTAATTAATTTTTTTTGCTAAAAACGTTACTAGGTTTCCTTAACGATCTGTGACGTTAAAGTTAATTTTTGATGAAATATGTTATTTAGGTGAGCCAAAAATACATCTGTTGCTTAGGTGAGTTTTAGCCAGGTTCGGCAATTGATTTATTAATTCAGTTGTTGCATACCGCCTTCTAAGGCTTTTGCGTCCTCTTCCATACATCATCGTCTATCTTGTACAAACCTGCTTTCTCCGGTCATCTGCTTTCCACCGTCGTTTGTAATCTTTCAATTTTTCATTCAACTTGTAATTCTTCTCTTGTGGCCTCATTTCTTATACGGTCAAGTTTAGAACACCTTTTAACTAATCTTAAGAACGCCATTTTCGAGGCCTGTATTTTACTGTTTTGTTTCTTGGTTTCTGTCCATAATTCACACCCATTGGACAGTACAGGGACTGTCATAACTTTTCAAAACTTTAATTTTGTATCTCGACGTATCTTTGTTTCTAAAAATACAGTTGGTTGTCCCACAGATCGTCTGAAACTTACCTAACCTAACATCAATGTCATAATTTCTACCATAGCCAATATCATTTCCCAAATACTTAAAATGGCTCACCTGTTTTAAAATTCGATCAATAAACATTATTTTTGTTCTTATTGGCTCCTACGTCGAAATGCCATTGCCTTTGTTTTTATAGTAGAGATTTTCATATTGTATTGTTTGAAAATCTAATGAAACTTAAAAGCAGATTTTTGCAAATCAGATTCTGTATTTTAAAGTATAAGCAAGTCGTCAGCAAACAATAGCGGATTCAAATGTCTGTCTCGATATAACTTAACTTACTAGATGTTTCCATTTCCTGACCAGATCATCTATGTAAATGTTAAAAAGAGTAGGTGATACACTGCACGTTTGTCTAACACCTTATTTGACATATATTTGTGAAACATTTGCTAATTAGATACCAAATGTTACGATCAAACATGATAAATGAACTTTTAAAAAATGGCATTGTTCATTAAAGGGAAATGTTACGATAACCTTTAGTTATCGTACTGACCGCGGTAAAAACTGACCATTTTTATACGTTTTCACTGACAGCGTTCATGTACGCTACGAAAGGTCCGAATTTAAAAGCGTTTCAATAATTACGTTGTATGTAAACGTGCCAGGGATTTAAAAAAACTTTCAGTGTAGTGAAGTGTTGGTGCTTTTTCATCAGCACTACAGTCCAACGTGAACCCTGGCTTCCAACACCAATCTTCTCCAAAGTCTCCTGTCCACTGGCATTTCAGTGTAACCCCTCACAGCCTATTCTTTTGAGATCTTCCAGCATATCATCCAACCAACTTATCATAGGCCGGCCCGTCTTTTTACGCCCTCAGGATTTTGTTTGGCGTACGCGGATTATCCGTCCGTTCTAGCTAGCCTAGCCACTAAAGATTCGTTGAGTCTTTATAAATCTTACAATGTCTTCGTTATTAAATAGTTCACCTGTCTCCTAGTTATTTCTTATTCTCTATTCATCATCTTTTTCTAACGGAGCCACAAACAGGTCTTATGATCTTTTTTTCAAATCTTCTTAGTGTTACTTTTTCCTTTTTTGTCAACGTTGTAATAGAAAAGGTGTTTGTGGGTTGTAAAAATTAAAGTTTTAATGTTGTTTGGTGTTAAACGTGTCAAAATGTATCTTCTCAGTCGTGTACGGGTAAACCGTATTTTGCTCTGCTGCATTCAAATGTTGCCGCCTCGCCACCTGATTGGCGCACAGCTTTCTGCAGTATGACCCAGGTTGCGTCTCGCTTTAACGCCTTCACTTCAATAATTATTAGTCGTTATTCTAAATTAACTGAATCAAACATACAGAATTGCAGATTGAGAACATTTATTAATCCTTTAGAATATTCCACTTGATTTATTATACATCTAAATTCGTTTTCTGCACCGGCTATTACAATTGTGCAGTTGGTACTTGCTCAGTTCAGTTTGTATACAATTCGTCAGTAATGTTAGTTTACAGTAAATATATCGTTTTATCTCAGGGGTGTTAAGTCCTTTCGGCTACAGAAATATATACTTACGGCTAACACACACAAAGTTATAACAATTCTTAAAACTAATTACATAAACAAATCGATATCTCATTACATTTGATTAAGTAATCACCAATGAAAACTTGTAAAGCAATTTTGGGTTAGGTTTCGTTAGTCAAAGTTTCGTTATTAAAAGGTTCGTTAATTATTTATTATATTTTACTTTCTTAATAATTGTTAATTGGTTAAAGTTAAATAGTGAATTTAAATAAGCATTTATTTTGACTCGGAATAGTGATCAGTGATTTGAAATAGTTATATTTAATTCAGACCTAAAAATTGTGAATTCGATTTAAGGGATAATGTTTATACTCATCGGTTAATTGTTGCTGAAGATCCTGATGTCGTCTTCTTCTATGGATAACTCCTGGGCTGTCGTCTTCTTCTACTCTCCCGTCGTCTGTTTCTCTCGTCTCGGCGCTTCTCCTCGCTGCCTCAGGCCTCGCATTTCTTCAGTTGATGTCGTCTTCTTCTTTCAGGATATTCCACTGATCTTCATTTTGTGTCCGTGGTCGTCTCTCTTCGTCACGGCGTCGTTTCGTCTTCTTCGGATCACTACGGTTTGTTATTTAATTTTTATAAATAAAATTTTGGTTCAGGATTCCCTGTACCATTGTAATTGTCTTCCTCTGGTTTTAATTAGTTTGGGAATTACTTGAAGAATAATAATTTTAATTTTGATATGAGAGCTCCTCGATCCACTCTCTGGCGTTGGTCAATAATAACTACTGAAAATCTAACGGTTTTTAGGCGTTATTTTTCTTGTTGCTATGGTTACTTAATAAATTATGCTAATTTTCATTGGTTATTAACTGAAGTCATTGTTATGATTTATCGTCTTTTTTCGTCTATTTTTACCAAAATATCTTCAATTGAAGATTACTACTTTATACTAATAGCTAGAGTTATTACATTAGCACCATTCTTCCTAATTTTTCATGATGGTCATTTTGATATCCCTCATGCCCACTTTTGAATATCTAATTACATTTTTACTATTTTCCATATTTATATTCTACATATATTTTATTCAAAGTTAGTTGTTAATCACATACTTTGGTACTAGGAATACTCACTTAAATGGTTTAATCATTTGGCACATTCTGCCTTAACTTTGGATTATTATTTGTTCTCAAATTAATAAATTTATATTCAACAGTTTGGCCTAGAGCCTAGATTCCATTCTACTTCCATCTAACATTTCTTACTAACATCTCTGGCACTTCTAATACAAATTATAAACAAAACAAAGAATAAACATCAGTATTCCTAACTCTAATTCTTATTATGAAATATTCCTTGTCAGGTTCTAGCCTGAAATAACTTTTAACTACTGTTATCAGCTTACCCTATAATTTACTCTATGCTATGATTTTCTGAACACTAACAAAACTCTTATAACACTATTGATAAACTGTTCCTTACATGATATGTCTTATCCACCATTCCCTTCACTTAAATACAGTGTCTATCCTTCTTAATTTGCTATTCATTCTAATACCTTAATTCTTACCTTACTATATAATCCTGATATCTTATTACCTAAATTAATAATATTACAATTAGTTCAATCTTACCTACTAATGCACAGTTTATCAAAAATTGTTTATCTGTTTAACATAGTTGGCTTATATAATATTTGGTTCTGCACTCCCACTGCACTTTTCCTTTCATTAGAAAGTTTCTTTAATTACTACCCTGCTCACTTTGTTTCATTATTCTATACCTATCACTTCACTACTTATTTAGTTTTACACACACTTTTGGGCTTATTCACTTGTTTATTCAAGGGTTGTCTGATTACTTTACATCACTGTGTGATTACGGTCGTGAATAACTATTTTACCTCCAAATCACACTGATCACTTTTAGTTATCATTCTAATATTGCTTTTGTTTTGGCTCAAAGTATTGTTTATTGTCTTTGGCCATTATCATTACAATTAGTTTGGGGCATGGTTAGCTTCTAACTCCCTACATAATATTATACAAGTACCTTCTTTTATCCACAAGATACATGTGATACTATTACCCTCCATTAATCTTATTGTCCTAGTTATATCTCATATACTACAAACATCAGTTCATTATTAAATTTACAATATTCTGTTCACTTTTTTGGGATGACTTGATTGTACTTAGGTTTTAACTGCTTCTTCACTGTCTCTTGGTTCCTTTGGTTTCTATCCGATCTATTGTGTCAGGTCATTGTCAGGTTAATAGTCATTTGTCATTTATTGGGTTATTGATCTTTCAGTTTATAAGTTTTTGCCTCTTACTCTTATCTTCAGCTGTTTATTTTATCATTAAATACAATTGAATCTTCACTACCTTATGTCATGTTACATAATGCATCGCCACCAAAATTGATTATTTCGAAACAAAGATTATTAGATTTTTTCTGAAATCATCAATATAGTTTATTTTATCAAGTTGTTATGATTCAGGAACTCGTCCATCGCTACTTCTTCTGTATTCATTCTTTATTAAGTCATGGTTCCTAATTTAATAATTGGTATTATTTTCTTTCTTTATTATTCCCTTTTATGTTCTATTTCCCTAAAATTTTTCTTCTGTCTCCTTCATATAAATTGGTAATAGCCAGAGGGCACGTGTGGCTCTATTACTCTGCTATCCATTTATACACATTTTGAGTTCAGAGGCCTTGCCTATCTGCTCAATAACATATGTTGGACGTATCTCAACATAAAATCATCACATAATAATATTCATAATAATTATAATAATAGTCGTTCATTTCCGACTCACATAATATTAATACAATAAAACACTTTTGGGATTAATTATTCTTTCTTTTATACAACTCATGACTTTTCATCTCAATAACTTATTAGGATTCCTTTGTTTTAAGCTTGTGGCGATATTTAATAGGCATTTTGTATTGTTTTATGAGCTTATTCTATATGGTAGTGATTCTATTTGTCATCACTTTAACGCTCATTGATATTTAATTAACATTGTAGCTGGTTTTGGCTCACTTATATTTTTTCATTAATAGTTCAGTTAATCTGCCAGTGTTATTTTTTATTTGATTGTTTTTGTCTCTTCTTTTGTGAAACATTAATTTTTATTTATCCCCTTTTTGTGATAGGGTTGGTTAATGATGTTATGTAGCATCATCATTATTTGTGTAACATTTAATTATTTTGTATCTCAATTTTTATGATATTTCATTATACATATTTTCAAAATTACATGTGTTTACACATTTTGTTTCACACTTGGTCGTAAGTTTAGCCTTACTTTGTTTTGAACTTAGCTTATCTTCCTTCTAAATTCCCTTTCATTTATAATAATAATAGTTCCAATCAAATACTTATTGTAAGTTGTGCTTACATTTATTTTTGAATTTTGATAATAGTTACTTACAAAATTCTTTTTAATTTTCTGACACTGGTTCATAATACTTTTTTTAAGAAGACTGGTTATAAGTCCCTTTTATCTTTTTAGTTGTGATTTCACTTATGACATAGGTATTATTTTTATTATCTTTCAATATGAGATAGGGTCCATTATATAACAACAGTAATTTCTTCGTGATTCCCTCTCTGGAACTTGGTAATTCTCGGTTTCGTATTAATACCTTTTCTCCTTCACTGTACCGGATTGCCTTTGGTTGCATTTTATGATATTTAGCCTTTTTCTTTTCTGTTTGCTCCGCTATTTTACTATAGAATTTGGCGTTATCAAATTGGTATATTGGATTGGTGGGGAAATTGACAAGTTCTTCTATGGCTCGAGGTGGTGGTTTTCCGTACATGATGGTGTACGGGGTATCCTTGATGGATTCATGGTATGCGAGATTTATGAAATTTTCAGTGGTTTCGAGGTACTCACTCCACTTGCGTTGCTGGTCGTGGCAGTATGTACGGAGAATTCTCCCAACTTCACGGAGCACTCTTTCCGCTGGGTTGCTGTTCGGGTGGTAAATTGAAGTCTTGTATGTTCGGATACCCAGATCCATTAATGTGTCCTTCCATCGTCTCCCTCGGAATTGAGTACCATGGTCAGTGATAATATTCATGGGACTACCCACCTCAGTAATGTATCTTTGTGTGACAATGTTCAATACCTTGTTTGTAGTAGCACGGTTGATTGGGTATAATTTAATAAATTTTGAGTAATGGTCCATAATAATGATGATGAATTTGTGCTGCTTTCTACCTCCACTTCGTGGCATAGGTCCACATATATCTAGGAAAACTCGTTCCATTTTATTTGTAGAGGTTATTGGTTGCATTATTCCTTCCTTTCTGTCGTTGTTGCATTTTACAAGCTGACATATGTGACAGTTTTTTATTGTCTTCCTCACTCTCCGGTTAATATCTTTCAGGTATGTGTGTTCTTCTAACGCTTTTGTCACCTTCAGTGCTCCCATGTGTCCGTACCTGAGGTGGTACTCCATTATGATCTCAGTTGCGGTTTCTTTAGGTATCAACAGCTTCCACGTATTCTGGTTAGGTTTAGTTTTAACAAACAAAATATCTTCATGAACGCAATAGTACTGAGTTGCTTTTTCTTCCTGTCGATCCAGTCTCTCTCGGATTTGATTTAATTTTGTATCCTCTTTCTGGTGTTGTATTACCTTGTTCACTATCACTTTTAGGTCAGAGTTATTTTTCATGATGTTAAATACCTTCACAATGGTCTCCTTTTCTCCATCAAAGGTTTGTTGTTCAGTGTTGATCCGTGATAGCACATCAGCTGCTGTGTTTTTGCTACCAGGGATATACTCCCAGTTGATGTGATATTCTTGGAGAGCAAGAATCCATCTGGCTAGTCGACCATGGCTGAGTTTGCAGTTTTTCAAAAATGAAATGGATTTATGGTCGGTGCGCACGGTGATGGGATACCCAAGTATGTAAGTCCGAAATTTTGCACATGAAAAGACCACACTCAACAGTTCTTTTTCAGTTACATGATAATTGCGCTCACATTGGTTTAAGGTACGGCTGGCGAAGCTTATCACTTGGTGGTTTCCATCTTTGTCTTCTTGGTAAAGCACCGATCCCAAGCTAATGTCGCTTGCGTCGCAGTTCATGTAAAAGGGTCTGTTGAAGTCGGGATGGTTTAACATGATAGTGTCGAGGAAGTGTTTTTTGATAGTGTTGAAGATGGTATCCTGTTCTGGACCCCACATCCACTTGTTTTTGGATGATAGCTGTGGTGCTAGTTTAGTGGTCAGTTCTGAATAATTCTGCTGGAACTTTCTGTAGTAGTTACAGATGCCCAGAAACGACTGTAACTGCTTCTTGTTTCTTGGGGTAGGAAAACGTTGGATGGCATCTACCTTATCAGTTGATGGTGTTATTCCCTGTCGTGACAGGTTGAATCCAAGGAATTGGACTTCTGCTGCTATTAGTTTAGATTTCTCGAGTTTTAATGTCACATTGTTAATGGATAATTTTTCTAACACTTTTTCAACTCTCAAACAATGCTCCTCCCAATTTGATGAGGTGATCAACAGATCATCAACGTATACAGTGGTATAGCTCATAGTTTCGGGACCCAGTATCTGGTCCATGCAGCGAACAAATATTGCTACTGAATTTACCAGCCCAAAAGGTAGTCGCTTGAACTGGTAGTTCCTGCCTTCAAATATGAATGCTACGTACTGTCGGCTGGCTGGGTGCAGTTCTACCTGCCAGTACCCGCAGACCGTATCCCATGTGCTAATAAATTGCGTTCCATGGAACTTCTTGAGGATTTCTTCGATCTCGCCAGGAGATGTTCTGTCGTTGATCAATATTTTATTTATTTCTCGAGCGTCGAGACACAAGCGTACTCTTCCATCCTTTTTCGTAACAGCAACTATCGGACTGGTGTATTGTGAACAGCTATATTCTATGATGTCTTCCTCCATCATTTTACTAATTTCTGTGCGTACTGCTTCCTTGGCTGCATACGCTATGGGATAGGATTTTTTTATTGAAATTGGCCACTTCTTTAAATCTTAACTCGCATTGATACCCCCGTACTTTTCCTGGTTGGTCGGAAAATACATGCCGGTACCTGTTGTAAATTCTTATTAGCTTCTCCACCTCTTGCTCTGTCAATGGATTCCCATCTTGGGTTCCTCGGAATTGTCGGATTTCCTCCAATTTTTGATGCCATAGAATGTCATTATTTACTTGACTGTCTGACTTCACTTCCCACCTCCGGTCTGGTGAATCACAAACTGTTCTTATACTGTATATTTTACTTATTGGTAGGACCCCTTTGCTGCCAGTTAATTCAGCTACCCATTCTCTGCCTTCATATTTCATGGTTACTTTCGATAATTCCATATCGATAACTGCAGAGTACTTTCTCAATATGTCACAACCAATTAGGATGTCAAATGGTATGCTGTGAGCGATTAAAAATATCATAGGTAGTGTCACACCATTACTTATGACTTCTAGTGACACTTGTCTCTTAATTGTCTTATTTTGCCTACCAGTGGCTCCCATTAAAATAATGTTGCTTATTGGTAACGTTGGTAAACTGGTCTTACTTTCTTTTTGAATTTTGTCGTACATGTTTATATCAATTAGAGACACATTTGCGCCTGTGTCTATCATAAATTTTATATTTACATTATGTACTTTAGCGGTAACATAGGCAATTTCATTATCCGGGTGCTTGGTCAATGAGGAATTTTCTTCCATAAGCTCATCTCGGATATTTTTCAGATAATGATTCTGAATTATTATAATAGTGTTGTCATTTGTCTCGTCAGTCTGTGTCGTTATTAACCCAATAGATCGGATCAGTGACGGGTCCTTTGGTATTTTCACTGCCGCTTCTCGTTTAAATGCTGGCCGTTACCTTCGGCGCGGTCCTCTGTTCTGACGGGGTGATTATTCTCCGTGTTCTGCCTCCTCTCAATCGAATGGTCATTACGAGTTATTTGTTCTCGACCTCTTCTGTTCTCTTCGGCACTCCGGCTCCTCGGTCTTCTATAACTGCGTCTCCCGTCATTTCTACCTTCTGCATTTATATAGTTCACCCGTCGTCTGTATGTTTGATTCTGTGTCGACAGGTTATTATTATGGTACTGGTTATTTGGTCTGTTATACCCACCTCCATTTTGGTTGTTTCCCCTGTTGTAAGGATGGCTAACATTGTTATTGTTATTGGGGTAATTCTGATTGTGGTTTCTTGGGTAGTTATTGTTGTTGTTTTGGTTATGGAACCCTCGACAATTATTGGGGTTGGATGGCGGATGATTGGCCGGGGTGTGGTTTCCCTGTGGTCCACTTGGTTGATTCCGGTTGTCATAGTTTCTGTAGTTTGGTGAGTTCTTCTGTCTGTTCAAGACATAGTGTTTCTCCCGCTCGTACTCTCCCAATAATGCGGCCATCTCTTGTATAGTTTTAATGCGTCCACTTAAACGGCTTTTCGTGATCTCACCGTCATAGTGATACGCCAATTGCGTCACTAGGCACTCTTCCGGGATGTTGGATTCGAGGTTCCTTGCTATGCTTACCTTACCTAAAAAGTAAGCGGTTGGTGACTGTCCTAGGTAAGGGTCGAATCTGCCATTGCTTATATTGTTTCTCACCACGTGCTGAGTCGCCTCCGACCAGTATTTGTCTTTGAATAATTTCTTGAATTCATTGAAATTATTTATGTCTGGTCTCACCGCCGTCCACCAATTATCACGGACTTCTTTAAACATGTCATCTATCATGCTCTTGATTACCGTCCACCTTGTCTCTCTGGTTCGGGCTAAGTTCTCCTCCACTCGTTCTATAAACTCAATTGGATTGCGTTTATAGTTCTTAAAGTTTATTGTCTCTCTGGTTTCGCTACATAGTACATGTGAGCTCATGATTGGTCGATCCTTTAATGCGTTGATCTCCTCCTGTAGGCGTAGCTCTCTAGCCCTAAATTCAGCAATTTTCCCTTCTTGGGCGGTTGTGGTGTCCTTCACTTCACTTACTGACGCGTCCAATCTGCTATAGTTCTCTTCTACTCTGGTTTGTATCTGTTCTAATTTGTTGTTGGTTTCTTTTTGGAGTCCTTCAACCCTCCTCTTACCTTCGCCTTCAACTTCATTCACCTTGATTAAAACTTCTTCTCGGACTTGCATCACTACTTCGCTGGTTTTCTCTATCTTCTCTTCCGTTTCCGTTACAGTTTGTTCAGTTCTTCTCTGTACTCAGTCAACTGTTGCTGTAATGTATCTTGGTTATACTCAATTTTATCATTCAGCGTCTCGATATCTTCCTTCATCAGCCTCAAAGCTTCACTGGTTTTCTCATTACTTCTCTCTATCTTCTCACTAATCAATTTATTCTCCTCCTTCAACTTCTGTGTCAGGGTCTCATTTAGTGATTCAAACTTCTTGTCTAGTTTTTCATTCTGTTTCTTGGAATTATCTTCAAACTTCTTGTCCATTTTCTTGAAATTGTCATCTATTGCCTCGAATTTCTTGTCTAGTTTTTCCTCCTGTTTCTTGGAATTGTTATTAATTAACTCGAATTTCTTGTCTAGTTTTTCCTCCTGTTTCTTGGAATTGTTATTAATTAACTCGAATTTCTTGTCTAGTTCTTCGTTATTTTGTTGTAATAATTTTTTATTGTCCTCTTTTATCGTTTTACTGAAATCGCCCATTAGCCTTACCATGTCCTGTAAGGTCAAATTCTCTGGTGGTGCGGGTTTATCTATTTCCATGGGAGCTAGTAATTCTTCCACATCTTCCACAGATGTTATTTCCTTTTCTTCCATTCTGGCACCTTTCTCGATCTCCTTTTCTAATCTCCTTGCTTCCTCTTCCGCCTCCTTTTCGCGTCGCTTCGTCTGGAGTCTCGTCTCGTGTTCTGCCCGTTTCATTTCCGTAGTCGCCGCTAGAATCTGTAAAGTTTAAAGGTATGTTTCCTTACCTATTCTAGCCCTACTAGTTGGCGCGCCACTTTGTAATAGAAAAGGTGTTTGTGGGTTGTAAAAATTAAAGTTTTAATGTTGTTTGGTGTTAAACGTGTCAAAATGTATCTTCTCAGTCGTGTACGGGTAAACCGTATTTTGCTCTGCTGCATTCAAATGTTGCCGCCTCGCCACCTGATTGGCGCACAGCTTTCTGCAGTATGACCCAGCTTGCGTCTCGCTTTAACGCCTTCACTTCAATAATTATTAGTCGTTATTCTAAATTAACTGAATCAAACATACAGAATTGCAGATTGAGAACATTTATTAATCCTTTAGAATATTCCACTTGATTTATTATACATCAAAATTCATTTTCTGCACCGGCTATTACAATTGTGCAGTTGGTACTTGCTCAGTTCAGTTTGTATACAATTCGTCAGTAATGTTAGTTTACAGTAAATATATCGTTTTATCTCAGGGGTGTTAAGTCCTTTCGGCTACAGAAATATATACTTACGGCTAACACACACAAAGTTATAACAATTCTTAAAACTAATTACATAAACAAATCGATATCTCATTACATTTGATTAAGTAATCACCAATGAAAACTTGTAAAGCAATTTTGGGTTAGGTTTCGTTAGTCAAAGTTTCGTTATTAAAAGGTTCGTTAATTATTTATTATATTTTACTTTCTTAATAATTGTTAATTGGTTAAAGTTAAATAGTGAATATAAATAAGCATTTAGTTTGACTCGGAATAGTGATCAGTGATTTGAAATAGTTATATTTAATTCAGACCTAAAAATTGTGAATTCGATTTAAGGGATAATGTTTATACTCATCGGTTAATTGTTGCTGAAGATCCTGATGTCGTCTTCTTCTATGGATAACTCCTGGGCTGTCGTCTTCTTCTACTCTCCCGTCGTCTGTTTCTCTCGTCTCGGCGCTTCTCCTCGCTGCCTCAGGCCTCGTATTTCTTCAGTTGATGTCGTCTTCTTCTTTCAGGATATTCCACTGATCTTCATTTTGTGTCCGTGGTCGTCTCTCTTCGTCACGGCGTCGTTTCGTCTTCTTCGGATCACTACGGTTTGTTATTTAATTTTTATAAATAAAATTTTGGTTCAGGATTCCCTGTACCATTGTAATTGTCTTCCTCTGGTTTTAATTAGTTTGGGAATTACTTGAAGAATAATAATTTTAATTTTGATATGAGAGCTCCTCGATCCACTCTCTGGCGTTGGTCAATAATAACTACTGAAAATCTAACGGTTTTTTGGCGTTATTTTTCTTGTTGCTATGGTTACTTAATAAATTATGCTAATTTTCATTGGTTATTAACTGAAGTCATTGTTATGATTTATCGTCTTTTTTCGTCTATTTTTACCAAAATATCTTCAATTGAAGATTACTACTTTATACTAATAGCTAGAGTTATTACATTAGCACCATTCTTCCTAATTTTTCATGATGGTCATTTTGATATCCCTCATGCCCACTTTTGAATATCTAATTACATTTTTACTATTTTCCATATTTATATTCTACATATATTTTATTCAAAATTAGTTGTTAATCACATACTTTGGTACTAGGAATACTCACTTAAATGGTTTAATCATTTGGCACATTCTGCCTTAACTTTGGATTATTATTTGTTCTCAAATTAATAAATTTATATTCAACAGTTTGGCCTAGAGCCTAGATTCCATTCTACTTCCATCTAACATTTCTTACTAACATCTCTGGTACTTCTAATACAAATTATAAACAAAACAAACAATAAACATCAGTATTCCTAACTCTAATTCTTATTATGAAATATTCCTTGTCAGGTTCTAGCCTGAAATAACTTTTAACTACTGTTATCAGCTTACCCTATAATTTACTCTATGCTATGATTTTCTGAACACTAACAAAACTCTTATAACACTATTGATAAACTGTTCCTTACATGATATGTCTTATCCACCATTCCCTTCACTTATATACAGTGTCTATCCTTCTTAATTTGCTATTCATTCTAATACCTTAATTCTTACCTTACTATATAATCCTGATATCTTATTACCTAAATTAATAATATTACAATTAGTTCAATCTTACCTACTAATGCACAGTTTATCAAAAATTGTTTATCTGTTAACATAGTTGGCTTATATAATATTTGGTTCTGCACTCCCACTGCACTTTTCCTTTCATTAGAAAGTTTCTTTAATTACTACCCTGCTCACTTTGTTTCATTATTCTATGCCTATCACTTCACTACTTATTTAGTTTTACACACACTTTTGGGCTTATTCACTTGTTTATTCAAGGGTTGTCTGATTACTTTACATCACTGTGTGATTACGGTCGTGAATAACTATTTTACCTCCAAATCACACTGATCACTTTTAGTTATCATTCTAATATTGCTTTTGTTTTGGCTCAAAGTATTGTTTATTGTCTTTGGCCATTATCATTACAATTAGTTTGGGGCATGGTTAGCTTCTAACTCCCTACATTATATTATACAAGTACATTCTTTTATCCACAAGATACATGTGATACTATTACCCTCCATTAATCTTATTGTCCTAGTTATATCTCATATACTACAAACATCAGTTCATTATTAAGTTTACAATATTCTGTTCACTTTTTTTGGATGACTTGATTGTACTTAGGTTTTAACTGCTTCTTCACTGTCTCTTGGTTCCTTTGGTTTCTATCCGATCTATTGTGTCAGGTCATTGTCAGGTTAATAGTCATTTGTCATTTATTGGGTTATTGATCTTTCAGTTTATAAGTTTTTGCCTCTTACTCTTATCTTCAGCTGTTTATTTTATCATTAAATACAATTGAATCTTCACTACCTTATGTCATGTTACAACGTCCATGTCTCACTGTCATAAGTAGTCTAACAATCGGTCTGATAAGTGTCTTATATATTTTAATTTTTGTGTTACGACTAACGAGTTTGCTTCTCAATAGGCGTAACATGCCCTATTTCCTATTTGTATTCTTTCATGTGTTGTGTTTATGGAGCCTTCATTATGTAACATGTTGCTCAGGTATGTGAAGTTATTAACAGAATCACATGGATTATCCTTTATGTATAACTCGTCTAGATTTCTTTTCCTTTATGATGCAGAAGTCAGCATGTACTTGTACTTGTACTTACCTTTGCTGATATTCAGAGTAGAGGACTATTTAGGGTTCTCCTGATGGTCCCACACGTATAGTCAAACTTGAGTAGTCCCACCGAATTTTTTGTAATATAAGACACATTGCAGCCCAGATAGTCACAATTACTGACCTGTTCCAGAAAAGCACCGACTACGTCAATTATATTATATAAATAAATTATGTATAACATAATTTAATGGTTGTCACTGGGAAGTATTACTGTTGAACACTATTGTATTTTTGGCTATACAAGAGTGTACATTTATCAACGCAAAGTAACTTACTATTTCTTTTATGAATTTGCTAACTGCTATAATTTTTTTATTGTTTGACTAAGCTTTTCGTCATTACTGACATCTTCAGGTCTTAAACAACCTGAAGGTCGTTGTTTAAGACCTGAAGATGTCAGTAATGACGAAAAGCTTAGTCAAACAATAAAAAAAATTATAGCAGTTAGCAAATTCATAAAAGAAATAGCAAGGATGGCTGCTAATTTAAACAATACAAAGAACAAAGTAACTTAATTCTTTTTTTTGTCGTTTCAAAGTGACTGTCATTCTATCCGACAAAAGTCATGGATAAGGGTTGCGTAGGGGTAAAATCGATACCGAGTCGAGTCATCCCCTGGTGGTACCCCTGTAATCAGAGACCACGGGTGGTGTACATGTGAGCGCAGTTATGAGTGTGTATGATTAGCTCTCCGGAGTGCTGTAATTCACCGGCGCCCCGCATAGCTCATCAAATTAAATTAGCCTACCGTCTCTGTATACTGCCTACATTTCTCTGTCTCCGCGATAAGTCACACCACACGCGTACGTCTTGTTTTTCACAAGTATTGAACGCAACGCCGAAAATGTGCAGTCTACTCTTAGTGAGCGTGTATTAAGTGAATGCGATGAAAGACGACGGCCAGTCAACGACCAAATTGCGTAACTTAAAAAGTGTGTGGATTATTTTTAAAAATACTTTTGTTTACCATCATCATCATCATCATCATCATCTTCACAACACGGCATAGGCAAGGTCCTGCCTGCTCCGCCTTCCAGCCATCTCTTCCTAGGCCTACCCACACACCTGTGTCCTACAGGTTTGTATTTCCAGACTTGTTTGACCAGTTTAGACTCTGACATTCTTTCCAAGCGTCCTATCCACCGTTGTTTGTAATCTTTTAAGTTTTCATTCAAGTAAAAACTTGTAACTTTTCTCTTATGGCCTCGATCTTTTTATGGTCAAGTTTAGAACACCTTTTAACTCCTCTTCAGAACGCCATTTCCGAGGCTTGTATTTTACTGTCTTGTTTCTTAGTTCACCACACCCATAGGACACAGTACAGAGGCTGCCGTAACATTAAAGAACTTTAATTTTGTACGTTGACGTACATTGTTTCTAAAAGTACGGTTGATTGACCCACAGATCGTCTGGAACTTACCTAAAGTAATATCAATATAATAAATTGCACAAGTCTCAGGGTTAGAGGAAGTGATGGCCGTAACTTTAAAGAACTTTAATTTTGTACGTTGACGTACATTGTTTCTAAAAGTACGGTTGATTGACCCACAGATCGTCTGGAACTTACCTAAAGTAATATCAATATAATAAATTGCACAAGTCTCAGGGTTAGAGGAAGTGATGGCCGTAACTTTAAAGAACTTTAATTTTGTACGTTGACGTACATTGTTTCTAAAAGTACGGTTGATTGACCCACAGATCGTCTGGAACTTACCTAAAGTAATATCAATATAATAAATTGCACAAGTCTCAGGGTTAGAGGAAGTGATGGCGCCCCAATGGAGTCCCAACCAAGACCGTACTGCGTGGTGAAGAGCCACATCCTACTCGAGGTGGCCCTGTTTTCGGAGAATAGTACGGATCTAGACTGGGAAGTCGAGAAACATCCCTGGTGGAGGGCAGCAGCACCTACCAGTATTGGCATGGGGCCGAAGACGGCAGTAGTCAGCTGGGCTAATAGCTGAAGATCACCGGGCGGAACTGAAGGGCAGTGGTACGGCAGGTGAACTGCCAAGGTTGACAGGACTCTACAGCCGAGGTGAAGGTAGCCTGTCTAGGGGAAGAACACCCCAAAATCAAAATACTTGGTCCTCCAGGTTGGGGGTTGGGCGTGAAGCTGACGACCTCACCATGTAAAAAAGCTATTGTTGCGAATGGTCAAGAGAAAAAATTAGGACCGATGGGTAGTAGAAAAAGGGGAAGACCCCGAAGTAGATTCAAAGACCAGATAGAGGAGGACCTCGGAAAGCTGAACATAAGAAACTGGAAAGCCAGGGCATGCAATAGGGAAGAATGGAATCAACTCTTGGATCAACCCAAGACCCACCAAGGGTTGTAGAGCCACGGCTGATGATGAAGAAAAAATTAATGGAGGACACTTTCTTCGAGTAGACGATTTTTTCAGGGTGGCTAGTAACGCGTTTTGTCCTGTTTAAAATACATGGACAATGCTTTCTAATGGTCTCAACTAATACGTGGAACAACTGTAGTAAATACCACTTAATCGTAAACAAAGAAAATTGTGTTCAGAATTAAAAAAAATTTAAGCCTTAAGATCCAGTATCATGTAAACCTTTATTATCAATGTACACGCCCAGATATTCAACTTCGTTAATTAAGAACAAAATAATTTTATCTCCTGCGAGAGCTTTTTTTATATCATTGCGCTTCTGTTTCAGATCGACTTCATTTATTCGGACATAAATAGAAAGCTTACACACAAACTTAAATATAAAAGTAAAACTTTTAATTGATCAAGCCTGCCAAGTTGACGAAGAAATAAACGTTGTTGTATTTTGTCTCGTTAGCAGTTTTTAAAGCCTATGAAATTATTTCCAAAAAATCGCAACAAATAATTAAATTAAAACATTTTTTCCAACTGACAAAAATAGTTTTTCTTCTAGTGGGGTATTTTTTACAGATAGGCTACATCATAATATGCTTATCAACTAAATAACTTACATCATGCGTAGTCATCTAAATGATCAATGGCCTTAATTAATAAGAGAAAAAAAGTTTGTTTTTTCTCTAACTTTAAACAATTTTCTTTGCTGTCTTCTGAAGAATTTAAACTTTCCGTTGCTTGTTCTTCTCATTAAAAGTACCATCTTGTGAGTAGCTAAAAAAAAGTTTACCAAAAACCTTATCGTATAAATCTGAAAGTAAGCGACCGCTCGCTACAAAAACGCCATTTTTCATCTGACTATCTGAACACAAGCAAACAAGGGACAACATAAATATTTCCATGTCGTTCAATCTCGCAGCTGACAGACACGGCGGTATTGATATATCGTTGTCACGTTGGCACCCCTGTCTGAGCGGCATCAAGCGATTTGTCAACTTCGACAGCCTTTCTTCTTCTTCAAAATCGCATACGTCACTCTTTTGCGTCACTCTCACTCTTCGTAGCGTATATATGAAAGGCCGAAACACTTCCCTTTCACCCTTACACCCTTTGGTGAAAAAACTTTTTAATCAAACGTTACAAGCAAACACAATTTTGTGAACGTCGATTCAAAGGCCACGGCGACGTTTCTTAGGACCAGATTTAGTAGCATTTTGTAAATTCTATCAAAACGTTATGACTGACTTTTGTATGTAAATATACCAAACATTATGTCAAGTCACACATATTAAAGAGAAATATTTTACACATATTTACTGTGACCCAGCGTTGTTCAAAACCGTGAAAAAGGCGACTACAATGCTCCACGGAATAAAAATATTTTTTAAGATGTTAAACAACAAATTACAAAGGACGAGAATAAAGTAAAAATACCAAATATGAATAAGAAAACAAAAATTTTTAAATATTAATTTGCCTTTAATTAAATAATAATTATGATATTGATGTAAAATTAGGCATGTTTCAGACGGTATGTGGGACAATCAGTCATATTTTTAGAAACAAGGTACACCAAGATACAAAATTCAAGTTTTACGAAGTTATGACAGTTCCTGTACTGTCCTATGGGTGTGAATTATGAACAACAACCAAGAAACAAGACAGCAAAATACAGGCCTAGGAAATGGCGTTCTCAAGAGGAGTTAAAAGATGTTCTAAACTTGATCGTATATACTTTAGCTATCCATCTGCAAAATAACTTAGCTGTCCATACGGCAAAATGACCTAAGCTTTTTTGCTTCCTTATCTAATCTACTGACTTGAATGATTTCACCTAGGTAATGGAATATGTCAAAAGTGTTGGTACTACCATATTCTGTTACTAACACTTCAGGTGAGTTTCTGATGTTGGTTAAGAATTTTGTTTCATAAAAAAAAAATATATTTGATCTCCAACTCTCTCTGCAACTCTGTGGTTTTCCGGATGATAATATAATACCGTCTATTCATTTAATGACGTATACTAAGTACTTAGTAAGTTAGTACATTGCCATTGATTTTTGGTAATTTGAGTTTTTTCGTTTTATCCGTGATAAACCTTCTCACTGATATGCTGACGGAGGGTAATCGAGAGTTGGCTGCCCGTTAGAATAGTGAACGGAAGGAAAAGCAGGAATGAAGAAGTTTGCTAAACATCGGAAAGCCAAAATAACAATCAGTAATAATCAGAGGGATATATATATATATATATATATATATATATATATATATATATAGAGAGAGAGAGAGAGAGAGAGAGAGAAAATTAGAATTGAATTGAGGAAAACGGAAGCTTAACGTTGAAAAAAGCCCGAGTTAACGGTCCACTAAGTGAAGAGAAATATTAATTTGTCCCTGGTGTGAACACATGTTACTTTATAAAGTAAAATGTAAGGAAGGACGGGTTGTATGCAGTTGGAACTGAAAACATCCGCTGTCAACGGCTTGCAAATGAGTGGATTTTATTTACTTCAGTGTACGGCTACGCCTCGAAGTGTATTGCGTAATCTGTGTTGTATCATTTTGTTTATACTCGTTGGTGCGTCTTGTTAGTGTAGTGAGTTTTCAATTGTGTATTCATATTCTTTGTGTTTGTGCTTCGCAATTTTGGCAAATATGTCAGAGTTTGTATCAAAATTAAAAGGGAAGAAACTGCATAGTCAGAGCAGGGAAATAATAAAAAACGTTTATGATTTCATGAAAAAAGAAGCACAAGCAATAACGAAAACTGGAAAATGTACGGCGGCTTTATTGTACCCATTCAAAAATGCCAAGAGAGAACAGCAGCTGCATGTGGAGTTTCAAGGACGGTAGTTCAGACAATATTTCCAGAAGCCAAGAAAATGGGTGAGGATGGCAGACCAACATGTTCATTTTCGACTCCAAAGAAATATAAAAGGCACAAACCCGTTACTAATATCGACGATTTCGATAAATGCGTTCGTAGAACCGTTCATGAAGTGTTTGTGGCTGAACGGAGACTTCCAACCGCAGATATAATTAGGAAAAAACTTGAAGAAAAGATTAATTTTAAAGGTAGCGACCGTAGTTTAAGAGTCATTTTGAAATCGCTAGGTTTTAAGTGGAAAGCTACGCCAAGTAATAGGAAAGTTCTTATTGAAAAGAATGACACGCCAAAAGCGTATTCACTATTTAAAATGTCTCATTAAGCACAGGGAAGAGAAAAAACCAATTGTTTATGTGGACGAGTCATATATTGTCTCTAGTCATGTGTCATCTAAATCGTGGAGAGACAACAGTGAAAAATGTATACACCGGCCAGTATCTAAAGGCGAAAGGCTGATAATTATCAACGCTGGAGGCGAAGTGGGTTGCATACCGAATTGTCTTTTAATGTGGAAGGCTGGAAGAAAGACTGGCGATTACTATGACGAAATGAATAAAAACAATTACATAAAATGGTTGCAAGAGAAACTTCTTCCCAACCTACTTCCTGAATGTGTTGTTGTAATGGATATTGCAGCCTAACACAATGTGGAGATAAATAAGGCACCCACCTCGAATTCCAATAAGGAGTATATGATAAAATGGTTAGAGGATAACAGTGTCCCATTTTCGACAAATATGTTGAAGCCTGAACTTGTAGCGCTTATAAAAAAACCACCAGAGTAACAAGAAATCGTACGTAGTTGACGAGCTACTGAAAGCACATGGTCATGCGACACTGCGACTGCCGCCATATCATCCCGATTTAAACCCGATCATGATGACACGGTCTATCGTGAAAGGGCATGTTGCAAAACACAATACTACATTTAAAATGAATGATGTAATTCCCCTGCGTGAACGAAAATTTGCTGAACTGTCCGTAGATGACTGGAAACCTCTGTGTGAAAGAGCGAAAAGATTAGAGAAGGAATACTGTGAAAGAGACATAATTATTGACGAAGAAACCTATAGGTTTGTGATTTCATTAGATAGTGAGAGTAACAGTGATTGTGAGCCGGAAACAGATTCCGACGCAGATATGTGGGGTATCGAAATGTTTCCTGACTGAAAGGAAGTTCAGTAGATATCAGTCGTAATAATTTAGAAAGTGCATTTTAGTAGTGCGTCTATTATGATATTTCCAATTTTATTTACTGTATTAATTTACCCTGTAACTCTTACGACAAACGTGCGTTTAGACATCGTTATATGTAAATAACTTGTATGCAGTGTTTTCTTTAATGCATTTTTTACGAAAAATAGTGCAAGGAAATCGAGTGTTTGGTGGAAACAACAGAAGCTCATGAAAACAAAGTACTGGGTGTTCTGGACATTATGGTAAGTTATATTTACGATGTTTAGGATATTAGTTTGTATTTACTATTTCAAAACGTGTTTTACATTTTCAGTATGCAACAGATTGGAACATTCTTCGAATTATGTGTTGCGTTCGTCCGTCCGTCCGTCCGTGTGTGTATGTGTGTGTGTGTGTGTGAGAGAGAGACCTCTCATATTTTCATATCGGAGTATTTGCATCTTTGAAATATTAAACGTCGAAAAAACTATACGAATTTTTTCGTATTTATTTTCTTTTCTTAATTCAACGCATATTTCGTTGACTCATAATTGTTCAGTAGTCATATTAACGTTGTTTATAAACTATAAATTTTGTTTTACGATTTTATACAATACTGATTCAACGAAATAGGTGTGTGTGTGTGTGTGTGTGTGTGTGTGTGTGTGTGTGTGTTTAATATTATAACCCCACCCCTCCATGTATACATAAGCACAACACAGCTCCCGTCTTTTCTGTTAATACTCCGCTACGCTCTGCTTACATCCTTGATATCTCAAAACGTTTCCTTAACACTTTCACGGATTGTGATCTTAAAATTTTACTTTGACTTTCAGAAAACGGTTAAGCAAAAAAAAGTATAGGTCATCGCTTTGGAAAAAAGTTCCCCGCTGGATGAAAAAATGCTTAGCTCGCGTACTTATTCGATGCCTCTTTGAAGAAATTTACAATTATTACGTTAATAATTTACAGCTTTAGTGTTCAACTACTACTCAGAAAATGTATAAATTTAAGTATATCAAAGATATGTTATAAATGAACGCAAACTATAAAAATATGATCCGGTATAAAGTAATGCAAATAGTCACCTATAGAGTAACGGCACGATATATTTAAGTTGACTATTAGCTGTTGTCCTTGCCAGCTGTCGTCAAGGTCAAGCTCTCAGATTGGTACCGGCCTGTATACATTGTTCAGCGGGAGAAAAAATTACCATTTTTAAGCGTGCTGGTTTTTATCCACATTACAGTTTGCACCGTACGTGGCGTGTCACTGCCTTCTCGAGTGGCGGGCTGCGTCGTCATACAAAAACTTTTGCTACACAACAGGGAGAGGTAGACAAGACAAGACATGTAGAACTTAAGTTATAAACAAAAAATCCACTATCGGTTCTTTGTAAGGGTAAAGCCGGTCACATCATGTATTTGTTTACTGTAAAAACACAGTGGACAGATTATTAGCCCCAGGGATTATCAAAATGAAAATTGTCAGTTTTTATTTCTGAAATTGTTTTTCCACTTCCTTTAGTTTTCAGATGAGTTAAACAGTGATTCCCAAGTCCTAATACGAAGGCTGCATATTTCTAATTAGTAATTCTTATAAAAATTTCTTCCCGAGGCTATTTTTTCCGTGGTCCATTGGAACCACGAAGCGTAGTGTCCGTGTGTTTTCCTTGTATGTTCCTTGTGTTTTCCTTGTACCAACTCTACAAGTTGGTATTTTTCTCTTCTCATTACATGCTATGATACAAGATTTTCTGTACTTTTATAATATCATTTGTTTACAAGTTCACACTCGCGCTTTTCAATGTCTCTTCGTTTGTAACCGTATTCGTGTAACTAATTCTCAAGGTCTTTCTGTAGGCTCACATTTCAAATGCCCCTAGTTTTTTCTGAGTGATGTTCTTCAAAGTCCAGGACTTCAAACAATAATACGATTTTAGAAAACATGTAACATGTCAACAACCTGATTCTGAGATTCAGACTAAGGTTTCGGCTGCACAGCACTTTCCTCATTCCACTAATTCTCAAGGTCTTTCTGTAGGCCCACATTTCAAATGCCTCTAGTTTTTTCTCAGTGATGTTCTTCAAAGTCTTGGCTTTCAAACAATAAAAAAATGTTAAGAACATGTAACATGTCAACAACCTGATTCTGAGATTCAGACTAAGGTCTCGGCTGCACAGCACTTTCCTCATTCCACTGAAGACGCTCCTCACGTCTCACAGTATTGATTTTATCTTTTCCGTATATTCATTTAAGTTTAGTGACTCGTCTTCCAAAATTGGCATCATTGTAAATAAACTAGTAGCATATTATGAAAATATCGGTATGGAGAACTATACATGACTTCCATATGCTAAAATTTATATTTAAAACCATTTACTAGAATTCGGTTCGAGAATTTCTAACAAGTTATGTGTGTTCCTTGTAAATCAAGTTTTATGTTTGACAAATTGAAATAAAATATTTCTATAGAACTACTTTTTTGTTGCCGATAACGTAGTACACATAAAAATTACCCCTCTCCCTTCAACTATCATTTTTATTTAATGAAAATTACACCCTCCCCCTTCAACTTCCCTTTTCATTTATAGATATTTCATCTATAGTGGATTATCATGACCTTCTTTTCAGGATACATTATTTATCAAAATTAAGTTATTTACTCTTGTTAAAACGTAAAACGCTGCAGGTAAACTATCCCTTCCCCTTAACTGATCTTCACCAAAATCAACGGGAATTGAGAGTCCTCTACAACTCGGGCACATAAGCGAAAAGATATTTGATTCTGTTTGAATTTGCGGCAGTTATCGTTCGGCATAGAAACAATTCTAACACAACAACAAACAATTCTACCACACAGACAGATGGACAGACAGACACACAGACATACACATAGACACTTTTCAGAAAATGACTTTTATTCATATTTTGAGGGTAGAACAATCAGAATCACCCTTATCTCGAACACGATTTTTTCGCGATCACTTTTTTACGGAACATGGAAGTAAAAATTAGTACAATGTGTGTGTGTGTGTGTTTAGAGTCGGGTTTTTTTAACACTGAGAAGAGATAAGTTGATGGAAATAAAGGTTGGTGGAAATAACGTACAAAATTATAACGAGTTAATTAGCCGCCAAGTGAAAACAAAAACTTATTCTCTGATGTAAACAAACGCGTTGTTTGTAAAGCTGGAAGTAGAAAACGACCACTTTTTACTGGCGTAGGTGTTAGTTTTTTACCACGCTACACATTTTGCGCCGTTGTGCTGAGTCAATCCCCTCACTGCCTTCTCGAGTGGCCGGCTGCGTCGTCGTCAGTCAAGTGTTTTTTCAGACGCGTAAAACTTGACTTACAAACTCAAACTCTCAACACTGTCTCCATTGTTAGGGGCGTCCCATCAAACGTGTCACTCTTAAGCCTTTCTCAAAGACGGGACAAGACAAACTGTATTTATTAACTTAGCAATTTAAGTATGTAATGTTATTCCGCGCGAATCACGGGGGGGGGCGGAAATTCCCCCTTCCCAAATGGTCACTTTAGACAAAATTTTTGATTCGTCATCTTGTAAATCTAGATTGGTTTTGTGATTTTAAATATAATAAAAAATTTATATTGCGTTTTTAAGGATTGTGGTTTACTCTAAAATTACTTTAAATTTTAGATGTACCTTATCACAATGTTAATTTCTGTTTCATACATAACTGAAAGGTGTAGTGTGTCTTTTATACTGTATCTCAATATTATTAAAATAGTATTTAATTAATAAAGTTGTGTTAGCGGTTACAATCACAAACAGAATTAACACTGTTGCACACCACTATAGAAAAATTATTCCGATTAGTGCTTTTAAGCTTCACAGCTCATCGTCAGATCGGAAATTTCGGGGTGATCACTATCATCATTATCACCATCAGGAATTTTAGATCTGACGATGAGCTGTGTAGCTTGAAAGCACAAATCGGAATAATTTTTCTACAGTGGAGTGTAACAGTGTTAATTCTGTTTATTGTTAAAAGAACAATGAACTGCCAAACACAGATATGATATTGTACTTGTGCGTTAATAAACATACTGTGTTGATAATAACACAATGAATTTGTATTTTCACTCAATCCTGTCATTTGTACTTTAGGCAAATAAATATTGTTACGACGGTCTACTTGATCGTCGTAGGTACAGTGGAAAACAAATTACAAGACACTAATTAAGTCACTAATCACCGGCTTTAATTTTCACAGTTAAACAGTTCGTAATTAACAACACAGTCTCTTATAGCAAATCAAATAAAAATTGTTCACACGCAAATAAATGTCAACTAATATTAAAACACAATTGTATTACAATATACCGTCCGATTATAAAACACAACACTAACTAATAACCACTTGAACGCACACAGTAATATCGCCAGATAATCACTTGTAATCGCCCGACAATAAACTCGGACCGCACTGTAAATACGAGTTTATTGTCTATCGCAGCTATACTGAAAACTAATGTGTTTATACTGCCGCAATGTGTTTATACTTCCGCTCACAGACCAGAACGTTCCAAATTGCGTCTTAGCGTCAGTGTGTACTACGTAGTTAATTGCGCCCTTGACACAGTCCACGCGGCTGGCGGCTTCGAGAAAACTCTCGCGAATGCGTCTAGACTCACGTATGCCACACACATTAGAGCGAGATTTTGTGGCACATTCGACAAACACGTAGATTGTTCTGTGATGTCGTAACACCCCCCCCCCTTAAGACTGTTCGTCCCGAACTGGCAATCCGTCGCTGAAGTAGTACTTAGCCACGCGATCTAGGTGGACGACCTTGAATTTTCGGTGCCCTTCCTGTTGAATCCGATAAACAACATCGTTGATTCTTTTTTTCACAGTGTAGGGTCCTTCCCAGTTAGACTGAAGCTTAGGTGAGCGACCACGACGGCGCTTTAGGTTGAACAACCAGACCTGATCTCCTTCTTGGAAACCCACACTATTGCTGCGAATGTCCTACCGAGTTTTCATTTTATAACTGGCAATCTTCAGCCGTTCTCTTACCAAGCGATTCATTTCTCGCAGTTGGTTTTCTAATTGCGAGGAATAGTTCTGTGGCTCTTGGGACTGAGTCTCAGGTGATCAGAACATTAAGTCCCCAGGAAGAGAATCTCCCGCCCAAACAGCAATTTTGCTGGAGTCATGCCAGTTGTGTCGTGCACTGATGATCTATACATGAGGAATAATGGTATACGTTGGTCCCAGTCTGTTTGGTTCTCGTCAACAACCTTCGAAAGATGCTGTTCAAGTGTCCTATTGAATCTCTCAACCATTCCGTCTGACTGTGGATGCAGAGGCGTTGTCCTGGTCTTTCGAATTCCGAGTAGACGGCATAATTCTTTAAACACTCCTGATTCAAAATTTCTCCCTAGATCCCTATGGATTTCCATAGGGGCTCCATAACGGGAACAGAAATTGTGAACTAACTGCTTTGTCACAGTCGTAACCTATTGATTTGGAATTGCGTAGGCTTCCACTCACTTAGTAAAGTAGTGATGTACTACTAGTACTAGTACTAAAGTAGTATCACCTACAACCATGATGTACCGGTTTCCATCGTCAGTAACTGGGAGTGGTCCAGCAATGTCTATGGAAATTCTCTCGATAGGCAGTCCAACGTTATACTGTCTCATTTTTACCCTGCTTCTGGTTTGTGGGCCCTTGCTTGTAGCACATATTTCACACATCCGAACCCATTCCTCTACGTCGTGGCGAAGATGAAGCCAATAGAATCGCTTCCGTATTTTGTCAAGGGTTTTGTTAACGCCAAGAAGGCCTCCAGATGTTCCATCATGCATCTCCTTCAAAACAGACTGCACTTTACTTCGGGGAACTATCAACTGCATGAGCACGTCTCGTCCATCTGCACATTCCCAAGCCCTTTTCAGCAATCCGTTTTCTAAGGTAAGAGATTCCCATTGTGCCCAGTATCCCCTCAGAGCACTTCGGAACCATGGCAGATATCTTGCCAATACGGGCGGCGACCTTCCTCTTTTGCTGTCAAGATCGGTCCGATGTCTTCATCAGTCATCTGTTCTTGTCGACAGTCTTGTGTTGTCCAGCCGTCTGCCAGGAAATCTACAGTGATGGCTTGAACATGTTCGCTGGCGTTTTGTTCTTCCTTTCTGTGGCAATGTCGGCAGTCTTCCTGGCACGGTCTTCGTGATAAGCCATTTGCATTACCATGGAGGCGCCCCCATCGATGTTGTACCGTGAAGTTGTACTCTTGCAGACGTTCGAGCCACCTTGCCAACTGTCCTTCCGGATTTTTAACTCTCATGAGCCATGCAAGCGCGGCATGGCCGGTACATAGTGAAAACTCTCTTCCATAGAGGTATTTATGGAAGTGATCCAAAGCTCTGACAATTGCCAACAACTCTCTCCTTGTAACGCAATAATTTCCCTTTGGTTTAGAAAACGTCTAGCTGTAATACGCTATTACTCGCTCTTCACCGTTCTGCACTTGAGACAAAACTGCTCCTAGACCAGTATTGGTTGCGTCTGTGTCTACGATGTGCTTCCCTTCGGAAGCTGGGAAAGCGAGAATTGGCTGCGAACATAATGCAATTTTCAAAGTCCTAAATGCTTGATCACAATCCCTCGACCACTGGACGTTTCGTTTATTTTCCGTTAGCTCATGTAGTGGTTTAACAATAATAGCGAAGCCTTTCTTAAAACGTCTGTGATATGAGCATAACCCCTGGAAACTCCGAACTTCGTGTTTACACTTCACCACTGGCCAGTCTCTTACGGTGTCTACTTTATTAGAATCTATGCTAACACTCCCTGCCGAAACCAGATGGCCCAGATACTGTACTTCTTTCTGGAATAGAGAACACTTCTTCGGGCTCAGCTTGAGTTGGGCACCGTGAAATCTAGTTAGAACCTTCTTAAGGTTTTCCAAATGGTCTTTGAAAGTCTTCCTGATCACTATGACATCGTCTAAATAAACAAAGCTAGTTTTCCATGTCAGGCCTCGGAGTTCCATGTCCATAAATCGTTCAAATTTGCCGGTGCATTACAGAGTCCAAATGGCATGACGTTAAATTGGAATAAGCCACTTGGGGTCGAGAAAGCGGTCTTTTCCTTGTCTTCTTGATGAAGACCCACTTGCCAATATCCACTCTACAGGTCCAATGTGGAAAACCACTGTGCTCCGGACAACGTGTCGAGTGTATCGTCAACACGAGGTAATGGATAGCAGTCTGTCTTTGTAACGTCATTTAACCTCCGGTAGTCTACGCAGAAACGCAATGCACCATCCTTCTTCGCTACCAGCACTACAGGAGAAGGCCAAGCACTTGACGAAAGTTCGATTACTTCCTCTGTCAACACGTCCTGTACTAACTGAGACATTTCCTCTTGTTTAGATAATGGAGGCCTTCGAGGAGGTTGGTGTATCGGTGTTGTGTCCCCGGGATTGATGCGATGTTGCACAAGAGAGGTTCTTCCCAGTGACTGTCCCTGAACTGCAAAACAATTTTTGAATTCATGTAAAACTGTCTGAGTTCTTTTACCACACCACTTGAGAGGTCGTTAGAAGATCTGTTCAATAATTCTTGCAGTTCCTCTGGTAATTTGGAATTATCCGAAGCACTGGATCTTCGTTGCGTCATTCCGGCTACCCAGGCCACAGGAGTCAATTTGCCTAGGAGCGTATTGCTTTGTAAAGTGATAGTTTGATCCAAAATATTCGCCACTCTAATAGTTACATTTCCGGTTTCGTCAGGTTTTACTAAACTTCTGGCAATTAGTATGCCCGGTGTGCTGACTACATGGGGTTCGAATATAGACCACTGGTTGCCCCTAGTATCTACCTCGGTTCTAACCATGATGATCTTTTCGGAGTTTGGCGGATCAGTTACGGCCACTTGTTTTATGGCGTCCATAGATTTTTCTGCTGTCGTCATTGTTGATAGCATTACCTCTTCTCCTCCAATTCTCAAGACATTTTTTTGAAGTCCACTATAAATCCGTATGCGTTCATAACGTCTACACCAAGAATTGCTTCATCCACAATGTCTGCAACAAGTACTTCATGATTAAACTCAAGTCTACCGAGGCGTAGGTGTATCTCCACTTTTCCATACACTTTTACAGGCCTTCCAGTAGCTGTTCGCAAGCTGCAAGAGCATAAGATTGTCTTGAGATCTTTCACCACCTCGGGGCGCACAATAAAAACTGTTGCGCCTGTGTCAATTGTAATCGAGGTTGCCATTTCTTGAACAAATCCGGTAACTACCAAGCTCCCGTTGTTTTTATGAAGTGTAGTAATTGCGTATTGTCTAGGGGCTTCGTTCTTCCAGTTACTCAGCACACGCCCCGTTGTACCGACTATTGCTCTTTTCCCTGCTGCTGAATTCTAACCCGACAATCTCGTTGTAGATGTCCAGGTTTCCCACATCTATAACACTTCGGTCTTCCATCCTTTCTTATTTTATTCTGTGGCGCCGACCGTCGAGTCTCTGTTCCTTGTTCTTCTTCCTCATCGTTTGTGCCGCCGCGATCTTTTAGCGCGCACTTTATGACTTGTCCAACCAGCCACTGATTTGGCGGCCTCAAATTGCAAAGCATGTACCAGGGCGTCCGCACTGTTCTGGTGTCTTGCCATTCGTAACACTTGCTGTAGTTCGTTGTCTCGGACACCGGCAGTAAATGTCTTCTGGCGCTTCAGGATAGGCCAGTCTAGTTAGTCTGTCGATACTTACTTCAAACTCTTGAAGGCTCTCCCCGGAATACTGTCGCCTTCCTCTCAACTGGATGCAGAACACATCTCGCAAATGTTTATCACCATACCGTAATTCTATCAACTCGGCATAGATGTTCTGGCTGTAAGGTGGCACTTTCTTTAGTAGTTCTGCCGCGGGTCCTATTAATGCGAGAACGAGTGAGACTGCCTTGTCTTTCTCTGTCCAATTATTTGCGCATGCAGCAGCTTCAAATTGGCATAAATACGTCGCCCAGTGCGTGCTTCCGTCAAAGGTTGGAGCTTTGACATGAACTGTCCCTACTGCAGGCAAAGTTACTTTCTCTATTGACTTATTTTCTGTGTCTTTTTCTGTCTTTATCATTGGTACAGTCTGTTCAGAAATTTGTTTTGGTTGTATTTTCATGAACTATTCAACTTCATTTTTAATTTGCTCTTTTATATTCGCCATACAGTTTTCTACTGCAGATATTTTTGTTGACATAGCTTCTTCCACACTCAAAACAAATTTTTCTACTTCAGATATATTATTTGACATGGATACTACGTCAGATATTCTGGTAATCTGATTATTAAGCTCACCTCGTAATTTACCTGCATCACCACGTAGGAGACCCAATTCTGCGGTAATATGTCATCTGCTTTTGCTCATGAATTAACGCTTTGATGTCACCTACTTCAAGTTTACATACCTCTGGTTCCTGCTTACGTCGTTCCTCTGTTTCTTTCCTTTCTTGTCTTCGTTCTTCTTTTTGTCGTCTTTCTGCTTCTTTCGCCTCATGTCTGCGTCTTTCCTCTGCATCCAGCAGGAGGGTTTCCTGTTTCTCTTCCGCTTTCTCGGCATTCTGTCGTCGTCGTTCTTCTGTCTGAAACAATAGCGCCTGGAAATTGTCCATCATCTTACTGGCATCCATTTTTTCCCGATTAATTACAAATTACACTCGTCTTGTACAAAGTGTCCACTGTTTCCACTGTTAACCGTTCTATCCCAGTTCTGACACCACTGTTACGACCGTCTACTTGATCGTCGTAGGTACAGTGGAAAACAAATTACAAGACACCAATTAAGTCACTAATCACCAGCTTTAATTTTCACAGTTAAACAGTCGTAATTAACAACACAGTCGCTTATAAAAAAATCAAATAAGAATTGTTCACACGCAAATAAATGTCAACTAATATTAAAACACAGTTGTATTACAATATACCGTCCGATTATAAAACACAATACTTAACAATAACCACTTGAACGCACACATTAATATCGCCAGACCATCACTTGTAATCGCCCGACAATAAACTCGGACCGCACTGTAAATATCTAGTAGCTATACTGAAAACTAAGGCCGCTGCCGCCATGTGCTCATACCTCCGCTCACAGACCAGAACGTTCCAAATTGCATCTTAGCGCCAGTGTGTACTACGTAATTAATTGCGCCTTGACACAGCCCGCGCGACTGGCGGCTTCGAGAAAACTCTCGCGAATGCGTCTAGAGTCACGTATGCCACACACATTAGAGGAAGATTCTTCTGGCACATTCGACAAATACGTAGATTGTTCTGTGATGTCGTAACAATATAATGGTCCAACGTTTCGTAACCTTCCCAATATTAGCTATTCCCCTCTCCCACCCAAATTGTTTGCTGGATCCGCCCCTGATTAATAGACACAATAAAGTTACACAGACAATAACATTATGTCAGAAATTTATAAAACGAGTAGCCCACAAGCTTTTCGTATAGACTCAGAAATTACGAAGGCTTTCGAAAATCTCTGTTTGGTGTATATATCTTTTTAAGGAAGTAAAATATGGATTCAAAGGCAAAGACAGTTAAAAAATATATGTCAAAGAAAAATAGGAAAGAAGCGTTATGCTGTGTTTCACCGGACCTTTGGCAACTTAGTGGGAAACATTATTAGCCGGGCAGTTAGGCCGTGGCCTAGAGTCTATGCTGACAGGCGTTTTGGGCTCAACATCATCAGTGTCGGTAACAGTCGGCACGGTGTCCGCCCAGGGATGAGGTAGAGACTGGCTATTTTGTTTATAAGAAGGCCCACTTATATAGACTTTCATACCTAACTCTAAGACTGGTAAGTCTATAGATTGTTGCTTTAAATCTAAGCTGGAAAGCAACATTAGCCAAACAGTATGCCAAATCCTGTGTAATATTAGGCTTCCTCCCATTCAATTAATCGCGTCGGAATCATGTTCCAACTTTGTCGTGTTTACTTGCTAAACTGCTACTTGTTATGTTACGGACGAGGTCTTTTAGTGTATCCACCATTTTCAAGTCCTAAACCACGAACTGAAAATCGTGGTTTAGGACTTGAAAATGGTGGAAACACTGAAAGGCCTCGTCCGGAACATGACATGTAGCAGTTTAGCAAGTAAACACGACAAAGTTGGAATTACAGAGACTGCTAATTCAAATAACAAGATGAACAAGGAACCATGTTTAAAGATCTACACGGACTCCATGTGCAGCCGAGGGTAATAGGGCACTCTCCGAGGACAAGATCGTCGTCTCCTCAAAGAGAACGCGATGATCAACGATGATCATCGCTGGAGAGCGCATGCTCGACCATCCCAGACTTTACAATAGCGGCTGTGTTCACTAACGCGTGCGCGGACGCTGCGCTTCGAGGTGCCGATGCACAATTCGCCGCACCAGTAAGCCACACTGTACACGCCTCCCGACGAGAACGGATCCCTTGCGTCCTTCACTGGTCTCAGGAAGTGTTATGTCTTCCTGGTGAAAGACGGTAAACTTCCTGGTATATGCCGGCCGTAAGAAACTTAGGAACTCTATTCTTTGCCAACATTTTTCTGAACACATTCGCTACCGACCCTTAAAAATGAGATTCAAGAAATGCTGAAACATTATTATTGTTGACTACCGCCGAAAAGTTTTGATCTCAGAACTACGTATGCACACAGTAAGAAGAATAAGGAGGAGGAGGAGGAGGAGGAGCAGAAGAAGAAGGAGAAGAAGAAGAAGAAGAAGAAGAAGAAGAAGATGATGATGTTGTTGTTGTTGATGATGATGATGATGATGATGATGATGATGATGATGATGATGATGATGATGATGATGATGATGATGATGAAGAAGAAGAAAAAGAAGAAGAAGGAGAAGGAGATTTTTAACGGCCATTATCAGAATAGCCGTTTCACCAACACCGTTTGGACCAGTATCGTATGGTATGGTAGCGCAATAAAACGCTCACCAGTACGACTACTCTCCCATGATAACTGTCGAGTTTGCTTCAAACGGACAGACAAATTAAAATAAGTCGTAAACTGTCTGAAGCGTGACGTCATTTTTTGTTTTTTGTTTCTTAAATTTTTTCTCGCTGTATTTTCTATTTGTAGTAAATGTATCGTAGTTTTTATTCCTGTTATTGAGTACTTTCTCGTTTACCTTAAATTCGTGAAGAATTTCGAGCAAATTTATTAGAGTTTAAAATTTTAAAACACTTGTTTTACGCGTCGGAGTAATGTTTGTAAGTCCTTAGTAATATGTGCCTGTTATAAAAGCAATACAAAAAAATAATAAGTTCTAAGAGCAGTTTAAGCTAATAAGCTTACGGCAGGCGAGTGGCATTTGTGGATAAGTTACCTAACAAATTTAAGAAGAAAAAAAACTATAGCCTTACACGAAGTTGTGCGGCAAGTTTGGAACAGAGTTATTTAATTATACACGTGTAAGAAGCTGAATACTCCCACGCAGTGTGATGTCTTCCCACCCTCGCAGAATGAGTCTCAAGTAGCCCTCGGAGGGATATAACTTGTAAATTACACAAGTGTGTGTGTGTGTGTGTAATATTTCACGGATTACGTCATGAATATCTCTTTAGCAGTTTCAATAAATACTGTTGGCCAGGGACGGACGATCGCACTGCATTCTGGTACAGCGGAAGACGAGGACATTCAACATGAAGATCCAGTTTGTGCTAACGTTAGTCTCCTTCGTATACTTCATCACCAGCTTCCTAACGGAATCGACAACGGCGTCCTTGATATCGTTTCCAGAAGAAGGTGAGCGTACACGTCATCACTTAACTACAGTAGAGCATCGATTATCCGAACCTCTCGGGATGAAGGCCCGTTAGGATAATCGATAATAGATCGTAAATTGAAAACATTATTTCTCTTTATGAAATTAAAGGTTTTTATTACAAAATCATTTCTAACATAGCCTACTGTTATATAATTACAGCAACCAGTATACTGTACTGTAATGCATTACTTAGGCTAAAAATCATTGAATTAAAACTGAGTGTAATTAATAAAAACCAAAAGTTGATTTAAACAAAATTATCAGGTATAAAGACAAACACTGTATTCTAAAATTAATTAAAAATTAAAAAACAAAACAAAACATACAGTACTATGGATTTACACTTTTAGAAGAATTGTTCTATCACTGACTGCTTCAAACCGATACCCCGTTTTCTCCTGCTAAAACTGAAGTCGTTTAAGATTCATAAGCTGAATACAATTTATCTCGTCTTCTGTTTCGGCCCACTTTAGAGTAATCTCAAGTGCATCAAAAGCTTTTGCTGGCGTCGGTGGTTTTGTATTAGTAACATTCTCGCTGTCTTCATCTGAATCGGTTTCGTTTTCATTACGTTCATTTAATGACTCAACCATCTCTTCATCGGTTAATAACTGAAACCGGGATCGGCTTTATCCACCTTCAGCCAATCGTTAACACGTGTCCAATACATTAATGTACAGTACAGTACATAATTGTAGTTTTTATTGAGTTCGGATAATAGATCGTTCGGTTAATGGATGTTCGGATAATCGATGCTCTACTGTGTATGAAATGCGTAGCAAATTAATACATTTATTAGGGTACTTACAATTAATTATAAGTAATTGGAGGAAAGTTCTATATCAATCATATATTTCAGTATTCTTTTCAGTAATAATTCCAGCAATTGTTTTACGTTTTTGAATATCTATACTCACGTAAGCTTTATCGGCCAGTATCCATTTTGTGTTTTAAGTCTTCTTCCGGTGCGACAGCATCCAATATGTCTTATCAGACAACGTTTCACCTATATTAAAATGCGTATCTTCATGTCTATTATTGTAGATAGAATAACCCTGAAGATACTCATTATAACAAGAGTGAAACGTTGTCTGAGAAGAAATATTGGACGCGGTCCATATCGGAAGAAGACTTCAAATACATACTGGATTCTGTTAAATACGCTTTATAATTTTACTGTAATCTTTTACGCCAAATCGTGTTGAGCTGTGTTTGTGACAGATCAAATATCCAACTCAGCGTACAATTCAGCAGAGGTTTTCAAAAACACACAAACACTTGGTAACTTTAACGATTTATTCTCAACTTCTGACAATTGTTTCAGCCTATTAGACTATTCTCAAAGTGGCTGCTAAGAACAACTAAATATAAAGATTGTGTAAGGTGGCGAAAAAAAACAGAATAAAATTATTTTAAAAGAATTTTTATTACGTAGAGCTAGATCAGGAGTACAAAAAATATCATTTAACAAATTACATCCCGTTTATATCAGATAGGATTAATAATAGGTTAAACAAACGTTGTCTTAACATGGCATTAATAAATAAACGTAATTTTTTTGTCATTACTGGTAAACAATAAGAAAAATCAAACATACTAGAAAAAATGGAATTTATCAAATACACTGTGCAGAATGCGATGCCATTTACATCGGACAATGTGGCCGTGCTCTGAAACATCGCATTTCTGAACATAAGAAGGCGATTTTAAATAACACAGCCAATACAGGTTTTACAGATCATTGCTTATAAAGACAACCACTTTATAGACACAAAAAACAATACTACTGCACAACATATAAAAAACGAAAAAAACAGATTTATGAGAAAATTTAGAAATTAGAAAAGCAATTAAAAGTAACAAAAATTTAACAAACGAACAGACTTAATTCTTTCTATCTTCTTTATTAAAAGATGTTATTTAGTTTAGTAAATTTTTAGATTTTGTTTTTTTATTACACTTAATTTTACAGTCACTTGACCTTCCCTATACTAGCACCTCAGCCCGAGCAACATACACACCCCACACGCATATCCATATACACATCGTTAACGCATGTTCACCACCCGACGCATTCTTTGTATTTAGTTCTTCTTAGCAGCCACTTTGAGAATAGCCTAATGGTATGAAACAATTGTCAGAGGTTATGAATAAATTGTAAAAATACGGTTGATTGTCCCACAGATTGTCTGAAACTTACCACTTAACATCGATGTCATAATTCCTATCGTAGCCAAGATCATTTTGCAAATGATTAAAGTGGTTCACCTGCTATAAAGTCGGACGATTAATCATTATTATTTTCGTTCTTATTGGCTCCTTACCTAGAAATGCCATTCCCTTTGTTTTCACAGTGAAGATTTTCATATTGTATTGTTTGCGAATCCGATGAAGCTTAAACACAGATTTGTGCAAATCAGATTCTGTATTTTGAAGTACAAGCAAGTTGTCAGCAAACCAAAGCACATTCAAACATCTGTCTCGTGATAACTTAATACCAGTGCTCACTAGGTGTTTCCATTTCCTTATCAGATCGTCAATATAAATGTTAAAAAGAGTAGGTGATACACTGGACGCATGTCTAACATCTTGATACTGCAATCTTCCATAGCTGGACAGAATATGTGTCTTTAATTAATAAAGTTGTGTTAGTGGTTATAATCACAAGTAGGATAATCACTGTTTGCACACCACTAAAAAAAATCCCGATTAGCGCTTTCAAGGTTCACAGCTCATTATGATGGGAAAATTCTTCTAAAGAATATGGATCGTACAATGCAGTAGAAAGTGGATATTTGGGAAAATAATTGCTTTCAATGGTAATCCAAATTATTTACTTGTTTGAATTTTTGTAAATAAAATGTCATAATAACAACGCAGTACGAGATACGTATTACTGTTTGTGGTAAATTAATAATTATAAGAAATATATTTACGTATATTAATTAGTAGGCTGAAAAATGAAAATTCAAATTTCATAAGTTGCAATTGCAATAAAGTAAATATTTGGTTATTCGACTGTATGGTGTTTAAGTAGTAGTCTTTAATAGCTGTACAACTCCTATTCGATGGTAAAGCATGACGTTCAAAAGGTTTTCCTTTTTTCTCAGATAAAATCGGTCGTATTTTACTCCCATGTTCCGTAAGGAAATGGAAGTATGGTGATCGCGAAAAAAATCGTGTTGAGATAAGGGATGTTTCTGATTGGACTACCCTCAAAACATGAAGAAAAGCCATTTTCCAAAAAGTGTCTGTGCCTCTATCTGTCTGTGTGTCTGTGTGTAGAAAGTTTTCTATGGCGAACGATAACTGCCGCAAATTCAAACAGAATCAAATAAATTTTTGCATATGTGACAGAGACAATTTGTAGAGGACTCAAGGCCTATTAATTTAGGTGAAGATCGGTTAAGGGGAAGGGGTAGTTTACCTGCAACGTTTTACGTTTTAACAAGAGTAAAGTACTTAAAAATTCATTTAAAATGTTTTCAAACAATGGTAATTGTTAAAAATGAAACAATTTTGTTGTCAGGCAACCAGGTTATTTGGTTAGTAGGGAGAGGTAATTTACCTGCATTGTTTTGTGTTTTAACAATAGTAAAGCACTTAATTTTAATAAATAAGTGCCCCGAAAAGAAAGTCATATTAAACCACTGTAAAATGGTAAATGAGATAATTATAAATGTAGTTGGTATTTGAAGGGGGAGGGGGTGATTTTTTGAAAATTGCTGTACTGAAATCAAGTAAAGTACGAATTGTTAATTTTGAAGGATAAGATACCTTAGCTATTACAAATGATAACACTATTACTGTATGAAAGTCTAAAAATCATCAATAGTGGGGATCGGTTGATTATCTGCGTAGTTCAGTTTCTTTATAAGAATAAAGTACCTAATTTTTGTAGATAAAGTGACTCGAAAATAACATTATATAAAACGACTACCCCATAATAACAATCATATCTGTAAATAGTGAAAATAGTTTGAGGGTGTGCGATATATTTTTGAAAATTATCAAACCGAATTCAAGTAAATGATTTTAAATAGAAATCTGGAACATGGAAGTCGTGTGTGGTTCTTCATACCAATATTATGTGTTTCTCCTAACGTTTAATCCGTCAAAACGTCTACGGTCTTAAGAGTAATATCTAAGTCCATAGCAGAAACTCCAACTCCAACTGAAACATGCGCAATGTTTGTGAATGATTGTTGTTTGAAGTGACGGTGTAGTGATTGTGAATTTGATCAACATGTTTACACATTACTCTAAACACGTTTAGGGCTTTCAAAGTATCAAAACATTAGTGGATGTAAGAAAATACCATGGGTTCTGTTCAAATTAAGAGGTTTACCTATACATTTTTTTTTTGTCTTGAAATCTGATCCTCGCGATACCATAGAAGTGATAGCTGGAGGGGAGGGGGCAGAATTGAGTGAAGGGAACCACAAGAAATGCCGTCTTGAGAACAGAGTTCACTCAAATCTTGCCCCGGGCAAGAAATTATTCTAATTCTCAGTCAATACTTATCCTTACTCTCACGTTCGTCTATGTTATCGCTTGGTTTAAAGCCTGTCATAAACATTCATTCAAAATTAATAAAAGAAGCAGACTGTGTATTTGTTTTTTGTATTTTGTTTCAAAGCGTAGAAGTGTGTACAATGGGGAGATCGATAAACATCGAAAGAGAGAGAGAGAGAGAGAGAGAGAGAGAGAGAGAGAGAGAGAGAGAGAGAGAATGAAGACTGAAGAAAACGGAGGCTTAACGTAAAAAAAAACTGAGTTAACGGTCCACTAAGTGAAGGGAAATATTAATTTGTCCCAGGTGTGAACACATGTTACTTTACGTCGTTCACATGCTTTGAAATTACCTCATATGTAACAGGGTGAGGTAAACAAAGAAAGAGTAAAAGAGTAGGTGAGGTAGAGAGAAAGAGTAATGACATGGCTGATTGTCATTCAAAACTGATTGCGCAACTTTAGTATAGCCTCTTAGATCAGAAGGATATCAATCGGCATCAAAGCAAATGTTATAGATCTATCGGCCGGAAGGATATCAGACGGAAGCTATTGGTATAATAATGTGTTCTTAATTGCGCGACACTTCCTAACATTGCGCCTATCAGATGGAACCGTTATTAAGATGCCACAATTAATAATCTTCAACCGCACCTTATCACTTTCCATGGAGGCGACCCGACAAGTTGCCACGTTTTTGCTGTCTGTTAGTGATATGCAAAAACATGTCAACAACGTCACGACTTTGATGAGACATAAAAAAAAATTAATTGAGAGAGAATTTAAAGTTCCCTTACATGTAATGAGGCTGGTAATGCTGACAAGAGTAACCTGTAAAGACCAAATAAGGGTGTCACGCTCAGGGGCTTATTTACGGGAAGGGTGACAAACGGGACCGGACATCCTCTCCACAGGATCGTAAAAAGTTGGCAAATATTGTTAATCTCTTATTTTTTAATCTATTTTATTATTTTTTTTAAGCTGTGTACGCTAATTTTTAAAGTAACTCTTAAAAAAGTAACTCTTTTAAAGCATACAAACATGTTTATTACACAGAATTTGCGTTTAGACCATGAAATATAATGAAAGCTATTCAGTAAATAAGTATCTTCAGTCTGTTGGACTTTAACAAAAGCCGAGGCCATTCGTATCCAAGCGGCTGAAATTAGATTTCTCAGGCAGAGTATACTCTCCATGAACATAGAAAACACACAGATATACAGCAGGAACTGAATATTATGAGTATACTCGACAGGATCGCCCAGTATCGGCTGAATTGGTGGGAATATCTATGTCGAATGGATGACTGCCGCATCCCCAAACAACTATGGAATTATAAGCCATAGCGTGGGACGTCCAAGGAAGCGCTGGAGTGAACAGGCCTGTACTCTTTGAAGATGACACCAATTAATCCTTGCAGATGATAATGCTGCTGATGATGAAGTACCTTGTATACAATGTCTCAATAACGCGTACTTTTATTGTGTGTTGTTTCCGTTTACTTTAATGGAATTGATTTCAAGATGTTATCACAAGTTTTTCAACTACTTTAAAGATAGTAATGTTGATTAGTCTTAATTTGTTTTGTCTTTTGTATGAAGCCGGACCAAATTCTAATACGCGACTGATCAAGCTTGTGTAACTTGTGTACGGACTCCCTAAGACAAATAGTCTGTTGTGACTGTTTTTCAGCCTGGTACCGGAAAATACTGTGCACGATTGCTATTAAGAATACAATTGCACGATGAGTACAAGAGGCATTGCTGTTAAGAATACAAGAGCACAATGAATACAAGAGACATTGCTGTTAAAAATACAATTGCACGATGAGTACAAGAGACATTGCTGTTAAGAATACAAGAGCACAATGAATACAAGAGACATTACTAATTAAGAATACAATTGTACGATGAATACAAGAGGCATTGCTGTTAAGAATACAAGAGCACAATGAATACAAGAGACACATTGCTGTTAAGAAAATACGACAGCCTTACGCGCATGTCATGCGATCGCATACAAGATTTCAAAGGGTTCTAGGAAATCTCTAGAAAAAATGGGGTTTAAGGTCAAAATTAAAAAGACAGCAAATACAGTGGAACTTGCTTATAACGAGATTCAAGGGACCGGACAAATGTGCTCGTTAAAACCGGGTGCTCGTTACATCCGAGTTGTCGACTCGCAAGCCTAAACCGTGATTATCGAATATACAACAAAAATGTCTACTATAGAAGAGGCTTTGCACAATAAAATTTTGACACGTTTTACATTCTAAGCTTAAAAGTCAAATTTAGACTAAACATTTTTTAGACGCTAACATTCTTTGCTGAATATTCGCGAAATGCAGTAAAAGTAACTGTGTAGTAAAAACTTACCAAATATCAGCCGGCTGTCTGGCAAAAAACGTAAAACTTTCCATGCCACATGTACAGCATTTATTTTTTAATTATAAGAAAATTCACTCTAATTTTGTTTGTATTTTTGTTTTTCGTTCTTAATGAAATAGTAAAAATTATATTGCCCACACAGAACTTAAAAAATTATATTGCGCACACAGAACTTAATTAACCTTAAAAAGTCATCTATTTTTGTTTGTTTAGTAACTGTGTATTTGTAGGTATCAACATTTATATATTTAAATCAATATTGTAATTTATTTAAATATTCCACAAATTCATCACTTACATTATTAATTTTACTAAATTACGTTAATGATTTTATTCGAGTGTTTAAAATGCTGTATTGTAACGAACTTTTGTTAGATCTTAATCCATGAATAAGCCAGCAATAAAATGCTTGTTATAACCAAGTTGATAATCCGTTCCTACTCGTTAAAAGCGAATTTAATTATGATTACCAAGATCCAAAACCAAACAAATCTTGTACTTTTGCTCGCTACATCCATGTTTTCGTTATAAGCGAGCTCATTATTCCCGAGTTCCACTGTATGTGCAAAAACCAACAAGTTGTAAAGGTATTAGGTAGTCCAAAACCTAGCTATAAGTATGTGCAAGTTGGAGGAGGCCAGTGAATGTATACGTTCGGGATCTCAAGCAAATATCACCAACGGCATCACATCAGAAATTAGTAGAAATGGAGTATATATGACAAATAGAATACATTGTGGACCGGAAAAGGCTTAAAAGCAGCATGGCCTTCATCGGGACCATCAAGAGAACACTAAAGTCAACAAGCAAAGAAAGATGCCTGAAGTGTACAAGGTGATAGCTTTTCCCGCACTTCTTTATAAGTCTGAGAATTGAACTTTAACGAAATCCCAGATCAGCCGTATTTAAGCGGCCAAAGTTGAGATTTATCAGGCAAGTGACAGGATGTACTCTACAAGATCGTAGAAGAAATGGAGATGTACAGCAGAAACTTAATATTATGTGTAGGCCTATACTCGATAGGATAGCCCAATATCGGCTAAAGTGGTTGAAACGACATTACGTTAGAAATTTAGTAGAAATGAAGTATATATTTAATGAAGTAGACCAGTTGTATTTAAGCGGCCAAAATTGAGATTTCTCAGGCACGTGACAGGATGTACTCTACAAGATCGTAGAAGAAATTGAAATTTACGGCAGCAACTGAGTATTATGAGTATACACTATAGTATTGCCCAATATCTATTGTTAAAGTGTTTGGAACATCTAAATCGAATGGATGACTGCCCCATCCCCAAACAACTATTGAATACTTAGTAACCGGAAGTAACTATTTATGGTTAATCCTTGAGACGATGAAGGTGATGATGTATTTAAAACAATTCAATGCGTTTCTGTCCTAGAATAGAGTAGATACCTGCCGGACACTCTAAGGCTGTGTATTATTCTCTATTATATGTGTATGTAAGATCTTCTTCTTCTAATAGTTCCTATCGTTTCGGATGTTGGGTATCATACAGACTATTTTAACTTTCTGTACTGCTCCACGGAATAAGTCAGTTGTATTCATGCCAAACCAGGTCCCTAAATTTCTCAGCCATGAAATTCTCGGTCGCCCAACTCCTCTCTTTCCAAGTACTTTTCGCTGTAGTGTGGACTGCAATAAGTAAAATCTCTGTTCATTTCTCATCAGATATCCCAGATACTGAAGCTTTCTAATCTTCACTCTGTTAATAACTTCCCTTTTTTCTTCATCTTTCAAAAAACTTCAACGTTAGTTATATGTAGTATATAAGATACCTTTCGGTAATTGTTTGATATGTTGTTAAATATCTGCTTAGTTATGCAGTCTGGACAAAAGATGCTAAATCTTACGTAGAAATTTTAACTCTTTGATAAAAAAAAAAAAAACACCCCGCTTTCAGATCATCAATAATACCCAGCAAACCCAACTTCCTTCTGTTATTATATTCCCAATGAAACAGTTACGTCTTGATGTAGGGCGTTTTCTATTCAGATTTAAAAACGTTTCACTTTCAAAGAAGTGCTTTTGTGTGTAGAATATCAGCAGCAGCCTTACTCTACCTACCTCGTATAACTCACATCGCGAACCCTATGTTCACATATCAGCAACTTTCCTGTTAGGTTGTCTCTCTGTGGACGCCATGACACCAATTCTCTTGCCGTACTTTATATTATTTGTACTATCTTAGTAATTTAGCTTAGCAGTAAATCAAGTGTGCATTGTGCACACAATTAAATACAAAATACATACAGCAAGAATGAAATCATTTAAACATTTCCTGTAGCATTGAGATAAAATCAATAAGTCCTCTAAACTGTAAATATGGCTTACTATTTTGAACGAAATGCATTTATTATATTAGGTAATTCTTTAAATTATCAAAAGATTACAAAAACCTGTTTCTTATACAATTTTTATTTAGTAAAATAACAATTTTAAAACAAAAATTAAAACAAAATATAAACTAAATATTCCTATTGAATTGGTTTTTAGTTAAATTTATAACACACAACTCAGTAACCATTGATTCAGGCCTAGCTGTCAAGTTTATGTATCTACCCATAGGCATCTATGAGGCTCTTTTTAAACAAATGTAGGCCTGCTTAACTAATAATAATATGTAAAATTACTTGCGTAAAGTTAAAAAGTGTTAGTGTAAACAAAACGTTTTTAATTGGGTTAATATTACCTTTAATTCGATAGCTGGCATGGATTTTTAAATTAAAAAAAAATTACTTTTGTTAGTCCCTGGTTTGTTAAAACCTAAATATTTTCATACCTGAACGCTATAGTTAGATCATCATCATCATTTTCACAACACGGCATACTCAAGGTGCTGCTTGTCCCACCTTCAAAGATCCTCCAGCCATCTTTTCCTAGGTCTACCCACACACCTGTGTCCTATAGGTATGTATTTCCAGACTTGTTTGGCCAGTATGGGATCTGACATTCTTTCTAAGTGTCATTATAACCGTTATTTGTAATCTTTTAATTTTTTATTCAAGTTAAAAACTTGTAACTCTTCTCTTGTGGCCTCACTCTGTATACGGTGAAGTGTGGAGCACCTTTAACTCCTCTTAAGAACACCATTTCCGAGGTTGTATTTTACTGTCTTTAGTTTTGCTCGTTGTCCATAATTCACACCCGTGGAACAGTATAGGGACCGCCATAACTTTATAGAACTTCAATTTTGTATCTCGACGTACGTCGCTTTTAAAAATACTGTTGATTGTCTCACAGATAGTTTGAAACTTACCTAACTTAATATTAATACCATAATTGCTATCATAGCTAACATCATTTCACAAATAATTAAAATTGCTCACCTGTTCTAGAATTTGATTATTAATTATTATTTTTGTTCTCTCCTCGAAATGCCATGTTTTTATAGTAGAGATAGAGATTTTCATATTGTGTTGCTTGCGATAAAGCGTAAACACAGATTTGTGCAAATCAGATTCTGTATTTTGAAGTACAAGTCGTCAACTAACCAAAGCACATTCAAATATCTCTCTCGTGATAACGTAATACCAGAGTTCACCAGATGTTTCCATTTCCTTACCAGATCGTCAATATAAATGTTAAAAAGAGTAATGTGATATATTGCACCCTTGTCTAACACATTGATTGACAGGTATTTGTTGAGATATCCTACAATTATATCAAACAGCTATTCTTGTTCCGTTATATAGGTCTTGTACAGTTGTTATAAGTTGTTGCGGGTTTTTCCTTTTTCTGTCCTAAAAGAAACATGCCTAAAGTTCTGCAAGGTGACGGCCCTTTCCTAAACTTTCCTTAGGGTTTAGCAAAGTCCCAGCGCAGTCGTATTCGAGCGGCCAAGATTTCTCAGGATGTACGTTTCACCATCCTACAAAAGAAATGTCAATGTATGGCATCAGCTGAATATCATGAGTTTTTTTGATAGAAATGCCAATTATCGGCTAAAATGGTTGGAACATCTTTACCTAATAGATGACTGCCGGTTCATCAAACAACTATGAAATTACAAGCCGACACAAGGACGGAGTGGTATGGCGCGTCCAAAAAAAAGTTACAGTGACCAGCTCTAGTCCATCACCTTGGGACCAAAACAAACCATAATTGAGAAAATTTAATAATATAGTTGTGTTAGTGGTTATAATCACAAACAAAATTAACACTCTTGCACACTACTATAGAAACATTATTCCGATTAGCGCTTTCAAGCTTCACAGGTCATCATCAGATCGGATTTCCTATAGTGGCGTGCAATAGTGTTAATTCTGTTTGAAACCATCTTTGGTTTAATTCTTGTTGAAGAAGAAGAAGAAGATGGTGACTTTTCTTTCCTCTCCTATCCTCGTCAATACTTCATCGTTTCTCGTTGTATTATTCTATTTGACTTTAATTATCCATCGCCACAAGCACGTTTTGAAGCTCTCTCGGTATTTATCTTTCTTTTTGATGGTCCATGTTTCTCTGCCATATAAAATCGCACTCCAAATAAAACATGTAGCCAACCTCTTTCTCATCCGAATTGGAATCCTTTCTTGCTCTCAGTAATGCATTCCAAAAGATCTCTTATCTATTTATGATTTATTCCCATTTAACCCATTCCCTGTCCCCAAATAGTTAAACGAGTTCACTTGCTTTACAGTTTGTATTCATACATTGTAAGTAATATTAGAGTATTTTTTTTTTAGCTAATCAAAACCTCTATTTGTTACAGATGAGCTTCCCATAGAAGACTACATAGACAATGATATGGAGAGGATATTGTACGGCGTCGGAATGCAAAAGTAAGTGTTGGAATGTTGGCTACACTGAGTTCCCATCTCAGAACATTTACTAAGAATATAATAGTTTTAGATGGTGACGCGGGGTAATTGAAATCAAACTGTGATGTCAAGTAGTCTCCCCGCGGGCTGAAGCCTGGGCTTTTTCCGCAGGGACTTAATGTTGTGGGCCTACACCGCCTTACCCTTAGTCCCTATGATCACCGTCCCTGCCCAGAACTTGCTGCCACAGCGTGGCGCGGGAGTGACACTAGCCCTTTGACTGCAATGGAGTTGACGTATGCCAGGCCAAACGTATGTGCTTCGCGAATGGGAGCCATGGTACTGCTGTCTGTGCAAGTAACTATCACGAGGCGCAGTGAAGCCTAGCAGCGGGCGTGAAACGGAGCCAGGGTCTCCAGCGTCCCGGATTCAGTAGCTGCACGAGGTGCAGGGAATCCGAAGTAGCTCCCCGTGTTCTGGGAACCAGGACTCTCTTCCCTGGCAAGTAGCGTCAATAAAGCTAGCGGCTGAACCGAAAACACACATCCCTGAAAGGCGCGCGGCCAAAGCTCGCGAGATTGAGTAACGACACCTGTGGGTGGCCGGGGTGGGGCCCCGGGGATTCACGGTTGCTTATCACCACCTATTGCGGGTGGCTTATCAAAGACCCACCCAGATATGCACGGTGTTTTGAAGGCAGGGGTACCACTTCCTTCGGCGGAATCGGCACTGATGGTTGGGAAAGGTGCGTGTCGCTCGCGCGAACGGCAAAGGGTGCGCCCTTACTCCCAGTAGCGCATTGCAAACGGAAACCACGGTTCTCAGTCCCTGGTCCGTAGCTGTATCGGATCTCTCGCGTCAGTTCGTGATGTTTATTAAGTACACAGATGAGGCCTAGTAGCGTCGGGCTCTGGCCGCTTGTTCCCCCTCATCAGCGGACTGGCGTCCTAAGTTGGACCAAGCGAGAGGTTACGGCTACCACTAGCCTGGTGAAGTAGTGTTCCTCTAACGCCGCTAGAAGGTGGGAAAAAACCGTAGACTTCCGAGCGAGATCCTGTCGATCGATCCCGGCGGTCAAGCTTGCGACCATTCTAGACTTCGGAAGTACTCATTTTAATCAGCGACGCACTAAAAAATGGTACCACGGTATTGTGAACCAGCCCGGCCGGGGGGTCTTGTCGCCTCCGGTGTTCACGAGTTAAGGAAAGGTTTCATGGTGGCTGTGATTGACCCAGCTAGGGTAAGTTTCTCTAAAAATGGTTTTTCTGAGAGCTCGGTTGTGTGTTCTGTGATCCGTGCGGACTTTGATGGCCACACCCGGTTCCTCCTCTTGTAGGAGGTTCTCCGACTCTTGGTTCTGGTCTCCTGCTACGCTCACTCCCTCTACTGCCAAGCAGTCTATTGGTTATTTACTGACACTTCAAAATATAGAGCTTACCATATACCTGGCATTTCTCCAACGAACCTTAATGTTTTCACGGCACACAGTACCGGAAAAGTGGACACAAATTTGTAATATAAAGGAAAAACTCGTTAGTCAATGGACATTTTTGTAGAGATTGTACAAAGTTATATTCCGAGAAATAGTTGAGCAAAGAGTTGGATCAAGTGCAAGGTGGTTTTTTTTGGAGATAAAAAGGGGCAACAACGGGATGTTTTTGAATATCTCGACAAGTATGCATTTTAGCTAAGAAAGTGAAATATCCTTTTTTATTTTTATATAGTATTTTTTATATCGCTTATCATGTTTTTTTTTGAAAAATGTTGGTAACTGACACGGTGTCAGCCAGTTAACCTCAGTACTGGTGGCAAAAAATTGTCTCTGCTGTGCCGAGACCGTGTCAGTTAACAAATCGTTGTCACACTAAAGATGGCCTCCACAGGTGATGCCGAAAGGTCTGTAGTGGACTACGGCCTAATAGGCTGGAGTCAATTAGAGTCTAACAGTGTCCCAGATAGCTTTACTAAACAAGCCGTACAAGTTATTATCACTGTATCGAGAATCGTTGTGGGAAGATTTCACTGTTTATCATATGTACGGTAAATCATGCTAAAAACATGTATGAAAGAAAATTTATGACAAATTGAGCTTCAAGGAAGCATATTTGATAGAACAGACGTTTTTTTTTTTGGCAAAAAAAAAGACAGTCAGAGAACTTGACTAAATTTTAAAGTTATTTTAGTGACTTTAATCAATTAAATTAAACTCCAGCACTATATTAATCAAAGTTAATCGAATTGTCAACTCCATCGCTGTACTTTATCCAAACTCTTAAAAACTTTTTACAGTCTATAAACAATTTTTAGTACTTACAAGTACACCTCTACGTATTCCAGTCGGTGATTTTTTTAGTTTTTTTACCCAAGATGCATTTCAGAACAGTTGTGTTCCATCTTCAATTGGATCATTTAGTAAACTTACTACATAAAATTTATAAAAAATTTCCACTCAGGTGAGCGTCGTCGACACAGGTACATATAACACGCAACATAAAACACAACACTTAATAAAATTAAAAATTTTTAAAATAACGTTAATATTAAAACGAAAACTGAATCCAAACGGACGATTTGATAATCGAAGCTGGCCCGGACGTCATACGGAAGCCGACTAACGATAAACCACCCGACGCGCGACATTTGTGCGTACTCTTCGAGGTAATCTAATATTTTAAATGTAACTAAATCCCTATAATCCTCTTTTCTGTTAAGCAGTGTTTTTTCACCGGCTCTTCGTTTGTATTTGTAAATATGGTATTGCTCGTATATCTTTGATGCTTCTTTGTTCGAGCTATACCTTAATACTTCTAATGAAGTGTTGATATTGATGTTGTGTTGTGGGTGGCTTTTTAGGTGTTGCGCCACAACTGACGAAGGTTAACGGTGATTTATGGCAGCATGTTCATTGAACCTTTCACGAAAGGCGCGATCGGTATAGCCGATGTACTTTTCATTGCAAACCTCTTCCCCTGCATTACAAGTAACCATAAAAAAAATTTAAAATTTTTTACATATTTTCTAATTACAATAATTAGTCTTAAGGTAGTAAATTGTTTTAAGTTAATCACTTACAGAAACCACTGATGATGCAACTACGTAAATTAACTTGTAAATGTATACATAAAATCGTCAGTTGACGAGAAAGTTTTAATTAGAAATCAGAATTTTAGAGAAACATTAAATTGGCTTAATTAAGTTTGAGAAAGTTTGCTTTGTAAATTTCTTCAAACATTTGTCTACTCTGTTCGCGTACGGTATGCTGTGGTAAGTTTTACGAAGCGTGCGAAGAAAGTAAGTTTCTGCACTTTACAATGAAATACAATCAACTTGGACAAATAAAACAAAATACTTGCTTACAGAACAAGATCATGTGCATACTACTTATCTACAAAAGAGTCCTCATTCCTACACAGGCACAAGTCAAAGTGTGGAACCATTTTTTTCAAACTTACCTTATAGAAAACTGAATGACGTTCCACAGTCAGAAATTGACATGTTGCATAACCTCCTTCAAAGTAGGTGCATTACCTTGCATCAGTGGCGTGGTGTGTGTTCATAACACCTGTTTCCGGTTGTGAAATGCCTAAAAGTTAACCTAAAAATTAATTAGAATATTTTATAGCACCAACTGTTCTTTTTAGGGCCGAAAAATTCTTTTTATAGTCAAAATGTTTTTTAGAGTATTTTCTACCATTTGGTGGCGGAAGAAGAGGGTCCCGGTTCAACGGGATCTGACTCCCATTATACTTACACAGAATAAATCAGAACACAAATAATCGAATTAAAAATAATAAAGACAAACAGAGAAACACATAACTATACGACAAATCACAAACGACCTCAAACCTTAACACTTATATAGGCGTCCGGTTGCGGGCTGCTATCTGATTGGCCGAGAGCTTGGCCAATACCGTTGCTCGACTATGTCAACAGCGGAGTTAGACGTTATATCTGTGGGAGCGGTTCGAGAACCTCTGAGTGCCGGATAGAGTAGCGTGGCATCCATGTAACCGCTGCTGGAAATAAGAGAAAATAGTATAAATTATTTCACAAAATAAATACTATAGTTATTGAATAATTTGAAATCCGAAGAGTATTAGTTGGGGAACTTGAAGAAAAGCTGCTTTAGAACTGCTGGGCGCTTGTACCGCGTTGTGTTGCCGGCTCAGACTCGACCGTATGTTTTACTGCGTACGGTCACTGACCTCGTAGTAGTTTGCCACTGTACAAACTGCGGAGGGGGGGGGACACATTAGTCCACCCAAGTCATGTGTTGCCGCTGTATAAACCGACAAAACGCTCAGCAATTTGTTCGTTTTCGGAACTGACGTGCAGCTTTGTTCGTTTAGTCATATGTTTCAATGTTTGTCTTTATTATTTGTAATTCGATTATTTGTGTTCTGATTTATTCTGTGTAAGTATAATGAGGGTCAAATCACGTTGAACCGAGACCCTCTTCTTCTCCCAGCGAATGATAGAAAATTCTTTAAAACGGACAATTGGTACAAGAGAAAATTTGAATTAATTTTGAGGTTAAGTTTCAGACCTACCACAACTGGAAACAGGTGTTATGTACCCAAACCACACCACTGGCCGGATACCAGGCCTTATTCAACCTCAAACACTCTTGCTTCCTGTTGAGGATGTTATTGTGTTTATATATCTTGATGGTATATTGTTTTGTTGTTCACGTAAGGGTTTGTTTGCAGACGAGGCTGTGTGGGACGCGGAGGCAACTGCGACCACCGGCCCGGCGACTGTTGCGACACAACCACCTGCAAGTGCAACCTGTGGGGCGCCAACTGCCGTTGTCAGCGCAAGGGATGGTTCCAGAAATGGGGAAAATAAATTTCCCTCACTACCAAATGTTCTCTCCTAGTGTCGTTTTGTATATTGTATGTTAGCAGTGTCGCCGAGTTGTGACTAAAAAACATTAAAAAAAATTTAAAACAAAAATGAGTAAATGAAGTTTTTGTCTTGTTGTCTTGTGTATTTATTTCGTACGTACAATTTTCCCGTCTCATATAAAGTAATACATGAGAAGTATTAATAATACAAACATAAGCTAAAATAAGTTGGTTGTGGCGCCCAACTTGTCGTCACCGTTTGCTTTCCTCTTCTCAGCGTTACAGGCATCTTCATCTAGTCGGGCGCCATAGATGAAGTGACTTTTACGTATTGCGACAACAATTACGTAACGCTCTCGTCTTTTCGAGAGCGTCATTCTAAACGTTTTGCGGCTAGTCGAGCAAGTGTAGCGTCTCGGTCAAGGCCGGGTACTTACGTAGCCTCTAGACTAGTCATAGGCACCTTTGAATTTATGGGGGCACACATACAACTGAGAACCACTTCGATGGGCTCACCTCATCAGTAGAAAATAGAAAGGTGCGGAGTTCAATAGCCGGACGTTACAAACATTAACTGTCGCTTTATAATACCCTTCCGCTTATATTTAGCGACGTGGAACACCGAATCAAAAAAGCTTTGTAATATTTTCCATAAAAATTTGTGAAAATATTTCACATTAGGAGTAGGTCATTAATAGTTTGTCATCATGCACATGCACGTTAAAACTAACAAAACTATAAAAAAAGTTTAAACATAAAACATTATAACAAAAATAAATTAAAGAAATTACCACAATAACACTATTTATTTTAATAAAGTGGACAGAAATGTAAAACTTGAAAAAAGCAAGTTTCTTCTTTAGGGAGAAAAGTGTTTACAGGGCTCTGGGCGACAAGCTCGACAGTCGTATCGGTGGAAGACGTAGTGCGGTTCGATAAACATCTGGTACTATTTTATAATACAATACTTTGAAGCAGATGCAATGCGGGTGCGTTTCTTCGTTCAAAAGAAAATTACAAAATGGTTCGCGGGCGCGTCAAACCTCATAGACGGGCGCAGGGTTGCCGACTGCTGGTCTAGACCGTTCGAGTGCTTGTTAACTATGCAAATTATGCTAGCTCGCCGCCACAATAATGGCCAATAATTATTCTGGAACTTCTGGGGGATATATATATATATATATATATATATATATATATAAGAGTATACGGCCGGCTTAGAAGTTAGTTACAGTGGGCGATTTATTTAGTGCAAATCAAGTGATTGGTTGCGGATCAGTGGAAAGTGATTATTGTGCTACAATTAGTGCGGAACTCAAATAGTTGTCATTATTATTGCGTGTAGTCAAGTTACTAGAGTAACTTGTTGATTTGAAATTCTTATTTAAAGCCGGTAATTAGCGACTTCATTGGTTTCTGTATTTTGTTTCCACTGTACCATACGACGATCCGTGAGACAGTCGTAACAATACGTTAAGGCAGCATATATTCTCAGTGGTGTCGCTAAATTTGTATTTAAATGACGCTTTAAAGTAACACTAATTTACTGTTTTTTGATGTACAGTACAGTTACACAATACAGTTATCCGTAAACCAGTTCATATATGTAAATACTGATGATTAGATTCCGACCACTGTTACCTGCTTTACATAATACAGGATACTACATTGGAGCCGTTTTAGGATGTCGTGTGCACAATACTATTACTAAGTTATAACCAATTCTATGTACAACTAATGTTGAGATTAATATTAGCGACAACAACATTCATATTTTGATAATTTGATAATGTAAATGTATTTGTGAAATCAATTATTAAAAAAAAAGAAGGTAAAAGGTGAAGAAACAAGATTAAGAAGAGAAGATGCAGAAGAAGAAAGAAAGAGCAAAGAAAACAACAACGATAAAACAACAGCTACAGCAGTACCATAAATAACTATTACCTTAATAACAACAAAAAGCGACAATAATATAATAATAAAATAACAACAAACAACAACAATAAATCATCATCATCACAATCACCACTCCAAGGACTAGGTCCTAGACCTGTTCCGGAACCCATCTCTTCCCAGTACGGTGATAACCCAAAGCAGGCACAGGTAGACGGATATCAGGCATGCAATTCAAGTGTTCGCATTATCTCCTTCTGTGGTCTTTAATTTCTGGTCCTATGATACAATGTTTAAATCGCGTCTAATATCCTCGTTCTTTCTCTGATGCAAGAGAGAACAACCCTGCGTCCCTCTTAGAAATTTCATGTCGGGTGCCTGAATTGTCTGCACGACCCTTTTACTAACAGTCCATGTTTCCCTAACATACAGGAATGTGGGGAGAGCCACAGTTTTATAAAATTTCATTCGGGTATCCATCAATAAAAATAATATTAAATTAATAATACAAGTTATAGTAATTGTTATTGTTTTTAATAATAATGCTAAAAATGACAATAATAATGACGATGATGATTGGTTATAACAACAAGAACAACAACAACAGGAACAACAACAACAATAATAACAAGAAGAAGAAGAACAACAATAACAATAAAGTAATAATAATTTGGTATAGTATAATTTAACATGTTTTAGATTTCAAAACTAAGTAACAGAAAATAATTATTTTTGATTGTTTCTGACTCGAATAAATGTTTTGAGGATTTACATTGAGAAATCCGTACCGCAGTACCAAAGAAAAATTAGATGATGACAGTACCAATAACAGAATATATTCGTAACTTGTCGATAAATATTTCATTAACAATTAGTAATGAGATTACAGATAAATTGATACAGTAATGTGTTGATAGTGCAGGAATATTTGTTCAAGTCTAACTCAAGAAGTAGCAGCAATTAGATAAGAATTTACACGATTGTTATTTGCAATTTGAAGGAACAATCGCAGAGCACGGCGCGACAACGAAACTAAATGTGTTTAAGTTAAGCAAATGAGGTTTGTATAGAGTGGACCCTTGTCTCTAAAAGCAAGATTGACACTCAAACCGTTAACACACTCTTTCATTTTAAATTTACATGTTAATCAACCTGTTCAAGTTAATGCAGGAACCAAGCAACTAATGTTAGTCAAACAATGGAAGACGATATCTGACAAGAAGAACGGAAAAGTGAAGTGATAAAAGCGCAAGATAAAATAAATCAAGTAGTAGTAGTCTTCCCCTCAAGCTGTAGCTTACACAAAAGAGCTTCTTATACAAAGAGTTGAAAAGTTTCAATATCCAAAATCGCATTGCGGAAAGCAAAGAAAAGGAACTTTCAGTAAGCGGAAAGCAAAGAGAAAGTTCATTGCGGTAAGCAAAGAGAAATGACTTTTTCATCTGAACAGGATGCCAGATCCTAAGAAAGAAAAGCTTAGGGAAGGATCCTGGAATCCATTAGGTTGCCTAAGGAAGTTTGGGAATACAAGCCTATTGGACAACTAGGTATTGAAAGACCTATAAAGCGATAGTAAATTGGACGTTTTTCTTTTGGAAAATTTGCCTATTTATTAACGGAAAAAAAGATCAAAATCACGAGGAATAAAACATGTGTTGGAAAGCCGTTTTAAAGCACAAATTTAAGAACAGGCATTACAAAATACGACGACATAAGGAAAGATCTGAAGTAACAGCTCGTTCTGGATAGAATAAAGGAATACAGGCAGAATTGGAAGTTCCATGTGGACACGCGTATTCCTAAACTAGAGTTTGAATATAGGCCAGTGGGGAGGAGAGATCGTGAAAGTAAAAGTGGTCAGAGACTTTGTAAAGTCGGAACGGGTTATGGCCTAAACCATATAGTGAAGAAGTAGAAGAAGAAGAAGAAGAAGAAGAAGAAGAAGAAGAAGAAGAAGAAGAAGAAGACATTAAACAATTACTAGATACTAGTAATTAGTGAGACAGAGACAAAATGTATGTTGACTAAACGGTAGTGATTAGGATAGAAAATTAGTGTTGCTGACGACGAATTAGCCGAAAAACATTTTGAAACATGTGTAGAAAGAAAAGGGAACCAGCAAACAAGTAGCAGATCTTAGAGTTGTCAAATTGTTGAAAACAAAAATAATAAAGTATTATTATTTAATTTATTATTTAATAGAGTATTATTGTTGATAATTAAAATAATAGTTTGTAAATATCAATTATTATTATTTCAAACTAGGTTATATAATTGACAAATTATTTAAAATATTTTGTTTATTCTATTGTTAGCTTTACTATTACGATTTCTCAGTATAAAAGGAATATATATTTTCGAATTTATGATTATTATTAATAATAAAAACTTTTAACACGAATATGTATGTTTTATGTTTTTTAAATTATAAATATAATTTAATATGAATAAATAATTTTTAAATAAATAAATTTACAAATAATAATGTAATAAATTTGTAATAATTAAAAAAACTTTTAACAAGAATACATTTTTTAATTTGTAAATTACAAATGTTTGGATAATACTCCAACTATCACCATCAGATATAATTTTTAAATGTTTTTTTATTATTACAAGAAATAACATTATATTTTTTTAAATATAAATATAATGTCTTTTACACAAAATTTATATAAAATAATGTTTATTTTTATATAAAATAACAAGAAAAATTTAAGCATATGAATATTAGAATTTGAACAACTTTATAATAAATTTGATAGTAAACAGAAAAACGTCATATCGAATTCCAAGCAAATTTATTTTGAACCGTAAGCCACCATACTGTTATACGAATGTCATTAATACAGTAACGAAATTAAATAAATTTAAAATCTCTGGAACTGTTTTCAATTTAAAATAGAATCAATGTCTGAGATTACTTTTTTAAGACGGAGAAGCTTGTTTCTGACAGCAACGCAGCACAGTAACATAAATCTAGAGTTCTGTAATCCTAAGAGAGTTGCAGGATCATTAAAAGCGTAAAGGTTGTAGTGTAGTGGTGAGTGTACGTGTAAGTGTAAGATTTCAATGGTTGCGTCATGCCGCTTAGACGCTTAAATACGAGGGTTGCAACCCCGCAGTTGTGTCATTTGAACTGAGACTTCTCGTCCGTCGTCGGCTTCACACTGCGTTATCATGAACATACAACACATAGCGTTAGCGCTGGTTTGCTTTGCCTCCTTTGTGTTCAGCTTTCTGCCCGTCGTCAACGCTGCTTCCGTCATGACTTTCCCTGAACAAGGTAAGAAACAGTCTCACCTTTAACTGTTAATTATCATGATGCAAAATATTAAGAATTGTAAGCAGTCTGTATATCGTTAACTGAGTTTTTTATTTCATGTAGACTGCTATAATTGTACCTGTGTATGAGTTGGCGCGCGCGCGCGCGCACACACACACACACAGAGTTATAAAACAACAAAGATAAATGAATACATAGTTTATAGAATATTCTTATACAAGAGTGTTTATTGGTTTGCTTTATAAAAATTTCTCAGAAATTATCTAATTATCTGCGGCCAACAAAAAGAAACCAAGAAATACAGTATACTTAAAGAAGAAGTCTGATGTAATTGTAAGCAATACGAAAAGTACATTATTATTGTAAATATTTACTAAAATAAATACACGATTATTGTAAATACTATAAACATAAATTCATATAAAAATAAAGATATGAAAAACGCACATGTATATATATTTATATAAATACATATTAATATTATATAATTATTTTTAATAATTTCAAGTAATATATAATATAATATATATATTATACACGTATTATATATATTATACTATACAAGTTATTATATTACATTATATATATTTCTGAAATATTCATTTCTTAGTCTTTTGGCATACTTTAAATTAGTGCTTAATTATTTTTAATTAATTTTATGTTATGAGTAACTTGATATTGGTGTTTATTGTTTAGACAATGTAAGAGTAAATTAGATTTCTAAATATTTGGTTATAAAAACGCATTGCGATGCTAAAGGAAACTATCAAGTAATTTTATCTTTGTCTGGCCTGTGTAAACATTTTTGAAATCATGTAAAATCATAAAAAACATACAAGAAAGTCAATAAATGAATATTTCTGAAAATATTTTCAAACACAATAACAATAATATGCTAAATAAAGAACAAACACAAATAAAAATTAAAACATTGTATTTGCCTCAAAAAGCGTTTTAAGACTATAAAACAGGTTAATTACCTAACGTCACGCTTTTTGAAATCCGAAAACAGGATTACTCGAGTTTCGACACATTAAGTGTCATCTTCAGATCCTCGATGAATATAAGTTAAAAATACATTTGTTGATGTATGCACATCCCGTCATATAATAAAAACAACACAAACATAACAACAAACATACTTAAATGATTTAACACATATTAAAACCGAGACAAAACAGAACGAAAACACGATACACGCGGCCGACGCGGACCTGCGCAGGAACACGTTATGCGATAAAATCAATCGATACCGATTTGACCTTTGATAAATTTTATCGATCTGACACAGCTAGTATCTCGTTCGATATCGTTTACTCTGTTAAATAGAATATTATTTTTATGGATCGATATTTCATTTAAGATGCGATCGTAATTATCTTTAGTGGCCTTATATATTTCAAACCTTTCAAGAGTGTCCAGTTTAAGAGATTTCCTGCATTTATGTAATATATCCAAATTCTCACTAATACTTTTTATGTTATGATCTTGTGAACTTAAATGTTCACAAAAGATCCACATTTGCTGAACATTTAAGTTCACAAGATCATAACATAAAAAGTATTAGTGAGAATTTGGATATATTACATAAATGCAGGAAATCTCTTAAACTGGACACTCTTGAAAGGTTTGAAATATGTAAGGCCACTAAAGATAATTACGATCGCATCTTAAATGAAAAATCGATCCATAAAAAAATATTCTATTTAACAGAGTAAACGATATCGAACGAGATACTAGCTGTGTCAGATCGATAAAATTTATCAAAGGTCAAATCGGTATCGATTGATTTTATCGCATAACGTGTTCCTGCGCAGGTCCGCGTCGGCCGCGTGTATCGTGTTTTCGTTCTGTTTTGTCTCGGTTTTAATATGTGTTAAATTATTTAAGTATTTTTGTTGTTATGTTTGTGTTGTTTTTATTATATGACGGGATGTGCATACATCAACAAATGTATTTTTAACTTATATTCATCGAGGATCTGAAGATGACACTTAATGTGTCGAAACTCGAGTAATCCTGTTTTCGGATTTCAAAAAGCGTGACGGTAGGTAATTAACCTGTTTTATAGTAAATAAAAATTAAACAAGACGATCTATTTAAAATTATAAATTTATTAAAGTAAATAAAATATAAGTAGTTAAATATCTTTGGTATAACCGACAAAACAGTGGATTAGATAAAAAAATACAACAATCAAAATTTAAATCAAAATAAAATCGATTATCAGTTATTTTATATTGAAGTATAAACAAATCGATTAACTAGAATTCATTTAGAAGCCTCTAAGAATAAAGACATATTCTGTAAAGCGTGCGTCAAGTTGAAATAAAACTACGAAAGATAAGAACATTTCTCTCGCAAAAGTAATTATAATTTGATAATATACAGTATTATATAATACAGGTATCCTGGAAGTATCTTCACGAGTTACAAAGAAAATCAATTATATACATATGCTCGATAAATAAAAAAATATGTACTTTGCAACTACTTTTGAAACAAGGATAATTTTCCTTATAACAGAAGTTTATATTATATAAAATGATATATAAAATATTGATGTATGATATGAAAACACATCGTTTTTAGGAAAAGTGTAAGTTTATTTAGACCAATTATTAGCACCTCCATGTAGCGTATACCATTGAATAGCAGTGGGGTTACGGATAATGGATTAATAAAAATATATAACTTATATACTTAGAAGGAAAATATAACTTTTAATATAAAATGCCTAGTCGAAATTTTATCTCTAATTCTAAAAATCTCATAAGTACATCGCTTTCGTAACAAAAATAATATTAATAACTTCCTTCTGCGCTTTAGAATTGTTTTGTTAAACAAATATTTTACAAAAGAAATATAAGTTTAATGAAGAAAATTGTGTTAGTGGTTGAAATCACAAGCAGAATGATCACTGTTGCACACCACTATATAAAAATTATCCCGATTAGCGCTTTCAAGCTTCACAGCTCATCGTCAGATCGGAATTGATGCAAACAACCTGAAAACAAACCCTTCACCCCCATCTCCCCCACCCTGCTCACACACAACAAGATATACAGTAATTCAATTATATTATTGGGCAGGGTGGGGGGAGATGGGGTGAAGGGTTTGTTTTCACGTTGTTTGTCTCAATTCCGATCTGACGATGAGCTGTGAAGCTTGAAAGCGCTAATCGGGATAATTTTTATATAGTGGTGTGCAACAGTGATCATTCTACTTGAAAAGAAATATATGTGCTTCGTCAAAAACTGAAAGTAAACATTTCATATAAACGTACATTTTGTAAGTTTTATATGCAGTTTACACATACAAACTCTCTCTCTCTCTCTAAATCATTTTGTTCAAATTTCAACTAAATAGTAACTTAGTATTCAAATTTTGCACGCGTATACCAGTTTTTTGGCAAAAAATTGAAGTTTTAAAATGTTTAACAACAGGAAACAGGAAAGTCTGAAATATACAAAAAACAAGAAACGAGTATCACCCGAGCCCTGTAATTTACTGTCTTGTTTCTTGGTTGCTGTCCATAATTTACACACATAGGACAGTACAGGACTGCCGTTAGTTTGTAGAACTTTAATTACATTAACATTAATACAAAATTTTTGTATCTCGACATGCCTTGTTTCAAAAAATCCGTTTGATTGTCCCACAGATCATCTGAAACTTATCTAACTTAACATAAGAATATCATACTTGATATATTAAAATGTAAAGTAACCACTGATACTACAGTCACCTGCTGCAAAATCTAAAACGATGGCATTTCAAGACAGGAATCCTATAAACACTGAGATAGTCGTGAATAAGCAGATTTTGGATCAGGTTAGTCATTTTAATTACCTGGATTGTAATATCTCATAAGAACTGATATTGATTGGGATAGTAAGCTAACAAAATTTAGACGCATCAATGTAACAATTCTTAGGTACCTAAAAAATAAAACACGGAAGGATATCCGAATGAAATTTTATAAAACTGTGGCTGTCTCCACATAGCTGTATGGTAGTGAGGCATGGACGCTTGGTAAAAGGGACGTGCAGAGGAGTCAGGCAGCCGAAATGAAATTTCTAAGAAGGACGCAAGGTTATTCTCTCTTGGATCGGAGAAGGAACGAGGATATTAGACGCGATTTAAACACTGTATCATTGCACCAGAAGTGGTGTGAACACTTGATTTGCATGCCTGATATCCGTCTAACTGTGACTGCCTTGGGTTATCACCCTACTGGGAAGTGAGATGTGGATAGACCGAGGAGGAGGTGGGTTCCGGAACAGGTGTAAGCCCTAGTCCTTGGAGTGATGATGATGATGACTATAGTTATATAAAACGTGTAATTGGTTTCATTATCAACATTTTTTCTAACTTTGTTGTAATATACGAGTTAGTCGATTTCACAGTTAAAACGCGTTTTCAGTATAACACCGGTTTTGTCTTGACTAACGAGATGTCGTCAGCATGAGAGGTTAGTTATTGGCAGCTTTGCAGACTACTGTGTTGTGTTATCGACATGACTGGTCAAATACACTTGTCATGTGCACTTTACAATAGTAGATTAAATAAACACGTTTAAGAAATAAAACATAATGCCGGCTGGCAGTAACATATGTTATGACGGAAAACCAAACGTTGTCAGATACCAAACGTTGACGTAGAAACCAAACGAGTCTATTTCTTGTACTAACGTAACATATAGGCTGTCCGCGTTTCTTCCCCGCTTTGAATTAATTAACTGTGCTTATCTTTTTATCATCATCACCACTCCAAGGACTAGGCCTTAGACCTGTTTTTGAACCCATCTTCTCCGGAAGAGATGGGTCCTTTTGGGATCCGAAAGGGTGTGTGACTCGAACATATGCTTTTATTGAAGAGAAATTGCACCAGCCTCTCCACCTCAACTGTACTCTCACCTACACGTTGGTGGGCCCTGTTACGCCGAGCAATTCACTCCAAGTTTGTGGTAATCAATCCGTTCGGTGGGGTGGATCGGTAAGCAACCGAGAGACCGGGGTTCAGTCAGGGCAGCCTGGGGGTGTCCTGGGTCCAGGCCTGGCAGGATAGTGCACATCAGCAGCAGGGTGTGCATCTAGTGTGAAGGCGGAGGAGCCTACAGTAGGCCAACGGCTGCACACATGGGCTAAGTTAGTTAGTCTACTGCGATTGGGCAGAGAGAGCTCGTCAGATGAGGTGAAAGCAACTCTCTAGGGGAAGAGCAGCCCAAAATCAAAGTTCCTGGTCTTCCAGGTTGGGGGTTTTACAGCAGGCCAGTAACCTGCTTAAGTAAAATATATATATATATATATATATATATATTTACAGAACTCATACGAATATCGGAAATCGGATGGGAAATACGGCAAAACGACCTAAGCTAAAAAGGACCTTTTTATAACAAACTGTTAAATACAAGTATTCTATTTCTCAGGGTTTCACGGCCCGCTTCAACATTATTGGGAATAATCAGGATTATTACTGTTGCACACCACTATAGAAAAATTATTCCGATTAGCTCTTTGAAGCTTCTCAGCTCATCGTCATGAGCTCATCGGAATAATTTTTCTATAGTGGTGTGCAACAGTAATAATTCTGATTGGGATTATAACCACTAACACGACTTTCTTCATTAAAATTATTGGGAATAAACTCCGGGTTATCGTGCCGTGGTCCACTAAAGGTATTACATTCAGACGTGTCAGTTGTGTTGAAAATGGCCATTGTTGTGTTGCCATTCACTGAAAATGGCCTCCAAAGGGCCTAAACTGAAAATGACCAAAACGCCTAGAAACAATAATTTTGTGGATCACAGCCCAATAGCCCGGAGTTTATTTCCATCAACATCATCACCTCTCCTAGGACTAGGTCTTAGACCTGTTCCGGAACCCATCTCCTCCTTGGTCTAACGACATCTCTCTTCCCAGTAGGGTGATAACCCAAGTCAGCCACAGGTAGGCGGATATCAGACATGCGATTTAAGATCTTATGTGGTGTTCAATTTTCTGGTGCAATGATACAATGTTTAAATCGCGTCTAATATCCTCGTTCCTTCTCCGACCCAAGAGAGAACAACTTTGCGTCCCTCTTAGAAATTTCATTTCGGCTGCCTGAATCCTATGCACGTCTCTTTTACCAAGAGTCCACGTCTCATTAGCATACAGGAATGTGGGGACAGCCACAGTTTCATAAAATTTAATTCGAGTATCCTCCCGTGTTTTATTTTTCAGGTACTTATGAATCGTTCCACAGACGCGTCAAAATTTTGTTAGCTTACAACCTAGGTAATTAAAATGACTAACCTAATAAAAAATTGTTTATTTCCAACAATGCTAAATACAAGCTTGAGGTTTAGCTAACTTATTCTGAGAAGGAAGTTTAATAATTTAAACCCAAAAATTAAAAAAACCTCTTTCGATTTTTGCGACTTTTGGGTCAGATAAATAACTTTTAAGGATGTTGCCAACGTTCTGTAGAGTAAGAGTTTTGGTAGAAGTGCTACGTTTGAGCCTCTAATCCTTCTCTGCGTTCTTTTGCTCCCAGTGCTGTTGGAAAACCTTCCTCTGTCGCCCGTTTGCCACCTTTAACCCTAGTGCTTACTGAGTAACTTGAACGAAAAAGGATGTCAAGAAATATAGAGTTAATTATAGAATTAATTTGAAAAATTTAATTGTTTATTTTATCAAAAAAAAAAAAAAATACAATGGTATGGACACACGAAAAGAATGGCACAGGAAATATTGCCAAGGAGATTTATGGAATGAGCCTCACCAGAAAAAGATGTAGAATACCGCTTATCATCTAGATAGAAGAAATTCAGACTATACTGAGGGAACGAGAAATTTAGGAAGATCTTTGAATGGACAAGCAGCTGTGGAAGATGAGAATCCAATCACTTGTGTAAACTTTGGTTCCAGAAAATGTGTAAACATTGTACAGCCGGATAATTAATAAAATTTATAGATAACAGGCGAAGTATGAATAATGACATACTCCCCAGCGCTTAAAACCTAATACCGTAGGGGTTGTAAAGACCAAGGATTGGTCAAGAGGAACCAGATAAAGAAGATAAAGAATGGGATTCCAGCCAAGAGGCGTTGAAGCAAGTTGAGAATCCAGCTAGGCACAATGGGTTTGCTAAACCTGTATTCACCACATGTGGACCCCTGACACATTTTTTTTTTAATGTTCCATATTCAAAATCGTATTGCAGAGAACAAAGAGAGATTGATTGCCCATCTGAATAGGATACCAGGTGGCAGGTTGCCCAAGGAAGTTTAGTAATACAAGATTATTGGGCAACGAAGTACAGAAACACGTAGGAAGCATTGGTAAATTGGATGTATTTCTTTTATTACAGAAACAGGGGATTTATCTGTTCTTGTAAATCTGATGGTAGAAGAATAACAAGAAGAAGAAGAAGAAGAAGAAGAAGAAGAAGAAGAAGCCAAAAAATTAAATTTTATTAATATTGTAACAGTACATATGTTACCACATCCACCTAAGTACTGAAAATTAATTTGAAGGCCACCACTAGAAAAAATACATTAAAAGGTCTAGAATACCACCAAGTATACTAAAGAAAAGTACCATAAGTTTGAATAAGTGAAGCATCATTGAAAGGAATTCACTAGTAAATGCACCAAGAAAGAAGAAAAGAAGAATCAAGACGAGACGACCGACATACTATACCCAATAGATCAGTGAGAAGGACACCACACAACCAAAGAAGAAAGAAAAATCAGTGAGGAGGACAAGACAACAAAAGAAGAAAGAAGAGTCAGGAAGAAGAACACAACAAGGACAACTTCAAGAAAGAAGAAGGAAGAACCAGCGTGAAGAAGACAAGTGAAAACCTCATCATGTATAAAATGAACAATAGTGAGGAGGAGATCAGTGAAGAAAGAAGAAGGAAGAAGGAAGATCACCAGAGCAAACACAAGAAGAATAAGGGAAGAAAATTGAAGTAAAACAAACTAACATAAACCCTGAAAGAATATTTCTATGAAGAAGAAGGGAGAAATGTTAGTTAATTATATGATATGAATCCCTAAGCTGTATGACAAAGTCAACATTGACAACAACTCATCTAATGAACACATTTATTGTTTATGTGAACCACATTATTGTAAATAAGTATTAAATATTGTAAATAAAGAGTCACGAACAAACTGAATAAGGACAAGATGAGTTTATGATAGCTAAATGATGTGTAATTATAGAATAAACAGAGAAATATGCAACCAAAATAGTGAATGACCAATTGTACAGTGGGAATGATGTACATACAAACCCACTAATTAACAACAAATAAGATAATACAGTAGTAAACTAAATATGAACTATTGATAACCAATAACCAATGTACAAACATGAAATGAAAACCAGTCGAATAGTTTAAGATAGAAATATACAGCCATAAACAACACATCAATGTTTACTGAACCTATGACATAACCTAATCTGGGCATCCAGTTTTTAATAAAACTTGATAAAAAATGAACCAAAACAATGTTAGACCAAAATGTAATGAGCTAGGAAGTAAATAGAGCATATAAGGAATGTTTTGTACACGATAGCTAATAGTATAATAGTATATAAAAGCTATATTTAAGTAATACCAGTATGACCAAATGCTTGTAATGGCAAAGTGACACTATGCAACCAAAATCATGTAATAAACACATTGTACAAAGCAAGTAACCCAATTAATGATTTGGTGTCGGACAGAATACTATTCCTATGAGCAATTGTAATCAAAATAACCATTTAAATAGTTTATATAAATGTAATTATAACTCAACCATTATGACAACTAGCTGCAAATAAAGTTTACTGCAGCCAAACATTGCTAATAACAGAGTCAAATGCAAAGTGAACTGCATCACAATAACTATAAGGTCCTAGGAAATATTTCAATTATCAATCAGAGAACAATACATCTAAAATGTCTATGATATTAAGCATACTATCAAGTAACGCCATATGGACATAACAAGCCCAATTCATGAGTGATAATACAAGCACTAAACTAATAATGTAGGGAAAGAGAACACTGTCAGTAGTGACTTAACCCATCAATGTATAAATATACCATGTTAGAACTTAAGTAAATGTTGTTATTAATAGGATATAAGAAAAACCAAAATGTATGACAATACTACCAAGTAAAGCCATATAGGCATAGCCGGCCTGATTCATATGTGATAATTAAGGCATTAAACAAACAAGTTAGGGAAAAAGAAAGAACACTGTCAGTAGTGACTTAACCCATCAATGTTTCATTACAACTTGTTAAAAGTTAATCAAATACTATTATTACTGTGTAATGAGCAAACCAAAAATGTATGACCATAAGCTTAAGAGTGAAGCTATGAAAAAGGACATAGTATTAATAATAGGACATAGTTTTAAGGGAAATTTGTACAGTAGATTAAGAGTGAGACATTACTATAAAAAATAACATAAAAACCATGAATTGTTAATAACTAATGGTTTAATGGACACCCAGCATAAATGCTAAGTGCTAAGTCTGATAACCCTTATCAGAAATATATGACAAGGGGACTCAAATTAATCGTCTTTCAAAAACACGAACAATGAGAGTAAGCACAACATTCTCAGTGCAATTATAAGAAAGATATTAGACTTTTAAAAATAATTGCATTGTGCTTAGCCCTTCCGCATAGTCATGTAAACCAAATTTTCATAATCTTGTCCCCAAAGGCTGACGCTTATGATAGCGTCTATTTTGACGAAGTCTACCGTAAATAAACGAATTGGCAAAAACTGACCAATCAGAACACATAAAAAATCCGAAATTCATCATTCCAGCCCATGAGCCGGAGACAGTCTTACAACAACAGCGAAGCGGAATGCACGCTAATCAACGCCTCAGAAAAACGTGCGTTTGACAGCAAAACAGCATCGACCATGTTAACCTCAAATTGAGACATAAGTTATCTATCAGAAGAATCAGTGCAGTATATTTACAAGTGTAATCTAATCGGAGTTTATGCGCATAGGAGTGCGTGCAGTGTTGTGATAAAGTTCAAATAATTAATTAATCAATTTTAATTAATTAAAAAAGTGTTAATAATTAATAAAGTGTAAATCTTCAACCGACGAGAGACGCAAGTATTACTAATTACGAATATTAAGTCATGATAGTCTATAAGCAAAGTAATTGAACGCTAAAAGCGATTAAAATTGAAATATAGAAACAATTCAATTCCCTATCCTTAATAGAAGGGAACCAATAAATACAAATGAACAATGTTGAAATTGGACGTTATGAATAATGACAGTTTAACTATTTGTATACTGTAAATAGCTAGGATAAGCAAAGACATTGTGATATCAATGAAGAGTATACGTACTCTAATACCATCAGTAGATGGAAGTATAAATATTTTGTTATTAAATTAAATTAATAGTTTCGCCGGTGTGCGATAACTATAATAAACAAATTACATTTACCTGAAATGGGAGTATCCAATTTCATAGATGATTGTAGTACATGATAATGGATTATAACAATCACTATTAATTATTAATAAATAATTCACTACTTTTAACCAAATAATGTTGCACTAAACTATTATGAAGCATGTGCCTAACTATGAACGGTGGTTCATATTTTATGTTTTTTCATTAATAACCATTGAATTTTTATTTTTATGTTGACTCTAACCGTAGCTATTATTCCAAGAAGGTGTATTTTGCAGTTTAAAAGAACCTACTACTTTTGTTATTATCATCATTATAAAATTTTCAAGTCGAACAATCCGACATAACCTACAAATTTGTCAAACCACATTGTATTACTAATCAGAGGCAGTCATGCCAACTAGAGCTCATCATTTGTTTTAGAGTTCATGTTTACTTTAAAAGTATTTATTGTTAACTAAAAAGAAGGATAAAACTCCTTATTGTATTGAATTTCACTGAGTGTTATTTGAATAAATTGCCATTATTGTTTTTTACCAGTGAAAGAGTTGACTTTATTTGTAATACAGCTTAGAGGAGAAAAACGAGGCGGTTGGTACCTTACTGAGAAGGCGAATTATTCAAATTGAATGATTCCTTGTTTTGTTTACAACCGTTCAGATCAACATACTTACAATCTTATACAATAATAATATATATGAGTTGTTATGTGTACCATATCTGTGTTTGTGTATGTTAGTGTATAGGAAGAAACAACTGATCTCCTCAAGGCAGCTGATCTACAAAGAGTCAACGGAACGTCCAGTGAAAGAACTTTAACAGTAAATATAATATACAAAATTAAATTATATAAACAGACAACTAATACGACGAAAAAAGAGTAAGTACCGAGTTATTCAATCCTGGATTCAACAATAGGTTGAATTGAGGGGAATAAGTCACTAAACGGTATAAAATAATAATAAAATTTGATATAGAACAATCACGATTAGCCGAGAGCAAGACCCAATTAACCGTAAAAGAACCCTGAGACAATTTAATAATAATAATATTTAAACCATAAATTATAGACGCATACATCGTCTAGTTACAAATTGACGAACCCAACGCGGGACTTTAAGAAAGGAGAGGAGTCTTCGTCTAGTTACAATATGGATTTAAAAAAATACATTTTTGAAAAATTATTTAAAATATTTGTGTTTTTTTTAAGAATAATTAACAATTTAATTTTTGCTTATATTTTTAAGTTTTCTTGAAGTTCCGCAGATGCACTGTAATTAGCCCTACAAGTTAAGAAAAGGAAATTATGTTTGTATCTTTTACGGAAGCCGAGGAAAAAAAAGAAGGCACACAAAGAGTGTAAATGTTGTTTTGGGGAAAACTTAGTTCATTGTCCGAGTTGTCATAGTTACACACACCAAAGCTACGTTACAGTACAGTTCTGTACTGTACTGTACTGTACTGTGGGTTTTGTCATTTCCTTTTTGGTTTCTTATTTGTCTTGTCTTTTTTTCTTTTACGTTCTACTTTACACACAAAAATTCCCAACTATATAATTAGTAAAATAGTTTACCTTTTTCTTGTCCGTCTGGTGGCCTTCTCTCTATATTTAATTCTACGCGTTTCGGGACATATGCCCCATCATCAGGAATATCCCTTGGTGAAGTTCGTCGATCATTAAAATATTAAAAACACTTTATATACAATTTTACACATAACAGTAAATATAATATAAATATAAAAAACCCACATAAAATCCCCAAACTTGAGACACACGCGATATCGGTGGTGTGCACCACGACATGCTATAGTCGACTGCCCGCATGGATCTAAAATTCCCAACTGTATGTGACAAAAACGTTAACTAAAAGTTTACAACCAGAAGCACTCGTCGCAGAATTGCGTGATTTATATTTATTATTGTTACTTTTTAATTACGAATATAATTTCTAAATGCACGTAGAAAACGTAAAAAATAAAATAAAAAAGGTGCAAAAGTTGTCAAAAATTTCAGGTACATAGCATGCTGTTGCGCCGGTCTCGTATTGTACAGTGGGAACAAAATACAGACACCAGTGAAGTCACTAATCACCAGTTTTAATTAATCACAAATAGCAATTTGAAATCAGCAATTTGTACTCTTACACAATAATTTGTCCACACACAATAATAATTTGTATACACACACATGCATTTTACACACGCAATTTTAATTTATACAGGAAAGAGTCCAGGGTGGGGAAGAGTTTATTGGGGACATATAGAGCGGTATTTCGGGTTTTGTTTTTGAGAGGTTGGCGGTAAATTAGTCGGAGGGCTCGCCGTTCAGTAACTTTGTAGGATTTAAAACGGGCAGAGTCAGCAGTTAACAAGTTGGGATGCGCGTATAAGTCATGATGGGGCGAAGACAAGCAGTATAGGATGCGGCTGAGTGGATGGAGTCACTCTTTTGCCTTTCGGGAGGTGTGTGCTTTAAAAATCCGCTTAGGCATGGCCGGCTCTAGTACAAGGCCGGAATATTAAAAGGTGGCAACACTGGAACCAGCTGATATTTTGAGACCGACTCGACGATCTCTTAATATATTTCAATAATAAAATCGCGTCATTTTTAATTGCCGGTTAACAGCAGTTTTATAATTTTTCACTATTGCAAATTAAAAGTTTGTTATGTAAAATACTGTTATATTATTTAAGAAATATAATAGTTAACTCATTCATATGATACGAATTCAATAATTCGAACAAAATTAATTCATTAGGCCTAACACTAATTCACAAATTTCTTCAACTTAAACGTATGGTACTAAATGCGCACATAACTATTATTTAGATTTAGCTATAAATAGGCCTAATCGCAATTTTAGTATTTCTATGAAATTAAATCAAAATATAACATGTTCACTTTAGCGGTTTTATTACACTATGCTTATAGGCAACGTTGCCACGTTTAATATTCCGGCCTGCTACTAAAGCCGGCTATAGTTGAGGCCACCGTTCGTCCTCTAGCCTTTCTCTTTCAATAAATGCCACTATGGCCTCTTCCGCTTGCATCCTTCTTCTAATCTCCCCAACAGACATTCTTTGAGTTTCCATATCTCTGCATTACGTCTCAAATAATCCGTCTCTACAGCGTTTATCGCGCTTCCAGCTGCAGCTTTCGCGTCAAGTTCCACTCTTCCAATCCACAGTTTACACTGATTACATCATTGCCTACACAATGTTTGTTTGTGAACCTTTAAAGAAACGTGTTTGTCCTACCCTACATGGAAATGAACCTTCCTATAACTTTAAAAATTCGACTTGTTCGCATTTGTTCTCACGGGTTTCGTTCGTTTTTTTTGCCACATTATTATTACGTGTACTTTAGAAATTTTTATTTGTAAAACAAATATTAATATGTTTATTTTTATAAAGTAAAGAACACATTTTAAAATCGAATATATACATATATTCACACAGACACACGCATATTAAACAATATTAACTACATTATTAAACCGTCATTTTTTGTCACTTTTTATATATTTTTGAGTGTGTTTTTAAACGTACTGGGCTTTTTGTACTGTTAATTATATTTATAATAAGATAAAACCTTTAGCTTTCATTTAATATAAAATAATTGTAAATATCTGTAAATATAGAGCAACAATTTTAGAAATTCGCAGCACAATCTGACCTCCGCAAGTTGGTGTGACTTTGTACCAACATATTGTTACGACGGTTTACTGATCGTCGTATGGTACAGTGGAAACAAAATACAAGACACCAATAAAGTCACTAATATCCAGATTTAATTATCACAATTAACAGTTTTTAATCAACAAGATTATACTCGTAAAATAATTCAAGTTAACCTGTCCACACAAATAATAATGTTAACTATAAAGAATTCCTCACTACAATCACTTTTGATTAATACACCACTTGATGAAACACACCGCGTAAATCGCCTGACCATAACTGCGAACCTCACGGGAATAAATCGCCAATTAAACTGAATCTGAGCGTCGCTGAATGCTTATGTTTTTACCCCGCTGAGATTTCAGAATATTCCGTATTACGCGTCAACACAACTAGAAAACACTAGAGCGTAATTGCTTACGGCCTTGAACACGGTGCGCGCGGACCGGTGAAGTCTGGAACAGCCTCGGTCAGAATGACGCATATTAAGAGTCACGTACGCACACAGCATTACAGCTGGTTCTGCTGGGATTAGCCGAGAAACATGTAGAATGTTCTCGTAACAGCGTAACAATATATTTCATGTGATTTTTAATAGCAAAGTATGTGTGACACTAAGAAGGGGTCACTTTGTGTTGAAGTGAAAGTATGGGAAATGAAAATACTTTATTAAAGGCTACGCACGTGGTAAATAAACAAATGTTTATAACACAAAGTATTCACGGATAAGTCTTTATTAAGTCCTGTGTTACTACACAATAGACCTGATGATTACACAGCTTCATCACTACATTCATAAAAATACACAAAATTTATACAACTATAAAAGAAAATAACAAATAAGTCTAAGCACTTGATAAATGAAAAAATTACCTACAAACTAATTTCATTTTTGTGATTACAGATGTGGTAATCATAATATGTTTATATTTATAGAGTAAAGAAAACATTTTTACAAATCGCATATATATATATATTTACACAAACACACACATATTAAACAATATTAACTTCATTATTATACCGGTACTTTACGGCAGGAATGTTGTCTATTACAAATGCTTTTCAACATTTGTACGGAAAAAGCCATAGAGACTTGAAAAAAATGTGCAGGAACATGGGAATTCCACTTGTTGGTGATACAGTTTACTCATTACAGATTGCTGATGACCAATGATGCTGATGACTTTTAGCTCAAGATTTTGAAGACATGACTAAAAAATTGATATGCGGACTAAAGGTAATTATGAATAAAACAAAATACATGCCAATATGTGACCTTCATCAAGACTTGATATTGGAGGAAAACGTGGGCAAGGTTTCTTATACAGAGGAATACAAGTATTTAAGGCTGAAAGTTACGGCCAGTAGGAAGTGAGACAAAGAAATACAATCCAGAATTAATTTGGAAAAGATGGCTATATATACATTAAATGGAATTCTGTGGGATAAACAAATTACAGCAAAAACTAAAACCAAAATATTTAAAACCATTGTTAAAAGTATCATGACTTACAGCTCAGAAGTTTGGACTACTAATAAACACGCAAGAAAAAAAAATAATGACAGCAAAGATGGACTTTTGGAGACGTTCGGCAAGAGTATCCAGACGTGAAAAAATTAGAAATTAGGTCATTAAGGACAGAATGAATGAGAATAATTAAATTGTTGACTTTATCAAAACAAAAAAATTACAATAGTATGGACACACGAAAAGAAAGGCACAGGAAAGATTGCCAAGGAGAGTTATGGAATGGACCCCACCACAAAGAAGAAAAAAAGGAATACCACTTAACATATAGATAGAAGAAATTCAGACTATATTGAGGGAACGAGAAATTTAGGAAGATCTTTGAATGGACTAGCATCTGTGGAAGATGAGAATTCAATCACTTCTGTAATCTTTGGTTCCGGAAAATGTGTAAACATTTTACAGCTGTAATAATAATAACAATAAATTATACCGGTATACTGCATTATTCTTGTTTCACAACACCAATACTTTATGTACAACGTTAGCAGTATAGAGTGACTGTCTGTGTGTTTCAGATGAGCTGCCATCTGAAGATTACATAGACACGGACATCGAGAGGATACTGTACGGGAGTGTGGTGCAGAAGTAAGTCATATTTAACTGTAGTCAACTTTGCAATTAATAAATAGCTACCTAATAAAACTGCATAAAAAGTGGTTAACATAAAGAAAATCTTCTTCTTCTTCTCCTCTTCAAGGATTAGGCTATATAAACCTGTTCCGGCACCCATCTCGTCCTCGAACGACCCAAGTCTCTTCTACCAATTCCTTTATAGTTTAGTGCCACTTTCGGCTATCGATCCTCTGTCATCCTTTGCAGATAATTCCACCATTGTCTTCTGTAAATTGAAATAATTTTGTTTATGTCTTTTACTTTGAGTTCTGCTCTGATATCATCATTCCTTTTCTATCTTGCAATGTATAATTGAAATTAGTTTGAAGAAACTGCATTTTAGCACTCTGAATCTTGCCGCTCTCTCGTTTTGGCATGGCCCACGCCTCACTTGCATAAATCAACGTAAGTATTGAAATTGTCTTATAAAATTTAATCCTTGTGCTGGATCTTGTTTAATTTTTAAGACTTCTATGAATCGTACCACAAATATTCTTAAATTTATTTATCTTTTCTCTTATACCATATTCAGAGTCATAGCTTAATGCACAGCCGAGATATTTGAAACGGCTCACTTGTTCTGAAGTGCTGTTGTTTAAAACTATCTTAGTCGTCATTGGATATTTACCTTGAAAGGCCATAGTTTTGGTCTTTCTTACTGAAATTGTCAGTTTACGCTTGTCGCTTCTTGTAATTGAAACATAGCTCTTTGTAAATAATCTTCATCATAAAGAAAATAATGCAATGAATTTTGTAAGAAATAAAATAAACTAATTCTTATAACTAATTTACCTCAAGATATACTTTTTTCCTTTAGGAACATGTTTCGGGAGATCTTGTTCTCCCATCTTCAGCCTTCGCCATCTTGTTTCTGGTGAAGTATTTGTGTGTTGACTTCTGGATGTTATTAAGGTAGTTTGTTGGTCTTTGGTCCTTCAATGTTGCATTATTGTGTGTGGTTGTGGTATCTGTTTTTGTATTTTGTGTATTTTCGATGTTGAGTGCTTTGAATATTGTGTCATGTTTTGTATTGATTTGTATTTGTTCTGGTATTTGTTCACCACAAATCAATACAAAACATGACACAATATTCAAAGCACTCAACATCGAAAATACACAAAATACAAAAACAGATACCACAACCACACACAATAATGCAACTTTGAAGGACCAAAGACCAACAAACTACCTTAATAACATCCAGAAGTCAACACACAAATACTTCACCAGAAACAAGATGGCGAAGGCTGAAGATGGGAGAACAAGATCTCCCGAAACATGTTCCTAAAGGAAAAAAGTATATCTTGAGGTAAATTAGTTATAAGTATTATAGTATTATATACATCAAGAAACGGACTGTAGCAGAAAGTGATTGAAATAAACTAATTGTATTAATACACTGATCAAACAGTCGCACGTCACTAGTAAAATATTTTATTTCTGGTTATATTTTATAAATAAACACTTAGTATAGTTCAATAATTTATGGATTTTTCAGATAGTAATATGATACTTTTTTGTTTATTTTAAGCAGTTTTATCACAAGTTATCAAAAAACGTCTTCAAAAATTCATTACCTTCAATTAGCTAGCGTTGTCTGGTTAAATTTGTAACATCTAGTTTTAATTTATACTTCTTTATTTCTTTGTAAGTAACTCGTTGAGTTTCCTGCAGGTCTCCTATAAAATATCTTGAAATAAATACACTGCAAGTAGGTTTATTTTCACCTGACGCACGTTTCACAGAAATTATTCTGCCTGGTGTCTGTGTTTATTTACAAAAATAATTTCTGTTAAACGTGCGTCAGGTGAAAACAAACCTACTTGGAGTGTATTTAGTGGAAGATATTACTTCTTTATTTCTATAGCGCGTATTTTGCCAGTGTTAATTTATATTTAGTTAGTTTTTAAGACTACCAAACTATCATAATACAAGTAATACATAAGAATTTTATAATACAAGCATATTATGATATTTTCTTAGTTATGTAAATTCGAGCCTTAGTAGTAAAAATGTGTAAGACGATTTTTCTAAAATAGTCACGTCAGAGATAGTGGTGATAACACTTATCTGTCGCAACAAGTTAGTCTGTGGCAACGGCGCAAGCAGCCACCCGAGACAGGGGTGAGAACGTTGACGTTGTAAAGCGCAGTAAAGTGCTGTTGTAGAAAACGCCAATAAAAAATTGTAAAACTTATTAATAATTCAAAAACTGAAATTGTATAGAGTGCAACAGTAGAAAATTAAATTCCGAGGTAACATCGGATTGTTAGTCCGAAATGATTGTTTTTTCGTAGTTTACTCCACTAGGTTCTTCCGCTCTCTCTGCCGTTGGGAACCGACGTGCCTCATCCGCCTTTAAGACCGTTGACCGGGTGTCACCACACAAGTTAATTTTTTAACACAAGTTAATTTTTTAGAGGACATAGCCAGAGGCTTAAGAATTTCTGCAGGAAAAACCAAATTTCTCAAAAACATTAAGAACGCGCCAAAATTCCAGGTAACAGATATTGGTCGAATAGAGAGGGTTCGAAAATTTAAGTATATAGGAGAGATAATTCAAGAGAATGGGTTGGAAAAATCTGCTATAGAAGAAAGGATTCATAAGATGGAAAAGGCATATGGTATAACTAAAGATATTTACAATAAAAGGTGCATATCTAAAAATGCGAAAATAAGGCATTACAGTACAGTAGTGAAGCCAGAATGCCTATATGCAAGTGAATGTCTAGCATTGAATTATAATTTAGACAAACTAGAAATATCGGAAAGACGAATTGTTAGGAAAATATTAGGCTCACGAAAAACTTCAGAAGGTTGGACATTAAGACGTAATGATGAAATATATCAAAGTGTAGAAAATATAACAGAAACAATGAGAAAAAGAAGACTATTATTTTTTGGACATTTATATAGAATGGACGACAATAGGTTGACAAAGCAAATCTTCAAATATCTGTTGGGGAAGAAGTCAACATCAAGTTGGATTAAAGAAGTCGAAAAGGATTTAGAAAAAAAATAATATACACGTAGGAGAAACAATTGAAGGAGACGTTTTTCGGGCAAAAGTGTTAAAAAATGGAGAGAGTCCAGGGTAGGAGAGGGAAAAACTCAGGTTCAAACTGGACTGACGACAGGAAGGAGAGACACAGTGAGAAGATGAAAGAATATTGGAAAAAAAGAAAAGAACAAAGAGTAAAGTGTTGAAATTGGCATGTGGTCCTTAGATACGAAAATAAAAATTCAAAAATTAATCACCGTAGCTAGTTAAAAACATCAGGTTAAATTATGTAGACCGGAGTGTAATATGAAGGATTATATGGGAACCTAAGGCTTTCACGACAGGCGCCAACTCTGGTGTAATTTAATTGACTTTTCTCCGGACTATTAGGCCGTGTTACACTACTGCCGCAATGTACAGACGTTTCGGCTTCACCGTTGGGCGCCATATTCAGTGTAAAACGACTCGAGAACCGGTACGCATTTCACCAGTAACAACAGTTCTGTGGTTTCCACAGCATTGTGGTATTGCTTTTGCCATAGTACTGTGGTTAACTGGTAAAAATCCGTACCAACTCACAAGTCGTTTTACACTGAAAATGGCCTCCAACGGTGGAGCCGAAACGTTTTTTGATTGCGGCCGTAGTGTACCACGGCCTTATAGGCCTGAGAGTAGTCAATTATACTTTAACACATTTGAAGAAGACAATTTGAACAAAATGGGCAATACGTAGCTAAGTTGGACAATTTGAGCAAAACAAGCAATTAAATGAAAAGTAAAATAAATTGAATAAAATAATCTCTGAAGGTAACTTTAATAGGTTGCAAAATAAAATTTTATTTTTTTTGGTCAAACTGTGGACCACGTAAATTAACCTGTTTTTCTTCCTCGGGATTTAACGTTTGCTCATTGTTCTTGCATGCCAGTACTTCTGTGGGCTTCCTTTCTTTTTGTCAGTCCACGTGTTGCTGCCTGTTCTCAACTTTGGCAACTTTCCTGATAAGCCTGGTGTGCTCCGAGTTTCTTCATTAAGAAGCTTGCGTTCTTGGATGCCTTCACGCCACGCGTGTATCTAACTTCTTGCAGATCCCTTGCAAAACGATAATATTATTTGAATGTTTTTTAATATGCCAGTACCAGTAAAGCCGAAAGTCATAAAACTAAAGTCTGTGCTACTTGAAAAAAAATACCTGTGTTTGGCGAACCTTTAGTGAAAAAAATTGTGTGTTACTTTAATTTAAAGACTTACATATTTTGTGTAACGCTGAGTCAGAGAACATAGGCTTGTTGTGGGCTGCGGGCGTAAGACGTCAGTTTTAGCACAAAATTCAATAAAGGCCGGACATAACATCACTTTTAACTCAACAAACCAACTGGTTGTTGCAGGAACTGGTCACAAGAAAGGTCATGGAGACTGATAATTTATCTGTGGTTTTCTAACGAAATGATGCGACTCTATTCAGCCTTCACGGCAGTTGGACACTACCAGCAGAAAGTCACTGCCAAGTAGGCAGGAGCTCTTTAAAATTACTAACCAGTGGATGATTTCTATCTGGCAAATTCTCTTCTCAGACTGCTTACATCGTAATATTTTTCGCTTCACGTTCCGTTCCTAGAAACTGGGATTGTCGTCAGAACATGTGAGCGGCAGTTGCAGAATCAACAGCTGTGAGTTTCAACAGAATCTTTCAATCTTCACTCGCAGTTTCGAAGCAGTATGCGAGGGTCAGTTAGGAAGTTCGCGTAGCGACTTCTATAACTTAGCGGAAGGACTAAACTTTTTGTGTATCGAAAGATTCATACTTCATTTGAGCATCTGTTAATTCCAAAATCTATCTGTCAATTTATTCATTGTTTACTGATTGTTTGAAATTTACGTATCATGCGTGTTTTGAAAAACGGACAAAATCACGAATTCTTTGATAAAAACGGTCTAGCGTCAATGGAAATTCACAACGAAATGAGAAATGTGTTCGGAAACGCTGCACCTTCAAAAACAATAATAGTTTGTATGTGAGTTTTCGAGTTTAAGCGTGGTCACCCAAAAGATGATCCCCGCGTGGCCACCCCAAAAGTGCAACACTTCAAATGCGCAAAGGTTTTTCATACCAGGTCTTTGACTTAAACTATGATACATACGCTAATGTGAATTGCTTGTGACGTCAGCAATGTCATCTACTCCCAATCTTCGGTCTTTCAATACCTTGTAGACATACGGTATTTTTTTAAATTATTCCAGCAGTTGATGCACTTTTTGGCTGTCCACTACGGGGATCGTGTGCAGTGCTCGTATGGCCGTGCTTTAACTCCAGAACCCACTTACAAATATTGTTTTGAAGACGCACCATCTCCTAGCACATTTGCCTCCTTGGTTGTGAATATTCATTGGCGCTAGACAGTTTAGCCAAGAATTCAATCACATGACGACGTTTCATTTTGCCAATTTTTTAAAACACGGTACACGTAAATTTCGAACATTTGATAAGCAATAAACTGGTAGACAGATTTGGAAATTAGCACATGTTTATAAGAAATATGAATCTTGCAACACACGAAAAATTTCAGTTCTATCGCTAAGCTATACAGGATGCGCTCCGCAAACTTTTCAACTATCCTGCGTATTTGCCCTGTCACGAGCTCGGCTGCTAACCAATGGAATAACGCATTTCAACTTTCACACTAGTAGCACAAATGTAGTATTGGATCAGCATGAAAAATCAATCCAACTTAAAACATTGGCTACGTTCTTTGAAACCTCTAAGCAATGAGTGAGGGTAAATCCCCCGTTCGGACAGCCTTCAGCATGATATTGGAACCTCTAAGCTATGAGTGAGGGTAAATCCCCAGTTCGGACAGCCTCCAGCATGATGTTGTTGTCGCTCGACGTTTCGAACCTGGAATCTGGGATAGTCGTCAGAAGCTAAACAACATACAACAACTTACAATAAATCATTTTAAAAAATGTCAGCAATATATACATAACTACGGTTAAAAAACGCTTCATAACAATTACGAGCTTCAGTTAAAAGTTCGCGGAGCGACAACCGTAGCTTAGAGGTAAAACTAAAATTTTTCGTGTGCTGCAAGATCTTGTGTAAACTCCTGTTACTATCCAAATCTATCTATTAATTTATTCATTGATTAGAAGCTGTTTAAATTGGACATGTCATGCGTGTTTTGAAAAACGGGCAAAATAAAACATTGTGGTGTAATTCTTTGGTGAAAATTGTTTAGAGCCAACGGAAGTTCAAAACAAAATTGTAAATGTGTCAAGGGATGCTGCGACTTCAAAACCAACGGTTTGTAAGTATAATGAAGAAAGTTGTGTTAGTGGTTATAATCACAAACAGAATTGTTACTGTTGCACACCACTATAGACAAGTTATTCCGATTAGCGTTTTCAAGCTTCTCAGCTCATCGTCAGATCGGAAATTTCGGGGTGATCACTATCATCATTATCACCATCAGGAATTTTCGATCTGATGAAGCTGAAGCTGTGATGTTTGAAAGTGCTAATGGGAATACTTTTTCTATAGTGGTGTGCAACAGTAATAATTCTGTTTGTAAGTAGGCACGTGAGTTTAAACGTGGTCGTATGAGCATTGAAGATGATCTCCTCCCCCCGCACTGGACGTCCAAAAAATTCAATAACTCTAGATGCGGCAGCCATCTTGCACAACGCTTTTTCACACCAAGTTTATGAGTTAAAGTATAATGCAAACGCTCATGTGAGATGCCTATGATTCCAGCAACGTCATCCACTCATCACACAGCGGTTTTCCAACACCCTAAGAAAAGTTTTTCAATAATGCCATTTTTTTGTTTCACTTTTTGGACGTCCACTGCTGATATCGTCTTCAGTGCTTGTACGACCAAGCTTATACTTGAGTGTGCCCCACTTACCGTTATTTCTGAAGGCATCTCCGAACACATTCACAATGTTGTTTTGATTTTTCATTGGCACTAAAACGTTTTAACAGAGAATTCATCACAACACGATGTTTGATTTTGTGCATTTTAAAAACACCCGTGACAGAAAACTTCAAACAGCTGGTAAAGCGTGAATAAATTTAATAGATATATCTGAAAATTAACAGGTGTTCACGGGAAATTTACGTCTTGGAGCACACGAATGGTTTTAGTTGTACCACTGAGCTATAGATATCGCTCCGCGAGCTTTTCAACTGACACTCGTAAGTCATCCAAACTTTATGCACAACGTATAAGAACAAAAATATAAGACTAAACTACAAAATAATGTAAAATAAAATGAACCTTTGTTACCTGTGAGTGGCAGTTGAAAGACCTAACAACGGCTGGACAGCTGTCTTTTTCGTTACTTATACCTCCGCCTGTTTAATAAAGACCACGCTCCCTCCCCTACTTCTTACTTGGTCATAAAACGGAAAACACCAACCCACACGGAAATGTCCAACCCTACCGGAAATTTCCGACCTACTAACACCTGTCCGCACAGTCACGGCCTTTTATGTCGTCCTCAAAATATCAAACCAATTCTGAGGAAAGTCTTTGGTTGCTTGGCTGAAACAGTTCTCATTAATCATGATAATGATTAACAGCCACCTCTAAGCCACCTCTAATCGGCTACTATATTTAATGTCCTTGTGAATAAGTTGCATAAGCTCAAATTTATGTACGGGACCATCAGGCGAACTCTTAAGACAGCAAGTAAAAAAAACACGCCTAAAATTCTACAAGGTGGTGGCTCTTCCCACACTTCTTTATGGTTCTGAGAATTGGACTTTAAAGAAAGGCCAGGCCAGTCACATCCAAGCGGTTGAAATAAGGTTTCTCATGCACGTGGCAAGGTATACTCTCCATGATCATAGGAGAAACACATATATACGACAGGAACTGAATATTATGAGTATCCTCAACAGGATTACCCAGTGTCGACTGAATTGGTGGGGACATCGCTGGCGAATGGATGACTGCCGCACCCCCAACAACTATGGAACTATAAGCCGAGGGGGCGGAGAGGCGTGCGACGTCCGAGGAAGCTCTGGAGTGGCCAGTTGTAATCTTTGCCTATTTGAAACCGGAACAAATCATCCTTGGTTTAATCCTTGAAGAGGATTATGTGCTGATGATGATATTTAATGTCCCATTTTGTTCAACGAGATGTGCCAATATCTTTACTCAGTAAAAATTTCAAAGAATGGAAAAGCATTTCTTTCGCTTTACTTTTCTGAAAGAGTTACGTAAAACTTTTGCATTGACAAGATGTGATGGAACGGAACGCTCTTACGATGTGAGGCAGTGACGGGAGTGGATTTCTCTGTAAGGCAAGTTTTAAACAGTGCGTCTACCTTGCCCTCTTGTATAGCGAAAGTTTTTTTTTGTGACACCGACGAGGCAAGCAGCCACTCGAGAAAGCAGTGACACGCAACCTGTAATGTGGGGACGAAACCAATACGCGTAAAAATAGTCACTTTTTCACCCACTTTGAACAACGTAAAGTAACATGTTTTCACACGAGGGACAAATTAATAATTCCCTAATTACTTGCTCAAGCGTATCCCCAAGTCATTACGTTTCTTCCATTAAGCATTGCTTTCGTTAATCCCCATTCAAACATTCAGTTTTTCAAAAAATCACTCGAGTTGACTTGTTCTCTACGTATAATTTACCTTTTATTTAAAAAATAAAATAATATCGATGAAACCGAATATTTTGCTGAAAAATAAAACTCTTTTCAGTTAAAACGTTATTATTCGCAAAGTATTAATAAGAATACACGGCAGGAGTTGTCTTGGCGATCGAGAATGATATTTAGGCTATTGGGCTATTAGGCCGTGGTCTAATATTACCATTTATTAAAACGCCAGTCGTTTCTGCCCCACCTACGGAAGCCAGCTTCAGTGGAGCGGACACTAGGTATTAACGCCCGCTAAAGATTAAATTAAGAGTGACTCTTTTTCTTCTTCTTTAGCAGTACAGCACAACGTGAGTCCTGGCTTCCAACACCAGTCTTCTCCAAAATCTTCTATTCGTTGTCATCTCTGCATAAACCTTCACTTATATTCTTCCGAGATCTTCAAGTACATCATCCAACCATCTTATCCTAGATCAATCCCTCTTCCTGCTAATTTACAAATATATAAGATAAGTGTCTTATGTAGTTTAATTTTTGTATTGTGACTAATGAGCGCAATAGGTTCTCAATAGTCTACTGTTAGTATAATATTCCTTACATCCAATTTGTATTCTGTCATGTATCTTCATGTTAAATGGACTCTTCATTATCTATCATGTTACCGAGGTATCTAAACTTATTAACTGCATCAACTGAATCAAAGTCTAAGCATATACCATACACGTTTCTCCTCTTTTCTGATGAAGAAATCAGCATGTACTTAGTGTATGCTGTACGGTGCTGCGCTCTGCATAATCAGAATGTAAAATTAATCAAAGCAATTCAGTTGGGTTCAAGTCAGTTAAATAATAACATAGTTTGTTAAACGTTCCAAATACGGATCACTAACAGGTATTGTTTAATTTTTGTCAGATTGTTATTATAAATGTAAAACTTTAATTCAGTGTTTAGGTTTCTTTGTGCGGGTTTCATCCAATGCTTAATTAAATAACTAATTAACGCATCCTGTGATTGTTACTAGTACATTGTTACATTGTGTCACTTCATCATTTTATTTTGTTTTATTACTTTACAGTCCACTATTCTGCAAACATTTAGTTTGGATGACATATAACATAGAGTCCCATTTCAGCGTATTTTTATTTACCTCCTCGTAAACCACAACGAGCCGTTGTCTTGGTAAGATTGAATCTAAGCGGACGTTAAGATCTAGTGGACTGAAGATTGACCCCGTGAATGCGACCGAAACGTCTGGCGAATTAACAAATCATCATAATATTAGACCACGGCCTAATATACCAGGAAACAATTTCACTCACCTTAACAGAGGTTTTTTTTTTCAGTATTAACCAAAAAAATTCTAAATTTGATTTCAGTTGGAAAAATATTATTTAAGAAATCTGTAAAAACTGATTTCTGTGATATGTTCATATTATGGAGTAACACATTTCCCTTTTCTTGAGCGTAATATCAATTCATTACGTTTGTTTTTCTACGTAGGACAAAAATCCTACTCTCTGATTGCTTTGAACAACCTCTCTTTCTACACATGTTTATAAAGGACTGGAGATGATACCTCCTTGCTTTTCCCATATTATAATAACGTCACACTTGATTCATGGTAGAATAAACATGATGGAAAATCATAATGAGCTTGATAGTCAAGCGAATTTTACCCAATCAATTAAGAAAACAGAGACACAGAAATTATAGTTATCCCCAGGGCTGTTGGGGCGTGGTCCATGGTTGTCATCATTGACAGGCGTTTCGGCCGCAACATCAGACGCCATCCTCAGCGTCTAGAATGGCACGGTGCCCGCTAATACACCTCAGAGATGAGGTAGAGACTATTATTATTAGTCAGATACTGTTATTATTATTATTATTATTATTATTATTACTACTACTACAGCGGATACGAGGTCTGGGCCGACGCACTGAAGCAAGAAAAATACCTCAAGCAGATGGCCGCGGTACAACGAAGAGGAGCACTTCGAATTGCAAGCTCCTACAGAACGGTGTCGGAACCAGCAGTGTTGGTCGTCGCTGGAGTAATGCCAATAGATCTGATGGCTGAGGAGAGGAGGAGGGTCTACAAGACCAAGGAAGACTTGGGGATCGTAGAAGCAAGAACAGTGGCCAGGGCACACTCCATGCGGAGCTGGCAACCACGATGGGAGCAGGACAGTCGAGCTAGGTGGACGGCGAGGTTGATTAGGAACCCTGAATGGGTGGACAGAACGCACGGCGAGGCAGATTATTACCTTACTCAATTCCTGACAGGGCATGATTATTTCTGTGCATACCTGCGAAGGATGGGTAAGCTGGAGGATCCGTCCTGCGTGTACGGCGACTCAGACTCTGACGACGCTCATCATAATTTCTTCGAGTGTCAACGGTGGGTGCTGGAGAGGTGAGGACTGGAATCGGAGATTGGCCCCATGACGCCTGATAACATCACAGGTGTCATGCTCAACAGCAAAGAGAACTGGGACATGGTTGTGACCTTCGTGATGATGGTCCTACGGCAGAAGAAGCCTGAACTGGACCCTCTCACAAGTCGATGATATAGACAAAGCTGCAGGAGCCTAGTAGGCGCAATACGAGGTGCCACCCTGAAGCCATACGAATAGTTGTTCCAAGGGGGGTTCACTGCCTGTAAAGTGGAGGTTTTTTGGTGGGTGCGAGTCCCACATACCGGGAGACCAGCCGGATGTCTCCTGATGGTGCATAATGCATTTTTCCTCCCCCCCCAAAAAAAACATTACTACTACTACTACTATTATTATTATTAGATTGGTTACCTCATCTCTGAGGTACACCGTGCCAATCTCGATACTGAGGGTGGCTTCCGATGGTGGGGCCGAAACGTCTGTCAATAACGACAACTGTGGGGCCTAACGCCTAACAACTCGGCTGATAAGAATAATTTCAACAGTGTTGAAGCCGGCCATGAACTTGAGTAGAGCCACAAAACAAACGTAAAGCAACTAAATAATAATAAAAGAAAAAGCAGAATTATTAAGAAAGTATTAGGCCCACGTAAAACTTTAGAAGGTTAGAAATTAAGAAGTAATGATGAAATATATCAAAGTATAGAAAATATAACATAAACAATGAGAAAAAAGGAGACTAATATTTTTTGGAAATCTATATAGAATGGACGACAACAGGTTAACAAATCAGAACTTCAAATATCTGTGAGGAAAAAGTCAGCATCAAGTTGGATTAAGAAGTCGAAAGGGATTTAGAAAAAAATAATATAAACACAGAAGAAGCAATTGAAAGAGAGGTTTTTTTTTGGTAAAAGTGTTAAAAATGGAAGGAGTCCAGGGTAGGAGAGAGAGAAACGCAGGTTCAAATGGACTGAGGACAGGAAGGAGAGACACAGGGAAAAGATGAAAGAGTGTTGGAGAAAAAGAAAAAAACAAAGGATAAAGAACTGAAATTGGCATGTGGTCCTTAGATGGCCGATACAAAAAAAAAAAAAATGAAGAAACTTCAGGAGACTGGAAATTAAGAAGTAATGATGAAATATAACAAAGTATAAAATATGACAGAAACAGTAAGAAAAAGAAGACTAGTATTTTTTGGAGATTTATATAGAATGGACGACAAAACAAATCTTTAAATATCTGTGGGGAAAGAAATCAACATCAAGTTGCATTAAAGAAGTCCAAAAGGATTTGGAAACAATAATATAAACGCAGAAGAAGCAATTGTAAGAGAAGTTTTTTGTATTAAAGTTTTAAAAATGGAAGGAGTTCTGGGTAGCAGGTTCCAAGTGGACTGCAGACGGGAAGAAGAGACATAGTGACAACATGAAAGAATGTTGGAGAAAAAGAAAAGAACAAGGAATAAAGAATTGAAATTGGCATATGATCCTTAGATGGCCGATACAAATAGAAAAAAATGAAGAAAATAAATAGAATGAAAGGTGTAAGGTTAAAGTCACTGAAAATGAATAAATTTGTTGCGTAGAAACCCTTTTCTATACTAAAAGCTGTTTACTCCGAATCGTTTCTCTGCTCGCTTAAGGAAAACACTATTGATGATACTTATAATTTCCAGTCAACACCTACAAAGACAGGAGGACAATGGCGTTGCGGTTGCTAATATATTTTGTCAAGGGTGGTTGGGGTGCAACAAACTTTGTATAATGTATTACGCAGCGGTGGTGGCAAGTGGGGCGGGGGCGCAGAGACACAGGGTGGGTCTGTCAATTCCGACGCAAGACAGCTGAGTTATTAAAAACACTGTGTACCACACAACCTGTCTCAGATGAAACTCCTGCTGCCGGTTCGCCTAACGTAATACAAAGTAATGCTCTTTGTTCTTGTGGACACAACAATCTGCGGAATTTTAATGCATTTTCACGCCTTCACGTGTATGCTACGATACAAACATTCATTTTTTACTCTGTCTGTATATAATACTCTGTTTTAATAGCGCCACCGTTACAGCCATAGTCTTATACAGCTTAGTGTTTTTCCAACTTTTGTATTTTAAGGTTCTTGGATTGTCCCACATATAAGTTTACATTTCTTCTTCTTCTTCTCCTCTTCAAGGATTAGGTTATATAAACCTGTTCCGGCACCCATCTCATCCTCTGACGACCCACGTCTCTTCTACCGATGGCTTTGTAGTTCAGTGCCGCTTTCGATTCCCTATCATCCTTGCAGATGATCCCACCATTGTCTTCTGTAAATTGAAATAATATCATTTATGTCCTTTACTTCAAGTTCTGCTCTGATATCTTCATTCCTTATTATGTCTTGCAATGTATAATTTGAAGTATTTTGAAGAAACTGCATTCCAGCACTCTGAATCTTGCCACTTTCCTTTTTGTCATGTCCACGTCTCATTTGCATAGATCAACGTGGGTACTGCAATTGTCTTAATAAAATTTAATCCTTGTGCTGTGTCTTGTTTTGTTTATAAGTTTTCTATGAATCATACCACAAATATTTCTAAATTTATTTATCAAGTGAGGAAAATTCATTATTATGATTTATTATCCAGTGAGGACTAAGATAGTTACCTCTATCTTAAACAACAGCAGTTTAAAACAAGTGAGCCGTTTCAAATATCTTGGCTGTGCAGTAAGCTATGAATCTGAATATGATATAAAAGTTTATATTTATTAACTCTATTTTCGACATCACAATCAACAGCGGGAGATATTTTGCATCCAAGAAAATTAATACTAGACACTTGCTCTAAGATGTTTCCATTTACCTCTATCTTTGTCCTTACTGGGCACTTCCCTCTAAAAGCCATTACTGTTGTTTTATGTGGAGATAGCACCACCATTCCTCTGCTAAATTCCTCAAGATAAATACTCCCCTCTGCATGTCACTATCTATCTGTTGTACAATAACAACATAGGTATATCGACATGGGTGCTTTCGCAGAGAAACAGAGGGAAGGTTACACCAGCGGAATTGAAATTTCTTAAGTTGATCAAAGGGTGCACATTACAAGACAGAATAAGTAATGCACATATATGGTGAGAATTAAAAATTTTAAATTAAAGGATAGAATTACGGAGTACAAGGCCAACTGGTATAAGCATTTGGGAATAATGCAGCCGCAGGGTATAGTAGTGTGGGGCGTCCGAGGATGAGGTGGTTTCAAAAAGAGGCAGTGCATCCTAATCCGTAAAGTGGAGATGATGATGACTGATGATTTAATAAATAAAGAAATCACAGAAAGAAATAAGTACACTTTAAGGGAAAGTATAATATACGCAGCAATGTATTGGACAAAAAAAAAAAATTTAAAAATAGGCAGTCATTGAGGACTGCCGACAGAAGTGAAAACTTAAAACTATGAAATAACAGTGTTTTTTTTTGGATATTCAAATTAATTGTAGTATCAAAAATTAAATTTTTTTGTAAATTAAAATCTTTAACATCAGTCTGGTTTTCACATCTATCGGCACTCCGAGCAACAATTATATACATTTTTATATGGTTTACTTATTAATCAAAACATATGATGGACTGCGCAAGCCCAGTACAAAATATAAATACAACTTAATTGACATAATGATTAATATACATTTATATTATTTATACATAGTATTTGTATTTACATGAATTTCAATGAACTTAATTTTCAACATTATTTTCATTGTTTGCATCATTATTATCATTCATTTCAACAATACTTAAGTTATTCTTACTATCAATCATTTCATTATATTCTAAAAAGGATACAATAGGCTTATGGTAACTGAAGTAAGAAACAAAAATGTTTGATTGGAATTTATGTAAATATCTTTTAAAATAGATCATAAGTATTGCGTTGTAATAATATAAATAAAAAGATGATATAGATGTGTGTGTGTGTATGATATACTTATTATGGAGTATGTGACTCCGATGTAATCAAGTCCAATGTAATATGTTTAATTGGTGTGGCTCTCGACGTCTTACTGGCCTGAAACACTTCCTTAAGTTTCCCAGCTGGTCGAGTCCCAATGGTAGCAAGACCGGTCGAGTAGCGTAAAGTTGATGAAGAAATATATATGCTCAGCTTCACCGAAAGTTTCAAAACAAAAATTATTGTTTTGAAGAAAATTAAAAAAAAATTATGTTTATATAAAAAAAAACAATAAAAAGAAAATTTAATTTTATTAATTAATTAATTAGGATCAATTAATTAATATAGGGCTGTGAAGTTTTAAACAGTGTAATGCTCTTCTGAAAATTTTTATTAAAGTTTTAGTATAATTTAAATAATCTATCACCACTCATAAGACTGTCTGTAAACCAATCGATATTTGTTTACCTTTCTATTTTTTAGGTTATCTTCACTTACGGGTGGTAAAGTCCTTGTAGATTATCAATTAGAATTATATTATTGGTAATTAGTATTATTGAAGAAATAAAGAACTATTAAGTATTGAAAAGTATTAATGTTTTATTAAGTAACAGCAATATTGACTCTTATCGATTAGTATCGATTCTCAGGATATCGAAAAAAGTTACAAGTATATGATATAAAAATTACATAGGGTTCTTTAAACAGCCAGTTATTACCAAAGTCAGAGAAATCGGGCTAATATTTAAAAAGTATAACGTTACAATCAAATTAATAGTTATTAATAAACACAGACATTGAATAATAAATTGTAAATATAATAATTGTTTTCACCAAACAGCTGTGCTGAACCAAGAAGAGGCACTGAGATCGTCAAAGCAAATGGCCGCCGTCAAGTTGATCAAAATGTTGCTCGTTCCTGCTGCATTCCAAATAATGTATTTTGACGCAATATTCCTGTTCTTGTGTCTGCAAATCTCTTGTTATATGTTGTGTAGTGACTGGTGTAGTGATTCTGGGTTGTATTTAGTATGTCTGTGTAATTATAAGTCAAACACTTTCTCCGATTCCGTCACTAATTTGGTTTAATGTATTATACAGTTTTCTAGTGTTTTATGGTGTTTTTCGGAGTAGATTTATATTGTTCTGTGTTATGGAGTGTTACTTGATCGTTTCTGTTATAATATGATAGTTTCAGAAGTATTTTACAAGTCACTCGCGATTTCACAATAACTCACTATACACTCGCTTTGTATGACGATTATAGGTTAGTTTATCCACGTTATTAAACGTATGTCATGTTAACCGTTCAACTACCAATAATTAACTAACTGTTTCCTTCAGTTTCAATTAAACTCTTAGCCCATATAATATTATCCTTAACATTGTTCAAAAATATTTTCACATCCTGTGTACATTTTACTATTTCACTATATGAATGCCTAAACTTTGGTTATTTGTCAATTTTATTCACTAGATTTGATTTAAATTAATCTTTCAGTTCATTCTGGTTATTTTCAGATTAAATAATGCCATTTTATAGTGTTTTCTGTCCAAAAAATAGTAATTCTACTTTCAGTTTGGTATACAAACTGTTTGGAAGTCAAAACATTAAAATTTACTTCCTGTCATTATATAAATTCAGCCATTTTATCAGTTATATTTAATATTAATAATTCTATATTGTATTAAAAGGTTCCTATTCCCTTATTTTCTGGTAATTAATTGAATTAGTTGTATTCTGAAACATTATTCTGAAATATATGACTCCCATGTCTAAATTTCTGAGTTTAGTCATTTTTATTTTTTATTCATAATTCTGAATATAATTTATTAAAATCTCTCTAAATGGTATGTGCAATTATATGGCATGATCTCAAGTTTATTTTGTCTAAACCCCTTTTGTTTATTTGCATTTAATTGAGCAATTTCTCTGTTTTGATGAAGTTTGGTTTCCATTCTTTTGGCCTATGATTTTTTAAACAATTTTTCTTACAAAATATTTTACAAACAAATATATGATGTGTGATACCCTCTCTGACTTTTACAAATAGTATTATAAATTAAACATGTTTTTAAATTACACAAAAACAATTAGTATTGGTTACAATACAAACAATAGTTAAAACAAATAAAGAATATTTTTTTTTTTTTAAATAAATGGTTGTCTTCAAGTCAGACATTTTGCAACACAATCCTTATTTCTAAACATGGAAATATGGCTTACAAAAAAGGTTTTTTACTAACTAACATCTTAATTACTCTCTACTATTTACAAGTGGTAACTATTTTTATAGTTCTGATGTTAGTTGTTTCAGACCCAAACAAATGGCCTTATATCTAATACATTTTTAAACATTCTTGTACTATATACATAAAAACCTTATATTTATATTCTTATTTCTAACTATTATTATAAGTAGGATTCTACAGTTTTTATACAGTCTTTTATACATTGTCTTTGGGTAATTGCACCCTGTCATTAACAAATAAATAGTATGAATTGTTCAAAAAGTATAATGACATCTGTTTTTCTTTTTTCATGTAAAACAAAAATGTTATTTTAAACAGATTCATGTCTTATGAACAACATATTGTCACAGTACACATTTTAAGTCATTGAAAAATGCATATTTCATTGCATCCAATGTTTGTGATTGCCAAGAATGAAACACAAGGTTCATTTTTTATAATACCCAAAACTATCACTGGTTCACTTTCACTTATATATTATGTTAATGCTAAATGGTCGTATAGTCTTATTAACATAATAAATTGGTTAGCGTTTTTCAATGGAGATTTGTTCCATGGGTACTATATTATTGTTTCATCTTAGTTCACAGGAAACTTTTACTTTATACACTCCTCTCTCTTAAATTTATATACATGTGGTTTTTATTTCGTTATACTTTTGTTTTTAGATATTTATTTTGGGGATATAGGGATTTGGGTGTCTTTTATAAGAGCATGACATCTTCTTCAGGATGCTGCCCTCTTCTTCTTTCTTCAGTCTTCTTTTCTCCTGCCTTCTGGGACTGGTATCTTCTCCATCTTCTTCTTGTTGCCATCAGGTTTCTTGGGATCTTCTCCATCTTCTTCTTTATTACAGAAATACACAACCTGTATTGGTTGATCTTGGCTTATTTTAGGGTTTCTCTTCTATTTATTCTTCCTCGTTGTGGGTTTGGTCATATTGTGTACTGCTTTGTTATTTACTATTTTACCTTCCTGGGTTATACCTTGAAAACCTTTGGTTATGAGACTGGTTTTGGATGACTCATCACTAGTAACTCCTTTTATTTGTACTTGTATTTTCTTTATAATAATGATTTCTTTCCACAGTTGCTATGAATTAATCTATTTATATTAGACTTAATGCTTTCTTCCAAATTTAAATATTATAACTTCATTATTCTAATGATCAATTGCCATTCAATATTATGCAAACATCTGTCACGCTACAGCGTTAATTGTTAATACGGAAAGCCAAAATCGCGCTAGGGATCGAACACGCGATAGAAAATTCGGCAGTGTAAGAAACTCCAAAATAAAGTACGTAAACGATAAAAGTGTGTTAAATAGTATAAATAATAGTATTACACACAAGTATAATCTATACTTTCACTGCTGGCCACGCGTAACACGTCATACTTATAGCTACAGATATACTGTTAACATTAGCATGTCGGTGACGCGAACTCATAAGATTTTACCCATCCAAAAATCGCCCAACGTGCCTATAGAAGTTTTCACTTGAAAAACTATTAAAAATACATACTTCAACATTAGACATGACGAAAAACCCTAAGTTACAGCCAGACGGACAAATAACAATTATGTGAATATCATATAATATAGTATAAGTAATTAATAAGAATAAAAATAATGTAAAATAGATCATAAGTATTGCGTTAATTGTTAATACGGAAAGCCGAAATCGCGCTAGGGATCGAACACGCGATAGCAAATTCGGCAGCGTAAGAAATTCCAAAATAAAGTACGTAAACGATAAAAGTGTGTTAAATAGTATAAATAGTATTACAATTGTATAATATAATTGTAGTATAATAGTATTACACACAAGTATAATCTATACTTTCACTGCTGGCCACACGCAACACGTCATACTTATAGCTACAGATATCATGTTAGCACTAGCATGTCGGTGACGCGAACTCATAAGATTTTACCCATCCAAAAATCGCCCAACGTGCCTATAGAAGTTTTCAGTTCAAAAAATAAAATAAATGTCCACTTGGTACAACATAATAAGAGATTGTGATATTATAGGTGTGACTAGTAAATTAAACAAATTTAGATAAATACAGTAAGACGCCTGGGTTCCGGTTTAATTTACCGTTCACAGAGTATCTGAAGACAAGTTGACATCTCCGTACATAAGTTCAACCATACATGTGAGACCGCTTACCCAGGGTCTAAAACAGGGCGATAGGCTGGCCCATAGCCGGCTCTAGTAGAAGGCCGGAATATTAAACGTGGCAACATTGCGCCTGAGGCCTATAAGCATAGTGTAATAACATAGCTAAAGTAAACATGTTATATTTTGATTTAATTTCATAGCATTACTAAAGTCATGAGTAGGCTTATTTGTAGCTAAATATAAACTATAGGTCTGTGCTATACGTTTAAGCTGAAGAAATTAGTGAATGGGTGTTAGGCCTATTGCATTAATTTTATTTAAATTATTGAATTCGTATCATACGAATGAGTTGTTTATTATATTTCTTAAATAATATAACAGTATTTTGCATAATAAACTTTTAATTTGCAAAAAATGAAGAACTATAAAACTGCTGTTAACCGGCAATTAAAGAGGACGCGATTTGATTATTGAAATACATAAATTAAGAGATCGTCTAGTCGGCCTCAAATATCAGCTGTTCCAGTGTTGCCACGTTTAATATTTCGGCCTTCTACTAGAGCCGGCTATGGCTGGCCCCTTTCCTCCGTAAGTTGTCTCTAGGATATGCTATAAGAAAAAGAGTGTAGATCGCTCAGGAGAACTTTATTATAAATCAGTGCAAATAGCAGCATATGTTGACGCTATAGTCATCATAACCCGGCTGCAAGGGAGACATACTTTAATTTAAAAACACGTACAGAAAAAGGACTATCAATAAATCATAAGTCAGACAAGGTCTACCCGACCCAGACAAAAGTTTGGTTATAGAAGAAGACTGTACAGAAGCAGTCAGAGGTTTCACATACCTAAGAGATAAGGAGAATGATAACTCTAGCTAACAAGGCCTATTTCGCGTTTATCATCACCTTTAAGTCTAGAGTTATTCATAAGCAGACAAGAATGCGCATATACAAAACTACGACCCATCCTGTACTATGGCAGCAAAATCTGGATCTTAATACAAAGAGTAATTGAACGCCTGAAGGTATTTGAAAAAAAAGCTCCTGTGACGGATCCTGGGGCCCGTATATAGACATAACGATGAGATATATTGTCACTTCAACGAACCAACGGTAGAAGTGTACGTAAAACTGAGGAGGCTGCAATGGGCTGGCCATGTCATAAGAATGGATGACAAAACGAACACGTAAAACAGTCTTTATGGTGAATATGGATGGCAAAAGACCAACAGGCGTTCAAGGAAAAGATGGGAAAGAGATGTTGGGAGTGCAACGATGGAAGTCTTTTGCTACTGATAGACTGAAGTGGAGGATCAGGATAGAGGAGACCAAGGCTCTACTACGGGCTGTAGCGCCATAGAAGGAGGAGAAGAAGAATGAGGATACATGAGAAATTGGATAAAATTAAATGGAAAAAATAAAATGTTGTAGAACGTTTATTTGCCAATTATGTATGACTTCGTGTGTACACAAATTAAGAGGAGACGGTGATAATGAGTGCCCTTGTCGTAATCCACAGTTTATCAGGGCTCACTCTGAGCTGTGATCAATCTGCGTCATTAAAAAAAAAACCCATGGAGTCGAAGCTGCACGGCTTTCGCATTATGGGTTTCCATACTGAAGACCGAGGTGATCCATCGAGCTGTTCCTATACGAGCAAACCCATTGAGTCTACGCTGCAAGGCTTTCGCATTATAGGTTTCCACACTGAAGACCGAGGTGATCCATCGAGCTGTTCCTATACGAGCAAACCCATTGAGTCGACGCTGCAAGGCTTTCTCATTATAGGTTTCCATACTGAAGACCGAGGTGATCCATCGAGCTGTTCCTGTACGAGCAAACCCATTGAGTCATTGAGTGGACGCTGCAAGGCTTTCGGATTATAGATTTCCACACTGAAGACCGAGGTGATCCATCGAGCTGTTCCTGCACGAGCAAACCCATGGAGTCGACGCTGCAAGGCTTTCACATTATAGATTTCCACACTGAAGACCGAGGTGATCCATCGAGCTGTTCCTATACGAGCAAACCCATTGAGTCGACGCTGCAAGGTTTTCGCATTATAGATTTCCACACTGAAGACCGAGGTGATCCATCGAGCTGTTCCTGCACGAGCAAACCCATGGAGTCGACGCTGCAAGGCTTTCACATTATAGCTTTCCACACTGAAGACCGAGGTGATCCATCGAGCTGTTCCTATACGAGCAAACCCATGGAGTCGACGCTGCAAGGCTTTCGCATTATAGATTTCCACACTGAAGGCCGAGGTGATCCATCGAGCTGTTCCTATACGAACAAACCCATGGAGTCGACGCTGCAAGCCTTTTACATTATAGATTTCCACACTGAAGACCGAGGTGATCCATCGAGCTGTTCCTATACGAGCAAATCCATGGAGTCGACGCTGCAAGGCTTTCACATTATAGATTTCCACACTGAAGGCCGAGGTGATCCATCGAGCTGTTCCTATACGAGCAAAACCATGGAGTCGACGCTGCAAGGCTTTCGCATTATAGATTTCCACACTGAAGACCGAGGTGATCCATCGAGCTGTTCCTATACGAGCAGACCCATGGAGTCGACGCTGCAAGGCTTTCGCATTATAGATTTCCACACTGAAGACCGAGGTGATCCATCGAGCTGTTCCTATACGAGCAAACCCATGGAGTCGACGCTGCAAGGCTTTCGCATTATAGATTTCCACACTGAAGACCGAGGTGATCCATCGAGCTGTTCCTATACGAACAAACCAATTGAGTCGACGCTGCAAGGCTTTCGGATTATAGGTTTCCACACTGAAGACCGAGGTGATCCATCGAGCTGTTCCTATACGAGCAAACCCATGGAGTCGACGCTGCAAGGCTATCGCATTATAGATTTCCACACTGAAGACCGAGGTGATCCATCGAGCTGTCCCTATACGAGAAAACCCATTGAGTCGACGCTGCAACGCTTTCGGATTATAGGTTTCCACACTGAAGACCGAGGTGATCCATCGAGCTGTTCCTGTACGAGCAAACCCATTGAGTCATTGAGTGGACGCTGCAAGGCTTTCGGATTGTAGATTTCCACACTGAAGACCGAGGTGATCCATCGAGCTGTCCCTATACGAGAAAACCCATTGAGTCGACGCTGCAAGGCTTTCGGATTATAGGTTTCCACACTGAAGACCGATGTGATCCATCGAGCTGTTCCTATACGAGAAAACCCATTGAGTCGACGCTGCAAGGCTTTCGCATTATAGGTTTCCACACTGAAGACCGAGGTGATCCATCGAGCTGTTCCTATACGAGCAAACCCATGGAGTCGACGCTGCAATGCTTTCGCATTATAGGTTTCCACACTGAAGTACGAGGTGATCCATCGAGCTGTTCCTATACGAGCAAACCCATGGAGTCGACGCTGCAAGGCTTTCGGATTATAGATTTCCACACTGAAGACCGAGGTGATCCATCGAGCTGTTCCTATACGAACAAACCAATTGAGTCGACGCTGCAAGGCTTTCGGATTATAGGTTTCCACACTGAAGACCGAGGTGATCCATCGAGCTGTTCCTATACGAGCAAACCCATGGAGTCGACGCTGCAAGGCTTTCGCATTATAGATTTCCACACTGAAGACCGAGGTGATCCATCGAGCTGTCCCTATACGAGAAAACCCATTGAGTCGACGCTGCAACGCTTTCGGATTATAGGTTTCCACACTGAAGACCGAGGTGATCCATCGAGCTGTTCCTGTACGAGCAAACCCATTGAGTCATTGAGTGGACGCTGCAAGGCTTTCGGATTGTAGATTTCCACACTGAAGACCGAGGTGATCCATCGAGCTGTCCCTATACGAGAAAACCCATTGAGTCGACGCTGCAAGGCTTTCGGATTATAGGTTTCCACACTGAAGACCGATGTGATCCATCGAGCTGTTCCTATACGAGAAAACCCATTGAGTCGACGCTGCAAGGCTTTCGCATTATAGGTTTCCACACTGAAGACCGAGGTGATCCATCGAGCTGTTCCTATACGAGCAAACCCATGGAGTCGACGCTGCAATGCTTTCGCATTATAGGTTTCCACACTGAAGTACGAGGTGATCCATCGAGCTGTTCCTATACGAGCAAACCCATGGAGTCGACGCTGCAAGGCTTTCGGATTATAGATTTCCACACTGAAGAACGAGGTGATCCACCGAGATGTTCCTATACGAGAAAACCCATTGAGTCGACGCTGCAAGGCTTTCGGATTATAGATTTCCACACTGAAGAACGAGGTGATCCATCGAGCTGTTCCTATACGAGAAAACCCATTGAGTCGACGCTGCAAGGCTTTCGAATTATAGATTTCCACACTGAAGGCCGAGGTGATCCATCGAGCTGTTCCTATACGAGCAAACCCATTGAGTCGACGCTGCAAGGCTTTCGGATTATAGATTTCCACACTGAAGAACGAGGTGATCCATCGAGCTGTTCCTATACGAGAAAACCCATTGAGTCGACGCTGCAAGGCTTTCGGATTGTAGGTTTCCACACTGAAGAAAGAGGTGATCCATCGAGCTGTTCCTATACGAGAAAACCCATTGAGTCGACGCTGCAAGGCTTTCGGATTATAGATTTCCACACTGAAGACCGAGGTGATCCATCGAGCTGTTCCTATACGAGCAAACCCATGGAGTCGACGCTGCAAGGCTTTCGGATTGTAGAATTCCACACTGAAGACCGAGGTGATCCATCGAGCTGTTCCTATACGAGCAAACCCATTTAGTCGACGCTGCAAGGCTTTCGGATTATAGGTTTCCACACTGAAGACCGAGGTGATCCATCGAGCTGTTCCTATACGAGCAAACCCATGGAGTCGACGCTGCAATGCTTTCGCATTATAGGTTTCCACACTGAAGACCGAGGTGATCCATCGAGCTGTTCCTATACGAGAAAACCCATTGAGTCGACGCTGCAAGGCTTTCGCATTATAGGTTTCCACACTGAAGACCGAGGTGATCCATCGAGCTGTTCCTGCACGAGCAAACCCATGGAGTCGACGCTGCAAGGCTTTCACATTATAGATTTCCACACTGAAGACCGAGGTGATCCATCGAGCTGTTCCTATACGAGCAAACCCATTGAGTCGACGCTGCAAGGTTTTCGCATTATAGATTTCCACACTGAAGACCGAGGTGATCCATCGTGCTGTTCCTGCACGAGCAAACCCATGGAGTCGACGCTGCAAGGCTTTCACATTATAGATTTCCACACTGAAGACCGAGGTGATCCATCGAGCTGTTCCTATACGAGCAAACCCATGGAGTCGACGCTGCAAGGCTTTCGCATTATAGATTTCCACACTGAAGGCCGAGGTGATCCATCGAGCTGTTCCTATACGAACAAACCCATGGAGTCGACGCTGCAAGCCTTTCACATTATAGATTTCCACACTGAAGACCGAGGTGATCCATCGAGCTGTTCCTATAGGAGCAAACCCATGGAGTCGACGCTGCAAGGCTTTCACATTATAGATTTCCACACTGAAGGCCGAGGTGATCCATCGAGCTGTTCCTATACGAGCAAACCCATGGAGTCGACGCTGCAAGGCTTTCGCATTATAGATTGCCACACTGAAGACCGAGGTGATCCATCGAGCTGTTCCTATACGAGCAAACCCATGGAGTCGACGCTGCAAGGCTTTCGCATTATAGATTTCCACACTGAAGACCGAGGTGATCCATCGAGCTGTTCCTATACGAGCAAACCCATGGAGTCGACGCTGCAAGGCTTTCGCATTATAGATTTCCACACTGAAGACCGAGGTGATCCATCGAGCTGTCCCTATACGAGAAAACCCATTGAGTCGACGCTGCAACGCTTTCGGATTATAGGTTTCCACACTGAAGACCGAGGTGATCCATCGAGCTGTTCCTATAAGAGCAAACCCATGGAGTCGACGCTGCAAGGCTTTCGCATTATAGATTTCCACACTGAAGACCGAGGTGATTCATCGAGCTGTTCCTGTACGAGCAAACCCACTGAGTCATTGAGTGGACGCTGCAAGGCTTTCGGATTGTAGATTTCCACACTGAAGGCCGAGGTGATCCATCGAGCTGTCCCTATACGAGAAAACCCATTGAGTCGACGATGCAAGGCTTTCGGATTATAGGTTTCCACACTGAAGACCGAGATGATCCATCGAGCTGTTCGTATACGAGAAAACCCATTGAGTCGACGCTGCAAGGCTTTCGCATTATAGGTTTCCACACTGAAGACCGAGGTGATCCATCGAGCTGTTCCTATACGAGCAAACCCATGGAGTCGACGCTGCAATGCTTTCGCATTATAGGTTTCCACACTGAAGAACGAGGTGATCCATCGAGCTGTTCCTATACGAGAAAACCCATTGTGTCGACGCTGCAAGGCTTTCGGATTATAGATTACCACACTGAAGAACGAGGTGATCCATCGAGCTGTTCCTATACGAGAAAACCCATTGAGTCGACGCTGCAAGGCTTTCGGATTATAGATTACCACACTGAAGAACGAGGTGATCCATCGAGCTGTTCCTATACGAGAAAACCCATTGAGTCAACGCTGCAAGGCTTTCGGATTATAGATTTCCACACTGAAGAACTAGGTGATCCATCGAGCTGTCCCTATACGAGAAAACCCATTGAGTCGACGCTGCAAGGCTTTCGAATTATAGATTTCCACACTGAAGGCCGAGGTGATCCATCGAGCTGTTCCTATACGAGCAAACCCATTGAGTCGACGCTGCAAGGCTTTCGGATTATAGATTTCCACACTGAAGAACGAGGTGATCCATCGAGCTGTTCCTATACGAGAAAACCCATTGAGTCGACGCTGCAAGGCTTTCGGATTGTAGATTTCCACACTAAAGACCGAGGTGATCCATCGAGCTGTTCCTAACGAGCAAACCCATTGAGTCGACGCTGCAAGGCTTTCGGATTATAGGTTTCCACACTGAAGACCGAGGTGATCCATCGAGCTGTTCCTATACGAGCAAACCCATTGAGTCGACGCTGCAATGCTTTCGCATTATAGGTTTCCACACTGAAGAACGAGGTGATCCATCGAGCTGTTCCTATACGAGAAAACCCATTGAGTCTACGCTGCAAGGCTTTCGGATTATAGATTTCCACACTGAAGACCGAGGTGATCCATCGAGCTGTTCCTATACGAGCAAACCCATGGAGTCGACGCTGCAAGGCTTTTGGATTATAGATTTCCACACTGAAGAACGAGGTGATCCATCGAGCTGTTCCTATACGAGAAAACCCATTGAGTCGACGCTGCAAGGCTTTCGGATTGTAGAATTCCACACTGAAGACCGAGGTGATCCATCGAGCTGTTCCTATACGAGCAAACCCATTTAGTCGACGCTGCAAGGCTTTCGGATTATAGGTTTCCACACTGAAGACCGAGGTGATCCATCGAGCTGTTCCTATACGAGCAAACCCATGGAGTCGACGCTGCAATGCTTTCGGATTATAGATTTCCACACTGAAGACCGAGGTGATCCATCGAGCTGTTCCTATACAAGAAAACCCATTGAGTCGACGCTGCAAGGCTTTCGGATTATAGATTTCCACACTGAAGTCCGAGGTGATCCATCGAGCTGTTCCTATACGAGCAGACCCATGGAGTCGACGCTGCAAGGCTTTCGGATTATAGATTTCCACACTGAAGACCGAGGTGATCCATCGAGCTGTTCCTATACGAGCAAACCCATGGAGTCGACGCTGCAAGGCTTTCACATTATAGATTTCCACACTGAAGACCGAGGTGATCCATCGAGCTGTTCCTATACGAGCAAACCCATGGAGTCGACGCTGCAAGGCTTTCGCATTATAGATTTCCACACTGAAAACCGAGGTGATCCATCGAGCTGTTCCTGGACGAGCAAACCCATTGAGTCATTGAGTGGACGCTGCAAGGCTTTCGGATTGTAGATTTCCAGACTGAAGACCGAGGTGATCCATCGAGCTGTTCCTATACGAGAAAACCCATTGAGTGGACGCTGCAAGGCTTTCGGATTATAGATTTCCACACTGAAGACCGAGGTGATCCATCGAGCTGTTCCTATACGAGCAAACCCATGGAGTCGACGCTGCAATGCTTTCGCATTATAGGTTTCCACACTGAAGACCGAGGTGATCCATCGAGCTGTTCCTATACGAGAAAACCCATTGAGTCGACGCTGCAAGGCTTTCGGATTATAGATTTCCACACTGAAGAACGAGGTGATCCATCGAGCTGTTCCTATACGAGAAAACCCATTGAGTCGACGCTGCAAGGCTTTCGTATTATAGATTTCCACACTGAAGGCCGAGGTGATCCATCGAGCTGTTCCTATACGAGCAAACCCATTGAGTCGACGCTGCAAGGCTTTCGGATTATAGATTTCCACACTGAAAAACGAGGTGATTCATCGAGCTGTTCCTATATGAGAAAACCCATTGAGTCGACGCTGCAAGGCTTTCGGATTGTAGATTTCCACACTGAAGAAAGAGGTGATCCATCGAGCTGTTCCTATACGAGAAAACCCATTGAGTCGACGCTGCAAGGCTTTCGGATTATAGATTTCCACACTGAAGACCGAGGTGATCCATCGAGCTGTTCCTATACGAGCAAACCCATTGAGTCGACGCTGCAAGGCTTTCGGATTATAGATTTCCACACTGAAGAACGAGGTGATCCATCGAGCTGTTCCTATACGAGAAAACCCATTGAGTCGACGCTGCAAGGCTTTCGGATTGTAGAATTCCACACTGAAGACCGAGGTGATCCATCGAGCTGTTCCTATACGAGCAAACCCATTTAGTCGACGCTGCAAGGCTTTCGGATTATAGGTTTCCACACTGAAGACCGAGGTGATCCATCGAGCTGTTCCTATACGAGCAAACCCATGGAGTCGACGCTGCAACGCTTTCGCATTATAGGTTTCCACACTGAAGACCGAGGTGATCCATCGAGCTGTTCCTATACGAGAAAACCCATTGAGTCGACGCTGCAAGGCTTTCGCATTATAGGTTTCCACACTGAAGACCGAGGTGATCCATCGAGCTGTTCCTGCACGAGCAAACCCATGGAGTCGACGCTGCAAGGCTTTCACATTATAGATTTCCACACTGAAGACCGAGGTGATCCATCGAGCTGTTCCTATACGAGCAAACCCATTGAGTCGACGCTGCAAGGTTTTCGCATTATAGATTTCCACACTGAAGACCGAGGTGATCCATCGTGCTGTTCCTGCACGAGCAAACCCATGGAGTCGACGCTGCAAGGCTTTCACATTATAGATTTCCACACTGAAGACCGAGGTGATCCATCGAGCTGTTCCTATACGAGCAAACCCATGGAGTCGACGCTGCAAGGCTTTCGCATTATAGATTTCCACACTCAAGGCCGAGGTGATCCATCGAGCTGTTCCTATACGAACAAACCCATGGAGTCGACGCTGCAAGCCTTTCACATTATAGATTTCCACACTGAAGACCGAGGTGATCCATCGAGCTGTTCCTATACGAGCAAACCCATGGAGTCGACGCTGCAAGGCTTTCACATTATAGATTTCCACACTGAAGGCCGAGGTGATCCATCGAGCTGTTCCTATACGAGCAAACCCATGGAGTCGACGCTGCAAGGCTTTCGCATTATAGATTTCCACACTGAAGACCGAGGTGATCCATCGAGCTGTTCCTATACGAGCAAACCCATGGAGTCGACGCTGCAAGGCTTTCGCATTATAGATTTCCACACTGAAGACCGAGGTGATCCATCGAGCTGTTCCTATACGAGCAAACCCATGGAGTCGACGCTGCAAGGCTTTCGCATAATAGATTTCCACACTGAAGACCGAGGTGATCCATCGAGCTGTCCCTATACGAGAAAACCCATTGAGTCGACGCTGCAACGCTTTCGGATTATAGGTTTCCACACTGAAGACCGAGGTGATCCATCGAGCTGTTCCTATAAGAGCAAACCCATGGAGTCGACGCTGCAAGGCTTTCGCATTATAGATTTCCACACTGAAGACCGAGGTGATTCATCGAGCTGTTCCTGTACGAGCAAACCCATTGAGTCATTGAGTGGACGCTGCAAGGCTTTCGGATTGTAGATTTCCACACTGAAGACCGAGGTGATCCATCGAGCTGTCCCTATACGAGAAAACCCATTGAGTCGACGATGCAAGGCTTTCGGATTATAGGTTTCCACACTGAAGACCGAGGTGATCCATCGAGCTGTTCGTATACGAGAAAACCCATTGAGTCGACGCTGCAAGGCTTTCGCATTATAGGTTTCCACACTGAAGACCGAGGTGATCCATCGAGCTGTTCCTATACGAGCAAACCCATGGAGTCGACGCTGCAATGCTTTCGCATTATAGGTTTCCACACTGAAGAACGAGGTGATCCATCGAGCTGTTCCTATACGAGAAAACCCATTGTGTCGACGCTGCAAGGCTTTCGGATTATAGATTACCACACTGAAGAACGAGGTGATCCATCGAGCTGTTCCTATACGAGAAAACCCATTGAGTCGACGCTGCAAGGCTTTCGGATTATAGATTTCCACACTGAAGAACTAGGTGATCCATCGAGCTGTTCCTATACGAGAAAACCCATTGAGTCGACGCTGCAAGGCTTTGGAATTATAGATTTCCACACTGAAGGCCGAGGTGATCCATCGAGCTGTTCCTATACGAGCAAACCCATTGAGTCGACGCTGCAAGGCTTTCGGATTATAGATTTCCACACTGAAGAACGAGGTGATCCATCGAGCTGTTCCTATACGAGAAAACCCATTGAGTCGACGCTGCAAGGCTTTCGGATTGTAGATTTCCACACTGAAGACCGAGGTGATCCATCGAGCTGTTCCTAACGAGCAAACCCATTGAGTCGACGCTGCAAGGCTTTCGGATTATAGGTTTCCACACTGAAGACCGAGGTGATCCATCGAGCTGTTCCTATACGAGCAAACCCATTGAGTCGACGCTGCAATGCTTTCGCATTATAGGTTTCCACACTGAAGAACGAGGTGATCAATCGAGCTGTTCCTATACGAGAAAACCCATTGAGTCTACGCTGCAAGGCTTTCGGATTATAGATTTCCACACTGAAGACCGAGGTGATCCATCGAGCTGTTCCTATACGAGCAAACCCATGGAGTCGACGCTGCAAGGCTTTTGGATTATAGATTTCCACACTGAAGAACGAGGTGATCCATCGAGCTGTTCCTATACGAGAAAACCCATTGAGTCGACGCTGCAAGGCTTTCGGATTGTAGAATTCCACACTGAAGACCGAGGTGATCCATCGAGCTGTTCCTATACGAGCAAACCCATTTAGTCGACGCTGCAAGGCTTTCGGATTATAGGTTTCCACACTGAAGACCGAGGTGATCCATCGAGCTGTTCCTATACGAGCAAACCCATGGAGTCGACGCTGCAATGCTTTCGGATTATAGATTTCCACACTGAAGACCGAGGTGATCCATCGAGCTGTTCCTATACGAGAAAACCCATTGAGTCGACGCTGCAAGGCTTTCGGATTATAGATTTCCACACTGAAGTCCGAGGTGATCCATCGAGCTGTTCCTATACGAGCAGACCCATGGAGTCGACGCTGCAAGGCTTTCGGATTATAGATTTCCACACTGAAGACCGAGGTGATCCATCGAGCTGTTCCTATACGAGCAAACCCATGGAGTCGACGCTGCAAGGCTTTCACATTATAGATTTCCACACTGAAGACCGAGGTGATCCATCGAGCTGTTCCTATACGAGCAAACCCATGGAGTCGACGCTGCAAGGCTTTCGCATTATAGATTTCCACACTGAAAACCGAGATGATCCATCGAGCTGTTCCTGGACGAGCAAACCCATTGAGTCATTGAGTGGACGCTGCAAGGCTTTCGGATTGTAGATTTCCAGACTGAAGGCCGAGGTGATCCATCGAGCTGTTCCTATACGAGAAAACCCATTGAGTGGACGCTGAAAGGCTTTCGGATTATAGATTTCCACACTGAAGACCGAGGTGATCCATCGAGCTGTTCCTATACGAGCAAACCCATGGAGTCGACGCTGCAATGCTTTCGCATTATAGGTTTCCACACTGAAGACCGAGGTGATCCATCGAGCTGTTCCTATACGAGAAAACCCATTGAGTCGACGCTGCAAGGCTTTCGGATTATAGATTTCCACACTGAAGAACGAGGTGATCCATCGAGCTGTTCCTATACGAGAAAACCCATTGAGTCGACGCTGCAAGGCTTTCGGATTATAGATTTCCACACTGAAGGCCGAGGTGATCCATCGAGCTGTTCCTATACGAGCAAACCCATTGAGTCGACGCTGCAAGGCTTTCGGATTATAGATTTCCACACTGAAAAACGAGGTGATTCATCGAGCTGTTCCTATATGAGAAAACCCATTGAGTCGACGCTGCAAGGCTTTCGGATTGTAGATTTCCACACTGAAGACCGAGGTGATCCATCGAGCTGTTCCTATACGAGCAAACCCATTGAGTCGACGCTGCAAGGCTTTCGGATTATAGATTTCCACACTGAAAAACGAGGTGATTCATCGAGCTGTTCCTATATGAGAAAACCCATTGAGTCGACGCTGCAAGGCTTTCGGATTGTAGATTTCCACACTGAAGACCGAGGTGATCCATCGAGCTGTTCCTATACGAGCAAACCCATTGAGTCGACGCTGCAAGGCTTTCGGATTATAGGTTTCCACACTGAAGACCGAGGTGATCCATCGAGCTGTTCCTATACGAGCAAACCCATTGAATCGACGCTGCAAGGCTTTCGGATTATAGATTTCCACACTGAAGAACGAGGTGATCCATCGAGCGGTTCCTAGACGAGAAAACCATGGCGTCGACGCTGCAAGGCTTTCGCATTATAGATTTCCACACTGAAGACCGAGGTGATCCATCGAGCTGTTCCTATACGAGCAAACCCATGGAGTCTACGCTGCAAGGCTTTCGCATTATAGGTTTCCACACTGAAGACCGAGGTGATCCATCGAGCTGTTCCTATACGAGCAAACCCATGGAGTCGACGCTGCAAGGCTTTCACATTATAGATTTCCACACTGAAGACCGAGGTGATCCATCGAGCTGTTCCTATACGAGCAAACCCATTGAGTCGACGCTGCAAGGCTTTCGGATTATAGGTTTCCACACTGAAGACCGAGGTGATCCATCGAGCTGTTCCTATACGAGCAAACCCATGGAGTCGACGCTGCAATGCTTTCGCATTATAGGTTTCCACACTGAAGACCGACGTAATCCATCAAGCTGTTCCTATACGAGAAAACCCATTGAGTCGACGCTGCAAGGCTTTCGGATTATAGATTTCCACACTGAAGAACGAGGTGATCCATCGAGCTGTTCCTATACGAGAAAACCCTTTGAGTCGACGCTGCAAGGCTTTCGGATTATAGATTTCCACACTGAAGACCGAGGTGATCCATCGAGCTGTTCTTATACGAGCAAACCCATTGAGTCATTGAGTGGACGCTGCAAGGCTTTCGGATTGTAGATTTCCACACTGAAGACCGATGTGATCCATCGAGCTGTTCCTATACGAGAAAACCCATTGAGTCGACGCTGCAAGGCTTTCGGATTGTAGATTTCCACACTGAAGACCGAGGTGATCCATCGAGCTGTTCTTATACGAGCAAACCCATTGAGTCATTGAGTGGACGCTGCAAGGCCTTCGGATTGTAGATTTCCACACTGAAGACCGATGTGATCCATCGAGCTGTTCCTATACGAGAAAACCCATTGAGTCGACGCTGCAAGGCTTTCGGATTGTAGATTTCCACACTGAAGAACGAGGTGATCCATCGAGCTGTTCCTATACGAGAAAACCCATGGAGTCGACGTTGCAAGGCTTTCGCATTATAGATTTCCACACTGAAGAACGAGGTGATCCATCGAGCTGTTCCAATACGAGAAAACCCATTGAGTCGACGCTGCAAGGCTTTCGGATTGTAGATTTCTACACTGAAGACCGAGGTGATCCATCGAGCTGTTCTTATACGAGCAAACCCATTGAGTCATTGAGTGGACGCTGCAAGGCTTTCGGATTGTAGATTTCCACACTGAAGACCGATGTGATCCATCGAGCTGTTCCTATACGAGAAAACCCATTGAGTCGACGCTGCAAGGCTTTCGGATTGTAGATTTCCACACTGAAGAACGAGGTGATCCATCGAGCTGTTCCTATACGAGAAAACCCATGGAGTCGACGTTGCAAGGCTTTCGCATTATAGATTTCCACACTGAAGACCGAGGTGATCCATCGAGCTGTTCCTATACGAGCAAACCCATGGAGTCTACGCTGCAAGGCTTTCGCATTATAGGTTTCCACTCTGAAGACCGAGGTGATCCATCGAGCTGTTCCTATACGAGCAAACCCATGGAGTCGACGCTGCAAGGCTTTCACATTATAGATTTCCACACTGAAGACCGAGGTGATCCATCGAGCTGTTCCTATACGAGCAAACCCATGGAGTCGACGCTGCAAGGCTTTCGAATTATAGATTTCCACACTGAAGTCCGAGGTGATCCATCGAGCTGTTCCTATAAGAGCAAACATTATTGTAGACGGTACTGTTCTGGACTAGGTCAGCCATGTGTCTTACATTACAAACAATGATGTGGCAAATAAGTACATAAGTTCAACTATATGTGCTGACCATCAGAAGAACTCCAAAATCAACGAGTAAAGAAACACGCCTGACATTCTAGGCCCACCCCACAGTTTTATACGGGTCTCAGAACTGGACTTTATCTAAATCCCAAGCGTATTCAACGTCGTATTCAAGCGAACGAAATGAGATTTCTCAGGCGCGTGGCAGGAGACACGCTGCAAGTTCTTTCTTTTTTTTAATTTATTTATTATAATGCAGTTTTACAATCTACTCATTTTACAGAGTAACAAGTAAAAGTGATGTATACGTCGTGACTTGTGGTGGGAACCATCCAGCGATGATTACCACGTTCACCGGGTTAGGTCATCTGGCCACTGTCTCTTCAGCCTTCTTACATCCAGTGATGGATTGAGGAGCTCGTTGATCAGGTTATTGCTGTGTCATATATTGCGGTTCCTGTACTTAGCGGCGTGCATCTTGTTGACATCAGAAATGTATGGAATGTTGAGGTCTTTGTGAAGAGTATAATTAGAGATGAACCAGGGAGCATTCGTTATGCAGCGCAAGATTTTTGACTGAACTGTCTGCAGAATCTTTGTGTTGGAAGGTTTAGAGCAGCCCCACAATTCTATACCGTAAGTCCAGATTGGTCTGAGCACAGCTTTATATATGATGACTTTGTTTGCGAGAGATAGCTGAGATTTTCTACCTATGAGCCAGTACATTTGCCTAGCTTTTAAGTTGAGTTGTTGTTTCTTAGCCTGAATGTGGGCTTTCCATGTTAATTTGTCGTCCAAATGCAGCCCCAGGTATTTAACTTCTGATGCTTGAAGATCGCCGAAGAAATGTCGATGTACGGCAGAAGTTGAGTACACTGAGTAAACTCGATGAAAGTGCCAAGTACCGGCTAAAATGTTCGGAACATCTTAATCAAATGGATAACCGCAGCGTCTCCAAAGTACTACTAATTTATGAGCCGAAAGGGGGGAGAGGTGTGGGACGACCAACAAGAGTTGGAGTGAGCAGCTCTCTAGTAGTCTGTTTGGTTGCGGAACAAACCGTTTTTGGTTTAATAATGGTTGAAGATGATGATGGGAAATCAACAAACCCATTTGTATATGTCAAGAGCAGTGGCGTGGCGTGGGTACACAACAGCTGTTGCCGGTTGTGAGAGACCTAAAACTTAGCCTAAAAATTAATTCGTACTTTTTTCTAGCATGAAATGTTTTTCTTAGACCCAAAATATTTTTTAGAGTATTTTCTATCATTCGCTGGCAGAGGAAGGGGGTCCCGGTTCAATGTGATCTGACACCATTATCCACACAGAATAAATCAAGGCACAATAATCGAATTAAAAATAATAAATACAAACCGAGAAACACATGACTAAACGAATAGGCCTAAAACACAAATAGGTAAGTAGTAACTGCTGCACGTCAGTACCGAAAACGCACATAGCTGCTAACTGAGCGTTTGCCGGTTTATACAGCGGCAACACATTGGGTGGACGAATGTGTCCTCCTCTCCGCAGTTTGTACTGTGACAACTACTACAAGGTCAATGACCGTACGCAGTAAAACATTGCCGATGTCTGAGCCGGCAACACAAGACGGTGCAAGCGCCCAGCAGTTCGAAAGCATTGCTGTGCTTTTCTTCAAGTTTCCCTACTAGTATTGTTCGCATTTAAAATTATTCAATAAGTAAAGTATTTATTCTGTAATATAATTAATTTTATTTTCCTACATTGCTTGACCTGTTGCCGCCGGCAACAGCGGTTACATGGACGTTACGCTACTGGTCAATAGGAAGAAGAAACAATTTAGCATTTAATGTATGGCTGAAAATAGTTTCTTCAACCAAGAAATTAATTTTTCCCGGGCCCGCACCATAAAATCAAGGTGCGTTTTTCAGCCCCCAGGGTCGACTCACCTGTTGAAATTGTTGAAAATGATAACATCCTGCTGATAGTAATGGGCGGCTGAAGCGTAGTGCTGGCCACACTGCCTTCCTTGTATTTTAAAGTCATTGTACTGGTATCCGCGTCACAATTATTATAATTAAATTATTTTACCTTAATCCGTCACTGTGACTTCTGTCTTCTTACTTACGCGTTTCGGATTAAACTTAATCTTACGCGTACTCTGATGATGGATTAAGTTTAATCCGAAACGCGTAAGTAAGAAGACAGAAACCAAGCGGTCACAGTGACGGATTAAGGTAAAACAATTTAATTATACTTCCTTGTATGCCGTACGGCTCACATAAGGCAGCCTATCCTGCCTTCTATACTACTTCAGGTGGTACACACGGAAGCCATTATTATTATTATTAATTTTTGTCTTCTTGGTCTTCTTCTGTAATGCATGGATTGGGCTATAACCCGTTGCAACTGTCCGGAGTCTCTGGCCGTCGTTCGCAGGCTCTCCCACGATTCCTTCTACTAGCTGGTCTGTACTTCAGCGCATGTGTAGGGATACGAGACTTCTACTAAACTTGCTTGTATTACAAGGTACTCACACCGAGAGTCCAAGGCGAGGGAATATCGTCTATGTACAGTCTGTCGGGAGCCTTCTGCGTTTGGAGAAGACTACAGGTGTGCTCTTAGTCTCGTTAAAAGCTACCCTCCGTTTATCAGCTCACCCAACGTAGGAGTCAAGGTGTTCCTGGAGCCAGATACCGGCCGTTTCAGCGAGACGATCGACTGCAAACACCGCCGTATCGTCGCCGAACATGGCAAAATTGGCTTCAGGCAACTTGGACACGTCGTTGATTGAAAGCAGAGAATAAAGCACGAGGCCTAAGACGCTTCCCTAACGTACAACAGCCGTAATTGGCGTTTCCGAAGAAAGCCATCTACTATAACGAGGAAGGTTCTGTTCCGAAGAAAACTAGCAATCAAATGAAGTCATCAGCAGTGAACGTGTTTGATCTTGATTGTAGGAGTTAGCTAATATTTTCAGGCTGGGCGGTAGTTAGCGACAAGAACGGCCTCTCCTTTTTTAGCGCTTAATTCCCACTAATGACTATGTACATTTCTCTAGCCTGTTTAAGAGTAGGCTACAGCACTGTACGAATAAAGTACACGTAGTAGATACGTATTATTAATCGGTATTTGCCGCTATTGATTCAACATTATTTTTACTGTATATTTATAATAGACATAAATTATTCCATAATGCTATAATACATGGAGAAAATGTTATCCAGCGTAAACAAACAAACCGGGCGCTGGATACGTATAAATCCAATGATGCGTCCAATATTCAGGTGTAAATAAATTACGCATTATAACTTTGTAATCCTAAGTTTGGGGTACTATTGAATTTGAATAATTTATTACCAATCAAAATAGTGCTAATCTATACATGTCTGACACGGTCGTTGCGAGTGAGCGCATAATTTATTCAAATGACAAACGCGCCCTTGTGTTACCGTATTACTCTGAACTATCACAGGGCTGAAATTCATCAAAACATTAATAATTTACGAAAAGTATAACATATTTCTAAATGTGTGTGTATTGTGTTTCTATTATTTATATATGTTTGTATTACATATAACAAATCAGGCATATACTATCATGTGATACGTGTAGTAAACACAATTAAAGTGTATATTTTATATGAACTGTTCAGCGCAACTTAGTTTTTATGCAGTGTTAATAAAATAAATAATAAAAATGATTATTGCATAAGCAGTCTTCTATAAATAATGGTTTAGCAATATAAATATATGTATTGGTTATTTAATACAAACATTAAAACCCACAGCTCTGTGTGTGGGGGGGGGGAAGAGAGAACACACAGGAGAAATGTCCTAATAAAATGTGTACTACATCTTCTAACAGCTCTTAAAATGTTTGTTTCAAAGACCAGTATTTTAGAAAATACTTTTTGCAGGAGAGTCCAGGTTTCATTGCCATACATTAAATTTGGCACTGCCGTGGCCTTATGAAACTTGAGTTGTGTGTGTGTGTGTGTGTGTGTGTGTGTGTGTGTCTCTCTCTCTCTCTCTCTCTCTCTCTCTCTCTCTCTCTCTCTTTCTCTCTCTCTCTCTCTCTCTCTTTAACAAATGCTTTAGTAATGCACAGAGAGTGAGACAGTAGGGAGGAAGTGAGAGGGAGAGAGATAAAGGGAGAGGAAGAGAAACAGAGAGAGAGAGAGAGACAGGTAGAGGGCAACAGAGAGAAGGAGACCCATTCTTTGCACTGACCTTCATGAAATATCCTTCAGCTCGAAAGTTAATATTCTTGTCGATTTCTGTGGACTTTTTTAGTCACATCTAAACAAACAGGCAATTCATTTTCCTCTATTTGGGCTGTTCTCGGTGCATCTATAACAAATCCATGTTGTTCAAATTTATCGTACAAAGCTTGTCTAGACGGTGCATGTTCACTCATTAATAACTGAAGTAGCACCACTTTTATTAAACGTTTTTAGAGCGAAAATCCTTTCTTCTTGCGTTAACATCGTAACTATGCAACACAAATAATCAACTCGCACTGAGTAGAATTACTCACTATGCAACTGACAAACAGGTCTAGACAGGTCACTGACGTAGCCAGGGGGAGGGGTCTGAAGGGGCTGCAGCCCCCCCCGAAATTGTAGAAATTTTTTAAATTTTGCACGCTAAAATTTCATACTGGCAGGTCGATCGTTTCACGTTTGGAGTTACACATTGTGTAGCCTAAGGTAAGGTGGGGCTTACTGAATCAAGGGGCTATTTGAATCTAAATAAGAAAACCGTCTGCTGCCTGCTGCCATTCTGTGTCAGAGTGTGTCTTGAGAAGCCATACGCACAGCACCAGAAGAATTTTCTTTGTTATCTACCTTTCAGCTATCATACATCCATCTAGAAGTAGTCGAGGTAAGTGTGTCTTGTTCAAAAATAGTCAGTATGTTTTTGTAAACTGCTTGAATTAACCTTTCCACGTCTTTCAATATGCTAATAAAATTATTTTTAATTTTAGCTGAACTGGGAGGACTGAATTCAGCAATGAAGCTGAGGGTGTCGAAGCAATTGGAGACCCAGTACACTCAGACTCCAACATCGACATCGCGGACTTGGTCGGACTTGGAACGAAGCTGAATAATTTTGAAAAAGTTGAAAAACTAAACTTTTTATGGACTCCTGATGAGGATTTCATTTTCCCCTCACAGGCTACAAAAACATTTACACGTCACTTTCAGCGAAAATGGTTCGATGAATTTAAGTGGTTAGCATACTCAAAAAAATAAAGTGGACTTTACTGCGCTACTTGTGTACTTTTTTTAAACACCGAAGAAGTTAGGAAGGGATCCCACGAGAAGCCCCAAGCATTCGTGACAAGAAGTTTCTATAATGTAAAGAAATCTGTTGCATCCTTTAAAAATCACGAGTCACATACGTATCATAAAAATGCCGCTTTAGCTCAAAGTCATGTAAAAGCTTTAGTAGGAAAACGCCAGGAAAGTGTCATAGCTCTGATTGACACAGTGAGAAAGAAAGAGGTCCAGGAAAACAGATTGAGACTGAATGGCATCATAGAGACAGTCAAGTTGTGTGGGATGCAAAACATTCCGTTAACAGGTCGAAGAGACAGTGGCAGAATTTCTCTCTCTTCACCAGTGGAGAATGATGGTAATTCCAGAAGCCTTATTCGATTTCGAGCGAACGCTGGAGATACCGTCCTGAAAGATCATATTTTACATAGCCCTCTAAATGCTATGTATGTCAGCCCAGAGATACAAAATGAATTGATAGAGACTATTGGGTCTTTGATTCGAAAGGACATAATCAAAAAAAGTAAATATTTCACGATTCTGGCAGATGAGACAACTGACATCTCACAGATAGAACAGTTTTCGCTGTGTGCTAGATACGTATCAGAGAGTGAAAATGGACCTGTTTTAATGGAAGACTTTTTAACATTTGTGCCTGTGTCTGATGTGACTGGGGAAGGGTTAGCTAGAGTGATCGAAGAAAAACTCACTACACTTGGGTTGGATCTAGAGAACGTAAGAGGACAGGGCTACGACGGAGCTTCAGCGATGAGTGGACAGTTTCGTGGAGTTCAAGCTGTGCTAAAAAGAAAGTATTTCAAAGCTTTATACACCCACTGTGTGTCCCATTGTTTAAATCTGTGTTTATCTGACTCGTTCAAAGTTCAAAACGTAAGAAACACGATGGAATTGATTACAGAAACATGCTCATTCTTCAGAGCCAGTGCCAAACGCACAGCAATATTGGAGGAGAAGATTAAAGAGCTGTCACCCAGCAGTGATCACCATAGAATCAAAACTCTCTGTGAGACGAGGTGGTGCGAGCGACATGAAGCGGTTCTTCTCTTTAAGGAGATGCTGGTGCCCATTGTATCGACCTTGGTGAAAATGGACTATCTACCCAATGAGCACAATAAGAGGTCGTCATTAGTTCTTAATAGTATTAATTCTAGTTCCTTTTTAGTGTGTCTAGTTGTTTCTTCTAAGCTCCTGGGCATCACGAATAGTCTGTCCCAATACCTCCAGAAAAAATACATTGATTTATGTAGTGCTCAGGACCATGTCAGAAAAGTGAAAGCCGTTGTGGAAGATCTAAGACATAATGCTGACTTAGAATTCAAGAAACTTTTTGAAGAAGCAAAGGAGCTCGCCAACTTACTTAAGTTGGAACTTACGATGGCACGAATAGCAACTGCGCAAAAAAATAGGCAAAATCCACCGGCTGCCAATCCCGAAGATTACTTTCGCATCTCAATCTTCATCCCGTGCATCGACGACCTCATAAGTGGACTTAGTGAAAGATTTTTAGCACACGAAGCAATCATCGCTTCTCTACAGTATCTGATCCCATCGCATTGTGACGTAGATTTCGACAAAGTAAAGCCGTCCTTCGAATTCTACAAGGACGATCTACACAGTGGCTTTACCGAAGCTCATTCAGGGGAATGGAGTTTGTGGAGGGAGAGGTGGAAAAAATTGAAACCTGGTAGTCGTGGGACTACCGGTAGACATGGAATCATGGGCAGACTTGTGCTTTGGGAAGGAATGAAGGGTTGGTTAAATAAACAGCTACATAAGTTTCAATGTATTTTATTTATTCAGAATTTTCAGAATTTACAGAGTCACCTAACGCTAGTTGACTTGGACCGGGCTGTTCTGCGCAGAGCATCGAGGGTCCAATGTTGTCGAAGCACAAGTTATTAATGTTCTCATCGTCTGTTTTCTTGCTAGCTAGCCGTACGCTCGATCTGAGTCGCTTTGGGGGCACGCCGGATGACCCAGGTATCGGAGATGCGGGCCGCTTGGGCGCTGACGGGGTTTCGTCAATCTTCAAATGGTTGCCATTTTCTAGGTTCTCGGCCGATTTCTTCGATTTTAGTCTCAAACGATAGGCCTGTTAACGCTCTGCATAGGATTTGCCGGTTTTCGGTTTGAAATTTTGGTTCGAGTTTTATCGCGATTTTTAGGTCGAGGCATTTCCAATTTTTGAGTTCAAATGTTGTTATTATTTTCTGTGAGTGCTGCTGGTACTCGGAATTGGTGTTATTGGAGAGATTTAGTTCCGAGGATCACAATGAACTTTGTATTTTTGCGATCGGACTTGTAGTTCCCGAGATATTTAAGTTTTAGTGGAGCAATTTAGAAATTTTCGGCGCAAAAACACCCTCACGCAGACAAAGCCTAGAGGCGACTGAAGTCAGTTGTCAAAATTCTCAGTACTATTGGTGGAAGGGGGCCGAGTGACTCGATCACCTGACACCTGGTTTGCTGGGATTGGTTGAGCGGTTCGTGAGATAGTGGTATGCCGAAAGTACATTTGAAACATAACGGTCAATTTTCGCGAAACGTGCGAGTAAGACATTACATACCTATGGATTCCATGTCAAAACGATACAGGAAAACCTAAAACAGTTATCGACGCCTTGGCACAGTGTGATAAAGAACTTTTCCCGAATATGTACACTCTCTTTACCATCTTTGCGGTCATACCTGTGTCGACAGCCTCTGTCGAAAGGAGTTTTTCTAAACTGAAACTCCTAAAAAACTATCTGAGAAACACAATGGGCGAAACCAGGCTTACTGGACTAGCCTTGATGTCGGTGCACCGGGACATCGTCATAGGGATGTCCAACGAAGACATCGTCAACATGTTTGCCTCGTCAGGAAGGGCAAGAAGGTTTAAACTTTTGTAAGTGAGTATTTGTAAACAACTTTCTTCAATTTTTAATATGTCACCAATAAATTAAAAAAATTCAAAGCAAACTGGAACTTTAATATTTCGTCCCCTCCCCCCTCCCCGCTTTTCCTCTGCATGCACAGCTTTGGATTAGTGGCGTGCCCTCACCGATTTTCAGCCCCCCCGAAATAAAATCCTGGCTACGTCGCTGAGACAGGTGCGTTGTATTGCCAACCTGTCAAGACAAAATTATCGGTTTTGTAATGCCAACATTATGGGCAAAAATTATTGTTCCCCATTTTGCTGATGTAAATAAATTCAGTAGGGGTTTTTTTTTAAACAAGTGTCAAATTAACTTTTGCGCCACTCTGTATATAAATCAAACATACATGTACGTGGATAGGTACATAAGTAGATATACATTTTTATGTGTCACAAAGATTAATACCTAGATCTATGCCGTTTGTAAAGCTTGCATTTAAACCGTAATAATTTTTACTATTAATATTAGAATGTATGCGTAACTTGGAAACCTGACCAATTTGGTGTAGTAAAATTGGTATTGAGCACACCTGAAGCAAGCAGTATAGGACTAGTGTACAGTAACAAAGTCTGAATGTCGTTGCAAGTTATAATGAACTTGAGATTAGTTTGGCGTAACTTACAGCGGGCGCGACTCCCAACAGGCTTGCACTACACTCCCCACTTGAATTCAATTTATAATTTAAGGAAAAGTGAACACGTGACGTCATTTTCGTCTGTTTACAAGTTGCCTACCGCCAAAGTATTCCTAGTGGGTTGGGGGCAGAGCTTGTTCATTCAACGAAAACAATATTAAATCTACAAGATTTGTTTTGTATATACAATTTATTGCTATCTGTCAGGACACGACACTGATCAATACGTTCTTTAAAACCTCTAAGCGATGGATAATTTCTTACAGGTAAATCCTCATATCCGGACTGCTTCTATCGCTATTTCTTACTGTTAACTCCTCATATCCGGACTGATTGTATCGCTATTTCTTACGGTTAACTCCTCATATCCGGACTGCTTCCATCGCTATTATTGTAACGCTTCACGTTCCACCATTGGAATCTGGGATCGTCCTCAAAAGCTAAACAGCATAAAATATCTTACAATAAAATATTCATCATCATCATCATCATCATCATCATCATCATCATCATCAAAGTTTAAACCAAGAATGGTTTGTTCCGGTCTGAAATAGGCAAATATTACAGCTGGTCACTCCAGCGCTTCCTCGGACGTCCCACACCTCTCCGTCCCCTCGGCTTATAGTTCCATAGTTGTTTGGGGATGCGGCAGTCATCCATTCGGCAAAGATGTTTCCACCAATTCAGCCGATACTGAGCGATCTTGTCAAGTATACTCATAATATTCAGTTCCTGCAGTATATTCACAGCTGTGGACAGCAACGTTTGATCCCTCCGGCTATTCCTTATTTGAGGCAATTTAGTAGTGAATATGTCGCCTGGATATGTTACTAGCATATCGCAGGGTAAGACGTATGGTGGGGCTGCCACCTTCAGGCGTAACGTCCAGCCTGATTTTCTGTTTGGCTGTTCTCCCATAAACTGGCTGTCTTACCAGACTGAAGAGACCAGTTTTCCCTGTTGAGATATCTATAAGGATCTTTAATGTGGTGGTTACTCCTAGCCTCCCACATCCTACGTCGTTGACCAATGGAAGGTCATCCGTCTTTAGGGGCAATTTCTCACCCCAAGGGCAAGAGAGTGCCCTAACCTCTACCTGACAATGACAAGAAGAGGAGAGATAGCTTATACCGGCTGTCACTCGATCTCCAGAGCCGCGTTAGCCACCTGGCCACCTGTAAGTGTTGCCCATCCACCACCACTTGGAGGTGCGGCTGGATATTTCCCTTCATCAAGGAATGAGAACATAAGGCATTACTCATCCCCTCCAGTACTTTGGGGGACTGGAGACAATAAAATATTATACAAAATATTAGCAATGAAATCACTTATCAATACCTATCATAGATAACATTGTATCGTGAGGCAATCGGCCGGCGATACATATCCTGTCTCCCGTCTTTTACCCAAACTTAAGGACTGCTAAAGGCGCCAACACTTCACACAAGAGAACCAGACAATTGGCGTTTCAGTCTCCACCCTTCGAGCGGTGTCGTAAGTTCTTGTGACACGGGTCTCTTGTCGTTTCGTTTACCACATGTTGGCCGTAGATACACACAAGTCACCGTGGATGTTGGGTGGTGGATGAACAGCTAATAATTAAATCCACTAATAATTGAATAGTTCGTCCGTTGCCTCTGGGGTTTATGAATTAAACCTTTTGTGCCACGGCCAGCTGAATAATTTATTTTTCATTATTTATTTTAAAACACAAGACAAAAACGAATCTACCTGCGGTCGTAAACCGTGGGTTTACCAGTTCTCCAATAAGTATTTGAATCGAACGCGTGACGTCACAGCCTGCTGAATAATTAATTTTTCCCTAGTTTAAACAAAGAGAGAATTTCCAAATTTAGAAGCGCCAGTCCATTTGCACAGTGACCCTATTCTTTTGTTTATATTATTGAGTCACACCTCCTCATGCGCTCCCTAATTGTTTAGTCTACTCGGACCTTCTATTAATTAAAAAACAACCGCCCTCTGCATGCTGAACACAACAAAGTTTTGTTTTTCGTTTGTTTTATCACAATACGTATTTCTCTACATTGAAATGTACTTACAGCGTGGCGTTTAGTTTTAGTTCCAATTCGAGATTAACAACATATAGATTTTCCGTCGATAGTACAACTGTTCGATGGCGCGATCGATAACAAAACAGAAAGGGTAGCGATTCTTGCAGGGCAGATGAAGACCGTTTCAAACATTAATGAAAATGAATCGAAGACTTTATCGAAAAAGCGTATTACGCGAGACTTGCGCGAAAAGTAACGTGATATTTCACAAATGTTTCGAATACAAAATGCCCAGGGACCAACCTAATCTAAGAAAAGACTATTTAACTTTCTCCTACCCCCTACCCTCCTACTATCTTCCTACTCACTCACTCTCTGTCTCTCTCTCTCTCTCTCTACCTCACTTCCTTCCTCACTTTCTCACTCTCTCACTCTCTGAGCATCTTCTACCTCCCCCCTTTCTCTCTCACCCTATCTCACCCCTCACCTCTCTCTCTCTCTCTCTCTCTCTCTCTCTCTCTCTCTCTCTCTCTCTCTCTCTCTCTCTCTCTCTCTCTAAATCCCTCCATCACTCTCCCATTCTCCCATTCACAAGCAAAATTTAAAGTTTACATTCCACGTGTACATCATGGGTTACTCGAAGATGACGCAGATCGACGACTTCAGTTTTGTGAATTGATGCCCGACCCACATAACCATGATCCGCAGTTATTCGGTAAAATTGTGTGGTCTGATGAGGCCAACTTTAAGTTGATTGGGCAAGTTAATAGACATAATTGGACTTACTGGTGTACCGATAATCAACATCTTTCGTTAGAGACAACTCAGTCAACCAGGTATGAATGTTTTGGGGGGGGGGGGCAATATCGTCTTATGGTGTTCTCGGACAGTACTTTTTCGAAAGAACAGTGAAAGGAGATAATTATTTATACATGCTAAACATTATGTGTTACCAGGACTCATGACGGATGTTGAAAACTTTCAAGAAATTTACTTCACATTACGCCACTGCAGTCCGCAATTATTTGAACGAAGCTTTCGGCAGAAGAGTGATTGGTCGACAGGCAGATATTGACATGCCTCCACGTTCGCCAGATATTACGCCAATGGATTTTTTTGTATAGGGTATCGTCAAGGAGGCTGTTTATTCTAAACCCCTCAAACCATAGAACAACTAAAAGATTATATAGAGGAAACATCGCATGATTTGGACAGTAATCGAAGGCTATGCCGTACAGTGTGTAATAGTGTTTCAGAAAGACTTGAAAAAATTATTTCTGAAGATGGAAAGCAGTTTGAACATAAAAAATAATTGTATGTAATAATAACTGTAAGTTGCCTACCTATAAATAAATACATTAGGTTTTTTTTTTTGAATTCTAGTGTCAAGTAACGTTTGCGTCACTCTGTACATGTACACAAATGTTGTGGTCATTCTAAAATGTACTTGAAACTAATTACATTAATAAACGGTATATATTTATTATACATTTTTACAAACTGTTGTAACATCTTTTTGATATTGTTTTTGTTCAGGTGTCAAGAAAAGCGGCATACGTCTAACACACAGCTCTGGCATACACAGACGCTCGTATAAGATACTGCACATACGTTCAGTTGATACGCCCTTGGTCTGCGCTAACTAATTCATCATTATTCTTTAATGATAATGTGATGTATTTTTTTATTATACTTACACTTATTGTTTTATTAATGGTACCTATAATTCAATTTTTTATTTTTTATTGTATTCTTTTTTATATAGCCTAAAGGTACCATATGATGTTATTATTTATATTCTTAAAGCGATCGATTTCGGTCATAGACCATCGTCAGGTTATATAGCACATTTTTGTTTACAATGTTATAAAACACTATTATTTATAAAACGAATTTGTAGACATTGTAAATTTGATACATATGTTGTTGTCTAAAGCTTCCTAAGAACTGATTCTGTTATTAATAGAGTGTTCATGTTTACATATTATATCAGCTGATTACTGAATGTTGATTTTTCCGCAATATTTCAAAAGTGATATGATTTTTGAAGTCTGTCATAACGTTTAATACATGGCCCTCTACTTTTATATGTTTGTATATTCGGTATTGTTCATATATATTTGATCTTATTTTGTCATTGCATGTTTTCAATACGGTTAAATGTTGTTGTATTGAAACATAAAGGAAGCTTTGGACAACAACATATGTATCAAATTAACAACGTCTACAAATTCGTTTTTATAAATAATAGTGTTTTATAATATTGTGAACACAAATGTGCTATATAATCTGACGATGGTCTATGACCGAAATCGATCGCTTTAAGAATATAAATAATAACATCATATGGTACCTTTAGGCTATATAAAAAAGAATACAATAAATAATAATAAAAATGTATTATTCTTTGGTCTGCCAAAACGCTTTTGTTAATTTCTTCTATTGTTTTTGGCGTAGTCACTTCAGTAGTTCGTTTAATGTGTGGTTTATCAGCTGTGGCTTTTCCGACTCATTTTGAATTCAGCAATCCAAAGCTCAACAATTGTATTCGATAGAAAAACATCCCTAACGTCTATTTATTTTTTTTTATGCAAGTATCCGACTGTTTTGGGGACAAACCCCCTTCAGCCGGTTGGTTATGGTTTGTTTGGTGATACTCGCCAAAGCAGGCCGGGCTATGAGTGGGTGGAGGCACCACAAAAGAAACGAAACAGCTAATGTGGCTGTTTGTTGTGTAGTGTAGTCAGCATTATATGATGAGGGGAGAGTGGTTTTGTTAGTGCCAAAGCAATAAGCTACAACGGTAGAGGACGAGCTGCACAGGACGCTGACGATGGCGGGTAGCGTCGGATTGGCGTCAAGGGTTCGGCGGGCGACTCGTTAAGCGGGCGTTATGTTAGGTGGGCGGTGAAGGGGGGGTTATTGTTTAATTTTGGGGCAGTGTTGATTTTTGGTTAAGTAAGAGTGTTAAGGAATGTGTCTATTTCGGTTTTGTGTTTCTGTTTTTGGGCTGTGGTTCACTGGCAAGAGCCAGTACGCGATTGATTAGGAAAGAGAGTCTGGAGGAGTTTCTTGTGGTTCTACTGATGGAAGCAGCGATGTTTTGTAAGGAGGATTGGGTTTGGCAATTTTAAAACTAGTCTCTTTTTTATATGAATTACAGTTAAACCTTTCAAAAATGTCTTTAATCATGGCAGGTATTGCCAAATTGTCTGCTGTTAAAATAATGCTAGAGACACTTAATTTGGTATACTTCCAAATTAATAATAAACAATGTGGAGGTAAGGATCCACATTAGAATCATTATAAGGCGGGCTTCTTAGTAAGCGAAAAAAGTGTCTAATACTGAATAATCTTTTTGCTGGTAAGTCGTGACAGTATATATTTTTTGGGTTGATAGATACGATAAATATGTAAAAAGTTGTTCAAGTTTAAAGATAACTTCAGATTTTTAGATGTCAAAACGTAGTTACTAGACGTGTTTCTAAAGACGGTGTCTAATGTCTGGTTATGTTAGAATATGTAAAATAATGATAATAAGAACGTGCCGTCGAGTTATAGCTTTAGAATTCGTATTAATACTATACAAGTCATTGACTTGAAACTTCAAAATTCAGCCAACAAAGGATGAAATCAAGCAACACGATCAAAATAATGAGCGTAGTGGCGCCATCTGTATGTTAGGCTCGGAACTTATTACCCTACACCAGGTACAGTGTAACAGATAATCTAAAGCTTTGAACATTTGTTTTATACAAGTGCCTGTATTTATTGAAACTGCTATTAAAATTGTAAGTAATAAATTTTCTGGTGTTCAATTATTTTAATACATTGTTTATATCAACGAGTCTTGTGATTTTCGTAATTATATGTTTTCACAAACAGAAATAACACTATTGTTAAAATTAATTCGCGGGCTGTTTGGCCGTGGTCCGTTGTTTCTAACTAAAACAATGTATGTTTTGTAAAGAAACAATGGATGTTATAGTCAGAAACAATGGATGTTATAGTCAGAAACAATGGATGTTATAGTCAGAAACAATGGATGTTTTGTAAAGAAACAATGGATGTTATAGTCAGAAACAATGTATGTTTTGTAAAGAAACAATGGATGTTATAGTCAGAAACAATGGACCACGGCCAAACACCCCGGGAATGAATTTTAACAACATTGACTCCGGCCGAGTAATCCTACGAAGTATATTAGAAATAACACTGTTGCACACCACTATAAATAAAAATCCCCGATTAGCGCTTTAAGTTTTACAGATCATAATTAGATCGGAAAATGGTATTTGGGAATTTTTAAGTATAAATAAAAATCCCCGATTAGCACTTTAAGTTTTACAGATTATAATTAGATCGGAAAATGGTATTTGGGAATTTTTAAGTATAAATAAAAATCCCCGATTAGCGCTTTAAGTTTTACAGATCATAATTAGATCGGAAAATGGTATTTGGGAATTTTTAAGTATAAATAAAAATCCCCGATTAGCACTTTAAGTTTTACAGATCATAATTAGATCGGAAAAATGCTATTTGGGAATTTTTATCTATAAATAAAAATCCCCGATTAGCACTTTAAGTTTTACAGATTATAATTAGATCGGAAAAATGCTAAGTGGGAATTTTTATTTATAGTAGTGTGCAACAGTGTTATTTCTGTTTGTGGTTGTCACCACTAACACAACTTTTTTAAATTATTTTGGGCATCTGAGGACCACATGCCAATTTTAATTCTTTATTTCTTGTTCTTTTCTTTTTCACAATATTCTTTCATCTTCCCACTGTGTTTCTTCTCCCCGTCTTTAGTCCACTTTGAACCTGCATTTTTCTCTCGCCTACCATGGACTCCTTCCATTTTAAACACTTTTGCCGGAAAAACTTCTCTTTCAATTGCTTCTTCTGCGTTTATATTATTTTTTCTAAATCCTTTTGGACTTCTTTAATCCAATTGACTTCTTTTTCTACATATATTTGAAGATCTGCTTTGTTAACCTATTGTCGTCCATTCTATATAAATGTCTAAAAAGTAATAGTCTTCTTTTTTAATTGTTTCTGTTATATTTTCTATACTTTGATATATTTCATCATCACTTCTTAATTTCCAACCTTCTGCAGTTTTTTGTAGGCCTAATAGTTTTCTAATAATTCGTATTTCCAATATTTCTAGTTTGTCTAAATTATAATTCAGTGCTAGACATTCACTTACATATAGGCATTCTGGCCTCACTACTATACTGTAATGCTTTATTTTCGCTTTTTTAGATATGCACCTTTTATTGTAAATATCTTTAGTTATACCATATGCTCTTTCCATTTTATGAATACTTTCTTCTATATGTTCTACATGTTTTAACACAATTTTATTAATTGAATGTATGTTTTCAGGAAACCTCTAGATCATTTCTGACTATTCAATTAACTTGTTTATCCAGTCATGTAAATTTTACCACATTTCCACTGTAATATTATGTCGTGTTGTGAGCGTAGAGTGTATAATGTAATGAAATTTAATCTCTTTGGATTGTTGACAGACGCGCGTGTATAGGCCGCAGCGGCAACTGCGACCACAGGCCCAACGACTGCTGCCAAGGAACCACCTGTAAGTGCAACCTGTGGGGCGCTAACTGCCGCTGCCAGCGCAAGGGGTGGTTCCAGAAATGGGGCAAGTGAATCGTCTCCGTGTCTACCTGTTTCTACTCACGTCTTTGCTGCAATATCACAAACATGTGAAATAAAAACTTAATACAAAAATATGTGTGTTTTAACTACATAGTATCAGTTTATTTACCCTCAGCTGTACATATTGTATTAGTACGTAATGCATACATAGACTGTATATTGTGTATGCTATACATAGTTATAAGTTATAAGCAAAATACCGTGACGACGGTCTCACGGAGCGCCGTATTGTACAGTGGAAACAAAATACACACACCAATGAAATTACTAATCATCTAATTATCAGCTTTAAATAATAATTTCAGATCAACAAGATACTCTCATACAATACTTCAAGTTGAATAATAACGTCACACGTAATAATAATGTCACACGTAATTCACACATCATAATAATATCAATATTAGAGTTCCGCACTTGTCAGAAATAACAAATTGAAATCAACAAGGTACTCGCATACATTACGTCAAGTTAAATTTGTCCACACGCAATAATAATGCCAAGTATTAGAGTTCCGCACTAATTGTAACACAAAATCGCTTTCCACTAATCCGCAACAATCACTTGATCCGCACTCTACAATATCGCCAGGTGTAACTAACTTGTAACCCGGCCGTAGACCCTTATATATATATATATATATATATATATATATATATACCCCGCTGATGTTCCAGAATAATTTTACATTCTTTTGGCGGCATAATTTGCGTAGTTACAAGTGTTCCATCTCGAAGGATTCTTAAGTAGAGCACACGGCCTTGACAGAATCTCTGGACCTGCTCGGCTAGCCAAAATTGTATCGGACCAAGTGCACATGCGCAAATTTACTGTTGAAAACAGCTGATCGTTTCTGAAGGAACTAAAAAAGTTTTTGTCATTATAAACATCTTAATCGTTTTCATTAAAAACTGTTAATTTTTTAACAATGTAGAATTTATTTACATTTTGTTTATAATACTTTAAAGTTTTATATTTACACGCATATCCTTATAATAAACGTAATATCCTACACTAAACAACAATGCCGTCAGCTCAGATTGAGAGCCAAAGTCAGGAGGAAATGTTAAAGTAGAAACTACAAGAAAAGGAGACTCTTTGTAAGCGGGAACAAACTATAAAATAAATGTAATTTATCATATAACAATGTTTAAATCGCGTCTAATATCCTAGTTCGTTCTCCGATTCAAGAGAGAACAACCTTGAGTCCCTCTTTTCATTTCATTTCGGCTGCCTGAATCCTCTGCCTGAATCATTGTACCAAAAAATTGAAGTCTACAGAAGAAGCAGAAGAAGTAGGTGTTAACACTTGAATCGCATGCCTGATATGCGTCTACCTGTAGCTGCTTTGGATTCTCACCCTACTGGGAAAAGAGCTGTCGGTAGACCGAGGAGGAGAGGGGTTCCGGAACAGGTCTAAGGCCTAGTCCTTCGAGTGGTGATGATGATTTATCATATCACATAGTAAAAGAAGTAATTTAGAAAATTTTTTTATCGATTTAGATTTAGAAAATTTAAAGGATTAAGGATTGAAGTGAACAAAAACATGGCAACAATTTAAGGAAAATAAGTAAAGATTGACGACGAAGCAGACGTCCGACGAAAATAAATGAGAAGCGGTTGTGTTACCTTATTTACATTAATCAAACAACACTAAAGCGATTTGTCTGGTCTGCTGAGAGAGGCAGAGAGAGAGAGAGAGAGAGAGAGAGAGAGGAGGGAGGAGAGAGAGAGAGAGAGAGAGAGAGAGAGAGAGAGAGAGAGAGAGAGAGAGAGAGAGAGAGAGAGAGAGAAGATGGGAGAGAGGTGGGAGGCGGAGAGGTGAGGAGAGGGACAGAGATAGATACTGTGAAAGAGACTACTATATAAAGTCAATCAATATTACAGAGTTCATTTTAATTTACAGTTTCCCCTTATCCTTATCCGACGTCGTCTTTAAACATTTGTCTGACACGTAGATGTTGTTTTTGTGACATCGTTGTATGAGTTTGGGACCAGCAATGTCCTCGGCGGATCTGGAAGATATGGCATCGCCCTTAAGCATAATGGTTACTCAGGAGGGAAACAAGAAAAGCTATCGTCCAAGTATATTTCAACAATATGCTTCCTGACCTGTACAACTCACTCACTATTTTGAATTATTAACATCCAAAATAACAGAATTAAAATCAACATTTAAAATATTCGATATTATAAATTAAATATACCCTGATCTTCCCATCGATTTTAAATTACGCGCCTTTGGTTTGTGTCTGATAGTTTCTTATGTAAACACTAGAGTGGAATTTCAGATCACAACCAAAGTTATCTTAATGTTTACAATGGGTAACTCAGTAACTCACAATGGGTAGTGACTTTTCTCCCATCCTGTATATTAAATTATTAATTTAAATTATATATTCAATATTAAATTAGTATTTAACATAATTCAATATTAACATTTAAAATTACAGAAATTTTAACATTAAATAATTTTCTATTTATAGAAAAAATTACAAAAATCACGATTACTGAACTATTTCCTTAGCAGTATACTAAATGTAGAGTACACAATTATACAATAAACACTAAACATTATAAACATTTAAAATTACAGAAATTTTAACATAAAATAATTTTCTAATTATGGACAAATTTACAAAAATCACGATTACTGAACTATTTCCTTAGCAATATACTAAATGTAGAGCACACAGTTATACAATAAACACTAAACATTATAAACATTTAAAATTACAGAAATTTTAACATAAAATAATTTTCTAATTATGGAAAAAATTACAAAAATCACGATTACTGAACTATTTCTTTTAGCAATATACTAAATGTAGAGCACACAGTTATACAATAAACACTAAACATTATAAACATTTAAAATTACAGAAATTTTAACATAAAATAATTTTCTAATAATGGAAAAAATTACAAAAATCACGATTACTGAACTATTTCTTTAGCAATATACTAAATGTAGAGCACACAGTTATACAATAAACACTAAACATTATAAACATTTAAAATTACAGAAATTTTAACAATAATTTTCTAATTATGGAAAAAATTACAAAAATCACGATTACTGAACTATTTCTTTTAGCAATATACTAAATGTAGAGCACACAATTATACAATAAACACTAAACATTATAAACATTTAAAATTACAGAAATTTTAACATAAAATAATTTTCTAATAATGGAAAAAATTACAAAAATCACGATTACTGAACTATTTCCTTAGCAGTATACTAAATGTAGAGCACACAGTTATACAATAAACACTAAACATTATAAACATTTAAAATTACAGAAATTTTAACATAAAATAATTTTCTAATAATGGAAAAAATTACAAAAATCACGATTACTGAACTATTTCTTTAGCAATATACTAAATGTAGAGCACACAGTTATACAATAAACACTAAACATTATAAACATTTAAAACTACAGAAATTTTAACATAAAATAATTTTCTAATAATGGAAAAAATTACAAAAATCACGATTACTGAACTATTTCTTTAGAAATATACTAAATGTAGAGCACACAGTTATACAATAAACACTAAACATTATAAACATTTAAAATTACAGAAATTTTAAAATAAAATAATTTTCTAATTATGGAAAAAATTACAAAAATCACGATTACTGAACTATTTCTTTAGCAATATACTAAATGTAGAGCACACAGTTATACAATAAACACTAAACATTATAAACATTTAAAATTACAGAAATTTTAACATAAAATAATTTTCTAATAATGGAAAAAATTACAAAAATCACGATTACTGAACTATTTCTTTAGCAATATACTAAATGTAGAGCACACAGTTATACAATAAACACTAAACATTATAAACATTTAAAATTACAGAAATTTTAACAATAATTTTCTAATTATGGAAAAAATTACAAAAATCACGATTACTGAACTATTTCTTTTAGCAATATACTAAATGTAGAGCACACAATTATACAATAAACACTAAACATTATAAACATTTAAAATTACAGAAATTTTAACATAAAATAATTTTCTAATAATGGAAAAAATTACAAAAATCACGATTACTGAACTATTTCTTTTAGCAATATACTAAATGTAGAGCACACAGTTATACAATAAACACTAAACATTATAAACATTTAAAATTACAGAAATTTTAACATAAAATAATTTTCTAATAATGAAAAAAATTACAAAAATCACGATTACTGAACTATTTCTTTAGCAATATACTAAATGTAGAGCACACAGTTATACAATAAACACTAAACATTATAAACATTTAAAATTACAGAAATTTTAACATAAAATAATTTTCTAATAATGGAAAAAATTACAAAAATCACGATTACTGAACTATTTCTGTAGCAATATACTAAATGTAGAGCACACAGTTATACAATAAACACTAAACATTATAAACATTTAAAATTACAGAAATTTTAACATAAAATAATTTTCTAATTATGGAAAAAATTACAAAAATCACGATTACTGAACTATTTCTTTAGCAATATACTAAATGTAGAGCACACAGTTATACTATAAACACTAAACATTATAAACATTTAAAATTACAGAAATTTTAACATAAAATAATTTTCTAATAATGGAAAAAATTACAAAAATCACGATTACTGAACTATTTCCTTAGCAGTATACTAAATGTAGAGCACACAGTTATACAATAAACACTAAACATTATAAACATTTAAAATTACAGAAATTTTAACATAAAATAATTTTCTAATAATGGAAAAAATTACAAAAATCACGATTACTGAACTATTTCCTTAGCAGTATACTAAATGTAGAGCACACAGTTATACAATAAACACTAAACATTATAAACATTTAAAATTACAGAAATTTTAACATTAAATAATTTTCTAATAATGGAAAAAATTACAAAAATCACGATTACTGAACTATTTCCTTAGCAATATACTAAATGTAGAGCACACAATTATACAATAAACACTAAACATTATAAACATTTAAAATTACAGAAATTTTAACATAAAATAATTTTCTAATTATGGACAAATTTACAAAAATCACGATTACTGAACTATTTCCTTAGCAATATACTAAATGTAGAGCACACAATTATACAATAAACACTAAACATTATAAACATTTAAAATTACAGAAATTTTAACATAAAATAATTTTCTAATTATGGAAAAAATTACAAAAATCACGATTACTGAACTATTTCCTTAGCAATATACTAAATGTAGAGCACACAATTATACAATAAACACTAAACATTATAAACATTTAAAATTACAGAAGTTTTAACATAAAATAATTTTCTAATTATGGAAAAAATTACAAAAATCACGATTACTGAACTATTTCTTTAGCAATATACTAAATGTAGAGCACACAGTTATACAATAAACACTAAACATTATAAACATTTAAAATTACAGAAATTTTAACATAAAATAATTTTCTAATTATGGAAAAATTTACAAAAATCACGATTACTGAACTATTTCCTTAGCAATATACTAAATGTAGAGCACACAATTATACAATAAACACTAAACATTATAAACATTTAAAATTACAGAAATTTTAACATAAAATAATTTTCTAATTATGGAAAAAATTACAAAAATCACGATTACTGAACTATTTCTTTAGCAATATACTAAATGTAGAGCACACAGTTATACAATAAACACTAAACATTATAAACATTTAAAATTACAGAAATTTTAACATAAAATAATTTCCTAATTATGGAAAAAATTACAAAAATCACTATTACTGAACAATTTCTTTAGCAGTATACTAAATGTAGAGCACACAATTATACAATAAACACTAAACATTATAAACATTTAAAATTACAGAAATTTTAACATAAAATAATTTTCTAATTATGGAAAAAATTACAAAAATCACGATTACTGAACTATTTCTTTAGCAATATACTAAATGTAGAGCACACAGTTATACAATAAACACTAAACATTATAAACATTTAAAATTACAGAAATTTTAACATAAAATAATTTTCTAATTATGGAAAAAATTACAAAAATCACGATTACTGAACTATTTCTTTAGCAATATACTAAATGTAGAGCACACAATTATACAATAAACACTAAACATTATAAACATTCAAATTTAGTTACAATTCCCTTCATTGTGAGCTTTTGTTGAATTTCCACAATCTTTTCCAGTTTTTTGATCGTTTATTGGAGTCCTGAGGGTCCCCAAATTTTTAAAGCTCTAAAACTTAACACTACATTCAGATGTTAAATAAAATTCTCTTTAATTTTATTCCCCACAAGAATTTTTTTGCGATTTTATCAAAATTTTGCACCCACTTTTTAGTCGCTGACTTTTCAATTCAAAATTTAAAATTCTCAAAACATTTACCACTGTATTTGGGTTATGGTTAAAATTTCCTATAATTTGATAGCCAACGAATGTTTTACAATTTGGACCCCTCACATATTTTTATCTCTCGCCTCTTGAGGAGAACAATTTAAAAAACGTCTGTAGGATAAGTGAGGGCGTGAGTGCCATGTTTTACAAAAATTGGTTGGGGCGTTCAAAAGTAATCGTGAGACACACCACAAACAGATTGGCAGAAAGACAAATTGTCTTGTTATTTGAATTAGGAGTCTTTGTAATTTCAACTCTATCGTGTTTACTTGCTGAACTGCTGCTTGTCATGTTCCGGACGATGCCTTTCACTGTCTCCACCATCATCAAGTCCAAAACCACGACCGAGGACTTGGTCGTGGTTTAGGACTTGAAAATGGTGAAAACACTGAAAGGCCTCGTCCGGAACACGGCAAGTAGCATGAAAATTAACTGCCGGGCTGTTTAGCCGTGGTCCAAGGTTTTCGATGAAACCAGACGTTTCAGGAGCACTACTGGCTGCCATCTTCTGTGGACGAAACGAGTCAACACTAACGTGGATGTCGTACGTTAGACTCCTCTTTGACAAATGTGGCCCTAACGTAGACATCCACGTTAGTGTTGACTCGTTTCGTCCACAGAAGATGTCAGCCAGTAGTGCTGCTGAAACGTCTGGTTTTATCAGAAACCTCGAACCACGGCCAAACAGCCCGGCAGTTAGTTTTTATGCAAATGACATCGGCCGTGTAAGCCTTCGAACAAGCCTGCTATATGACAAGCAGGGGCGGATTAACCATTAGGCTGTAGCCTAGGGCGCGGCACTTTGAGGGGCGCAAATTTTAGCTAAAAAATAATACAATTTTACAGCTAAATATAAAATTGGTATTAAATTACAAGTATAAAAATTTGAGTTCATTTTGAACGCAGGCGCCTTTTTGCGAGAAATTATGGTAAAACTATACAAAAATAATAGAAGTGCTTTCTAAGCTGTTTTCTCCGGTTATGAGTCATCGGCGGCCGGCGCTCATTGAACTATGCCGCCGCCCGACTTTCGTGGAATTGCCGACCACGTTATCTATTCCATCCACCTCCTTGATTTCAGTGAGATGATTAAAACGTTTGCTCAATCTAAAGCGAGAAAAAGATTCTAGCTTGAACTTTACATGAGTCTTAACAAAATCCACAAGATATTAAACTGATTGTCTTCTTTGTGTAAATGATGTTAAATGTACCCTTAATAAAACTGTTATAATTCTTTAACTACTTAGTTAATTTTTTCCTTATAAAAGCCATGCAAACTACAAATGGTTGAAGGTGTAACTCTAAAACAATCTCTGAAAATAGCCTCAGTTTTCAATTCTTGAGACTATTTCCACAAACAGTAAGATATTTGAAATATTCCTAACTAAGAAATATATTGTAGGGTGTTTCAAGCTTCATTCAGCCCCTTGGAAATAAACGTAAGAGTAGCCTATGGGCCGTAAGGGGGCGCTAAAATATAATTAGCCTAGGGCGCCAAGATACCTTAATCCGGCCCTGATGACAAGTAGCAGTTTAACAAGTAAACACGACAAAGTTGGAGGAAGACAGAGCTAAACGGTCGAATTAAAACTGAGACCCGCTTCGTTCGTTCAATTTGGCCGAACATCAGAGAGATAAAAAAAAAAGATGAAAACGGGTGTTCCAGCGTACATTAGGTGGTTACTGACAGAATAGGGAGACTTGCTCGGATCCAACCCTCAGTATGGTAAATATAGAAGTAGAAGAACTACAATAACAACTAGGCGAGGTAATGAAAACAGTACAAGAGCGACAGAGATATTGTTCACTTGGACAGAGATGGAAATATCGGTATGGAGAACCATACATGACTTCCATGTTCCAAGATTATATTTAAAATCATTTTAAAAATAAAATATTTCCATAGAGACTACTTCTATCTTCAGCCTTAACCACAGTACTGTAGTGACTAACGTATACCACCTCACGTTAGCGCACTCGATTTTCACTGATGATGAAAGTCGTTGGCACTGCCGAAACGTCTAGTTTTGCAGAAAACATTGGACCACAGCCAAACAGGCCGGGAAGGAATTTTAACAATAAACTACTTCTTTGTTGCCGATATCGTAGTATACTTATAAAATATTATCCAATCCCCTTTCAACTATCATTTTCATTTATAGAAAATTACCCCCTTCCCCTTCAACTACCCTTTTTATTTATAGCTATTTCATCTACCTTTCTACACTGGATTATTATGGCCTTCTTTTCAGAATACTTTATTATTTATCAAAATTAAGTACTTTACTCAGGTTAAAACATAAAACGTTGCAAGTAAATTACCCCTTCTCCTTAACCGATCTTCACTAAAATCAACAGGCCTCTACAACTCAGACACGTATGCATAACATTATTTTATTCTGTTTGAATTTGCGGCAGTTATCGTTCTCCTCAGAAAAAATTCTGCACACAGACACACACACTTTAAATGACTTTTCTTCATGTTTTGAGGGTAGTACAATCAGAATCAGCCCTTATCTTGAACACAATTTTTTTTGCGATCACCACATTTCCATTTCCTTACGGAACGTGGGCGTAAAAAGAAATAACATCTGAAATAATTTAATGCGCTCAGGTATGGTTTGTGTGTCTCATAAATACCACACACGCAAACAGCGTATTTGGAACATCTGCAGTCAGAACTGCTTGAAAAAGGTTCCATGCAGTAACTCAATTCCGCGCTCTGCATGAATACAGCAGGGTCAGGGGCTGTGCGGGACGAAGGGCTTGCCCGTCGCCCGCTCGTGCACTACGTTCCGAGCTTCAGTAGAGCTCCTGCCGTAGGGACTACTGATATTATGGATTGAGGGTGTGGCCTGCTACCGGCCGTGGGTTTTCAATTAATAATTAATTGAGGGTGAGTGTTCGCCGAGGCCGGGTCCAAGATTCTCCTGGCACAGATTGGTAGCGACCGAGGGCGCTAATGAGATGGTTGCCCTGGAATCGGGCGGATCGACGATAGAATTTTCGGGACAGTGTCCGTATAGTGGCGTCCAGGGAACGGACACGCAGGGAGTCACGGATGGTTTTATTAGAGGTCAGATAATGGGCTTTGCATGCCCAGCGTAATCCTCGGTCGAGGAGAGACTGAAGCTTTCGCTTATGGGTCTTGGCCAAGTAGCCCCAAACGGGCATCGCGTAGGTAACCATCGGCGCCACATAAGTGGAGACGATAAGCTTCCCTAGGCGGCGGGTCATGGCGTTGCTACATAGGATGGAACGGAGTTGATAGAGTCGATGGGCGGTCTTTCGGGCTACTTGCGCAGAGTGTGTCCGCCAGGTGAGACGTCGGTCGAGGTGAACCCCGAGGTACCTGACCTCTCGAGACCAGGGCAGAAGTGTGTCGCCTACGTAGAGTCTGTCGGGGAGCCTTAAGCGTCTGGAGAAGACTACTGCTGTGCTCTTGGATGCGTTGATGGCAACTCTCCATTTCTCTGCCCACTCAACGTATTCGTCCAATTGTTCCTGGAGCCAGATAACGGCCGTCTCAGCACGACGATCGACAGCATACACTGCCGTGTCGTCGGCGAACATGGCCAACCTGGTGCCAGGCAACTTGGGCACGTCGTTGACGTACACAGAGAAAAGCAGGGGGCCCAAGACGCTTCCCTGAGGGACACCAGCAGTAATGGCCCTTTCCGAAGAAAGGGTGTTATCAACTCTCACGCGAAAGGTTCTGTTCTGAAGAAAGCTAGCAATCAGATGAAGGTAGCAATCCGGAAGCAGAATCTCCGTGAGTTTGTAAAGTAGGCCTGGATGCCAAACACGATCGAAAGCCTTCTCGACATCAAGGAAAACGGCGACGGTCTGCTCTCGCGAGCAACCGGCCTCGGCCACGGTCTCCACGAAACGCATCAATTGATGCGTCGAGGAGTGCCCAGCACGAAAACCGAATTGCTCGGGGACCAGAATATCGAACCGTTGAAGGTGATCCGTTAGTCGCCGCTGAACTAGTCGTTCGAAGACTTTCGAAGTGGACGACAGCAGGCTGATAGGCCGGAGGTTCTCAGCGAACTTGTGATCTTTTCCCGGCTTCGGGATCATCGTGACCGTAGCCGAACGCCATTTCTTAGGAAAGTAGGCGAACCGGAAGCAGGCATTGAACAAGTCGACCAGGAAGCGAACTCCCCGGTCCGGAAGTCTCTGTAGGGCGGTGTTTGTAACACCGTCCGGTCCAGGGCTCTTCCGGGGTCGAAGCGCTAAAAGCCTGTCCGTTACCTCTTCCACCGAAGTGGGTTCAGGTTCGGATGTGATCGGGCTGCCGAGAGAAGCCTCAACTTCGGCTTCTATCTCCTCGTCGGAGTCTGGGTCCCCGGACGGGTTAGGAGCAAATTGAAGCTCCAGGTACCAGGCCAGGAACTCTGATTTCTCGTCCGGCTTGGCAAGGGGATGTCCACCAGGCCCGTTGATGGCCGGGAGTGGAGGACGGCGCCTCTTCCCGGTCATCGCGGTAGGTATCCTGTAAACGGAGGAGTCCCCCTCCGGTGCATCATCTGCCATTTTGGCGACCGTAAATTCCCAGCAGCTTCGTCGGAAGGCCTGCAAGTCACGACGTAACTTGCCGGCCGCCCGATTGAAGCTGGCTTTGTCGTCCGGATTTCGCGTCCGCTTCCACCGTCTCCGAAGTCTGTTCTTCTCTAAAGCGAGAAGACGGACTTCTTCTGGGATCCGGTGATAATCGGGCGTGAGATTAGGCTTCATCCGTGAGCACACGCCGACGGAAGAGACCACGGCTTCATCGAACAAGGCGACCGCCTCGTCGATGTGCTGAGTGGTATCAAGCGGGACCTCCTCGGGAAGCCTGCGACAAAAGGCAGGCCCGAAGCGGTCCCACTCGAACACTCGTCGCGCTGCTCTCCCAATCGTGTGACGGGTATGTACGTGCACCTCGATGGGACAATGGTCAGAGGACAGTTCCGTTAACACGGACACCTCGATCTGGTTGACAACTCCCTTGACAACTGCAATGTCTAGTATGTCAGGTCGGGCTCCAAGTCGGAGGGGATAGTGCGTCGGTAGTCCGAGTCCGTGGGCTCGTAGATGGTGGTCGTGTAGGTACCTGCTAAGCGCCCTCCCGGATGGCGTAGTCAAGCGACTACCCCAGTCGGGGTGTTTGCAGTTCAGGTCACCTGCAAGAATTACCTTCCTATGCGCACTGAAAATAGCGGACAGGTCGGCGTCTAGAACTGGTTTGGTCGGCGGTTTGTAAGCCGAAACCAGGAGGACACCTCCGAGAACTCCGGAGAGTTCAACGGCTGTGGCCTCGATATTTTGGCGAGGAGGCAAGACCACGCGGTGATGTGCAATGCAACGTTTCACCGCTATGGCCGTACCACCCCCCGCGTTCCGCCCAGGTCTATCGTCCCTGTAAAACGCATAGTTGGGCAATCTCACGTTGTCATGTGCCCTAAGCCAGGTCTCAGAGAGGAGAAGCACGTCGGGCTTGCGACGGGCTAGGAACTCTCTAAGTTCCTTGAGTTTGGGCAGAAGGCTGTTGGCGTTCCACGCTATAATGGAAAGGTCGCGCTTAATGGAGGTAATTCTGTTAGCGTGGAGCATTACAGAAGTCCTATGGCGGCTGCAGCTTCCGCGAGGAGGAGGAACTTTTCAGTCGGGGTCGCCGTGCGAAGGCGATCCCGAATGGAGCGATACAGACGGGCCACTTCTTCGAGGTCATATTCCTCGAAGAAAGATTTTACCTCGGCTAGAGCTGAGGGGGATGTGGACGACGATGAAGCAGATGGGGCAGGGTCGCTGCGGGCGGCAGCAGCATAGCTGCGGGCTGAATTCACCCGAGATGTGTTCCTGGGTGGGCGCTCGGTCCTTTCAGCTGCAGGACGGGGCTCTACTCTGGACTGCCGAGCAACCCCAGCGCCGGAGCGCTGCGTTGGTCTGGTTTGTGGTTTCTGGGCAGGGGGAGCGGGAGCAGCGTTTTTCTGTTTCTTCTGCTTCTTCTTCTTCCTAGTCTTGGGTCTGTAGCGAGCCGCGGGTTGGGGAGATTCGGACCTCTCTGGGACTGGCTCGACTACCTCCGGGGCAGGTTCCTCGTCCATTGGAACGGGCTGATCTAGGGTCGATGCTGGCGTAGCATGCTCTTCCCGAGCAGGTTGGGACGATGCACGTGGCTGAGCACGTGGGCGAGGTCGGGCGGGAGGTTGTGGCACAGATGAGCTGACCTTCTCCGGAAGACGGGGAAAGGCAGCACGATCTGGGACGACCGGAAGCTGCTGGCGGGCAGGAGGGTTGTTCCTGTCCGCGGTCTGCCTCAGATGCTGCTGGAAAACCCAGCATCCTCTGTAATTTGCCGAGTGAGGTTCGCCGCAATTAATACAAAAGCGGCGCCCCGCAGCCGGCAATTGACAGGCCTTGGTCGGATGCGGCTTTCCGCATCTGACGCAGACCTCTGCGTTGTGGCAGCTGTCCGAGCCGTGCCCGAACCGTTGGCAACGATGGCACTGCGGGACGAGGCCAGCTTCGCGGCTCCTTTCGACTTTTATGCGAAGCCCGCAAAAACTGGTCAGGCCCAGCAGTCTGTCCGCCTGTTCCCCCTTAAGGAGTATCACCCGGAGGAGGGGTAATTTACGCCTGGGGCCATATGAGGTAAAGAGCCTGATACACTCTTTGATCGGGAAGCCGAGTTGGCGGAGCTCGTCCGCCACCTCGTCGGGTTCGGTTTCTTCGTCTAGGCCGCGAATAATTAGCCTGACGTGAGCCGCCTTCTCGTAGGAGAAAGTGTGGAATTGCAGTCCATTAGCCTGTAAGAACAGGTAGACGGCACGGTACTCTTCGTCCGTCGCGCAGCTAACGCGCAGACTGTCCCTTCCACGAAGAGACATCTGAACGTCTGCCGAGAGACGAACGCCGAGCCGGAGGCGTCTGGAAAAGTCAACGACGTTCTTGACGCCGTTGACGAACAGGGGCGGAGGGCGGCTTCTACGGGAGGGAGCATCTAAGTCTAGCTCCGGTTCATCGGGGAGCGGAGTTTCCTCCGCTTTCCGCTTTTTCTTAGATACCACTACAGTAAAGGAGGACCCAGGCGTGGGCTGGGACGTAGTGCACGTCGGGGCAGGAGTACCCCCAGAGACAACAACGTTGGACGCGGCCGAGACCGATTGGCGGCCCTGAGAAGGACCACTGCACGATCCGACCGAGTCAGGGACAGGGCCGGGGCCTACAGAAGAAGCATTGGATTGGCCCTTAGCAGGACCATTCCGCTGCCCGGCCGCAATGAATACAACAAAACAATCCTACTATATACACTGTGACGGCAGCGGTATGCGAACATCTGCTCTCCGGTACCAGCGGTGGACACAGCGAGCCAGTCCGGCATTAGCAGCCGCCGAGACGTGACCAACTGCGTGTTCGGAGCTAGCGAATCAGCGATCCCTGTTGGTTAATAAAACCCGGGCCGGCAGAAAATTTGGCGTGTCTCCAAAACAGCCCGAGTCCGACCATACTGGTTGGTCTCAAACATAAAAAAAAAAAAAAATTTGGCGCACACTTCATCGCCACGCCATCGGACGCACTTCATCTCCTCTCCTATCTCGGACGACATCGAGGCGGAGTCAGCCGGAAGGAACAGTCGAAGAATAGAACCGCCGCCGTTCTTGCGTCTTCGCACTCCCGTTCCGCACCAGCGATGGATTTCACTGGGCCGGCAGCCGACTCTACAACCGGTGCCGAAAGAAGAGGACTTTAGTACGCCACGAACAGCGGGCGCAGCCGCCTAACATCTTAGCGCGGCACAACCAACATCAGCCTTCTCGCCACAAGGTCCTTTTTAGGGCCACCAAAAACACTAGAGTGTACGATTGGCGCCATTTGTCATGCGGCAAGCCTTTTGTCCGGTGACAACACGTTTCATGTTCCTTCTGTTTAATATTATATTACTACGACGGTCCCTTTGATCGTCGTATGGTACAGTGGAAAACAAAATGCAAGACACCAATGAAGTCACTAATTACCAGCTTTAACAGTTTGAAGTCAACAAGTTATTCAACAAGATTATACTCGTAAAATACAAGTTAATCTGTCCACACAAATAATAATGTCAACTATAAAGCATTCCGCACTATAATCACTTTTCACTAATACACCACTTAAGACCCACTGTGTAAATCGTCCGACATAAAACTGAAAAATAATCGGCAGGTACGGGCTATTTATAGTCTGCAGTGTTCCATAATATGCGTCGTTAACAAGGAATCAAAAATTCTAGAGGATACTTCAGCGCGGCCTTGGCGAAACACACACCGGCTTGTATAATGGAACGATACCATCGAACGCACGAGACCGTTCCGCATTACATAACACAGCCTGGATTGTTGACGCGTGATAAGTGTCACGTAATTGTCTTTCATCACAGAGCAGCAGCAATATGTACCCACATACACATTACAGCTGGGCTCTGTCAGGATAGCCGAGATACATGTAGAGCGTTCCGTATTACGTAACAATATAAATTCATTTGTTCTGTTGAAATATGTTTATGTTCTATTCTGTTTTATAGTAGCCTCAGTTAATGTAAATTTAGAGCAACGTGTAAATTTGTTGCTGTGTATCATACAAAATAGATCAAACATACACTGTTCACTGAATGCCATTCTTTTTTTTCATAGTATTTGTTTTTTTGCGTAATTTTGAGTTCAGGACTCGTTGAAGAAAAGACAAGACCCAAGTCATCAGACATTTAGCATACGATCTCGTCTTCTAAACCCTGGTATTAAGTTATCACGAGACAGATATTTTAATGTGCTGTTGTTTGCTGACGACTTAATTGTACTTCAAAATACAGAATCTGCTTTGCAGACATCTGTTTTTAAGTTTCATCAGATTGGAAAACAAAAATCAAAATCTTCGCTATAAAAACAAAGGTAATGGTACTTCGAAGCAAGAAGCCAATAAGAACAAAAATAATGATTTGTGATCGAGTTATAGAACTAGTGAGTCGCTTTAATTATTTGGGAAATTATACTGGCTGTGATATGAATTATGATATTGCTGTAAAATTAGGTAAGTTTCAGACGATCTGTGGGACAATCAACCGTATTTTTAGAAACAAGGTACGACGAGATACAAAATTAAAGTTCTATAAAAGTTGTGGCAGTCCCTGTACTGTTCTATGGGTGTACATTATAGAGAACAGTCAAGGGCCTCGGGAATGGCATTCTTAAGAGGAGGAGTTACGGTGTTCTAAAGTTAATCGTATAAAGAATGAGGCCATAAGAGAAGAGTTACAAGTTTTTAACTTCAATGAAAAATTAAAAGATTACAGACGACTGTGGAAAGAACACTTAGAAAGAATGTCAATTTGTAAATACAATCCTATTGTCTATCAATAGACAATTGTCATTTTGTTGTGAATTTTCATTGATGCTAGACCCTTTTAAATCAAAGAATTTGTGATTTTGTCAATTTTTTCAAAACACGCGTGACACGTAGATTTCAAACATCCAATATACAATGAATAATTTAATGGCTAATGAATTTACAAATAAATTGACATAATTTAATAAATTGACAAATGGATTTGGAAATTAACAGATGTTCAAACGAAGTACGAATCTTACGATACACTAAAAATGTTAGTTCTACCGCTAAGCTATTGATGTCGCTCCTCGAACTTTTCAAGTGACCCTCAATCACAGACTACTGTCTGGGTAGACCCAGGCTGGAGGGTCTTTGAAGTCGGAACAGGCAGCAGCTTGCCTATGCCACGTTGTGAAGTTGATGACCTCTCTTCTTGTACTAACACAGCGCGCCTTCGACCCACTTAATCGCGCATTTTTCGGGTGTACCAAAACATGTTCACCAACAGTGTGGTTGATGAAGTATTGTTTAAAACAATGTAATCAATATGCGGGGTACGACGCGCAACAGAAGAGGTACGCAATAACGTCTTGGATTCTGCGCCATCATTATTGCCCTGTACAGAGCTTATCTGCCGTCCTCAGTACACACACTAATACGTAGTTCACTGCAGCACAAATTACCATATCAAAGGATCACGCAGCCTACTGTATACAGAGCTTGCTACGAAGCTAGACAGTAGGCTTGAAGCAGAAAGTAGTAGTTGAGAGAGGGATATATATATATATATATATATATATATATATATATATATATATATATATATATATATATATATATAGAGAGAGAGAGGGTAGAAGAGAGAGAGAGAGAGTCGTTTATAACAAACCTTCATTTTCTTGATCTTTGCTCGTCCCTTACATCGACAGAGCAGGAAACTACATTGCGGGATTTTGTTTCACGCTGGCTCTTAGTTGCATGCTCTACTTTCCTGCTCAAACATAACCAAAAGGAAATGAAAAACACAGAATCGTCTAACAAAAAGGAGTTAGAAGGAGAAATTACACTGTTGCACACCACTATATACAACATTTCCGATTAGCACTTTCAGGGTCGGATTAGAAGCGCTTGGTGCCCTATGCTGCCATGAGACTGGTGCTCCCTCCCCCCAAATTCAAAATTCAACCTTTTATCCATTATTTACACTGATAAATGGCACACACAGTTTCGAAAGTTAACAATTATTTTATTAAACTCTCAAATTACAACATAGTTTTAGCTAAATAACAAACAGAAATATCACTGTTGCACACCACTATAGAAAAATTATTCCGATTAGCGCTCCCAACCTTCTCAGCTCATCGCCAGATCGTAATTAACAACACCAGAATAAAACAGACTCTTCACACCCCCATCCGCCCTACTTTCCACACACACCCCCGCAAACAAGCTATAAGTCAAATGTCCCTTCCCAACATCCGAGCCCTGTCACCCCCGTCTGAACAGTTACATATTTTTCTAGCACACTCCGTGTGTGTGTGTGTGTAGGCTACACTCTTTTCGAAACCTAACGTTGTAAAGCCTTTCTCATTCACACTTTTGGGCGCGGTCATCACCCTTATTTCAAAAGGATCCATATATGCTATTTAATTCTTAATGTTATCTATCCGTCCTCTACCTTTTACTTCTTAATTATATTATAAAATAATTCTTCATTATCAAATTTAATTTTAGTATTCATAAAATTGTCTAACCCTTTCTCTCTTTCTTTCAATATTTCTAATTCCCCCCAAAGCTTTCTTTCAGCTCTGTTATTTACTACTTTAAAATTTCATAGATTTCTAAAGAATTCTAAAGTCTTCTGAATAAAAATATAGAAAAATCCTAGTTTTTCAGAGAAGAGGAGTTTATAAATTAAAGAATGCAACAAAGTGTACCTAGGTGAGACAGGACGGAAATTCGTATGAAGGTTATCTGACCACAAGCGTGGCGAAGGTAATAGAACAACGAATTTGTTATATGCAAAGGCATCTCATAGAAGAGCCATAAGTTTGTTAATCCTTTGGAAGACTATGAAATTTTAAAAGTAGTAAATTACAGAGTTGAAAGAAAGCTTAGAGAGGAGTTAGAAATACTGAAAGAAAGAGGAGAAAGCGTTAGACAATTTAATGAATACTAACACTAAATTTGATAATGAAGAAATATTTTATAATATAATTAAGAAGTAAAAGGTAGAGGACGGATAGATAACATTAAGAATTAAATTGCATATATGGATGTTTTTGAAATAAGGGTGAGTGACCGCGCCCGAAAGTGTGAATGCGAAAGGCTTTACAAGGTTAGGTTTTGAAAAGAGTGTAGCCTACACACACACACAGACACACACACACACACGGAGTGTGCTAGAAAAATATGTAACTGTTCAGACGGGGGGTGACAGGGCTCGGATGTTGGGAAGGGACATTTGACTTATAGCTTGTTTGCGGGGGTGTGTGTTGACAGTGGGGCGGGTGGGGGTGTGAAGAGTCTGTTTGATTCTGGTGTTGTTAATTCCGATCTGACGATGAGCTGAGAAGCTTGAAAGCGCTAATCGGAATAATTTTTCTATAGTGGTGTGCAACAGTGATAATTGTGTTTATGATTATAACCACTAACACAACTTTCTTAATCAAACTTAGCTAAATAGTGATTACAATGACCATAGGAGTACTTAAGCTTAGAAAATACTAATCGATCCATTTTTATTCTTGATGTTGCCTTAACGAAGTCTTGTATAATTTCTTCTAAATCGAGCGACTCAAGGATCTCGCTTTCAGTATTCAACCTTGCTAACGAAGATAGTCTCTCACCTCCCATAGTTAAAGTCAACATATCTTTATTCGTTTTAATACAGAAAATGATCTTTCAGATTCGCAGTTACCTATTGGAATAGTAAAAACAGACGATAAGCAATGTAGGCTATATATTCGGAAATACATTAGTCATTTTATAATCAATAATCCAGTTTAATATTTTGAGCGGACAAACAGTAGTATCATGGGACCTATCATATTCATTCGAAAAATTTGAAAAAACCTCTTTCTTGCAATTTTAGTTGTAACACAAACTGCTTCGATTCTATTAGAAGATCGTTATTCAAATCATTCGAGTAAACTTCTATAAGAGCGTTTGCTTGATTTTCCAACTCGACACTCTCCATGGTTTATAACTGCATAAGAAAACCAAACAATTGCTTAATGTCTTCATAAACTTTGCTTCGCTTAGTCAATTCAGCTGGATGGTGCCCCCTCTGACAGCTGAGTCCCTGATGCCCGGTGCTGCAGCACACCTTAGCAATATGGATAATCCGCCACTGAGTAATTTCGAGCCTCTCAGATCATCATCAGGTGGGAAATATCTTCATATGGAAAAGAAATGTCTCCACTGAGGAGATATTTTCGACTGATGATGAGCTGAGAGGCTCAAAAGTGTTAATCGGGAATTTTTTTTTGTATAGCCATGTACAACAGCGTAAATTCTATTAGTAATCATAACCGCTAACACAAGATTATCAATTAAAGAAAAAAGTAGTTAGGTTACAACTGTAACCTAATACACCGAATATTGTGTTGCCTTAACGAAATAAAGTAAATTTAAAGAGACGTACCCATCCGCCCACCAATCAACCACACAGCTACATCTGTACATAAATTAGCAAACACCTACACAAATATATAAGAAAAAATATTAACTTTCAGTCATTACTGTGCAGTCAAAATCAACACAGACATAGTAAACGGAGTTAGTAAACACACAGACCCCCCTAGTTTGCTTCCCTTCTTCTTCTTCTTCTTCTTCTTCTTCTTCTTCTTCTTCTTCTTCTTCTTCTTCTTCTTCTTCTTCTTCTTCTTCTTCTTCTTCTTCTTCTTCTTCTTCTTCTTCTTCTTCTTCTGCTTTTGCTTCTGGTTCTTCTTCTGATTCTACTTCTTCTTCTTTATCGTCATGATCATTGCCACCTTTCTTCTTCTTCTTCTTCTTCTTCTTCTTCTTCTTCTTCTTCTCACATGCTGAAGTAGGTGTACATACCTGTTCTAGTTTCAGAAGCTTCATTAAGTAGTGAATCTAAATGGTTATCATCTACAAATTTTCAAGTCAAATTAACAATTAGACCATCGTTTTCTGAGTCTTCCTACATGACTACCTCGTGGAGCGTAAACACATGCGACTTTGATATAGAGAGTGTTTTTACATGCACATAAGGACATGTCCGCTCCATCTGTTCTTATTTTCATTATGTTTATTTCCTTTATTCTTATTTCTTATATTCCGTGTATGTATCTCATTGCAAATCATACGTAAGTATGAGCATCATTTGACCATTCTTAAAAGCCTCGTTTCTGCTGCGGTGATTTTATTTACATCCGCACTGTCCATGTCTGTGCACCATACAGATGAGTAGGCACCGCGATAACCTTATACAATTGAATTGTGGTTTCTGGTCTAACTTTATTTTATAACTAAATTGTTAACATTACCTTGTGTATCCAGGTTCCCTTCCTTGCAACTTCTTTTTTTACATTTTACACAAAACGCGTTTCGAGACTTACAGTTCCATAATCAGTTGATAAAATATGTTTACTAACATGGAGTACGTAAATTAATAAAAGTGGCACACATCCCGATATTTAAGCGACTCGCGCCCCGTGTTATTTCTGTGTGACTTTTATTAATTGACGTACTCCATGTGAGTGAACATATTTTATCACCTGATGATGGGACAATAAGTCTCAAAACGCGTTGTGTATAAAATATAAAAAAGAAGTTGCAAGGAAGGGAATCTAGATTACACAAGGTAATTTTAACAATTTAATTGTACGTGCAACTTGGAGACCACAGCAACTATATTTATTTTATGATGTTCTTTGAATTGTCCTACAGATGGATCTAAATTTACTCAACTTCAGCTCATCTCTTCTTTAGATTTCTTTGAGATTAAAAATATATTTACCAACATAACAATGAAGAGAACAATTGACAAATTAAAAGCTTCCTAAAAAAAATCAAAATCACTCGAGAATTTGTTACAAAGGAATTGTTGGTATCGCCAATAACATCAGAACTGCTTCACATATGCACAACAGATTCTGCAACCAGAAATAAGGGCTACCGACATTGAGGTCAGCTATCTCACCACACTGCAAGGGGCGGAAGTATAAACATTGAAATTTGAAGCTGCCAAGTTTAGTTTAAACCTGGCGATGTTAGAGTGCGGAGCGAAGTGATTGTTGCGGAGATTGTTGTGTTACCGCGGAACAGTAATACGTGACATATGTTGTTGGACTTACTTAACTGACGACCTTTCTAGACGTTACTCACTAATCTACCGTCGGGCGTCCAGGTTCGCTGTCACTACAATATGAGGCGGCCGTGGTGTGAATATACTGGATGTCAAAGCGCCCCAGGTCAGTTAAACCCGGCGATTTTACGAGTGCTGATAGAAATGATTGTTGCGGTATAACGAGAAGTGATTATTGCGTTAATTATTGCAAACCCGTAATAAGGTGACATTTGTTGTTGTGTTTTGGACAAAGTTAACACGTTTTACTGTATAGGAGTGCCTTTGTTGATATTTAGTTGTTGTTTATGTTTAATTAAAGTTTGTATTTGTCGACTTCATTAGGTGTCAGTTACTCTGTTTCCACTGTTCAACACGACAATCCGTGATTCCGTTGTAACAGTAGTCTATGTTGGCTGATGACACACACACTCGGCTGATGATGGCTACACTCCGAGGCACTGGGTATAATAAGAAACACACCCTAATACTGTATGTGAAATATATTGGAAGAAAAAGAAGAAGACGTAGAATAATAATAATAATAATAATAATAATAATAATAATAATAATAATAATAAGAAGAAGAAGAAGAAGAAGAAGAAGAAGAAGAAGAAGAAGAAGAAGAAGACGATGAAGAAGAAGAAGGAGAAGAAAACAACAACAAGAACGATATTGAAAACAGTGTAAAAACTGCAAAGGTATGTTCCAGTGAGACATGGGTGAAAAACGAAATGTAAGCGGAATTAGTTTAATACGCTCAGATATGTTTTGTGTTTATAAAATCCACAAAGCCTTTTGTGTTCATAAATACCACAAAGTCTTTTGTGTTTCACAGAGCAACATTCTCCAGCGTATTTGAAATAATTCCAGTCAGAAGTGCTTGACAAAGGTTTCACAGTTTTTTCTGCGGCGACTTATTGTGCGAATCCAACAAAACAATTCTATCCTACGCACACTTTATTTTCATTTTACTTAACATTTAAGTAAATTCATTTATTGTTTGAGGGTCAGTTGAAAACTTTGCGAAGCGACAACTCTAGCTTAGCGGTAAAACTAAAATTTCTCTTGTGCTGCAAAATTTGTATTTTATGTAACATCTGTTACTTTCCAAACCTATCTGTCAATTTATTCATTGTTTAGATGCTGTTTAAAATTGACGTCTCGTGCGTTATTTAAAAAACGGACAACATCGTGGTGTGATTTTTTGTTAAAAATTGTTTAGCACCAATGGACTTTCAAAACAAAATTGTAAATGTGTCAAGAGATGCTGCGACTTCAAAACCAACGGTTTGTAGGTAGGCACTGGACTTTAAATATGGTCGTACAAGCATTGAAAACGTGGTCGCTTGGACGCCCAAAAAAGGCAACAACTCCAGATGCAGCAGCCATCTTGCAAAACGCTTTTTCACACCAAGTTCTTGAGTTAAGTATGATGCACACACTCATATGAGATGTCTATGATTTCACCAACTCCTCAACATGCGGTCTTCCAACACCCTAGGACATTTTTTCAATAATGCCATTTTTTTGCACTTTTTGGACGTCCACTGATGGAATAATCGCTAAAACCTAACAGAGAAACGCTAATAACCTAAAATTAACAGAGAATTCATCACAGCACGATGTCTGATTTTGTGCATTTTAAAAACACGCGTGACAGGTAAATTTCAAATTGCTGGTAAAAACTGAATAAGTTGACAGATATATCTGGAAATTAACAGGTGTTAAGGGGAAATACACGTGTTGCAGAACACAACAATTTTAGTTCTACTACTGAGCTATAGATGTCGCTCCGCGAACTTTTCAATTGACCCTCGTAAATGTGCACTGTGTCCAAAAATATATTACCACCCCCACTACGTAATCATATAAATGGAACAAAAACAGAAATTATTAAAGGAACAGAAAATTAAGCTTCTTCTGTTCTATGTCTTTTTGTCCCCAAAGAATATTAGACTTTTCCTGGCTTCAGTGAATCCCACAGCTTCCACGGTCTTTCAACCGTGTGCCTATAATTATGAATAAGCCTGGCGGTCTTGTCGTTCGGGATTCTGTTCCGATGGCTTCAAATTATAACGTATATGCGTTCATGTATTTTATTGTGAGTAGAAAAATATTCCAATATTTCTATCTGGATATCTTTATTTCTGTTTTCTCGCAGAAAGTACATTACTGTTGCTTGGTCACAACTTTAAGATTAACCACCAGATAGCGTAACTATAACTAACTACCACAAGCTTGTAACATTTTAATCGAGTCCCACCATACTTGTTTTCCTAACTCGAACTTATGCTAGTTTTTATTTCTTTTTTTTATGTTTATTTATAAATATCAATCTGCTAATCTGTTAATACATAAAAATCAGCATACTTGTTTACAGAATACATGGCATGAAAAGAACTAGTTCATTGACTAGTTCATAGAACTAGTCATATACTTTTATATGAGTATATAAAAGTAACGGACTATGTATAATATATTTCTGTGGAGTCTAGGTAAGTCCAGAGGAAATGTTAACTTTAGACATTTTGTCTGTAAGCTGTTGTCTAGTAGATTTATGGCTAAAGAATTCGTGTGCTCTTCAAGCCGTTTCACATATCTTACGCTGAACATCGCAATGGTTTCACTGACTGAGGGCAGGTTCAGGTCACTATAGATGTCTTTGTTGCTGATGATTCACGGTGCGTTGGCTATGGCACGCGACACCTTGGTCTGAAACCTTTCCATTATGGCGATATTGGATTTAGATGCAGTTTCCCAAAGCTGTAAGCCGTATGTCCACACAGGCTTGAAGACAGTTTTGGATACCAACAGCTTGTTTCGTATTGACAGTAATGCTTTTCTGCCCAGGAACCAATAATGCTTGCGAAACTTGGTGTCCAGTTGTTTTCTCTTCATCCAAATGTGGTTGCGCCAAGTTAGTTTTTGTCTAGGTGGATGCCCAAATATATTACAGAGTCGGCTACCTGGATAGCCTTGTTATTTAATTTCATATTTGATCTTGTCCTGTGGCATTTTGTGAAGGTGATGTGTGAAGATTTTGTTTCATTTGATTTTATTCTCCACGTTTTTGCCCACTTTTCAATCGCATGTAGCGAATTCTGTAGTAAAATTGTTGTTTCCAACGGACTTTTGTTTAGAGCAAGGATTGCAGTATCATCAGCGTACGTAGCAGTAATCACATCATTGCTAGTTGTTGGCAGATCTGATTTATAGATTAAATACAGAATGTGACCCAACAAACTTCCCTGGGGAACTCCTGCTCGTATTGGGAACAAACTGGTAGTTACATTGTCGTGGCGTACTCGAAATGGTCTTTCTTCTAAATACATCTTTAATATAGTAAACATGGATTCAGACAAGCTTTTTTTGAGTTTATAGAGTAATTCTTGATGCCAAACTTTATCGAATGCTTGGCTGACATCAAGAAACACCGATTAACAATAATCTTTTCTCATATGTTTTCATTATTAAGTCTACTATTCTATGTACTTGTTCGATTGTAGAATGCTGTCTTGGAAACTCAAACTGATGATCAGTAATAAGATCCTTGTCTATGATGGTGTTTGTATTTCCAATGATGGTGTCTCTTCGCCAGTAATGTTTCCATGATTTTGAACTGATGCTGACGTGTTTATTATAACGTTTTTGTTTTATTGACAACTCCTGTCAAACCGACATTTGTTAAATTTCACATCTTGTTCAATGTAATTATTGTCTGTAGTTAATGTAGGATTTTTATTTACAAAATGAAGTGATTAGGGTGATTCAGATATTATCTCTCTCTCTCTCTCTCTCTCTCTCTCTCTCTCTCTCTCTCTCTCTCTCTCTCTCACACACACTTTTATTGCTGTAGATATATAATATACACAATGAAAAATTATTTGTTTTTAATAAATACTTAATACAGCACATTGTTTTAATAATGTTATGTTTTAATAAAGTGATGTAAATTAAGGCAAAAAGGATTAATTATTAAATATTAAGGTTCTATTTTTGAATAAATTTGAGTACTCAGTATAGTGTGTATAAGGTTTGACGAAAATTGTTGGCAATATGAAGTAACTAGACCTATGAACGGTTGACATATAACTTGATAGAAAAATATAAGAGTGTCTTTAAAAAGCCTTAACTTGTAACTTAAGGCTTCCCACTGGGGAAGTCAAGAACTTGTCCTTAACTTGTCACTGGGAATTCCCAGTTCTGTGATTGTAATGCATATTGTAAACTTTAATAATAAGAATAAAAATATATAGAGGAGTTAATGGTGAAACTACCCAAGACCAAGGTTTAATAAAGTTTCAAGATGTTTTAAAAACGACATTTTTTGTATTTATCTTTTCATTTTTATGTTTTAAGAGCTATGTGACTAATAAAGATTATATTAATAATAAAAAATTAAACTGTAGAAAATCAGTTTTGCGATTTTGCAATTGAAAACCTTTAAGTTTTCCGTAATTTCACATGAGTAGACATTAACAGATTTACTAATAACCCCATTGTTTATTATTATCAAACAGTTGTTATTTATTCTTATTCTTCTTATTATTATTATTATTATTCCCATTTATACTTGGGGATCCACCTAGAAACAAAACTAACTTGGCGCAACCACATTTGGATGAAGAGAAAACAACTGGACACCAAGTTTCGCAAGCATTATTGGCTCCTGGGCAGAAAATCATTACTGTCAATGCGAAACAAGCTGTTGGTGTAGAACATTGTCTTCAAGCCTGTGAGGACATACGCCTTACAGCTTTGGGGAACTGCATCTAAATCCAATATCGCCATAACGGAAAGCCTTCAGATCAAGGTGTTGCGTGCCATAACCAAAGCACCGTGGTTCATCAGCAACAAAGATATCTATAGAGACCTGGACCTGCCCTCAGTCAGTAAAAATATTGCGATGTTCAGCGAAAGATATGTAAAACGGCTTAAAGAGCACACGAATCCTTAAATCTACTAGACAACAGCCTACAGACACAACGTCTAAAGTTAACATTTCCTCTGGACTTACCTAGACTCTAATACTATTATTATATTTCAATCACTTTCTGCTACAGTCCGTTTCTTGATGTATATAATACTATAATATTTATGACTAAATTTACCTCAAGATATACTTTTTTCTTTAGGAACATGTTTCGGGAGATCTTGTTCTCCCATCTTCAGCCTTCGCCATCTTGTTTCTGGTGAAGTATTTGTGTGTTGGCTTCTGGATGTTATTGAGGTAGTTTGTTGGTCTTTGGTCCTTTTAAGTTGCATTATTGTGTGTGGTTGTGGTATCTGTTTTTGTATTTTGTGTATTTTCGATGTTGAGTGCTTTGAATATTGTGTCATGTTTTGTATTGATTTGTATTTGTTCTGGTATTAATTACAAAATCTAAATAGCTCACACAACAAAGATAATACAACAACCAACGGTATATACAAAATTGAATGCCAAGATTGTAATAAATGTTATATAGGACAAACAAAAAAACAGCTGAAGAAACGTTATTTTGAACACCTAAATGCATACAAAAAACCAAATATATATAAATCCAATTTAGCCACACATGCAATAAACACAGGGCATGAATTCCCAGACACAACCAATGTAACACTAATAAAACATATACCACATAAAGGCACCATAATGAACATTTGGGAAAATTTACAGATTTACAAACATAAAACACAAAACAAATTAATACCAGAACAAATACAAATCAATACAAAACATGACACAATATTCAAAGCACTCAACATCGAAAATACACAAAATACAAAAACAGATACCACAACCACACACAATAATGCAACTTTAAAGGACCAAAGACCAACAAACTACCTCAATAACATCCAGAAGCCAACAAATACTTCACCAGAAACAAGATGGCGAAGGCTGAAGATGGGAGAACAAGATCTCCCGAAACATGTTCCTAAAGAAAAAAGTATATCTTGAGGTAAATTTAGTCATAAATATTATAGTATTATTATATTATACATAATATGTTACTTTTAAATACTCACACAGAAAACTAGTCAATGGACTAGTTCTCTTCGTGCTATGTATTCCGTAAACAATTATGCTTCTTGTCATGTATTAACAGATTGCATAAATAAATGTAAAATAAAAAAAAATATTACTCCTATTTGAAGGTCGTATATTCCGTTTCTGCTGTTAGGATTATATCGTCTGCATAAAAATATGAAAGTAGGAAAACGACATTGAGCAATGCACACCACTGGGTGTAAGTACTGATCTCCGGTGGGAGCCATAAATCTCTGACAAGGATGTATGCTGCCAAGGGTAAGATTTCAAGGGTTGCGTCATACAGCGTTGCGGCGTGACATTTAAATAGAGGATGTCGCGGCGGCCAGTAAATCACTCGGCCGGTGCAACCCTCTGGATCACGATCGCTGGCTCCACTTCTACACTACTTGTCAAGATGAGATCCCAAATCGTGCTGCTGTTCCTCTGCCTGGCGTATCTCGTCGCCAGTTTTCTACCCGCCTTCACCAGCGCTTCCGTCGTTCCTTTCCCTGAAGAAGGTAAGTTTACGTTTTCCGCACTGCATACTCTACCACTATTAACCTATTTTTGTTACAAGTTTTATTATTCCGAATCAGGGCCAATCAAAAGATAATTTATACCCGTCACTAAGCTTCATTAAAATAGAAATTCAAACATGCGATATGATTCAATGACAGTTGGTACGTAATATCATGTATTTTTTTTAACGTGATAATGTTTTTAGGCTGGGGGTCATTCCATAAAAATGTAACGTCATCGAACAATGTAACGCTTCCACACTTTTGATTCCCCACTGTCTAGAAATCTTCGGTCTCCGTCGTTTTAACATGATAATGTTTGTTATATAATAAATATTTGTTATATGCACATTATAAGTTTCAAAAACCTAAAAACATTATCATGCTTCGATGTTTCGGTTTCGTCGAAATTTCTTTAAATGTTTTTTTTCAGTAAGATGCAGATATGTTAAAAGAAACAATAAAGCTTATTTTAAATTATTTGTGTCGACTTTTCGACGATATTTATATCAGGACCTGTGTACGGATACGAGAGAAAATATTAAACACAACAGATCAATTAATTGAGAGAACGTGTTTGTGTGTGTGCGTGTGCGGTGCGTATGTGTGTATGTGTGAAGAAGTTGAAACAGTACACATCTTAAACACATCGAGAAAAGTGTCTACGTGGATCAGTCAAAAAAGGAAATCAATATCCATGTATTTATCGGAAACACTATATATTGAATGTAACTACTTTGATGGTGTAAAACAAACTGTTTCAACTCCTTCACACACACACACACACGCGCGCGCGCGCGCGCGTTCACTCAATTAATTGATCTGTTGTGTTTGATATTTTTTCTCGTATCCGTACACAGGTTCTGATGATGAGAATAAATATTTTTGAAACGTGGACACAAATAATTTAAAATTTGTGTTATACTGTTTTGACCAAGCCTCGCAAATCCTTCATCGTTGAAATTTATAAAAAATAACATAAAATAACCAAAACAATATTAACACATTATTCATTTATTTATTTAATTTGTAGACCTCGGATTTATATAACCTTAGAAATCTAGAAATACCCATTCAGTTATACCCTAAAAACTACCAAAATACCAAACTATTAAAAGAGGTAGAGTATGAGCTATAGAAATAGAAAATATGAGATAGAAATGAACAATTGACATAAACAATCTGCATTTTCTTTTTTTGTAAAAAACTTGTTTATTTTTAACAAAAACTAACAAATAAAACTTTTCTTCTTTGTCAAGTAAATTTTAAATCTTTATTATTTTGTCAGAATTATACTGTATTATGGAACGCAACTTCAAATTATGTGAAGGACCTTGTAAAAATACACCAAAAGTGTACAATAAAGTTTGTTTTGTGTATCAATGAAATGATCTAGTTCTAACTGATTTTGTAAAGGGAAATTCCAAAATAATTGCAAACAACTTTAATAGAAATAACTTTTATTTCTATCGTAACTTGTTCATATCATAAAATATGGTATCCTTAAATTCATAGTGGCCGTTAATCTATGAATTTATCCGGTGAAGGGTTTGTGAGGATCGGTCAAAAAATATAACATAAATTTAAGTTATTTGAGTAGACGTTTTGACAATGTTTATTGTTATCACCAGGACCTGTGCAAAATACACACGCACACACACACTCACATACACAAACATGTTCACTCAAATATTGAACATGTTCTGTTGTGTTTGACGTTTCTTTTGTATTCATACACAGGTCCTGATGATGACAATAAAAATTGTCGAAACGTCGATACAAAAAGCTTAAAATTTGTGTTATATTTTTTGACTGATCCTCACAAACCCTTCACTGGAAAAATAAAATATGAGAATAAGTAATAATCAAAACACTGATTTTATAAAGAATCGTTTTTTATTTTTCATGAAATAATGATAGAATGTGTCTGCGATGAAATTTTATTATTTTTTCATTTTATGCAGAGTAAAATGATCTTTTTATTTACACACCAGCGTCATATTCTAGCGCTCATTGTATCGGATCTTAGCTGCTTGCTAGAAACTTTATCCTTTTTCATTGCTAACAGCGGCAATACGTTTTAGAAAGAAATCAATATGCAAATGTAGACAATGCATTTTAGCTACATCCAACATCCTACAGCTTGGTAGGACTCTTATACTAGGATTTTGTAGTTTTATTTTCTTCTACTGCTTAAAAATCGTTTTATCACTTCCTTCCTTACTGCTAATTTCTTTTGATTGAGTTTTCCTTTAAAAGTAGGGTGACAAGGAGTTTATATAAATCATCTGAAAAATGTTATACATCAATTTATCTAATTCAGCGTTTTTCTAGTATTAATGTCAGAAACTGTACACACTGTTGAATATCCTGGTTTTTAATTTTAGTTTGGCTTCTTTGGCCAGTGTCCATTCCGGTATGGACCGTCTCAAATATGTCTTGTAAGACAACGTTTCACCCACGCAACAATGGAATATCTTCAGTTTTGCCATTGTATATAGAATGTCCCTGAAGATATTTATGTGAAGCGTTGTACCAAAAGACATATTGGGCGCGGTCCATACCGGAAGAAGACTTCAAATGCAGAATGGATTTTGTTAAATGCACTTTATAATTTTACTCTTTTTATAACTTTCAAAGCTAACCTAGTTATACGCCAGGGTCTGATGACCTTACCATGTAAAATTTAGCTTACTCGAATACTTCAACAGAGGAAAAAACCGGCTGCGACTATGGTGTATTCTTAAATACTTAAACTTTTCCATTAGTCTTTAGATATCTTTCTACTTCCATCACGAGGTGTCCGTCTTTCTTGCTAGTAATAGTAATTTGTGTTTGTATGCCGGCTTTGTGTGTAGTACACATTCAATATGTGACACAGCAACGCATTACGCACACAAACGACACTTGGTTACGGACATTTAATTCGCCATTACTCGTTTGTCAACATAAACAAGCAGTTACGGACGTGATAACGCTGTGCCAGTCACGACACCGTGACGTTTTAATGTGGCACTAACGGTACCATTCTATAATCATCACTGCCTGCTAGATTTTATGTGTAGGGATAAACAATGACGTCTCAGTTTGCTCCCATTCTCCCTATTCAATATTTGTTTACCACATCCAATTATCTATTATATATTTTATGAAGATCAGACTATTCTGAAAAATAAATTGCATATGAGTATACATTTGTTAAATCGAATCTGCAAAGACTCTGGACTACAAATATCCACACTTAAAAACAAGGTGATGGCTTTTCGTGTAACTGATTCCGTTCGGACAAAAGTTGTTACAGATGGTGCTGTCCTGGAACAAGTTAGCGATTTTGAATACTTGGGCTACAGTATGTCTTATAATGCCAGAAAACGACGTTGTGAATAAGTTGCATAAGTTAAACCTTATATGCGGGACCCTTGAATAAGATGATGATAATATTTTATGAATCCAAACTGACCAAACAAGTCTGGAAATACAAACCTATAGGACACAGGTTTGTGGGTAGACCCAGTAAGAATGGCTGGAGGATCTTTGAAGACGGAACAGGCAGCACCTTTCTTATGCCATGTTGTGAATATGATGATGACTTTTCATTACATTATCTTACTATCGTCATCGTCATTATCACCATCGTCATCACAGTAGACGCATGGACCTATTCCGTATCAATACTACATCGCTTCAAGGTAGTACGTTTTCCCTCCAGTCATGTAATTAATCGATAGCTTAGTATGATTTCGTTGGTAATGTCATCTCGCATGACCTACGCAACTCTGCCGCGCAGAATGATCTCCAAACGACTGGAACAGCCTCACGTGTCTCCTCGTGTCAGCAGTTACTTACTCAGTTTTGTTATTCTTCAGCTCAACGTAGCAATACTAATAATAGCATAAACGTATAATACCATAAATATTGTAAACAGGTGTGCGTAGTGTGCATTATAAACATGGACCTACAAAGTGAAAGACGGAAGATGTGAAATGCAATGGTTCGAAATGCGGATGCGGAGAAAAATGATCAAAGTGAAATGCACTGATAGAGTGAGAAACGAAGAAGTGCTGAGGAGACTAGAAGAGGAAATAAAACTGCTGAAAGAGAGTTGAAAACATTATGTCGGGGGACACACTGCGTAGAAACTGTTTGCAACTAAAGATTATAGAGGGGAGGTGTGGAAAGAAAGGAGAGACAAAAGGATGGAATGTCTGATGACATCAGAAACGAAAGGAATTGCAGACAGATGAAGACAGCTATACAAGACCGTGAAAAGTGGAGAGCATCCAGTTAAACTAGAGAGAGAGAGAGAGAGAGAGAGAGAGAGAGAGAGAGAGAGAGAGAGAGAGAGAGAGAGAGAGAGAGAGAGAGAGAGAGAGAGAGAAGCATGTGTAATGTCGGAATCCAATATATTTTACAAGCCCGCAGTTAGTTGCGGATAAATGCGAGGGTCATTTGAAAAGTTCGCGGAGCGACATCTGTAGATTAGCGTAAAACTAAAATTTCCCGTGTGCTGCAAGATTTGTATTTTATTTGAAATTCTGTTAATTTACAAATATGTCTATCAATTTATTCAGTGTTTAGAAGCTGTTTAAAATTGACGTGTCGTGCGTGTTTTAAAAACGGACACAATAAAACATCGTCGTGTGATTCTTTGTTAAAAATTGTTTAGCGCCAATCGGAAATTCAAAACGAAGTTGTAAATGTGTCAGGAGATGCAGCGACTTCACAACCAACGGTTTGTATGTAGGCTCTTGAGTTTAAACGCGGTCGTACGAGCACTAAAAACGTAGTCACACTGGACGCCCAAAAAATGTAACAACAACTCCAGATGCGGCAACCACTCCAAGGTTGCTTTTTCACTCCAAGTTCTAGAGTTAAAGTATGATGCACACGAAATCTGCGGTCTTGTAACACCCTGTTACATTTTTTTCAATAATGCCGTTTTTTGTTGCATTTTTCGGACGTCCACTGCTGGGATAGTCCTCAGTGCTTGTACGACCACGTTTAAACTCGAGTGTGCCCCACTTACCGTTTTTTCTGAAGGCGCAGCATCTCCTAACACATTAATAATTTTGATTTGATTTTCCATTGGCGCTAAAACGTTTTTAAGAGAGAATTCATCAAACACGATGTTTGATTTTGTGTATTTTAAAAACACGCGTGACAGAAAAATTTCAAACAGGTAAAAAGTAAATTGACAGATATATCTAGAATTTAACGCGGTGTTCAAGCGAAAAATAGGTCTTGCAGCACACGAAAAATTTTGGTTCTACTACTGAGCTATAGATGTCGCTCCGCGAAATTTTCAACTGACCCTCGTAGATACAATTATTTTGTTTGCCAATGTAAGCAGCCCAGTCACGAATGTAATCAGATTCAGTTAGAGCCACACAGGCATGACGTTTGACAACAACACCGAGGCGAACAATGAACCCCAACAATGGTTGTAGGCGTCTGTCATTCCGGTATAACTCTGGTATTCAGCTCCAATCGAGCGAACAATGTCTCTAAAATTCTACAAGTTATTTATTTATGTAAAACAGTTTAACCTTTGACCACTAAACTGTTGAATAAAATGTAACTGGTGCAATGTGCACCATAAAGTACACAACATTAAAGCATTTATTACCAAAATAATTATAAACCGGGATGTCAGGCCGTGGTCGGTTCCAATTTACTAGTGACATCGTCGCGATGAACAGAAACGGTTAAGGCGGATCTTGGCCAAACAATACCCGACAACTTTTTTTGGGTACCTGTTTTTTTCCAACACTGTGTCACTTTTTACGGCCTGAAGAAGATCCCGAAGGTGAAAAAAGTACAAAGGTGTATGTGACCTGAAGATTATAAGTATGTTATGTTTGCCAATAGGAATGCATTTCACACATTATATTCTTGGTCTTAGGTTTCACTAGGTTTTCTACCCGTAATATTTATTTAACATTTGTAAAAAGATATACAACGTATGTTGGTAATAACGTGTTTACAACGTGTGTTGCCTCAATGACAGCAAGAGGGCGCTGTGTGACTGATCGCTGTATTTGGTTACAGATGAACTGCCCATTGGAGACTACATAGACGCCGACCTGGAGAGAGCGCTCTACAGCGGGATGATGATCAAGTAAGTCTGTCTGTCTGTCTACCTATATCCCCATTATATGAAACAGAGTCCAATGTACTGCTAGATTGGTTTTTTAGTTTTGGACTTATTATAATTTTTATTCTTTGTATTAACTTTCTTCTTCTGTGCCTTTCTCCTCGTCCATCTGCCTCGTCAACACCTTCTTCTTCTTCTTCTTCTTCTTCTTCTTCTTCTTCTTCTTCTTCTTCTTCTTCTTCTTCTTCTTCTTCTTCTTCTTCTTCTTCTTCTTCTTCTTCTTCTTCTTCTTCTTCTTCTTCTTCTTCTTCTTCTTCTTCTTCTGCTACTGCTCCTCCTCCTCCTCCTCCACCTCCTCTTCATCACCCCTCTCATCTTCTCCTCCGCCTTCATCATCATCTGCAATGATTAAACCAAAGATTGTTTGTTCCGGTCTCAAACAAGCAAAGTCTAAAGCTGATCATTCCAGAGCTTCCTCGGATGTCCCAAATCTCTTTGTCCCTTCGGATTATAGTTTCATAGTTGTTTGGGGATGCGGCAGTCATCCATTCGGCAAAAATGTTTCCACCAGTACTGAGCAATCCTGTCGAATATACTCATAATATTCAGCTCCTGCTGTATATCTTCTTATTTGAGACAATTTAGTGTGAATATGTCCCCTGAATATATTACTAGCATATCGCAAGGTAGGACGTATGGTGAAGCTTCCACCTCCAGGCCGTTTTTCTGTCTGGGTGTTCTCTTATAAACTGGCTGCCTTACGAGACTAAAGAGACCAGTTTTTCCTGTTGAGATATCCGTAAGGATCTTTACTGTGGTGGGTTTCCCCTTCCCTCCCATATCGTTGACCAATGGAAGGTCATCCGTCTTTAGGAGCAATTTCTTACACCAAGGGAAAGAGGGTGCCCTAATCTCTACTTGACAATGACAAGTAGAGGAGGGACAGCTAATACCGGCTGCCCGCCTTTTCTGCCTAATTTCACTTACTCTTATTCATTTTTAATTTACTACTCCACATCAAATGAAACTATACCCTTACAAAACAATTATAACGTTATTCGTAACAATCGAATTATGCAATTGTATTTTTAACAAACTTCCAGCATGATTCAGTTTAACAAAATCCCAGGTTCAGTTGTATTAAAACGACCGAAATGAGATTTTTCAAGTACGTGGCATGACATACTCTTGAAGATCGCAGAAGAAATGTCGATGTACGGCAGGAAATGAATATTATGTGTATACCCGATAGGATTGTCCAGTATCGGCTAGACAATGGTTGGAAATCTTAACCGAATGGATGACTACCGCGTCTCCAAACAGCTGTTGAATTTGTTTCGCCAAAAGGACAGAGAGGTGTGGCGTCCGAAGAAACGTTGGAGTGACTAACGAAGCTCCGGTCTGGCAGCTTGGCACCGGAACAAATCGTTTTTGGTTTAATCCTTGCTGAAGATGATGATGATCAATATAGTTTCTGTGAAAGGGTTTTTCAACCGCTCTGTCATTTTTACTCGGTTTGTTAAACATTGTTTTGTGTGAATATATTTTACTTGTCAGTTTCATCTGACCTACGGTTTATTTTATAAAACTATCTTACCATCAGAAGTTGATTCCTGTAGGAAATAGTTTGTTAATTCATAGAGAAAGTGCAGTAATATATCAGAGTTAGTTAATCCGTATAAATTGTTAATCTTGTTATTTAAATTAGCAGTCTCTGTAACTCCAACTGCGTCGTGCGTATTTGCTAAACTGCTAAGTGCCGTGTTCTGGACAAGGCTTTCCAGTGTTTCCACCGTGATTTAGACTTGATTTAGTGAAAGTCGTGATTTAGGACTTGAAAATGGTGAAAACATTGAAGGCACTTAGCAGTCCAGAACATGGCACTTAACAGTTTAGCAAATAAGCAGGACGAAGTTGGAGTTAGCGTACAGATTCGATGGCGTGTGTGGTTACTCGACGCGCAGCAAATCACGTACTTCGATTACTACCACGTGACGTAATGAACAAACAAAAATCACCAATCAAGATAAATATTCCGATATACATAAGTGAAGTTTGTCAATACGTTGTATTTTGTCGTAATGTTGGCTACACTGTTGTTACTACTACTTCCTGTAATATGTTACAATAGTTTTCTTCTGGACAAAGGCTCGTGTCTTACATACGCTGACTGAATGGCCGGTCGGTACTTGGCAGAACATATTTTTCTATTTGTATTGGCCATCTGAGGACCACATGCCAATTATAATTCTTTATTCCTTGTTTTTTCTTTTTCTCCAATATTCTTTCATTTTTTCATTATGTTTCTTCTTCCTGTCTCCAGTCCACTTTGAACCTGCGTTTTCTCTCCCCTACCCTAAACTCCTCCTATTTTTAACACTTTTGCGCGAAAATTTTTTCTTTCAATTGCTTCTTCTGCGTTTATATTATTTTTTCCTAAATCCTTTTTAACTTCTTTAATCCAGCTTAATGTTGACTTCTTTCCCTACAGATATTTAAAGATCTGTTTTGTTAACCTATTGTCGTCTATCTATATAAATGCCCAAAAAATAATAGTTTTCTTTTTCTTACTGGAAGAACATTTTATTAATACTAGAATTTATTAAATAAACAGTAGTAATGTTGTACTATACTTTTTATTTTCCTGACAATTGTTTCGCCAGGAGCTTCATAGGTTAGATTTCAACTGAGATGTTTGATGTTATGATTGGCGGGGGGAGGGTAGTGGTAGCTTATGACCAAGGGTACTTTGGAAAATCTCTGGTAAATGGTTTAACAATCGTGTGTATTCTGCTGTTTGGAACAAAATAAAGTAGCCTACCCTTACTGGATAATTTTATAAATCATGAATAATAAGCTTTCGTGTGAAGCAATTTACAAGTCAAACTACGTGTTACTGAAACTCATGTAAATAAATATATGAAACATGCATAATACAATTACTAGATGATCATAAATAACATAAAGTAAGGTTTTTTGCCTAATTTACAGTATCAAATTTACAATTAAACAACATATAAATCACAGTATAATGTAAAATGTATTAAAAATGTTTATAACATTAAACTAACACCATTATACCTAACAATTCTGATCACCCGCCACAACATAAAATGGCAGCATTCTGTTCACTATTTAACAGAATTTACAAAATACCCCTAAAAAACAGGAAACAAACAAGGAAGGAAATATAATATACCAAATAGCTTATGAAAACGGATACAATAAAAATACTATAAACAAAATAGAAAATAAAATCAGATACAAGATAGAAACTGAACAATTAAGAAATGGTCAAATTTATAAAATATTTATAAAATATTTACAAAAACTAAATAACCCACACTACAAAGATAATACAACAACTAATGGTATATACAAAATTGAATGCCAAGATTGCAATAAATTTTGCATAGGACAAACAAAAAAACAACTGAAAAAACGTTATTTTAAACATCTAATCGGATACAAAAAACAGAAATATATAAATCTAAATTGGCTACACATCCAGTAAACACAGGACATGAATTCCCAGACATAACCGACACTAATAAAACACATACCAAACAAAAGGCACCATAATGAACATATGGGGAAATTTACAAATATACAAACACAAAAACAAACTAATACATTAAAAAATACAAATCAATACAAAACATGACACAATTTTCAAAGCACTCAACATCGCAAATACACAAAAAGCTAATATATTTTTACGTGCAATAATCTGTGTATATATATATTTTTCTTTAACGCCTCACGTTGTTAGCGCCAAATATGTTAGCTTTGTTTTTACTGATTGTTGTTAAATGAGTATAAATGCTCAATTAGTCTCAGCAATATTCTGAGTTGTATGTTAATAATATTTATTTATAAATGAGAACACACTTCTTTTGCTGCTCTGAATCATTCAATTCGTATTCATTAATTCTCTTATTATAATAATTTTCTTTTCTTCTATTAAGTAATAACAAATTTTCCTTTTTAGGTTCCTCCTCCATCTAGCTCTCGGATGCACGAAACAAATTTTTTATTTCAGGTTATAAATAAATTAACAATCGTCTTCAGTAAAATTATAAATTTATACAACAAGTTTTACGTTAATAACATAGATGAAGAAATAAATTTTAATGTGTAGTAATTAATTGTTGTTTGTGTATGATTGTTTGGATGTGAGGTCTTGTGATTATACAAAAAGAAATCAATTCAGATAATTTTACAAACTTAATATGACACATTACAAATATAAAACTATAAAACAATTAAAATAATTAATAATTAGACATTAGTAATACAATTGACAAGAGAAAAAAATTAAAAAATAATTGTCTATTATATAGCTTATAGTTCATGAATTCTCAACATGGCGCGCTGCTGTCCCCTTTCAATAACAGTGAAATAAAGCAAGAGACGCCATATTACTTGAGTTGTATACACACTACTGAATGTTTAATAAAAATTATATGAGCTCTACACTTTTGTTTGTTCAAAATAAGTTTGTGTCACTCACTTTGTATATCATAGATTATGTTTATAAATGTAGTCGCACTAAATGTGTTCGTTATTTAGTTTGTATTGAAGTGTTGTGTAAAACGTTGATTGTTGTTAAGATGGCTTTTGTATTAAAACGATCTCACCAAATGCAAGATGTAGTACTCCATTTTAGGATATTATTTTTAGCTTTCCTTCTTCAGGTTGGTCGAATATATATTGTTCGTTAGTTTACTGATATCTCCTATAACTTTACTTGTCTTTTTACTATAAATTTCTTCTCTAATATTGGTTGGATTGGCAACTGATTCAGTTTGTTCTTTTTGCATTGAACGCCCACACTGGAAAAAAGACCTTTCTTTCTTGTAAAACCAGCTTTAGATTCATTTATAAGAGGCCTTACTTTGTTTTGTGTATTTTTCGGTCTCAGGGCTGTTTTATCCGCCTCCAGTAAATATACGTTTTTAATATAACCTTACTTTTCCTGATTATTTTTACATAATCCCGTTCATGTTTTTATTTTACTTAATTTTATATTGTCACTCACATTAATGAAATTGATGTTATTGTTATTTGGTCACTTTATATAAAATATATGCCATTCCTACCTTTTGGCCATACTAGGTTCACAACACTTTATATTTTATCATTGTTTACACTGTGTCATTTGCACTGTTTAATTATTATTATTTATCACTTTTCTATTCACTTAATCTTACTTTGTATGTTTTTCGAATAAACACAATTATGAAAATAATTACCTTGTCTTTACCATAACACTATGTATGAGCTAATTCACAAATCCAGTCTTAGGTTAAAGACCTAGCTTAACTTTTAGGCTTGTGTTATACAAATGATTTTGCTTAACTCTAAATAAATTTTTTACTTTCATACTACAACATTATTATTTACCATTATAATAAAATGTACAAAATCACTTCCCTAATTTATTGGGTAATTAGTATGTCAAAGTCACAGTTCAGTCTAGTCCTTTATTATGTCTGTTTGTAAAGTTATTTACTATGTTTGTTTACAAACCTAATTCCTGTTTTTAATTTATTCATGCATCTGTAAAATACTTATTTTTTATTCATGGTTTATTGTTTTAGTTATTATAATTCTTCCTTATATAATTATTTTTGGTTCTTCTCATTTGATTACTCATTCTTTATTGCATTCCTCATTCAGTTACATAGTATTTATCTATTTGATTAGTTTTACTATACATTTTGATGATTAAATTGATTTTCCTTTTTTGTATTATCTTGTGATGCTACAATATACACCACAACACACACAGGAATACCAGTTTAAAATAACAAAAACCAACAGGAAACCATAACAACAACCAACCAAAACACAAATACTCCACAATATTCAAAATTAAGAAGGCTGAGGATGGGAACAATATGTTTCCCGAAACATTTCCCAAATAAAGGAAAAAACATGTTGAGGTAAAGTAATTATACATTTTAAATGTATTAGGCCTATATATGTATCAAGAAATAGACTGTAGCAAAAGTGTTTGGATTAATATTAAAATAGTATAAATAAAACGGATTTAAATATATGACTGAATTAATGTTAAGGATATCTGTATAAATATTTGAGACTAACAATGTAAATATTTGAACTGGGAGAAATTTGTATCTACATTAAACGAATGTAAAAAAATACAGCTTACATAATAAAGCAAGTATAATACACTTATATAATGTAAATTACCCCATAGATTCAATGAATTTTTAAAACCAAATATTTACAAATCTAATTTAATCACACATTATATGAATAACAAAAATTAATTTCAAAACATTCAAAATATGAAATTAATAAAAACACACAAAAAGGTGAAAAAATAAATATTTCGGAAAATCTTGACACAAACACAATTACAATAATTTACTAATTAAAGAACAAAATCAAATAAAACAAGACAAGATGATTTGTTCAAAATTATATTTTTTTTAAATAGATAATATATCTGCATTAAATTTTTATGATCCGTTCTTGCAGTCATTCTCGATATATCGATTATCCAATTGTTTAGCTTTGATCTTTAGTGAATATCGCACATAATTTTGTGTAGGTGAAAGAATAATACAAATTTGAATTTCGTATATTGTAATATAGTTGTTTAATGAAGAAATTTGTGTTAGTGGTTGAAATCACAATCAGAATGATCACAGTTGCACACCACTATATCGGGATAATTTTTATATAGTGGTGTGCAACTGTGATCATTCTGATTGTAATATAGTTGGTTGGCGATTACAGGTGGTGTTCTTAGTCCTTTTATTAATGAAAAATGATTGTAGCAGTAGTATATCACAGTTGTGTACCTGCGACGCCAAAAGTTGATGTTGTTAGGTTAACAAGAGAACTGAAATTACACATGGAAAGCGATACGTGTGTAATGTAAAACTCGTTTTTTTTTACGGAAACTACGAGAAAACCCAACTGGAAAGTAAGGCGGGGTGGCAAAAGGGTTACCCCTTGCCTACTACTATACATGTCACTGATTTGTGGCAGAACTCGTTTTTCGGTGATATTCGTTTTCCAACAAGTACTCGTTTTGTGGCTAACCAAAAAGAAAGGTCCATTATGTACAATATGTAGAGCGTATGTTGTATTCCTTAATTCAATGGTTTTGGTCTTTTCCATTAACCCATAAATATTTGAAGTTTACATTTGCTGTTGTAGTTTTGTTAATTTGTCAACTCAAAAACGTTAGGTTCTTTATTATAAGTGTTACTGTGTTATAAGCATTGCATACACACATTGAACGTTATGTTTCCCTCAACCATGGCTTTTATTTATTTCAACAGTAAACTAAAAACCAAAAACCATGGTCACCTAACCTCACAAATGAAAACAACACATATTTTTGCTGTCCATTCAGAATTAGAGCAATTTACAATTAGTAGACTTCTTCTTTTCCACATCGTAATATGATACAATCGGATAATCGAAATATCGAAAAAATACTGCAGGAACGGATAAAGTTACATTTCCAATTTTTCCAATATAACCGCCAAAACAGCTGATTAAGTAAATAAACATTACAACACTCCAAATTTAAATCGAAATTAAGTCTTTGTTTTATGTTAAAATCGCAACAAAGTAGATTATTCGTTAGTTTTTATATTGAAATCAGATCGAATCAATTGATTGTTAATTTACTCGTATTTAGTAACCTATAAAGATACTGACAAAACGTGTAAACATAGAATCCTTATATTCAACTGTACTTCCGTCCAGGGACGTATTCAGTAGGCTCACAGGGCTTGCAAACGAGCAGGGGAGGTTTGTGTACAAACACCCAAAATAAAATGTTATGTTTTAAAAGTTAATAACTTCCAACGATATTTTAAAAATATTTTCTTCTCTTGTTGTTAAAATTAATTCCCGGGCTGTTTGGCCGTGCTCCACTGTTTTCACCAAAAACAGACGTTTCGGCAATACCATCGACTGCTATCATCAGTGCAAAATTCGAAGTTTCGCTAACGTAAGGTGGTAGACGTTAGTGATCACAGTACTGTGGTTAAGGTTGGAGAAGTCCCGTGAACACAACTTCTACTTATAAATTCTCTAAGTGCCACGATACAATCATAAATCAACCTCCAGCCAATCAGAGAGAAGAACGTATATTAGAGGCTCGGAACACACCTTGCCACAGAGTACTTAATGACAGGTTTTCACCCCGCCGATTAGCGGCAACGCCCGCAGTACCCCCCTCACAGACCCAGCCGCCTAAGAAACGGCGCTCTAAGCGTAAGGCCAGACAGCCACTAGTGGCTAAACAACTATATCCGGAGGCTAACAACGCGCCTCCGGCTGCCCAGCATCTACCCGGCCAGGAGCCTGCTTCTGTTGCCCAGTCCCCTGCGACTTCCTCGGAAGTCTCGCCACCCCCCGAGCAGCCAGCTCCAACTGCCCAACCTCCCCTGGAGGCGGCATCTGCACCTTCCGCGGCCCCAGCGCCGGCTAGTCAGGCCCCTGCGGTCAGTGGTTCACCACTGGTCACTGAGGCTCAGCTGATGGCCTGGGTCAGCGGCATTGTCCCGCAAATTCTTGCTGCTCGGGATGGCCCGTCTTTACTCATGGTGATCCTAACATCTCTGATCGCCCTGATTGTCCCTACATCTAACCATGGCTAGACAGTTTCGGTTCGTCGTGTGGAATGCCGATGGTGTTCCGGCGCGTCGGGCCGAACTGGCAACTTTCCTTGTGGAGTAGGATGCAGATGTCGTACTCCTCTCTGAAACACATCTTGCCCCTAATCGTCGATTCTCCCTGCCAGCCTGTGCTTGCTACAGGAAAGACAGGAATGGTCCCGATCGTCACCGCGCATCTGGCGGAGTGGCGATCTTAGTCCACAGGCGGAACTCACATAGAGAACTCCCTGCCCCTGCAACGACCCTCATCGAAGCATGTGCTGTAGCGGTCGATGTTGCCGGCCTGGAGGTGCGCTTTGTTTCTGCGTACCACCCGCCCGGCCATCGAGCTCCGCGGCACGAAGAGTGGGACGCCCTCCTAGACAACGATCTCTCAACCACCGTAGCCGGAGACCTTAACGCCAAGCATCCCTCTTGGAACAGCAGAACGTCAAACCCCTACGGCAATTCTCTCCGTAGGGCTGTCGAAGATGATCCCAGTGTCCTCATCATCGGCCCGTCCGGACCGACATATTTTTCCCGTGCGTGTCATCCGCCGGATGTCCTTGATATTGTAATTGTCAAGGCCGTCTCCTTTCATCTACAAGTCAGCGCGGTGTCGGCCCTCTCGTCCGATCACGATCCCCTGCTTGTAACTGTCTTGCTGCCGTCGGCCTCACCCCGACTACCCGATCGTCCTGTTAGGAGAGTCAATTGGCGATCCTATCACGATGATCTGGCTAGGCAGTTACCATCTGTCCCTCCGGACCCACTCGTCTCTTGTGACGACGTGGATCTCCGGGTACATCAGCTACAGGACCTCGTCCAGTCTGCAATGGACAAGCACACCTATACTGTTCCGGTGAGTAATAAACGCTCCTACCTTCCTGCGGAAGTTCTCCAAGCCATCCGATTACGGCGCCAGCTCCGCCGCAGATGGCAGCATACCCGTGACCCTGCCGCTAGTCGGCGTTTTCGAGCCCAGTCGGAACACGTCTCGCAGCTTCTGCTTGACGTAAACGCGGTTCGATAGGACTCCTATTTTGAGTCCTTGGAAGTCGACCACGCCTCCGTATGGAGAGCCGCTGGTAGACTGAAAGGCGAAAAGAGGACTCGCCATCCCTTGAATATCCCGGACGGCGCTGTATACTCTGCAGAAGGCAAGGTGGACGTCTTCGCCGACTGTATTGAGGAACAGTTCACCGTCCATAGAGGCATCTCTGACCCGGTTCATACGGCCGTCGTCAGGGATTTCCTTTCTAGATACTTTTCTGCTCCCCCCAATGACCTTCCTAATTCGGTCGACGAGGAAGACCTTGCGTCTGTCCTTAGCAGACTGAAGAAGAGAAAGGCCCCTGGCCCCGATCGCATCGGCGCCGCTGCGTTGCAGAATCTCCCGCCTTCGGCAGTTGACGTTCTTCTTGAGCTGTTCAACTCCTGTCTCCGGCTGAGATACTTCCCCCGCCTGTGGAAAACCGCTAACGTCATCATGATCCAGAAATCCAAAAAGCCGCCCACGCTACCTGGACTGAAATGATCACCATCATTCACTACCTGCCCCTACCGAAACTGTAGTTAATCATGCTGCGGCAGATTGGATTGGATTGATTTATTGCCAGCATCGGCTTTGCCGATTCATCAGGGCTGTGATCCGGGACACGGGCTCCCGCGAAGTTGTGCAAATGCCTTCCTTGCGAGAGCCGACTGCCCCGGTGACGCGTCCCTTCGACTCGGCCGCCGCCTTCGGGCGGTCGAGCCTCTTGTCCTTGCCAGCGCGCCTCTAAGTTTTCGTGGGCTATGCCCTCGGGGACCACGGAGCCGCGCCCAGGCGTTGCAATTGGCTGAAGCCATGACACCTGAGATCCCCGTCAGCACCTGCTTTGCTGATTCGGCAGGGTAATGACCTGAGACACGGGCTCCCGCGAGGTTGTGCAAGTGCCTTCCTTGCGGGAGCTGGCTGACTCGGAGTAATTCCTTACCGTTTCGGCCGACGCCCTAGGGCGCTCGAGCCTCTTGTCCTCACCAGTGCGTCACTACGTTCCCAAAGGCTAGCCCGACGGGACCATGGTGTCGCTCCTCGGCGGGACAATTGGCTGAAGCAAAAGGTCAAGCTCGCCTCCGTGGTGGCCATGTAATTTATCATGGACCCGCGAACTGCACCATAAGTCCCTTGTGCAGAGCAAACGACCGCGCTGACCTGTTGGCACCTGGCGTTCATCAGGCCTATGCCTGGACAACGCAAACAAATTAGGGCGCAAGACGCCCGTGCATCATCCATCCATGCCACCGATTCATAGCGATAGCGGCATGTTTCTGGATATGGGCGGACTCCATATGAAGGCGAGGGAAATACGAACTCACCGCCGACTGATGATGGTAGTCGATGGCACTGCCGAAACGTCTGTTTTGATGAAAACAATGGATTACGGCCAAACAGCCCGGGAATGAATTTTAACAAGATTGACTCCGGCCGTGTATTTTTTCTTCTCTTATTCTAAAAACTTATAAACTTAAATTTAAATATTTTATCTATAATGAATAATGCGGATACAATACGTTTAATTTGATCTTTATTATAAATTATTATAACAAAATCAAAGTAAACTCTCTATACTGTTTTGCCTTTGTTCAAGTGAATAGGATGCTGTCTTTATAATTTAATTACAAATTCGTTCAACTTAATCTTTGCTTGTTTTTTAAATATTTAAATGGGAAAATTTTTTTAAATGCATTAAATTTTATTCGAGCACAAGAGTTAATTTTCTTATAATCGTTTAGGTTAATTATTTGTATATTGGCATTCAATTTTCATAAAATATAAATCACAAGTAACATGCATAGATGAAATTGAATTTATCTTGTTTATAATATTTACAACAAATGCGTAAAGTTTGCTGTTAAAATCTAATTTTTTTATATTATTGTTGCGTTCAGGTAATTATTGTTTTTGTGGTCCGACTTTATCCGCTTTAGAGGGCCACATTATAAAATATTCACGTCATAACCCTTTATTTAATGTTGTATTCAGAAGGAAAACTTTGAACAAGGAACTGTGACGCCGAAAACAATTTTACCAGATAATACTAATCGCTTAAGTTGGCTTCACTGGTGACCAGTATACGTATTAACTACTACTTGCGCATATTGTATCTGTAAATGTGAATAATTATTTATCGTAATGTAGGTTTTTTTAACATGATAATGTTTTTATGCTGGGGGTCATTCCACAAAAATGTAACGTCATCAAGAAATGTAACGCTTCCACTCTTTCGATTCCCCACAGTCTAGAAATCTTCGGTCTCTGTCGTTTTAACATGATAATGTTTGTTATATAGTAAATATATTTGTTATATAGTAAACATTTGCTATATGCACATTATACGTTTAAAAGCCTAAAAACATTATCACGCTTCGATGTTTCGGTTTCGTCGAAATTTCTTTGATTTCTTTTGTTGTAACAATTTGTGTGAATAAACAATTGTTAAAGAGAATTTGGTTTAATAAATAACGTTTATTAAGTACACACAGAGAACTAATTAACAATTAATATTCCACAAATTTGTTCACATAAAAACTTGTAGCTAACGTAGTGCGCTCGATTCTTCTTTAAAGAATCCATGACGTCATTATGCTGTACGTCATAGCCAGTTTACAGATATTGTAGAATGTTATTTAACGTTAAATAGAAACCTTTGGTGTATAAAATATTGTTTACGTCTGTCCTCTTTGCTAAGTGGTCAACAGAAGCTATAAGAGTTTTTAAATTACATTTCATTATTGTCATAATAAATTGGTTTTGGCAAAAACACACCACAGTTAATTTATTTATTTATATTAAACAAATCTTCTTTGTAAAATCGTCATCACCATCATGTTTACAACACGGGACAGGCAAGATGACAAAGATCCTCAAGCCATGTTTTCCTGGCTCTATCCACATACCTGTGTCTTATCGGTTTATATTTCAGACTCGTTTGGCCGAACTTGAATCTGACATTCCTTACACGTATTCTTTCCACCGTAGTGTATAATGATTTAATCTAAACAACAAGTTCAAGTTAAACGACATTCACGTTAAAAAGTCGTAATATTTCTCTTATCACATTATTCTTTACACGGTCAAATTTAGAACATCTTTAAAATTTTCTTAAGAATGCCATCTCCGAGATCTGTATGGTCACGGCCGTCTCACTGACCGTCGTATGGTACAGTGGAAAACGAAGTACAAGACACCAATTAAGTTAGTAATCACCAGCTTTAATTATCAAAATTAACAGTTTGAAATCAACATATTTAACAAGATTATACTCGTACAATATTTCAAATTAAATTTGTGCACATCCAATAATAATGTCAACTAATAGAGTTTTGCACAATGATCACTTTTCACTAATAGCCACTTGAAACGCACTGAGTAATCGCCCGAAGTAAACTGAAAACCAAGCGGCAGGTGTGGGCTATTTATAGTCCGCAGGGTCCCATAATATGCATCCTTATCAAGCACTTGAAAATTCTAGAGGATACTTGAGCGCGGCCTTGGCAGAAACACAGCCGGCAGGCTAGTCGAGAAGCTCGTACAACGACATGATCGAACGCACGAGAAAGTTCCCCATTACGTAACAGTTGTTTTTTAGTTTTTTAGTAACAGTTCATCACTTTCTTGTTTTTTAGTTTCTAGCCATAATTCACATCCATATGACAGTACAGGAATCGCAATGGCTTTGACTCTTGATGCTCGTTTCTTATTGGCTTGATTGTTTTAACATGATAATGTTTTTAGGCTGGGGGTCATTCCACAAAAATCGTCATCGAAAAACGTAACGCTTCCACACTTTCGATTCCCCACATCTAGAAATTTGATATGTAAACGCATCAAAACAGAAATAATCGCTGCTGACATTGAGTTTAGCAAATGTTTTAGTGAGAATAAATTTGGTTTTACATGCTCTGTTTGTGATCGTCTGTGGTTTGGAAATGATTTACGTAATCCACCAAACGTAATCCACATTATACGTTTCAAAAGCCTAAAAACATTATCATGCTTCGATGTTTCGGTTTCGTCGAAATTCTTTGAATGATTAGGTGCATAAATAGAGAGAGAGAGAGAGAGAGAGAGAGAGAGTTTTTTATAGATTGTCTGCAATTTGCGTAACTTAACATCTATTATTATAATTCTTATCATAGCCAATTATTTTCCCAATATTTGATTCCTTTGTAAGATCCGAATCTTCTCTTATATTCTGGTAGTATGATAATAATTGGTAACAATAACAATAATTTACTTATGATAAAGATAGAGATGTAGAAAATAAAATAAAGAATTTCACAAGAATATGTGGAACAATTTAGAGAACGTTGGGAAATAAATGTAGAAAAGAAACCCAGATAAAATTTTATAAACCATGGCAATACCTATACTACTGTATGATTTTGAAACTTGGTTCATAAAGAAAAAAGATGAACATAAGATACAAACAACAGAAATGAAATTCTGTGATCAGTTAAAAGGTGTAATAGACGAGATCATATAAGAAATGAGGAGATAAGAAGTGATTTAGATGTTTTTACAGTTAATGAAATTATTAAAGAATACAGAAAAAATGGATTGAACGCGTACATAGAATGGAAGAATGTAGAATACCGAAGATGGCGAAAGATTACAACCCTAGAGGCAGAAGAAAATTTGGTAGGCTTAAGAAAAGGTAGACTGTGGAATAGGAACAGGGCGCTAAAGCCTAAAACCGTTAAGAAGAAGACGATAATAATTTTCGTATCCAACGGAAACAACGAGCGTAGGACAGTCTTTGTCCATGCTTCTACGGGGGCGCTTGAAATCTCTGTTGCCGCGCCACTGAAGATGTCATGAGTACGGTCGAAACGTGTGGCATCAGAAGAATAAAATGCGGAACGGAACTTTGCTTAATCCGAACAAAGCGGTTGACGCTCGTTGATAAGAATGAAGGCGACTTACCACCAGTTTTTGAATGCGGTATATTATCTGCGTTGAATTGTTGAAATAAAGAGAGAAGGTTTTGACAATATATCGCATTCCAAAACTGTGCCGAAAAGGAACTTACTGTTTGAATGAGGACAGTTTTAAAACGTTAGGTTTTGAAAAGAATGCGCATGCGCGCACACACACACACACACAGAATACCGACACACAGTACCGACAAGGGTGACTGAACTCTCTAGTTACTAAAAGTCAGAAAGGGCATTTAACTTAAAGATTATGTAAGAAAATGTGTACGCACTGTAGGGCAAGTGGGGGTATAAAGAAGTTGTTTAGTTCTATTATTGTTATTTTCGATCTGACGATAAGTTGTGAAGTTTGAAAGCCCTAAACGGAATAATTTGTTTATAGTGGTGTGCAACAGTGTTAATTCTGTTTGTGATTATAACTACTAACACAACTTTTTCAATTTAAGAAAGAACATATACGTAGGTACTGAAACCGAAAAGCATTGTTAAACTATAAGGAAATTAATTGAAAGGAGAAGGAGTATAAAAACGAATAATAATGTTTATCTACATTTTCCTTTAATGTAAAGCGCTGAATAATCAGTAGAAGGTTAAAGTAAATCTTAAATAGTAAAATAGATACAATGAATACATAACAGATGGAACATTATTTAAATTATGTTTGTTCTGTATAAATAAAATTGAACTGCCATTATTCAATTAATTGTATCAGATATTTTTCCATTTTTCCATTTGTAGGTGTATTGTAGATTGTTAATAAGAAATCTCATTCAATATAAATATTTTCCATCAGCGGGTTGAAGGGTAATTCATTCGTTCTTTTTTCATTACTGGAATTGCAATAAATCTACTTTGCACTTTTCTGATACAAAGGGAATACACGATCACTGTCGATAATTTATTAATTTTTTTATTGGAACAGGAATATTGATTGTAAAGCAATTTATAGTGTAAAACAGTATATCTGATTGGTCACAAGTTCATAAACAACGAGAAAATAATTTTTAACAAATGTAATTTCCAAAGAATTCATATTGCGATTGTAATTTTTATTCTTTTAAATTGCAATGCACTTTAATTAATTGTTATCTTTCGTAATAATTCATATTACATTGGTTTTCCTCTACTATCAGCGACTAGGGGAATCGCCTGTTAGTTTCCCAAAGGAATATATCCACTTCATCAACACTTCGTAACTCTTTCTCTTCCTGTAATTCTTTGCCCAATAGCCTTTATTGCCAGGTTTGTTTTGCAGTTTGGGAGTATTTACAGTTGATATTGTATAGAAAGGAGTCTAGGATTGGGAAGAGTTTGTCGAGGGCATAGATAGCACTATTGGAGAGGTCTGTGATAGATAAGGCGTAGGGCTCGCCGTTTGGTGATTCTATAGGGTTTGCGGTGGACGTGATCACAATCAAATTTGATATATAGATTTATACATAAATAGAGATATGGTGAGAGTGAGGTGAAAAGTGAGGAAGATCTTCTTCTGATAGTTCCTATCCGTTTCGGATGTTGGATATCATACAGACTATTTTAATTTTCTGTCCTGCTTCACGGAATAACTCAGTTGTATTGTATTTGTGCTAAGCCAGGTCCTTAAATTTCTCAGCCATGATATTCTTGGTCGCCCAACTCCTCTCTTTCCAAGCACTCTTCTTTGTAGTATGGACTGCAATAAGTAAATTCTCTGTTCATTTCTCATGAGATGTCGCAGATACTGAAGCTTTCTTATCTTCACTGTGTTAATAACTTCCCTTTCTTTCTTCGTATTTCAAAGAAGTTTAACATTAGTTATATGTGCTGTTCATGAAATGCTCAGTATTCTATGGTAAAGCCACATTTCGAAAGATTCCAAATTTTTTAGTTGTGGCTTCAGTGAAAGTCCAAAATTCTACACCGTAGAAGAGGACCGAGAATACGAAGCGGCGTAAAAGTCTCATTTTTGTGTTTATTGTTACATCCTGACTTTTGAATAAACTGTTTATTCTCGTGTACACTGCTCTTTTCTATTAAATTCTGCTCTTTATTTCTTGAGAGTGGTCCCATCATTGTTCATTGTCTGTAGTACCAAGATATATAAATTGGGGCTTACACGTTCAACTGGCATTTGATTTATATTATAGTACAATTTGTGAACTTGTTCTTAGATACAATAATTAGGTTTGTTTTATTAACACTGATGTCTAGGTCTGGACATTACCGTCCGGACCTTCAAGTTCCCCAATCGGATCTCCCGCGGGGGGGGGGACAGTTTTGAACAGTTATGAAGTAAAACTAAAAAAATAGTTAGACATGAAAGACAGAGAGAAAGACAATCAAATAACAAGCGTAGGTATTTAATGCACAAAAAGAAAGAAGTAGAGGGGGAGGTGGGAGAGAGAAAGGAGAGGAAATGAGGGTGGAAGGGAGGGAGGTTGACCTTGCTGGAAACCTTTGTAAATTCAATAGCCAGGAAATGACGTTTGATGCATCAGTTTTGTAGACAAAATATCGACAGTGGGTGGCGGGTGCGGGCGGCAATATCCGATATTGGTTGCAGTAGTACGTATCTCTTCCGGTCCAGCAACCGGCGTTCTCAAGTAGAGCAGTGGCAGTATACGATATTGCCTACTCTGCTCCCACTCGCTTTGCTCTACTTTGTCAAATAATGATTGTTGAATGTAGCTTTCTGCTTTTCCATGCAACTTCCTTTACGTTTCAGTACATACTAATAAAGTCAGCAGAAATAAAAGAGGATTTGTGGAGAATTTAGTTAACTTGGATAGTGAGGCGCAAAAGAAGAGGCTGAAATAAATGTGGGTGAAGCTAAGTAATATACTTCGTAGGCTTACACAGCCGGAGCTAATGTTTTTTTAAATTCGTTCCCGGGCTGTTTGGCTGTTGTACATTGTTTTCACCAAAAACAGACGTTTTGGCAGTTTCATCGACTGCAATCATCAGTGTAAAATTTAAAGTTTCGCTAACGTAAGGTGTCAGCCTTAACCACAGTACTGTGGTCACTAACGTCTCCAACCATAAGTGAACAACCGTAATACAAGATGTTATGAGAACTTCGGCTGACCGGGCTATAAGCCCGTGGTTCTAGGTTGTTTGGTACACACGTTTCGGCCGTGCCTTCGACCTGCCATCTTCAGTGCAGAAGGCTGCAAAACACTGACAAAGATTCCGTAGTCACTGACCACTGAACTGTGGTTGGCTAGTGGCTGTGAGTAGGATACCCATACGTATGAACGTTTGTTGTCCATAGTCATAGCACGAAATTGTTGTCTGACACCACCAGCCAATCAGAAGAAAGACAAGTTCTTACTGGTTCGCCATAATTCGCGCCCAAATAGCACTCAATGAGAGGGACTCAAGCCGCCGATTTATTGCAATATATGTATGTTTCTGAACCTGGACAGACTCCAGAAATATGTAATCACCAACGACAGAAGTCTCGTCTCTTCAAAGAGTATGCGATGGTCGGCATTGGCGTATGCGTGCTCCGCTATACCAGACTTCTCCGGCTGCTTCAAACGACGGTAGCGGCTGTGTTCATCAACGCGGGCATGGACACTGCGTTTCGTAGTTCCGATGTACAACTGGCCGCGTGAGCAAGGAACTCTATACACACCGCACAACGAGAGCGGGTCTCTGATTGTCCTTCACTGGTCTCAGAAACTGCTGGATTTTCTTGGTCGGCTTGAAGATTGGTCTCACGCCGCGCCGGTTCCCAATACCGGCACGATAATGAATATCGGCACGCTCGAGATGCCGCAGCTCCTCGTTGAGTTACCGGGGTTCACAAAGTCTTCAAAACTGCCCGTTTCTGACTCGGATGGTGATTGGACAGCTTGTGGAGGTGTCCTGTATACTTTGTGACCCAGGCTGTCATCACTAAGACGTCAAGTAAGGTCAGCTGATTGTCCGTTTCTCTCTCGGGTGAACACTACCGAGGTGTGCTAGATACCGGCCGAGTTGCTCCTGTCCGTGGTTCCAGATGACAAACGTATCATCAACGTAGCGGAACCAACATCTCGGGTTCAGTGGGGCAGACGAAATGCCCCGCCGCTCAAACGTCTCCATGTAAAAGTTGGACATTACAGGACTGAGCAGGCTACCTATGGTAACGCCATTGATCATTTCATAGAAACTAGTACCATTGTACTGGAAGTAAAACGTCGTGGGTGGGGAGAATATGAAAGACTATTCAGCTGGCTCAATAAATACAAGCTGCTGACATAGTCTGGTTCGGACTGGGTTACGGAAAACGAACGGAAATTAGCAGAACAACTAAAAAATTGCAGATTAGAAACCAACGGGCAGAAGGATCAGAAGGAGACCTAGGAAAAGATGGGTAGATCACGTGTAGAATGGTTTGAGAAGTATGAATGTGAGAGGCTGAAAAGGCTGTGTGGTGAGAGGACGGAGTGGAAGAAAGTCATTGAACAGGGTAAGATTCAGACTGGGTTGTGATGTCAGAAGAAGAAGAAGAAGACGAAGAAGAAGAGGAAGAAGAAGAAGAAGAAGAAGAAGAAGAAGAAGAAGAAGAAGAAGAAGAAGAAGAAGAAGAAGAAGAAGAAGAAGAAGAAGAAGAAGAAGAAGAAGAAGAAGAAGAAGGTGGAGGAGGAGGAGGAGGAGGAGGAGGAGGTATGCTAATAATGAATATACATATTTGAACACTATATAAACAACAGATATATAAACCTCTGACGGTAAACATTATCTATGTCAAACGTACGTACAGTGAACAATTATATAAAATATTTACTTGCAGGTTGAATATATAATTTTTCTAATACAACATTGTTACGTCGTGTTTCAACAATGGAAACAGAATAATTGAACACGATTCGCTAATTGGGACTTTATTACAGTTTAAAGTAAAGAAAGTAAGTCGTATACACACACTCACACTAGATTCTAGTGTAAGACTGTTTAACACACACTAATCAGTTGAAACGTTCGCGGAGCTACAACTGTAGCTTAGCGGTGAAACTAAAATTTTTCGTGTGCTGCGAGATTTGTATTTTATGTAAACTCCTGTTAATTTCCAAGTCTGTCTATAAATTTGTTCATTGTTTAGAAGCTGTTTAAGATTGACGTGTCATGCGTGTTTTGAAAAACGGACAAAATCAAACATCGCGGTGTGATTATTTGTTAAAAATTGTTTAGCGCCAACGGACATTCAAAACAAAATTGTAAATGTGTCAGGAGAGTCTGTGACTTTAAAACCAACGGTTTCTAAGTAGGCACTTGAATTTAAACGTGGTCGTACGAGCATTGAAAACGTAGTGGCACTGGACGCCCAAAATATGCAACAACTCCAGATGCGGCAGCCATATTTCACAACGCTTTTTCACACCAAGTTCTTGAGTTAAAGTATGATGCACACGCTCATATGAGATGCCTATGATTTCAGCAACGTCATCCACTCCTCAATCTGCGGTATTCCAACACCCTATGAAATTTTTTCAATAATGCCATTTTTTGTTGCACTTTTTAGACATCTCCTGCTGGGATAGCCTTCAGTGCTTGTTCGACCACGTTTAAACTCGAGTGTGCCCCACTTACCGTTGTTTCTGAAGGCGCAGCATTTCTTAACACATTTACAATTTCGTTTTGATTTCCCATTGTTGCTAAAACCTTTTTAACACGATGTTTGATTTTTTGCATTTTAAAAACAAGCGTGACAGGAAAATTTAAAAGAGCTGGTAAAAAGTGAATAAATTGACAGATATATCTGGACACTTGTTTCGCGTTAACAGGCGTTCACGCGAAATATACATCTTACACCTTGCAGCACACAAAGATTTTAGTTCTACCACTGAGCTATAGATGTCGCTCCGCAAACTTTTTAACTGGCCCTCGTAACACACAAGAAATTTCTCTTATTTAACAGTATTGCACTACATAACATAAGTCACCATTTACAAACGACCGCACCCAATAATTTGCAATCACATAGACAAAACGAACAATGCATCGCCGCATATAACAATAGACTCTCTGCTTCGTGAACTGGGATTTTACATTTCACCTGTTTGTCGTAGTATGTGACAAAACTGTCCTGCTTGCCGGTAGAATAATCGACCACAATCTGGCAGGCGCGCGCGTCTGGAAGTAAGAAGAAGCGTGAACATTGCGTACTGCTGGCGCTCACACAACACGTACACTGCACGTTATCTATTGTCTCGGCATAAGCATATAACATTTGATTCCTACAAAACATTGAGGAAGGTTAATATTATAAAACAGTTTCTAGAGGTATCATAAAGTTATCCTGTAGTACAATTAAAATTGGAGTGATATAATGAAATAAAGAATATAGGGTGAACTTCGATTATAAGAAAAATTATTTACATGTATATGAAAGTGTATGTGAAATACGCAACTTTTATCTTCTTCTTCTTCTTCTTCTTCTTCTTCTTCTTCTTCTTCTTCTTCTTCTTCTTCTTCTTCTTCTTCTTCTTCTTCTTCTTCTTCTTCTTCTTCTTCTTCTTCTTCTTCTTCTTCTTCTTCTTCTTCTTCTTCTTCTTCTTCTTCTTCTTCTTCTTCTTCTCCTGCACCCAGAATTTGGTGGGTTTGCAAATTCTTCCCCCTTTCGAAGACAGTCTCTTAATCATTACATACTTTCTTTCTTTTTTTATTTAATCGATATACTCTAGTCTGGTCCTTCCCCCACCACTGCGTTCCTCAATCAGTGTGGTGTAGTGTTCAACCAAACTGGTTCTCCTGCTTTTAACCAGAACCCTTCTTTTATACACTCTCTTCAATACCCGATTATTAGTCAACTGTTCTGTCTACGGTATTCGTAAGGCTCTCCTACAGTACCACATCTCAAAAGCTCCAAAGCAGCTTCTCTCAAATTTTGTCAGCGTTAAGGTATCGGCGGATGTGCGTATCCTGCACATCCTAAACATTTTATAAGATTCTTTCTGGTTGTCAACTGGTAAAAGGTTTTATTAATAAAAGTTCCGACCGCGAAAGTCGATCAGTGAAAACACTTAACTTTTGAGTTAATGGAACACGTTTACATGAAAACGCTCGTAACTTTGGGTCAACGTCTCATGGGTAACGGAGCCTGGTTTAACATTCTTCTTCTTCTTCTTCTTCTTCTTCTTCTTCTTCTTCTTCTTCTTCTTCTTCTTCTTCTTCTTCTTCTTCTTATTTAATTAGCAATTCGCAGATTGGTTTAGTAGCAGTTCTCTACACTTTGTTTCTCTACACTTTGATCTTCTCTGTGCTTTCAGTTTGATCTTCTCATAGGAATTACAAATTGCATCCCCAATAATCTGTTTCCCATATTACAGTCTCGGTCTTTCTATTCCTCTTTTCCCATAGTGTAACTCTCTGTTATTGGTTTCAACAAATTCTCGTGATAACTGAAGCCAATAACTGAAGTCTTCGTTTCACAGATTTTGCTAAAAAAACTTCTTGTTTCTGAGAAAATGAATAAATTTACAAATATTTGTGGTACGATTTACATAAAACATATAAATAAAACAAGACAGAGCACAATGATTAAATTTTATAAGATAATTGCAATACTCACGTTGATTTAAGCGAGCGAGGCGTGGGTCATGACAAAAATGAAAAGCGGCAAGATTCAAAGTGCTGAAATACAGTATCTTCGAGATAAATAAGTTAAATTATACATTGGAAGATCGAATAAGGAGTGAAGATATCAGCGGATAACTAGAGATAAAGGCCATAAATAAAATTATTGCAATTTATAGAAGACAGTGGTGAGATCATCTGCAAAGGATGACAGAGAATCAATTGCCGAAAGCGGCACTAAACTGTAAAGCCATTAGTAGAAGAGTCGTGGGTCGTCCGAGGATGAGATGGGTGCCGAAACATGTTTATATAACCTAATACTTGAAGAGAAGAAGAAGAAGACTTCTTGTTTCTCCAACTCTAGTCAGAATCTCATCATTATGAACATTGTCGATCCATTCTTACTTTCAGTAACTTCCTGTAACACCACTACTTTCCAGTGCTTCAAGTCGTTTCTCCTTTCCTCTGTTTCAATTATCCACGTCTGACATCCACATAAAGCGCTAAGCTCCGTATGTTACTCTGCAGGAACCTCTTTCTTGTTACCAGAGCTATTTCTTTAGAAGTCAGTAATTTCCATTTACTATTAAATACAACTTTATCCTGTCCGATCATACTCAAAATTTCTCTTTTACCTTATCCGTCGTCTGTGATTTTACTTCCTAAGTAAGTGAATTCTATAATATTCCCTATTATTTTCCAATCCAGCATTATATTCATACTGGACAGTCCGTGTTTACCACAGACCATCGCTTTGGTTTTATTAACATTTATTTTTGAATTGGTCTCATCGTTCAAAACCTCATCAATTATATTGTTTCGACGGTCTCCTTGATCCTCGTATGGTACCCATGGAATACAAAATACAAGACACCAATGAAGTCAGTAAAAACCAGTTTTAATTATCACAAGTAACAGTTTGTAATTAGCAAATAATTCAACAAGATTACACTTGTACAATAATTCAAATTAAATTTGTCCACACGCAATAATAATGTCAACCGATGGAGTCCCGCACAATAATCACTCTTCACTAATAGCCACTTGAAGCGCAACTGAGTAGTCGCCCACAGTGTAACTGAACAGTCCGCATCGCTGGTTGCTTATATATTTATACCCCGCTGAGATGCCAGAATAATCGGTCACTTTCTGAATGACGTGTCGAGCAAACTGCGTATTACGGGCGCTGTAGAATCCACTGAAAAGCGTGTAGAATGTCTGGCATTTCTACACAGCGCGCCGCCCGTACGGTCTGGAATAGCCTGGACTGTTGACGCATGATAAACGTCACGTAATCGTCTTTCACCGTAAAGCAGCGGAAATATGTACGCACACACACATACATTACAGCTGGGCTGTGTTGGGTTAGCCAAGATAAGTATTTTGGAATACTTTTCTTATTAGAACGTTCCGTATTACGTTACAATATGAACCTGTTCGCTTAACCATTCATCCATAATAATTGCAATGTAGTCAGCAAATCTTAACATATTATTTCTTTCTGCTTGCACTGGTTTGACCTTATTACAAAGAATGGCATAAGGCGAAAGCCGGTATCGCGACAAGAAAGTTTCTGCAGTGAATTGCTTGAAAGCTGATCAATTATTCAGACAGTTGGTTGGTTACACAGCGTGTAATAATGTATTTACTACTACAGCCCGCCGCTTACAGAAATCGATACACAGACGAGTCGATTTGAATGTCTGATCGATGTACCGAACTACGTTGATGCTCCTTACACTCGTGTTTTGTATTCCGGTTATACCACATTTTGCACTGTTTATTTCACTGCCTGTTGTTTCGGTATTCTTGAATTGCATTCCAAGTGATATTAGATCTGAAATTTTTCTTCTTATTTTCTTTTCTTTATTTAAGAGATTTTCCTATTTTTAATCAACTACATTATTCAATACAATCACCGCATCGTGTCTGTGGTCATCCAATTCGTCTTTTTCCTTTTTGGACGATTATCACGGTTCCTCTTAACTAACCTGTCATCAACCGTCCTGTCGACATTGACTTTCTAGAGTTGCAGCCTTTACTGTATCCAGTCCACTGTACGGCATGTCTGTCACACGGCATGTTTTTCTAATATTGATATTTCTTATTCTATCTCGCCGTGTTCTCCCTATCAGTCTTCTTACCGACTGCATATTCTAAGCAAACGTGTATTTGTTTTCTACTTGTCGTAGTTTCTGGTCTTGTTTCTGCTGCATACAGCAGGATACGTCTCACTGTAGTTTTCTATTGTATTGTATTTATTGTTCAAAGCCTAAAGGTACCATACATACGATTTGCAATAAAATTTTTATTACTCACATTCTTAAAAACGATCGATTTCGGTCACAGACCAGCGTCAGGTCATATACAGCACACTTGCGGTCACAATACCATAAAACAGCCACTGTTTACGAGAACTGATTTTGTTACAGAGTGTTTATGTTTACATTCCGTTCTATATATTATAACGAAACATTGTTATCAATGTTTATCGTTCTAACTGGAGTACGCATAATAAGCGTTATCTGCTACAATTGTACATTTAGAAGGGTATAGATAAGATTTTATATAGCAAACAAAACAGATAACAGTCCACCTGCATAAATATGTATAATTTTGTCGGCACATGTCAGAAGTGTTTTAAAACTTAAATAATAAAAAAATGACAAAAGATTAAGAAGAACTAGGTTGACCAGTGAATAGTGCGGAAATGTAGCTTTATTTAGACACCAAACACATAACGAGATAGTGAGAGTGTCGTGAACTATAAGCGTTTTACTATTTCACACCTTTCGCGGTGCTAATTAAAGATCGCGTGTATACATAGCTAATAACTGTGTTCAAGACACGTCTAACAAACAACTTTGTTACCTAAATAAATAAAGGATTGTTGAGGTAGTCGCCGATAGAAACTCATTTGCACACGTGGCTTTGCCCTATAAATAGCGAGCCAAAACGAGCATCTGTGGCATTCATAAAGTATTCGTTGAGTCGTACACACGGAACGATACGCTGCAGAAGACGCTTCAATGAGACCGGCAGACACCTGAGTTACTACAACTACGTACTACGGACATCAGACTATACCCGAGGCCAGAGACGCTGTGTCCATGACGATAAAGGAACGACGCCTAGCCTAGCTGTTCATACACCGCTAAGCGACGCTGACGGAGGTTTCGAGAGGAATAGCTGTACTCAACGCCGACGCCTGAGACCCGTGTACATCTGTGTAACATGAAATCATCAAAACAGGTGACCTGATATGGTTCAGGGTTCATAATAATGTTGTAAAACACAACAAGTAAATGAAAAGCCGCTATAAGCGAAATTGAACAGTTTTAAATAATTGATAAACATTTTTTTATATAGGCGGTATGACTAAAGCCTAAAGACACTTTTAAATGTTGTACTGTATATCATATAGAGACATTTATTCAAAAAGACAGAACATTTAGATAATGTGTGATTATTATAATAATATGTTAATAAGAGTGCAGAAAGACTCTAAGCAAATGTTTTCATGAGATTGTGCACTGTATAAAAAATTATATTTGATAAATTAAATGTGATAAATTAAGGGAGAGTGCAGAGAAGCTCTAAGAGTGTTATCAAGATATTAGATGTCACAAATTTTATTGTTTCATATTAATTATTGTTGATAGCCAAGCAGGCTGAAGAGTAGAATAATTAAAAGGGAGTTACCCTTAATAAAAGTGTTTATATTAATAATAATTACCATAGAGATAACGATAACTATAACCCTTGTTATATTCATTTAAAAAGTTCGTATTTTATTTTCTCATGTATAAAGAACAGGGTTACGGATTTCATAGAATGAAATCAATTCAGTATTTCCATTTTATTAAATAATTAAATTCAATATAACAAAATGATTTTTTATAAATGAATTATAATTACAGGCAGACAGTGTGAAACTGCCCATATATGTGCGTATATTTCCATGTTATATGTTTTGTGTATATACTGTGTATTGTATGTCTTATTTTCAGGAACTTATAAATTATGTACTAAGATATATGATTTTAATATGTGATTGTTAGACGTAAGCATTATAACAATATATCACTAGAGAAAATATGTGTAAAGTAATATTCAAGAAAGAATATAAATTAGTGGAACCCGCCGTAAATCGTGTTAAATATTTGAAATTCTTTTTATTATTATGATTTGTTTAAAGATAAGCACCTTGAGGGTGACAATTATAATCATTGGAATGATAGACTAAAAAGGTAGTTTTCATTTATTCACAATTTATACAACTCAGCTTCCTAAAATAATTCTTTTGGAAACACATCGTCCCAACTCGTTACCTGATACCTAATAAGCCCAAATCCCACACCTAATAGCCGGCAAAGCGGAAAAGTACCATATACTGCAGGTAAGTGTTGGCATGGTATACCCTAACCAGATCCATGTAAAACTCATAATCCATAATGAAAGAAATCATAAAAAGATGTGTTGCAAAAGAAAATGTCGCTTCCAACGTGGGGCACGATTAAATAAATAAAAAAAAAATAAAATAAAAAAAAAAACATAATACGAAAAAAAAAATTAAAAATTAGTTAGAAGTTAAATAAATATAAATTCACGTAGAACAAATATTTAGAGTTGATGTGTAATTATTATAAAACGTGCATTTATATGTTGAATGTAGCTGATAAGAACGTACAGTTAGCGTTATCAGTAGAGTAAACAAAGGGGAGCTTAGATAAATATTGTGGTTATCAGAAACTGATACTACAGGCGCCCAAGATAACGGTTGTATGTTGATGAATAAATGACTACCAATATTTAATAATAATCCAAATAATTAATAATATACAAATTAATAATAAATATTTTAAAATCGGTTCACCAAATTAAAATTAAACATGGCACATAAACAAGAGGTCAGTTTAGCCGACATAATGAAGAAGTTAGAAGCCAGCAACGCTGAAAACGTAAAAAGGTTTGAAGAAATAAAAACTAGTGGTGCTGAAACTATGAGAAGATTGGAGGCAAGCACGTCAGAAATTCAGAAACTATACGCGTATAATGCTGAAAGTAAGGTAGAAATTATGGAAGGACGCATTGATAAGACAAGGTATAAAACCTATACTTACATCCATAAGGCATCCACAAACTAATCTAGCTGAAAGAATAAATAGAGAGTTAGGCAAGTACATGAGGTTATATTGCTACAATCAACAGAGTAAATGGCCTGACTATCTACAATTTTTCGAAGATGCAATGAATCACAATTATAGTGAAGCTACAGGATACACACCGTTAGAATTAAGTGAGAATAAAATACCTAAAAGATTCTGGCACAACATGATAAATAAACCGAAAAATTATAATGTAGATTTGCCAATGCAAATTAAAATAAACAGAGCTGAACGACAGCTATATCATCAAGCAGGTAAAAGGAGAGACCGGTATAATAGAACTCACCGATTGACAAGATTCCAGATTGGTGATAAGGTATTGATAAAGACAAATCCTGTGGGAAGTAGTATATTAAACACTTCCAAGAAATTCTTCAGATTATTCTGTGGCCCATATGAACTAAGGAGTCGTCTAGGACCACACACCTACATGGTATATGACCCAGTGAAGAAAAAGGACGTCGGAAAGTACCATGCGTCATCTCTGCGTCATTATATCCAATAATACCCATATGTGATTGTTACTTTAAGAAAAGATTTTATATTCTTTCTAATAAACATGTAATATAACTGACTGTGTATGTACTAAACATAGATAAAAAAAAAAAAAAAAAAAATATGTTGTTCTGTAAAGCACAAACAATTTTTTTTAAAGCAAGTGGGGGAGTGTTATAACGAAACATTGTTATCAATGTTTATCGTTCTAACTGGAGTACGCATAATAAGCGTTATCTGCTACAATTGTACATTTAGAAGGGTATAGATAAGATTTTATATAGCAAACAAAACAGATAACAGTCCACCTGCATAAATATGTATAATTTTGTCGGCACATGTCAGAAGTGTTTTAAAACTTAAATAATAAAAAAATGACAAAAGATTAAGAAGAACTAGGTTGACCAGTGAATAGTGCGGAAATGTAGCTTTATTTAGACACCAAACACATAACGAGATAGTGAGAGTGTCGTGAACTATAAGCGTTTTACTATTTCACACCTTTCGCGGTGCTAATTAAAGATCGCGTGTATACATAGCTAATAACTGTGTTCAAGACACGTCTAACAAACAACTTTGTTACCTAAATAAATAAAGGATTGTTGAGGTAGTCGCCGATAGAAACTCATTTGCACACGTGGCTTTGCCCTATAAATAGCGAGCCAAAACGAGCATCTGTGGCATTCATAAAGTATTCGTTGAGTCGTACACACGGAACGATACGCTGCAGAAGACGCTTCAATGAGACCGGCAGACACCTGAGTTACTACAACTACGTACTACGGACATCAGACTATACCCGAGGCCAGAGACGCTGTGTCCATGACGATAAAGGAACGACGCCTAGCCTAGCTGTTCATACACCGCTAAGCGACGCTGACGGAGGTTTCGAGAGGAATAGCTGTACTCAACGCCGACGCCTGAGACCCGTGTACATCTGTGTAACATGAAATCATCAAAACAGGTGACCTGATATGGTTCAGGGTTCATAATAATGTTGTAAAACACAACAAGTAAATGAAAAGCCGCTATAAGCGAAATTGAACAGTTTTAAATAATTGATAAACATTTTTTTATATAGGCGGTATGACTAAAGCCTAAAGACACTTTTAAATGTTGTACTGTATATCATATAGAGACATTTATTCAAAAAGACAGAACATTTAGATAATGTGTGATTATTATAATAATATGTTAATAAGAGTGCAGAAAGACTCTAAGCAAATGTTTTCATGAGATTGTGCACTGTATAAAAAATTATATTTGATAAATTAAATGTGATAAATTAAGGGAGAGTGCAGAGAAGCTCTAAGAGTGTTATCAAGATATTAGATGTCACAAATTTTATTGTTTCATATTAATTATTGTTGATAGCCAAGCAGGCTGAAGAGTAGAATAATTAAAAGGGAGTTACCCTTAATAAAAGTGTTTATATTAATAATAATTACCATAGAGATAACGATAACTATAACCCTTGTTATATTCATTTAAAAAGTTCGTATTTTATTTTCTCATGTATAAAGAACAGGGTTACGGATTTCATAGAATGAAATCAATTCAGTATTTCCATTTTATTAAATAATTAAATTCAATATAACAAAATGATTTTTTATAAATGAATTATAATTACAGGCAGACAGTGTGAAACTGCCCATATATGTGCGTATATTTCCATGTTATATGTTTTGTGTATATACTGTGTATTGTATGTCTTATTTTCAGGAACTTATAAATTATGTACTAAGATATATGATTTTAATATGTGATTGTTAGACGTAAGCATTATAACAATATATCACTAGAGAAAATATGTGTAAAGTAATATTCAAGAAAGAATATAAATTAGTGGAACCCGCCGTAAATCGTGTTAAATATTTGAAATTCTTTTTATTATTATGATTTGTTTAAAGATAAGCACCTTGAGGGTGACAATTATAATCATTGGAATGATAGACTAAAAAGGTAGTTTTCATTTATTCACAATTTATACAACTCAGCTTCCTAAAATAATTCTTTTGGAAACACATCGTCCCAACTCGTTACCTGATACCTAATAAGCCCAAATCCCACACCTAATAGCCGGCAAAGCGGAAAAGTACCATATACTGCAGGTAAGTGTTGGCATGGTATACCCTAACCAGATCCATGTAAAACTCATAATCCATAATGAAAGAAATCATAAAAAGATGTGTTGCAAAAGAAAATGTCGCTTCCAACGTGGGGCACGATTAAATAAATAAAAAAAAAATAAAATAAAAAAAAAAACATAATACGAAAAAAAAAATTAAAAATTAGTTAGAAGTTAAATAAATATAAATTCACGTAGAACAAATATTTAGAGTTGATGTGTAATTATTATAAAACGTGCATTTATATGTTGAATGTAGCTGATAAGAACGTACAGTTAGCGTTATCAGTAGAGTAAACAAAGGGGAGCTTAGATAAATATTGTGGTTATCAGAAACTGATACTACAGGCGCCCAAGATAACGGTTGTATGTTGATGAATAAATGACTACCAATATTTAATAATAATCCAAATAATTAATAATATACAAATTAATAATAAATATTTTAAAATCGGTTCACCAAATTAAAATTAAACATGGCACATAAACAAGAGGTCAGTTTAGCCGACATAATGAAGAAGTTAGAAGCCAGCAACGCTGAAAACGTAAAAAGGTTTGAAGAAATAAAAACTAGTGGTGCTGAAACTATGAGAAGATTGGAGGCAAGCACGTCAGAAATTCAGAAACTATACGCGTATAATGCTGAAAGTAAGGTAGAAATTATGGAAGGACGCATTGATAAGACAAGGTATAAAACCTATACTTACATCCATAAGGCATCCACAAACTAATCTAGCTGAAAGAATAAATAGAGAGTTAGGCAAGTACATGAGGTTATATTGCTACAATCAACAGAGTAAATGGCCTGACTATCTACAATTTTTCGAAGATGCAATGAATCACAATTATAGTGAAGCTACAGGATACACACCGTTAGAATTAAGTGAGAATAAAATACCTAAAAGATTCTGGCACAACATGATAAATAAACCGAAAAATTATAATGTAGATTTGCCAATGCAAATTAAAATAAACAGAGCTGAACGACAGCTATATCATCAAGCAGGTAAAAGGAGAGACCGGTATAATAGAACTCACCGATTGACAAGATTCCAGATTGGTGATAAGGTATTGATAAAGACAAATCCTGTGGGAAGTAGTATATTAAACACTTCCAAGAAATTCTTCAGATTATTCTGTGGCCCATATGAACTAAGGAGTCGTCTAGGACCACACACCTACATGGTATATGACCCAGTGAAGAAAAAGGACGTCGGAAAGTACCATGCGTCATCTCTGCGTCATTATATCCAATAATACCCATATGTGATTGTTACTTTAAGAAAAGATTTTATATTCTTTCTAATAAACATGTAATATAACTGACTGTGTATGTACTAAACATAGATAAAAAAAAAAAAAAAAAAAATATGTTGTTCTGTAAAGCACAAACAATTTTTTTTAAAGCAAGTGGGGGAGTGTTATAACGAAACATTGTTATCAATGTTTATCGTTCTAACTGGAGTACGCATAATAAGCGTTATCTGCTACAATTGTACATTTAGAAGGGTATAGATAAGATTTTATATAGCAAACAAAACAGATAACAGTCCACCTGCATAAATATGTATAATTTTGTCGGCACATGTCAGAAGTGTTTTAAAACTTAAATAATAAAAAAATGACAAAAGATTAAGAAGAACTAGGTTGACCAGTGAATAGTGCGGAAATGTAGCTTTATTTAGACACCAAACACATAACGAGATAGTGAGAGTGTCGTGAACTATAAGCGTTTTACTATTTCACACCTTTCGCGGTGCTAATTAAAGATCGCGTGTATACATAGCTAATAACTGTGTTCAAGACACGTCTAACAAACAACTTTGTTACCTAAATAAATAAAGGATTGTTGAGGTAGTCGCCGATAGAAACTCATTTGCACACGTGGCTTTGCCCTATAAATAGCGAGCCAAAACGAGCATCTGTGGCATTCATAAAGTATTCGTTGAGTCGTACACACGGAACGATACGCTGCAGAAGACGCTTCAATGAGACCGGCAGACACCTGAGTTACTACAACTACGTACTACGGACATCAGACTATACCCGAGGCCAGAGACGCTGTGTCCATGACGATAAAGGAACGACGCCTAGCCTAGCTGTTCATACACCGCTAAGCGACGCTGACGGAGGTTTCGAGAGGAATAGCTGTACTCAACGCCGACGCCTGAGACCCGTGTACATCTGTGTAACATGAAATCATCAAAACAGGTGACCTGATATGGTTCAGGGTTCATAATAATGTTGTAAAACACAACAAGTAAATGAAAAGCCGCTATAAGCGAAATTGAACAGTTTTAAATAATTGATAAACATTTTTTTATATAGGTGGTATGACTAAAGCCTAAAGACACTTTTAAATGTTGTACTGTATATCATATAGAGACATTTATTCAAAAAGACAGAACATTTAGATAATGTGTGATTATTATAATAATATGTTAATAAGAGTGCAGAAAGACTCTAAGCAAATGTTTTCATGAGATTGTGCACTGTATAAAAAATTATATTTGATAAATTAAATGTGATAAATTAAGGGAGAGTGCAGAGAAGCTCTAAGAGTGTTATCAAGATATTAGATGTCACAAATTTTATTGTTTCATATTAATTATTGTTGATAGCCAAGCAGGCTGAAGAGTAGAATAATTAAAAGGGAGTTACCCTTAATAAAAGTGTTTATATTAATAATAATTACCATAGAGATAACGATAACTATAACCCTTGTTATATTCATTTAAAAAGTTCGTATTTTATTTTCTCATGTATAAAGAACAGGGTTACGGATTTCATAGAATGAAATCAATTCAGTATTTCCATTTTATTAAATAATTAAATTCAATATAACAAAATGATTTTTTATAAATGAATTATAATTACAGGCAGACAGTGTGAAACTGCCCATATATGTGCGTATATTTCCATGTTATATGTTTTGTGTATATACTGTGTATTGTATGTCTTATTTTCAGGAACTTATAAATTATGTACTAAGATATATGATTTTAATATGTGATTGTTAGACGTAAGCATTATAACAATATATCACTAGAGAAAATATGTGTAAAGTAATATTCAAGAAAGAATATAAATTAGTGGAACCCGCCGTAAATCGTGTTAAATATTTGAAATTCTTTTTATTATTATGATTTGTTTAAAGATAAGCACCTTGAGGGTGACAATTATAATCATTGGAATGATAGACTAAAAAGGTAGTTTTCATTTATTCACAATTTATACAACTCAGCTTCCTAAAATAATTCTTTTGGAAACACATCGTCCCAACTCGTTACCTGATACCTAATAAGCCCAAATCCCACACCTAATAGCCGGCAAAGCAGAAAAGTACCATATACTGCAGGTAAGTGTTGGCATGGTATACCCTAACCAGATCCATGTAAAACTCATAATCCATAATGAAAGAAATCATAAAAAGATGTGTTGCAATATTATGTCAACTGATTACTGAATGTTGATTTTCATTTTGCCGCAATATTTCAAATGTGATACGATTTTTGAAGTCCGTCATGATGTTCAATTGATTTTCATGGCTCCCTTCTTTTACATATTTGTATTTGTTTTCATTTTACATGGCCCCATTCTTTTTCTTGATATTTGTTTTGTTAGCATTGCCGCAGTGTACTGGCACTAGCCTTTGTTTTGACTGCCAAGAAAGCGTCTGGGTATTGTTTGGCGACATTTATATCTGAGCTATAGCTGCGGTCTCTTTGTGGCTTTGTAGACAGGCGCGTGCATGTCGACACTGGCAAACTATAAAGTACCTACCCGATTAGATAACAAATAATTTATGTTTTGTTTTTGACAAACGGGCGCCTTCAGGATGTCGACTTGTATTCAAAACATCAGCAGTTTGTAAGCAGTAACAAAAATCCGTAGAACATGAAATGTGCGAGGCAATCAATTTGAACAATGTTATTAAAAATTTTCTTTAACCAAACCGCGAAAAGGGCTCTTTTAATAAACTACAGTTTTATAAAAAAATAAAGACAACCGCAAAAATAAACTATTAAATTTTTTATAATGTTTTCATGACTTCTACGATCACATCTTCCACTTATATCATGTAAGTACTCAGCTAAATAAGTTTTTGAAAAATGTATTTATTCTGGCCCTTTCAGCATAGGCATGTCCCAGCAGGCTGGCCATTTCCCTATTTTCCCCTACTTTTTTAATCGTAAGATTTGTTAAAAACAACATAAATTACATGTCAAAGTAAATATTGGAGCTTTTATTTTTATAAAATGATACAATATTTATTTTTTGTTTGTAGATGAAAATAATTTTTAGTATCTAGATCAGAAACATGTTTGTGAAAAATAAATAGAGTTTTTCAAGGCATTAAATGGTTTATTTATTCATAATAAATGTTTTTTTTTTATTAGTTACTACTGTACAAAAATTACTTTTCACACAATATTAAGGCACAGAATATATTAGAAACCAGTCTATTTGCAATAATCTGTTTTTTTTTTGTACAAAATGAAACAGTCAGGTCAACACAAACCGACATTGCAAGTTTCACAATAGTCAGAAATCACAGAACAGAAAACTGATTGTGGTGCTATCTCTGTATTCAGTTGGCAACTACAAAGTCCAGTCTACAAGTACAGACAACCGAAGCGTGTAAATGTTTCGTACAAATGCAGTAAAACGCGCGTGAAGTGTGAAATGTTAATTTTACGAGCGTCGAGTTTTTGAGGAAAATCATGCGCCTGTAAATTTTACGAGCATCGGGTCGAAAGTGTTAAAATAATATTAAATATTGTGGCAAAGTAGTGATAGGAGAAGTATATTCAGGAGTGCGGCAAAGGTAAAACTGCACACGGGCGTAAAACACCCTAACGGCGGCCCTGCCGCGAATCTCCGCAAAAACAAGTTGCATTAATTTCCTGGCTGGTGGAAGAGTCTACCCTTCTTTGGAGCATTTCCATTCGCTTCCAACCACTGTGTGAATCGTTATTTATTGCCTGAGTTGGGTAGAAATGAATCCGTGTTGTTATCAAGAGCGATGAAAGTCGTGTAAACTCGATTCGGTTGTGTTTAAATATGCCCAACTGCAACTGAGTCACAGTTCATTTTAATGAGTCTCAGGTCGCCCGTTAACAAACGCGGCACCGCTCGCGCTGAAAGCTTTTCCATGCTCAAATATATCTGTAAGATGTTGTAAACACAACCTATTCAGACGCTCGTAATGTCAACAAGGTCACATCGTTTCATAGTCGTCATTGAACACAACGTTCTGTGATTGTTTCAATGATTACCTCTGTTATAGCGGTTTGGGGCGACCTCAATCAAGCATTTAAAAGATTCAACTTTAACAATATACAAGTAAAGTTTAGTAAATAGGTCAAAAACTAATCTAGACGCATCTGTGGAACGATTCACAGGTATCTGAAAAACGAACACGGAAGGATACCCGAATGAAATTGTGGCTGTCCCCACATTCCTGTACTCTAGTGAGACATGTACTCTTGGTAAAAGGGACGTGCATAGGATGTAGGCAGCCGAAATGAAATTTGTAAGAGGGACGCAAGGTTGTTCTCTCTTGGATCGGAGAAGGAACGAGGATATTAGACGCAATTTAAACATTGTATAATTGCACCAGAAGATTGAAGATCACGGAAGGAGATGGTGTGAATAATTGAATTGCACGCCTGATATCCGTCTACCTGTGGCTGCCTTGGGTTATCACTCTACTGGGAAGAGAGGTGTCGGTAGACCGAGGAGGAGATGGGTTCCGGAACAGGTTAAGGCGTGGTCCTTGGAGTGGTGATGATGATGATGAACTAATCTGGCGTAGTTGAAATAATAGTGAGTAATGTATAAATGTGTCACTAGGTGGCAGCACAAACCGGCTTCATTTACATTCAATTAGCAATGACCAGTTGGCAATCACTCAGTTTGAAAATGACAGTCGTTCTTGAAGGGGTGCTTGTAACACTGGAACAGCACCGTGTTGTTGTGTGCTTCGTGCCCGCGGAACATCTACCTGTAACGGGAAATTCATAAGGTAATATTTCATATTTTACAGTAAGAAGTGTTTGTCACGTGAAGTGGGCCAATACATTCTCTCAAGGCCCCACCAACCTGGTCGTTTAGTTGAGATTGCGACGGAACCAACAGTGCAACGGGTAGAGAAGACCATAGGTGACTCACAATAAATATCGCATTTTTCAGTCAAATTATTTTCTAGGCTCTTGGGCTGTGACATGGTCGGCTCTAGTAGAAGGCCGGAATATTAAACGTGGCAACACTGGAACCAGCTGATATTTTGAGGCCGGGTAGACAATCTCTTAATTTATGTATTTCAATAATCAAATCGCGTCATTTTTAATTGCTGGTTAACAGGAATTTTATAATTCTTCACTTTTTTGAAATTAAGAGTTTATTATGTAATATACTGTTATATTATTTAAGAAATATACTAATTAACTCATTCATACGATACGGATTCAATAATTCGAACAAAATTAATTCATTAGGTCTAACAGTAATTCACAAATTTCTTCAACTTAAACGTATAGTACTAAGTGCGCACAGACCTATAATTTAGATTTAGCTATAAATAGGCTTACTCATGATTTTAGTAATGCTATGCAATTAAATCAAAATATAATATGTTCACTTTAGCTGTTTTTTGCACTGCTTATAGGCCTCAGACGCAACGTTGCCACGTTTAATATCCGGCCTTCTACTGGGGTCGGCCATGGCTGTGGTCGTCTACTTGTAAATCCAAATGTTTCGCTTGCGGCTGCGGCAATCATCTTCAGTGTGTCTTCTGTTGTGCATCGTATTACTGCATTCGCTACGACGTTCTTATCGTTTAGCCTACATGATAATCGATGATAGATTGAATTTTCAAAAAGTGTGTGAAAGGTAAAACTTAGACAAATGAGTCACGGACACAATCGGCCGTCTTTGCAGCATCTGTCACAGAAGTAAGGAAAACGTCATTGATCTTAACAGGATTGTTACTGGAGAGTAATTATGGTACATCACCCTGAATTATACGTGTGGAGTGTTGCCCTATACGAGAGTGAATCTTGGACAATTGGAGGAAGTGCCAAGAAAAGACTCCAAGCATTTGAGGCCTGGTGCTACAGAAGAATATTTAAAATAAGCTGGCGGGAGAAGCTAACGAATGAGGAAGTCTTTAGAAAAGCTTAGGAGGAAAAGAGCTTTCTACGAATTTAAAAAGGCAGAAGAGCTAAGTTTATAGGGCATATACTACAACACAATGGGTTGAAGATAATAGAAGGAACAATTGAAGGGAAGAATCACAGAGGACGACCCCGTTTAGACTACATGAAGCAGCTTATGGTCGACATGAACTCCACCTCATATTGTGAGTTGAAAAGAAAAGCAGAGCAGCGTGAAGAATGGCGAGCTGCTGCCAACCGCCTATGGACTGCTAACGTAGAAGAAGAGAAGAGACCCTGAATCAAAGCGTGAGTCAGTGGAATGGAAACGTTCTTCTTCACCTCCAATAAAAAAATTCAAGTTTTTTTTTAAAAATAAGTTTTAAAGAAGTGTGCTTAAGAGCGATGGAAAATAAAAAAAAAACAAGAAAAGAAAACAATTTTATCGAAAAAACATTGAACTCACAAGAAATAGAAATTTCACATTTTCGGCTGAATAATAAGAACCGAATAATCTGTTTTGTTGGTTTATATTTAACAGCTTGCTGTGTGTGTGTGTGTGTCGTTCAGTGCAAAATACAATTACCGGCGCAGGAGAAAATTACATTTTTTATAAACACTGCTTGTGTGTGTGTGTGTGTGTGTGTGTGTGTGTGTGTAGTGGTTTGCGTAAGCGATAAAGCATATTACGTGGTACACAACACTGCTTTTGGGAAAAGTAAATAAATAAACAGAATAATGGAAAAAGAATGAGATTTGTCTGTTGGGGCAGGCGACATTTCATCAGTGTCTCCCTCAGCCCTCACCAAGCCGACAGTCATATGCGGTGACGATACATAGTCCCTCCCTCCCATACGCACGCATACTTTGTGTATTTACTTTACTCTCCATCCGTCCATATATCTGCCCCTCTCTCTCTCTCTCTTTCTCTTTCTCTATCTCTTTCTGTCCCTCTTTCTCCCGTACTCATCGTGTCCTTGTTAATGGAAATAGAAACGCACACTGCTTTCAAAAATGTCAGGTTTTAAACAGCATAATGAATTTAAAGATAAGTACTGTAGTAGTATGCTCCCTGACATTACAGCCGAGTCGTTACCTAAAACATTTGCCCTGCACTACTAGTATAGGCCCAGTGTTTAACATTTTCAATTTATTGTATCATGCCAGCAGCAAGTGGAAGTGACTTTTGTTCATTTGTTTACATGTTTTTGCCATTTAGTCTTGTAATTTGTGTATCTGTTTAATCTGTTAACAAAAACAAGAAGAGCTGTCAATGGTCAACTCTTCATAATCATGTATATGTGTTTTGTCAGACAATATCTTCAATGTTGGCGTAGTTGAACAGATTGCAAATCTGCAATCATTTGAAAAAAGAAAAAACTACTAGTATGACCTGTACTCTAGAGAGCTGCAAAATTCGCTCACTGTTTTGAACAAAGTACATTATTTATTATTGGATAAAGTTTGATATTAGTTAACTTTACAATTATGAGTAAAATTACGAAAATCCCGATTCTCCTACTACCATTTTTTACTTCCATGTTCCGTAAGAAACTGGAATTATGGTGATCTCGAAAAAAAAAACATGTTCGAGATAAGGGCAGATCCTGGTTGTACTACCCTCAAAATATGAAGAAATGTCATTTTCCGAAAAGTGTCTATGCGTCTATGTGAAGAAGTTATTCTATAGTAAACGATAACTGCCGAAAATTAAAACACAATCGAATAATTGTTTGCATATGTGCCCGAGTTGTAGAGGACGGTGAAGATCGGATAAGTGGAAGGGGTAGTTTACCTGCAACGTTTCACGTTTTAACAAGAGTAAAGTACTTAACTTTGATAAATAAAGTACTCTGAAAAGAATGACATAATAATACACTGAAGAAGGGTCGATGAAATAGCTATAAATGAAATGGGTAGTTATAGGGGGAGGGGGTAATTTTTTGTATGAATATTATAAATTTATTCGACCAAAAACTTAAATATTTCAATAATATATTAACAATTGATATCGTTCCATGCTATGTAACCTCGGATACGTAAGTAAAATAATTTTTCGTTTTCAGAAATTCACAGATAAACGCCGAGCGGTATTCGCTTTCTTTCGCGTTGTTTAAATACAAAATAATTTAATTCTTTACTTTTAAAATATTAATAACTAGGTACAATTTGTATATTGATATAATCTTTCTCAGCCTTTTTACCAAAAGTATGGTGATACAAATTAAAAATAATTTTATAATTAATTAGAACATGGATGTCATGTATGGTTCATCATATCGATTTTTTGTTTAGTAAAGTAACAATATTTTAGAGCAATCGTACAATAAACGCTAAAATTACAAGCTATTCAGATTTGTGAAATAATTCCCTTCAGTCTGGCACTCTAAGTTTAAAATTAATGATCCCACTTTTAATTTCCAAAATTGTATACTACTGAGCTTTCACGGCCGGATTCAACATTCTTGAAATTATTATTATCGGCCGGGCTGTTAGGCCGTGGTCCCCTAAGTTGCCCTTTTTGGCCCCACCGTCGCAGGCCATCCTCAGTGTCTAGATTGGCACAATGTCCGCCAATTCACCTCAGAGATGATGGCCTCTGTTGGGGGGGGGGGGCGCGACGTTTGTCAATAACGACAACTGTGGACCACGGCTAACAGCCCGGCCGATAATAATAGTTTAAAAAACTGTACACTATTTTCTTTTTCGTTAAAATTCTCTTTAATTAGGTACCTCACTCGCAATTTGCATTTTATCAAACTTTTGCCCCACATTTGGGGCCCTGGTATCCAAAAAATTCTACTCCTTCTTCTCGTCTTCAAGAATTAAGTTATGTAAATCTGTTCCGGCATCCTCGGACGACCCATGTCTCTTTTCTACCAATGGCTTTATATAGTTCAGTGCCGCTTTCGGCAATCGATCCTCTGTCGTCATTTGCAGATAATCCCACCATTGTGTTCTGTAAATTGAAATAATTTAATTTATGTCCTTTACTTTAAGTTCTGCTCTGATATCTTCATTCTTTATTCTATCTTGCAATGTATAATTTAAAGAATTTCGAAGATACTGCATTTCAGCACTTGGAATCTTGCCCCTTTCCTTTTTGTCATGACCCACGCGTCACTTGCATAAATCAACGTGGATATTGCAATTGTCTTATAAAATTTAATCCTTGTGCTGTGTCTTGTTTCATTTCTAAGTTTTCTATATAATTTAAAGTATTTCGAAGATACTGCATGTCAGCACTTGGAATCTTGCCGCTTTCCTTTTTTGTCATGACCCACGCGTCACTTGCATAAATCAACGTGGATATTGTAATTGCCTTATAAAATTTAATCCTTGTGCTGTGTCTTGTTTCATTTCTAAGTTTTCTATAAATCGTACCATAAATGTTCCTAAATTTATTTATCTTCTGTCTTATATCATATTCAGATTCATAGCTTACTGTACAGCCGATATATTTGAAACGACTCACTTGTTCTAAAGTGCTGTTGTTTATAACTATCGTAGTCCTCATTGGATATTTACCTTAAAAGGCCATGGTTTTGGTATTTCTCTATATTCAGATTTTCGTTAAAAGTCTCTTTAGTTTGATATTTCACATGGAATTTGCATTTTATTAAACTTTTGCCTCACATTCGGGGATCCTGGCTTCTAAAGTTCTAAAATTTCCAAAACGTAACACTACAATTTTTAGATTTTAGTTAAAATTCTTTTTAATATGATACGTCACATAAATTTAGTTATTTTATCAACATTTTCACCCAGCGTTTAACTCGTAGTATCCCAAAATTTTACATTTTCAGAAATTAACACTAATTTCATATTTTGGATAAATTTCCTCTAATTTGACCTTCTTTCTACACGGAATTGTGGGGTTTTTGTTAAAATTTGGACCCTCGCACATTTTTGTTGTCCGCCACCTTATTTTTTGTGGGATCAATCTCAAAAACAACAGGTTGTGCAGGATAAACGTGTGGGCACGCATGCCATGCTTTACGGAAATCGGTTGAAGCGTTCAAAAGTTACCCTAAATGGATAGACAGACAGACAGATGCTAAACGGTCGAACTAAAGCTGAGAACTCCGTGTCGGGTGGATACAGCAGTGTGCTTGAAGCAACGTTACACTCACAGCAAAAGAAAAGACTAAAGGGTTTAAAAAATGTTTTCACGATATTAATTGATGACTCGTTGGGCACTTGGTGAAACATATTAATACAAAGGTTTTGTAAAATATATAAAAACACTTGGTAAGTTTCACAAATTTTTTAATTAACTCTGACAGCTGTTTCGACTAACTAAGCCATTGTCAAAGAGCGAGTGAATGAAATTACTGAACACAGGATGTTCCAGATACGCCCTAAACAGATGTTCACCACCTACACTCCACTAACACCTGTGTTCAGTAATTTCATTCACTCGCTCTTTGACAATGGCTTAGTTAGTCGAAACAGCTGTCAGAGTTAATTAAAAAATTTGTGAAACTTACCAAGTGTTTTTATATATTTTACAAAACCTTTGTAAAAAATATTTTGTTTATACTATACGTACACTTATATTGTGTGTGTGTGTGTGTGTGTGTGTGTGTGTGTGTGTGTGTGTGTGTGTGTGTGTGTGTGTGTGTGTGTGTGTGTGTGTGTGTGTGTGTGTGTGTGTGTGTGCTTTCCAAATTGATTGTCGTGTTGTGTTTTGTCTACTTCCGCAACTCTCGGCAGATAGGCCTACATCTCGGCCATTCTCATGCAGATTTCTCTCCCATGACTTAATATTAAAAGATTTACTAACTACAGGGCGGTAGGGCTGTAACAGATTGCTTCATGATGGTGGGTGTCACGTAAGTAAATAGCCACAACAACGACCGCGCAAGACTTCTGATATGTGTTGGCTATAAATAAAGTAAAAAACCTTTTCGTATGAGTTGTTTCATTTGATTTCCCGCTGTAAAATTTCCGAGAATTCATGTTCGAAAAGATGGTCATTTGCTGTAATTTGGTAAAAAGAATATTGGTACAGTAAAAATTTTATTTTTAATCATATCTGCAAAAGAAATGTTCAATGTACCAAAAACAAATTAAATACTAAATTTCGGCACTGTGTTTTAGTTTTTGTTAGGTTAGTTTCAATATTTTTAAAGTTTGAATAATTTATAAAATAATAATCAACTTTCCCGTGTGGAGTTGTTAGTCTCCAATCGGGCGCCTCCCCAGGTGAGTATGCTCACCATATATGTTGGGTACCGGGCAAATAAAATATCCGGGGCGGAACAAAACTAGCAGCTTCTGCCTTGCAGTTGGATATTGGTTTATCAAAGGCTACAGGAAGTAAACCTTGATTAAAAATTGCCTGGTCCTCCAGGTTGGGGGGTTAGTGCAATGTGCCAACTCCCCATTTATTGGAAAAAAGAAAATGTTAAAAAACCAAATATATTGCAACCGGATGGATTCAATAAAGGTGAATGTGAATTCAATCACTTCTGTAATTCGTGGTTCCGGAAAATGTGTAAACATTGAACAGCCGGAATAACAATAATAATAACCAACGTTACAGACTTTTAGACAGGAGAAATATTATCTTATGTGTGCGCAGAAATTATTTATAATCGAATGTTTATAAAATTATATGGTAAGAAAACTGTATTTCTCATTTTCCGTGAGGGAAGTGAGAGGATCCAAACTTGAAGCTAGTTCACCCCCCTCACCATTAGGAAGAAATCCTAGTTACGCCACTGTGTTTAGTATTCATTACTATTTTTTACGAGTATTACTTAGTATGCCTTTGTGTTTAAGTAATTAAAGAATATTTTCAATAATTTTTATACATATATATTATTATTGGTATCCAAGTCACTTTGTTATTTATAAACTAATAAATTAGCTTATACCCGTCGTGTGACTTTGTTTTATTGTTAAGAATTACGCGTTTCGGAAAATATGTTCTATCATCAGATTCCTTTACTCAGTTGAGATCGTCAAATGTTATAATCACTCAGCTGAGTATCCGGTCAGCCTCCGTAGGTTGCGCACTCATACTGACGTGTGGTTTTTAACAATTGAGTGATTTTAACATTTGACTTTAATTATTATACTTTAATTAAAGACTCTTACAACCTTAAACATTGTGCAAATCTTACTATACAAAGAGAAATGATCTTTTCAAATATTTCGCACATTAAAATGCTAATTTTTGAAGTTTTCCTCACATAATACAATGGACCTATAGCTTTTGATGATTACTTTGTAAAAATTGATGTGTATGTAAAATTTAATTAAATTTCCTCTCGACAGCATTTACAAGATCTCATTCAGGGTCATGACCACACAACTGTGAAACAAATAAAATGCTCGTATTTCAAACTATATTTTAACTTAACTGTCGTAAATTACAATTATAAAATTATTTCCAATACTGCGTGAAAATTTTAAGCATATAATTTGTTACTTATGTACATAATCAATGGTAGTTTTATGTTTACAGCATGCAAGAAACATGATTAAAAACAGAAGAATAAAATTATGTTATAGCACACAGATACTAGACACAAGAAATAGGGCCGTTTTTCAATATATCCTACTGATTTCATCCAGTATTGCTCTGACCTAAAAATATTGCGTGTGTCTGCTGTGTGTGCGCGCGCGCATTGTAATTAAACCGAGAGGAAAGTTTTATCAGGCTAGAGTTATTTTGGTATCTAAAACTAAATCAGGTGACAACTATTTTGAACGGCACGTAACAGTTTAAAGGAGATTAAAGGAGTTTAAAATAACGACACGCGTCAAAGGAGTTTATTATATATAAGTTGCTTAGTATATTGCAAACAACACATACAAACAGTTCTGCGCTGTCGAGATGTGGCAATTTACTTACGTTCATCCTCAGCGATCTGACCTTTTTCTTATCTGCTTTACAGTTAGGCAATTAAGATACTTTTCTAGATACTAAAACGGTGTGGAAATTGACCTCCACGCAGGTGCCTAAACAGGTACTAATGTTGTCTAATTAATACTCTGCTACTTAGATTAAAACCGATTTCCCGGCTGTTTGGCCGTGGTCCAAAGTTTACGATAAAACCAGACGTTTCGGCAGCACCACTGGCTGGCATCTTCAGTGGAAGAAGCGAGTCAACGCTAACGTGAATGTCGTACGTTAGGACCCCACAGCACTGTGGTTAAGGCTGACTCGTTTCTTCCACTGAAGATGACAGTCAGTGGTGCTGCCGAAGGGAGTTAGTTTTAATCTAAATGACACCGGCCATGTAAGCCTTCGTACAAGTGTAAGACTCTGCTACATTGTGTGTGTGCTCTGATTACAGGCGAGGTTGCGTGGGTCGCGGAGGCAACTGTGACCACAGGCCCAACGACTGTTGCCAGACGACCACCTGTAAGTGCAACCTGTGGGGCGCCAACTGTCGCTGTCAGAGGAAGCGATGGTTCTGAGACACTCACCCGCTGACCGACTCACCTCTGACCCCGTCGCCACGTTTTCTACTGTACCGCATGTATTCAATGTCACAAATGTGTGAAATAAAAAGCAAATAAAAAAATTACATAACTAGCGTTTTTGGTACATTTCTTCTTCTTCTATGACGTCACAGTTCGGAATCGAACCTTAGCCTCCGTAATCCTCCGCCTCCATTATTCTCTGTCCTTGGCGATCAATGTCCATAGTTTTATTTTAAGCGAAGTATAAGCCACTGCGTCAATCCAGCGATGCTTGGGTCTTCCGACATGTCTTCTACCCTCGAGTTGACTAAAAAGTACCTTCCTAGGTATTTGGTTGCCTTCCATCCTAATAATGTCTCCTGCCCATTGCAGTCTATGCAGTCGGATGGTGTCTGCAGTCAGCCAGATCATTGTATTTATACAGCTTGTATAGTTTCTCATTGTGACGCATTCTCTATATCCCATTGACTTGGATTGGTCCATACATTCTCCTCAAAATTCTCCTTTCAAAGGTATTGACTACGTTAGCGGCTTGTTTGTTCAGAGTCCAAGTCTCGCTGCCATATGTTATCACCGGTCTAATTATAACTTTATATAATGTGACCTTGGAATGATGGTGGATATTCCTTGTCTTGAATATAGGTTGTCAACGAAGCATATGCTCTGTTTGCGGCTTGTATCCTTTTCGTTATTTTGTTCATTTCTTCATTATCTTTTGCCATCCAACATTCCTTTAACTGCTCCTGTTTTCATCAGTGATCTAACGTCCCAAGTTCCTATCGCATAGTCCAGTTTCTTGTGCCTTAGTCGTTGCCGTTTAATCCCATCCATATTTCTTGGTATGATTGTTGGTTCCTGAACATATTGGTTTTACAGTGAGAGGTTGTTAGGTCTTCGCCCGACCCCCAACCTGGAGGGCCTTTGGTACATTTATTTACGTACAATTTACGAGCCACATATTCTTCACCTAGACAGACGGGAGCAACATAGAAGATCGTTGCAAGAAGATATTAGACAGGAGAGTTCCCCGAATAACATCGTTGAAGCGATGCTTCAAGGGGAGGACATTTGGAACTGTATGGCACGCTTCCCAGAAGAGGTTGTTCAGTCGAAGAAGATAGATTTGGATAATACAATATAGAAGGCTAAGAAGCCTGATGTAAGCCCTGGAGCTGGAGAACAATAGGCCTAGCCCGAAGTAGTGTGTCAAACAGTTCCAGGTTAGTGTCTTAGAAGAGGAAAGGCAGGTGGTCTTTTAGTGGGTCGCGTATAATACTCAAACCCGCAGACCCTGGAAGTGTGGATCCTTCCGGACATTTGTACAGCAAATTTTACCACCTGCCGTCGTTAAAAAAATTTAAGTACAATTTAGTGTCGGCCGTTCATCTGTATTAATTTTGTCTGCACTTATACAATTTTAAAACGGTTACACAAAAAGATAACGTGTTAGAAAGCTGCGAATCTTGTTTAAGGAATAAACTGTAGAACTGTTTAGAGAAATGTAGAACATAGCATTCGTAGCAGTCTGATACTTAGTTGCTAGGCAGCAATGGAAAAGTACTGGGACAAGGTGTGGTGACTAGGCTGATTGTTTCCTTGCTGGCTAAAGCGTAACCAAGAGGGTTATGTTATCCTGCTACGTTTGCTTACGTTAAGTTGACGCTTCCGGGTTGTAGATAAGATATATAAAAGAGTGAAGGTTTCTATGTAGGTTGTTGTGTTTCATCTGAAGATGAGCCGAGAGGCTTGAAAGCGCGTATGGAAAGTATAATCCCGAGAGTATTGTGGCTAAGCAACCAAAGATGTATAGAATGCAGTGTGTGAGTGTTCTGCGATTGTCATTAAGGAGCTTAAGCGCGCGGAAACGCAACCAAGGAAGCCAGCGGCATAACGGGGAGATGCCATATGTGTGCAATGTGTGTACATTGCTCTTGAAAATCCCATCAAAACTGCGAAAGATCTTTGGTGCTCTACAAAGTAAAGGCTAGCAAAAGTCCCGCGACGGTTAGCATAATTAGGGTTTGAATTTAAGGTGGACGTTTTTAGTAGGTGGACCGACAGTTATCTAAGGAGACTCACATCGACAAGAAGTAGGGCCCTTCTGAGGGTCCACGCGTAAAGTTTTTTTTTTTGCATCATTGTTAAAATTACTTTCCGGGCTGTTTTTGCTGTGCTCCATTGTTTTCTACAAAAACAAACGTTTTGGCAGCGCCATTAACTGACATCATCAGAGTAAAATCGAGTTACGCTACCATGAGGTGGTATACGTTAGTGACCACAATACTGTGGTTAAGGCTGAAAATTGCCAGTATTGTGGTCACTAACGTATACCACCTCACGTTAGCGTAACTCGATTTTACACTGACGACGGCAGTCGATGGCACTGCCGAAACGTCAGTTTTTGCTGAAAACAATGGACCACGCCCAAACAGCCCGTGAAGGAATTTTAACAACATTGACTCCATTTGAGTAAGTCTATGAAGTACATTTTTTGCATCCTTCATAAACACGCACAAACAACCAAACACACACACACACGAAACATAGATTGGAAAATTCATTTGTTGAAAAACAGTGCTACAGTATAGGCCAGACGATTGTTGTTAAGATTCAACAGGAAAGTGAAGCTGTTTACCTGTAGGTTGTTATCGTTATCATGCCGACACGGCACATTGTAAACATTCTGACAGGTTATTAATATCCACTAACTCATGTCAGGCTGCATCAGCAACAGATTTAATAAACGCTAAATGAAGCTCAGTATTAAATATTAAAAAAAAAAACAAAAAAAAAAACAGAATGTGATAGACTGTTGTAATTAACTTCGCACACTCAAACGTTAGGTGCGCAGAGTAGCTTGCGAGCGCGCACTCAGACAAAACGATTAATACCGTTCTCTACACATATGCGTCGTGTTTATATATTGTTACGACGGTCTCACTGATCGTCGTATGGTACAGTGGAAACAAAATACATGACACCAACGAAGTGACACTAATAACGAGTTTCAATTATCACATTAATAAGAGATTGTAATCAACTTGTACAATAATCCAAGTTAAACGTGTCCGCATGCAATAATAATGTCAAGTATAAAGCATTCCGCACAATAATAATTTTTCACTAATAGCCACTTGAAACTCACTGAGTAATCACCCGAAGTAAACTGACTTCCAAGCGGCAGGTGTTGGTTTTTACAGTCTGCAGGGTTCCTTAATATGCGTCTCTAGCAAGAATTGAAAAATTCTAGGCACTTCAGCGCGGGCTTCTGGGTTAAGCTAGAAATGCGTAGAAAAACGTTTTCCATAGTACCAAAACGTTCCGAATTGCGTAACAATATGTATGTGTCTGTGTGTGTGTTTTCGGATTTGAATTTCTTTCTTTCTTTCCAAAGTTGTTTACCACTTACTCTGTCCAACTTTTCCCTTTAATTAATCCGTACACTAATTTCCCCATTATAGTGTACCAGCCACACACACACACACATACACACATGGATGTGTAAGTCATGTGGAGGGACTGCCCCCTTAAGGGCCACGACTCCGGTTAATTTTTATTCAGGGTTGTCTTTTCCTAGCCTTTGATGCCCCAACGCCATCTGCAAGGCGGCAGCAAAATATAATCCTATAATAATAGGATTATGAAACTTGGGTCATAAAGAAAAAAGGTGAACAGAAGATACAAACAGCAGAAATGAAATTTCTGAGATCAGTTAAAAGGTGTAATAGACGAGATCATATAAGAAATGAAGAGATAAGAAGTGATTTAGAATTTTTTTAGTAAATGAAAGGATTAAAGAATACAGAAGAAAATGTATTCAACACATCAATAGAATAGAAGAAAGTAGAATACCAAAGATGGGGAAAGATTACAACCTTAGAGGCAGAAGAAAAGTTGTTAGACCTAAGAAAAGGTGGACTGTGGAATAGGAACAGGTCGCTAAATCCTAAAACCATTAAGAAGATAATGATGATGATAATAATAGAATGCAGTATTGCAACCGACTAAATATTCCAAAGATTCACGCCTGTAATATTCTAAAGATAAGCCAGGCCAGGATAATTTACCTTACTGCTTAACTTGGTACTGGTGGATACTGTTGCCCTCACCAGGAATATTTATCGACCTTCCGGTCTAGACCAGTTTAGTTCTGCATCAACAGAGTCACCTTTTGTTGTAGGACGTAGCACTTCACCACGCAGTACAGCCTTCTATAATTTTATTGGAATATTTTACACGCAAAACGCAATACAATGAGAGTAATTTGTAAGTAGTTTACCTTATTTTCTAATAACTAAAATTATAGTAATAATTTTATTATAATATTAATAAATATCCATTAATTTATATATTTTAATATAATTATTATAATATTAATTTACAATAATAATAATTTACTAATTAAAGAACAAGTTCAAATGAAAACAAAACGAAATTTATTTATTTAAAATTATACATTTATAAAAATAACGTAAATAAAACACTAAATATTTTTTTTAAAGTTGACTACGTAAAACTTTTTTACAACAATAAATAAAATTGATTATTCGTTAACTTATTTTATAATCAACGCAAATTGATTATTCGTTAATTACTAAAGAAACCTATGATACAGGATTATGCTGTGAAACGTGCATCAGGCGAAAATACAATAATATAATTTAAGAAAAAAATTTTAGTTGCTGAAGTATTTATTATTTATAGACATATTCATTATACGCGTATTTTTCCACCTGCCCTCGTTAAAAAAGTATAGCTATTGTTATTATTATCATTGTTACGAGCTCAAGTCCAAAGACGAAGAGTTCTTTAGGTGGCATCAGCCTGTCGCACGGTTACCGATTTGGTTGTCTTGGTCGTTGCTGGAGTAATGACGATCAACCTTCTCGGCAAGGAGTATAAGATCGTCTACTAGAGAAAGAAGGAGATATGCTGCACACCGCGCAGGGAAGCACGAAGCTAGGTGACGGAGAGTTGGCATAGAGCTTGGGAAAACAGGGTCTGGAAGACGTGGTGATCAAGCGTGAATACATCCAGCGACGTGACCCTTTTAAGAAGAAACTTGGAGCTAAACAGGAAAAGACCAATATGAGAACAGGCAAAATGTAAACTGAAGAAAGAAAGGAAGCACATCAAAAACGAATGCCGGAATACCGGGCACTGTTACCCCCCCCCAAGATGAAAGTAAATACATAAATTCAGGCGTCTTGACATCATTGCTCCTTCCACCCTGTCTCTTCAGCTTCTTCAGGATCATTGGTTCTCGTTTTTCTTTCGGAAGTGTCCTTTAAGTGCCATTGGCCTGTCTCACGGTTTCCGACTTGGTCGTTGCTGGAGTAATGAGGTTCAACTTTCTTGGCAAGGAGAGTAAGATTGTCAACCAGAGGAAGAAGGAGGTAGGCGATAAAACTGCACACCGAGAGGCACGAAGCCAGATGACGGAGAGCTTGGGAGCAAGAAGAGCGAGGTAGAACGGAATCTGCATGACGTGGGGATCAAACGTGAATACATCCAGGGACGTGACAATTTTAACAAGAAACTTAGAGTTCACTACGAAATTCAAGTTGAGAACAGGCAAAATGTGAACTGAACACATCGAAAACAAATGCCGGAATACCGGGAAAATTATGTGATACCCTCTCCCCAAAATATGAAATTATATACATAAATTCAAGCCTCTAGAGATAATTACTTCCTCCACACCATCCCTTCATCTTCTTCGCGGTTTTCCTTATCCCCATTTTTCTGGCGTTATCTGCTCCATATTCAATTAAGAAAATTCTGTTAGTGGTTATAATCACAAACAGAATTAACACTGTTGCACACCACTATAGAAAAATAATTCCGATTAGCTCTATCAAGCTTTACATCATCATCAGCCGATCTGATAATAAGCTGTGAAGCTTGAAAACGCTAATCAGAATTATGTTTCTATAGTGGTGTGCAACGGTGTTAATACTGTTTGTTCCATATTCATTTGGCCCATCTAAATACGTCCATTCTTTTAATTTGCCTAGGCAAGGTTAATTGTTTCTACACAATTTTCTCCACTATATTTGTGTTCATTTTCATTCTTTCTCCTATCATCTTATTCGTTGCTCATTCTAATTTTGATATTCCACATTTATGCTTTAGGAAGGCCGTCTCTGATGTCATCAATTTCTTTCTATTCTTCTTTATCATATCCCACGTTTTATGGTTCTGTAAGTTATTACTACAAAAATAAAAATACTGATATTGTTTGGGATAGTAAGCTAACAAAGTTTACACGCATCTTTGGAACGATTCTTAGGTACATGAAAAATAAAACACGGGAGGATATCCGAATGAAATTTTATAAAACTGTGGCTGTCCCCACGTTCTTGTATGCTAGTGAGACATGGATTCTTGATAAAAGGAGCATGCAGAGGATTCAGGCAGCCAAAATGAAATTTCTAAGAGGGACGTAAGGTTGTTCTCGGATCGGAGAGGGAACGAGGATATTAGACACGATTTAAACGTTGTATCATTGTACCAGAAGATTGAAGACGACTGAAAGAGATGGTGTGAACACTGGAATTGCATGCCTGATATCCGTCTACCTGTGGCTGCCTTGGATTATCATCCTACTGGAAGAGAGATGTCGGTAGACCGAGGAGGAGATGGGTTCCGGAACGGGTCTAAGGCCTAGTCCTTGGAGTGGTGATGATGATGATGATGAAGTAATTAAAATTTAACCCATACTTGAGTATATTATTTTGATTGCGTATTATTGTTTTGTCCCACAACATAGAATTCAACTCTCTTATTACCTTCTTACCCATGTTATTTCTTTCCAATATCTCGTCAGTGCTGTTTCCTTACCTATATAGTGTAACGTCTAAATATTTACAAGACTACACAACTTTATGATTTGTGTTACCTAATGTATATGTAAATTCATCATCATCATTATCATTTTCCAGGATTAAACCAAGGATGGTTTGTTCCGGTCTCAAATAGGCAAAGATTAGAACTGGTCACTCCAGCGCTCCCTCGGACATCCCACACCTTCAGCCGATACTGGGCCATCCTGTCGAGTATACTCGTAATATTCAGTTCCTGCCGTATATCTGTGTTTCTTCTATGATCATGGAGAGTATACCCCGCCACGTGCCTGAGAAACCTCATTTCAGCCGCTTGGAAGCGACTGGCGTGGCCTTTCGTTAAAGCCCAATTCTCAGACCCATAAAGAAGTGTGGAAAGAGCCATCACCTTGTAGAATTTTAGGCGTGTTCCTTTACTTGCTGACTTAACCTAATGGTCCCACACATAATGTTGAACTTGTGCAACTTATTCACAACATCGTTGCTTGCATTATAGACAAGGTGTTCAAAACGATGGCAATATCTACATCCATTAAATTAAGTTCCCATTGAAGTTCCTCAATAAACGACTTGGTATTGCTAAACAATTTAAAATTGGCGTATGAAATGTTAGAGGACTGGCACATGAGGAAATGGAACTTCAACGGGAACTTAATTTAGATATTGCCATCATTCCTGAGACTAAGAAAAAGCGTAAAGTTTCGACCGACTACATATTAATATACAGCGGTGAAGCTGCTGGGAAGCGGGCAGCTGCAGGAGTGGCAGTGATGATAATGAAGCGGTTGAAATCAGGATTCATTGTTATCAGTCAGGATTGATAGCTTTATATAGTCCAGAAGATGGTCGCAGAGAAGACTCAGAAGGATTTTACAGGATCTTACAGAAAGTTGTCAATAACATAAGTAAGTTAATACACAAACAATGAAGTAAATAAACATATATTCACTGTATGTAAAACTAATATTTTCAATATTTTAAGCAATGAATTTATACAAATAAAGTGTACGTATTCGGTTTGACGGCGGCGATTGCGTGTTTGGGGGAGAGAGAGAGACGGTAGTGGGAGTCGCGCGCCTTTATATGACCGACGCCGCACCAGCGTCGAGTCGCCGAGCGTCCGTTTCTCAGTTCGTACACACACATACACCGTCACTTTGTTTCCTCTCTACCTGCTGACTGACGATACACGTCGCACACTAATTACGTACTAGAAAGTGTGTTGTTTCTTTCGTGGTTGTTTATTTTGTTTTTGTACTACAAACAAACAAGCGGCAATTATGAGAAGGCAATTTCTTGTTTTGGCGACCTGCTGCCTGGTACTTCTTGCCGCTCTTCTGCCGGCTGCTAACGCATCACCTTCGTCGTACTTTGAAGACGGTAAGTTGTGCATCTTGTACTGTAAAACTTTTATCAAAGTTTTGCAAACTAATTTTCGGACTTTCAGGAAGTAATTCCGTCACCTACAACAAACTTTACACTTAAAGTTGCAAAGTTATAAAGTCACACACAGATACTCGTGTCAAATACGTTACGCATAACACAAAAAAAAGTATATTGTACACACACACACATTGTTATTAATAATAAAAAACAAAACAAATAAATATAACAATATAAAATAACAAGAAAAATTTCAACACTTATGAATATAATGTATAAATATATGTATATATATATAATATATATATATGTATATATATGTATGAATATAATGTATGATATATGTAAAATAAATAGCACTTTATATTTATACATTATGAGACAATAATATATTTTTCATTGTTTTTTTACAATGTTTCTACAGTTTTAATTTACTGTCATCATCAGAAGTAGTCTCTTTGTGTTGCATTAATTGCATTAATCTGATGATTAAAGTAATTTGTAACTGTCGCAACATTGTAAAAACGTAAAAAGAAGAAGGCATATTAAATATTATTATTTAATTATAAATATATTTTAGTATATTACATTTAAAAATATAAAGTATTATGATGATGATTATTATAATTATGGTTCTAAAGCAAATATTTATTTATTTATTTTTAACTGAAACACACTCAAAAGAAGTTATAAGTTTTAATTTTATTATAATTATAACATATAACAATTTTATGAATTACTCTGATGATGGGGGGGGGGATCAGTAAAGGTTTTCAACAAAATGTGCATCAGTAAAGAAAAGAAATAAATACTTATGTTAGAGCAGTTTTTTAATAACATAAACATTTATATAAATATGAAGCAAATGTCTATATATTGGCATTAATACATTCAAACTAATATTTACAAACAGATGTATTTATAATTGACAACACGAGTTAAGTATTACAGTAATTTAAATATAATCGTTAAATATTTGTTAGAAGAGATGACTCAACGGAATTTACACTTTTCAAACAATCAATGGTGTCTGCTCATGGTACTTTAAACTGTTGAAATGAACAGAACATTATCAGTAGAAACTGCCTCTTCGGGTTAATATGAGTGCGTTTATTAAACAATTAATATATAATGATGGCAAGGATAAAGTGGGTATTTTTATTAACACACACACGCAAACAAACACGCGCACGGGGACGCACATTTAAATACACAGAGAGAAAGAAAGAGAGTGAGAAAGAGAAACGGAGTAGGAGAAGTAGTTAGATGGAGACAGTCAGACAGTAAAATTACTGAGATTTAAATGGTCGCAATTATTTTTTAATTTTATTTAGAATATTTTAATGATGTAAAAATTTGTTTTATAAATTTGTTAATGTGCATGTGAGCAGAGCGTTGATAGTGTAACTTCATCAGTACTTTTCCGAGGATTTTTAAAATAGACAAATTAAATATCGTAGTTTAAAATAAACATTTAATAAAAATTAATATGGTACGTTATAAAAAAGCTGATTTACGTCACACACAACAGTAACACAGTAAAATTTGTTTAAAAACACCTATGAATATGTCAAAAAATTAATACTTTAACGTATTCCAATAAAAGGAAAATTACATAGACACACACAGCACATACTAACTTAGAAAGACTATAAACATTCTTGAGAAGATTACAAGCACGTTAAGTTATACCTAAATTATATGAGCCAATTTGAAGAAAACTAAATTTTCAATTTTTAACTGAGCATCGTTGTGAATAATGTTTTCAATTGGTCACCGCGAATAATTTCCTTTGCGATTTAAGAAAATTGTTTTTTTAATTAATGTTTTGAATTTGGTGATACGTGCATTGTATATATTTTTAATAGAAATTTTATTTTTAACATGTCCGAAGTAAGTGATGGAGTGGAAAAATGTAAGGTGGAGTGATGGTGACGAAATATGTATATATTTCTCGAAGACAATATAATTTATATAATATTATATATATATATATATATATATATATATATATTACAATACTATTTGAAATATGTTCCAAATAAGGAAAATATCTTGAAATATATTATATACATCAAGAAATAGACTACCAAAAAGTGTTTGAAATTTATATAATATATTACATATACACGACTCGACAGTAAACTTACAGGGTGAAAAGTTGCGCAATCTCCATACAATACAGTGTTAAATAAGTAAATAAATAACTGTTTTATTTTTAATTTATTTGGCACGTGAGAGTTCGAATAAACTTGAGTTTGCTTATAAGAATATTTGACAAATAATTTGTAAAGTGATCCCACGTTTCTACTGTAAAAAATTTTATTTTAAGAGTATACCTACACAGCGTACACTTTAAATAACAATTATGCCGATACATTGTTAAAAAAAGAATTATGCTGACATATTGTTAAAAGAAAACAATTATGGTGACACATTGTTAAAAAAAAATTGTGCTGATCCATGATATAATTGTGACAACCCATTGCTGAAAAGTTTTACTTAGTTAAGTAAAGTTTTCAGCGCTGTTAGTGTCACCTCAACGGTTATATAGACTCTGGGTTACGTAGTTTTTTGGCCGCTCCACAAATAGTGTAAAATCGACGATATAAGAAACAAATTTTTTCTAGAAGTATTGTATTTATTTTTATGTCTCGTACAGTATTACCCAATAATTTCATAATAGCAGTAATTACAGTGACTAATATATACTCTGCTTAAATTATATAATTTTAGTTATATAAGTTAGTTATATTAAATATAATATAATAATTATATAATTTAGGTGTGGTTAAATTAAAATATCCTTTTATTGGCGTGTAAATTCATCTTTTCGTCGATTTTATTGACCCCAGTTTCAAGACGTATTTCTCCTCTACAGAATTTTAACAGTGTTTCAAAAATTGCGTGGAAACACTAAGGAATAATGGTAAGTGTACGCAAATGTCACGGCTTACCCTGGAACGAGCTTTTTGTCACTAAATCACCGTTACGGGCTTCGTGACTATTATATTGTTATAACAGTGTTTATTATCGTATAGTTTTTATCCGCATCGTGTAGAGAATTAGGTTAGAAATTAAGTTAGTCGTTTACTAACCGTTTACTATTGCTGATTTTTATTTTATTTTGTTTTTATTTTGAAATAATTGTCCATGGTATTATAAGTTTCAAAACCGGTATATGAAATTTATGCAAAGATTAAATCACCAGACGGACAAACTTAAAAGACCTTTTTAATATACTCTGGCATTTTTTTCTATTTGTATTGGCCATCTGAGGACAACATGTCAATTTCAATTCTTTATTCCTTGTTCTTTACTTTTTCTCCAATTTTCTTTCATCTTTTCACTATATCTCTTTTTCCTGTCTTCTGTGCACTCTGAAACTGCGTTTTTCTCTCTACTATCCTGCACTCCTTCTATTTTTAACACATCTGCCAGAGAAACTTCCCTTTCAATTGCTTTTTCTGCGTTTGTATTATTTTTTTGTAAATCCTTTTTACTTTTTTAATCCAACTTGATGTTGACTTCCTTCCCCACAGATATTTGAAGATCTGTTTTGTCAATCTATTGTCGTCCATTGTATATACATATCCAAAAAATACTAGTCTTATTTTTCTCACTGTTTATGTTATATTTTCTATACTTTGATATTTTTATCATTACTTTTTTTTTTAATTTCCAACCCTCTGAAGTTTTTCGTGGGCCTAATATTTTCCTAATATTATATTTTCCTAGTATTCCTAGTCTTTTCAATATTTCTAGTTTGACTAAATTATAATTCAATGCTAGACATGCACTTGCATATAGGCATTCTGGCTTCACTAGTGTACTGTAATGCCTTATTTTGCATTTTTAGATATGAACATTTTATTGTAAATATCTTGGGTTATAACATAGATATGCCATAGTTGGTCTTCCCATTTTATGAACCCTTTCTTCTATAACAGATTTTTCTAAACCATTCTCTTGAATTATTTCCCCTAGATACATCAATTTTCTAACTCTCTCACACTGGTATTTTATTAAATACAAAATTTATATACTGACCGATAATGAATTTAAAACAAAGTTTTAATATCAAACCACACTATAATGAATGCGATTAATATTATTAAACTATGACAATTGCGCAACAATGAGTGTTACGATACACTTTATACAAAACCTCGTTACAACGTTGTCCAAGCCGGGAGACCACCAAGTAACATAGACACATTCACCATTATGGTATATTCATATTTTTCATAATAGATGTTGGCATTATTGATATATATCTAAAGACAAAATTGTGAACAAAAGATTTTATATTATCCAGCAGCAGTACTTATGTCACTTATAATTCCGTATTCACTTATTTCTTGCCAAACAAACTTGTGTCCGACATAACTACTTGCGAATTTATCATTTTGGTTTATACGGATAGCTCAACGTTTATAATGTGTTATGAGCAGTGATGTTGTGGCCAGAGCAATCAACTTCGAACAAAAGAATTTTACGACAAGGTCTCATCATCTTGTAGTTGAAGAGTTTACACGAGGTGACAACCAGACTGGCTCATTACAGATTATAAGATTTTGAACATCAGCTATCGTAACGTTCATTACAAATTATAAGATTTTGAACATTAGCCATCGTAAGTTAAAATTAATAAACACGACGTTTTGATCTCTATAGAATCAGAGGTCGTTTTCAGGCGAACAAAAAATTAATACAAAGATAAATCTATCACTAAAAAATAGATATCGTCAGACTTCAAATCTTAGTTATACAAATATAGTGCTAAAATAATAATAATAATAATAACTATATCTGTATAAGTAAGATTTGGAGTCTGCCGATATCTATTTTTTAGTGATAGATTTATTTTTGTATTAATCTTTTGTTCGCCTGAAGACGATCTTTGATTCTATAGAGGTCGAAACGTCGTGTTTATTAATTTTAACTTACGATGGCTAATGTCCGAAATCTTATAATTTGTAATGAGTATATTGCGCCATCGATTAATAATAATTTTAAGAATCGAACCAGACTGGCATTCATCCTTGCGCTTGCATTGGCTGTTATCAACATAATATATGACACATTGTTGAAAACATTGTTAGCCGGGCTGTTAGGCCGTGGTCAAGAGTTTATACCGACAGACGTTTCGGCCTCATCAGTGTCGGTAACAATGTAGTCTCAACGTCAGCACTGAGGTGAATTGGCTGGCGGACACCGTCCAATTGTTACCGGCAGTGACGATGGCCTCCGATGGTGACGCCGAAACGCCTGTCAGCATAGACTCCAGACCACGGCCTATCAGCCCGGCTAACAATGGTTTCAACTATGTGGACGTCAGCCGTGAAGGCCTTAGAAACTCTAAATTTTTAAATTTTTAACATTTTACATGTTTGACGTACATCGATGTACATAAATTTTCGACCACGTCCGGAAGTAGTTTATAGAGCCACTAGGTATTGCAGCAACAAACAGTCTTACAGTTTTCTTGTTTAATTTCCGGACAGTACTGTTTTCCATTTTGAAAACGTACGCTTTGTCTTACTTAAATTTAAAACCAATGCTGCAGAGCGGAATGCTGACTCTAGCGAGGTGCAAACATTATCTCGTAGTACGATGTCTTTTAAAACTTTTTGATAAAACGACTTGAAATGTTTTAATTAACTATATAGAATACTACCAGCTTGGCTCAAAAATTATTATTGGAGAAAAAATGATAAACTTTTACTTTATGACATAAACTAGTTTTCGCTGCGTTAGAGCTTCGTCAGGGGCTTCGTTAAAGCTCTAACGCAGCGAAAGCTAGTTTAGGTCATAAGCTAAACATTTACCATTTTTATCAAGAATAATTTGTCATCCGAGTCGGTAGTGTTATATATATAGTCAACTAATAACAAAGTATAAGTCATGGCCAACAAAATTATAGGAAATGTTTAAAAATAAAGAGTATTATTCGTGATCGGAACACACTAAACGGGGTATTTTCTTAATGGTTTTCCAACGCGATGTGCAGAAACCGGACAAAAAGGGCGTATCGTACGGAATATGGTCATAAACGGGAGCGGATTTTACTGTACTTACAACCTGGTCCACTTTGGGAAAAGGAGACAATAAATTTTAAAAGTGATAAAAGTTTTGACGAAGATTGAGTCTCGATGTGAATAAGTCTACCTCTTGTTAAGTTTGCATCAACCAAGAATTCAAAGTTCTTGTAATTATACAAATTAACAAGTATTAAATCTAAAAACGTATGTAGCAACATTTTAATACGTATTACATATAATTACGTAATTACATTAATTACATTTTAATACGTAGCAATAAGGTAAAAATATTACATAGATTTTATATAATATTACATATCATTTTCTATACAGTGGAACTCGCGGATAACGAGCTCGCTTATAACAAAAACTCGGATGTAACGAGCAAAAGCACAAGATTTTTTGGTTTCGTATCTTAGTAATGATAATTAAACTCGCTTTTAACGAGTAGGGACGCATTAGAGACTTGGTTATAACAAGCATTTTACCGCAGGCTTGGTCATGGATTAAGGTCTAAAAACCTTCGTTACAGTACAGCATTTTAAACTTTCGTTTAAAATGATTAACACAATTTAGTGAAGCTAATAATGTAAGTGATAAACTCGTGGAATATTTAGGTAATTTATATAACTGTTTTGATATCTAGAGTTAAAAAATTACTAAACAAACAAAAATAGATGGCTTTTTTAAGGTTAATTAAGTTCTGTGCGCGAAATGTAATTTTGACGATTCAATTTAGGTCGAAGAACAATAAGACAAATCAATTAGAGTGAATTTTCTCGTAATTTAAAAATAAATACTGTACATGTGGCATAGAAAGTATTGCGTTTTTTGGCAGATAGCCGGCTGATTTTTGGTAAGTTTTTAGTACACAGTTACTTTTACTATATTTCGCGAATGCACTGTATGTGAATATTCAGCAAAGAATGTTAGCATCTAAAAAATGTTCACTTTTAAGCGTAGAACTTTTAAATATAAATATTTAAACAAAGTAGAAATTGCTTATAACGAGATTCAAAGGGCCGGACAAATATGCTCGTTAAAATCGAGTGCTCGCTACATCCGAGTTGTCGACTGCAAGCCTAAATTTTCATACCGTGATTATCGAATAAACAACAAAAAAAGTCAATTATAGAAGAGGCTTTGCACAAAAAAATTTTGATATATTTTACATTTCTACTCTTAAAGTGAAATTTAGACTTTAAACATTTTTTAGATGCTAACATTCTTTGCTGAATTTTGGCATAGAGTGCATTCGCGAAATATAGTAAAAGTAACTGTGTAGTAAGTAAAACTTACCAAAAATCAGGCGGCTATCTGGCAAAAAACGCAATACTTTCTATGCCACATGTACAGTATTTATTTTTAATTTACGAGAAGAGAAAATTCACTCTAATTGATTTGTCTTATTGTTCTTCGACCTAAATTGAATCGTCAAAATTACATTTCGCTCACAGAACTTAATTAACCTTAAAAAGCCATCTATTTTTGTTTGTTTGGTAATTTTTTATCTCTAGATATCAAAAAAGTTATATAAATTACCCAAATATTCCACAAATTTATCACTTACATTATTATTTTTACTAAATTGTGTTAACGATTTTAAACGAATGTTTAAAATGCTGTATTGTAACGAACGTTATTAGACCTTAAACCATGAACAAGCCTGAGATAAAATGCTCGTTATAATCAGGTTTCTAATGCGTTCATACTCGTTAAAAGTGAGTTTAATTATCACTACTAAGATACAAAACCAAACAAATCTCGTATTTTGCTTGTTACATCCGAGATCTCGTTATAAGCGAGCTCGTTATTCGGGAGTTCCACTGTATTTGAATTAATATTTATTATAATATTAATTATAATAATTATTATCTTTATAGAATTATATTATTAATTTTTTTTTTTTTTTTTTTTTTTGTGAATTGACCACTTAGGATCACGCTACAACTTTATTTCTTTTTCTTTGCCTGGAGTTTCCTCTGTCTCCAATACTCCTTCATACGCTGACTGGCTTGTTTCCTTTGATCCTCTGTCCAAGTTCGTCCACTTCTATTAGGTCCTATTAGGTCTTCCTGCATCTTTAAACAATTCCAGATTTTTCACTGTACTCCTAAATTCACTTCTTTCTAACATTTGGGACTCTGTGATATTCGACTTTTCTAAATCTTTTCTAACTTCCTTAATCCACGTTGTAGTGGTCTTCTTCTTCCAGAGGTAGTCGAATATTTGTTTGGTTAATCGATTTTTGTCCATTCTGTATAGATGTCCGAGAAATGTCAGCCTCCTCCTCCGCATAGTCTCCGAGATTCTTTCCACGTTCTGGTAGACTTCCCTATTGCTTCGCAGCTTCCATCCATCTTCAGTCCGAACTGCACCCATGATTGTTCTTAGAATTCTCCTTTCCAGGACTTCTAGTTTGTCGAGGTTATAGTTCATCGAGAGGCATTCACTGGCATAGAGACATTCCGTTTTTACGACGGTGTTGTAATGCCTTATTTTGGCATTCCAGGAGATGCATTTCTTGTTGTAGATATTTTTTGTTAATCCATATGCTCTTTCCATTTTTAGAATTCGATCTCCAACAGCTGCTTTTTCTAACCCATTCTCCTGTATAGTCTCACCCAGGTACTTGAATTTTTGACTCTTTCAATTCGTCCTATCTCCGTTTCAAGGAATTTTGGTCCATGTTTGTCATTTGTCATAAATTTGGTCTTTTCAACTGAGATCCTTAGTCCTGTTTGGCTGGCTATCTTTTCCAAGAGATTGATTTGTACGGTTGCTTCTTCTGGGTTTTCTGATAGTACCGCAAAGTCATCTGCAAACGCCAGGCAGTTGACTTTAATTCCTCCCGACTTTCTTCCGAGGCATATTGGGTTTATTCCTCGACTCTCCAGTTCCAAGTTCCAAATTCTCACGATCGTCTCTAGGACACAGTTGAATAGGAGTGGCGATAAGCCATCGCCCTGTCTCACTCCTGTCGTAATTTCGAATGGACGAGAGAGCTCTCCCATGAACTTCACCCTGGACGTTGTGTTTGTTAGGGTCTTATTAATATATTTATTATAATTATATTTTATTTTATTTTTATAATATTTAGGTGTCTGAACGACTCCAACTGTAGAAACTTTTTTCTATACATTTTTGTTGCTGTTTGCAAATGACAAGCCTTACAGTGTTGTTATCCATCGTACAACGGCTGCATAAGATTATATTGTTTAGTCACAGAATGTTATTATTGCTGCAGACACAATTATTTACTGTTAAAAATAATAAAAACACAGTGTTTCGACCACTACTGTCTGTAGGCTTCTTCAGGTGACATAATAAAATAACGGTGCCCATAGAAATATAATTGATAATAATTTTACACTGTCGACTGTTTACTTGAAGGATAGTATTGTCTGAACGTAGTGTTTTTTAGTTATACAATATACAATTTCCGTGTTGAATAACGTAACAGTGTTCTAGTTTAAGTATTATATATTGATAACTTTCTCTGTTCATTATTGCTACACTCACTTACATTTGATTTTAAACAAATATTCTATCCGCAATGACCATAAGAAAAAGTTGGTTTATACAGAGTGTTATACATGCACATACATGGTTATGTGTTTTTCTTCGATTAAGGCAGAGATGAGACTTTTACGCTACTACGTATTCTCGGTCCTCTTCTACGGTGTGGAAACTTGGACTATGACTGACGCCACAACGAAAAAATTTGAATCTTTCGAAATGTGGCTTTACCGTAGAATACCGAGCATTTCATGGATAGCACATATAACTAATGTAGAAGTTCTTAGAGAGATGAAGAAAAAATAGGGAAGTTATTAACACAGTGAAGATGAGAAAGCTTCAGTATCTGGGAAATCCCATGAGAAATGAACAGAGATTTTACTTATTACAGTCCGTACTACAGGGAAAAGTGCTTTGAAAGAGAGAAGATGAATGACCGAGAATATCATGGCTGAGAAATTCAAGGACCTGGTTTGCCATCAATACAACTGACTTATTCCGTGCAGCAGTACAGAAATTTAAAATAGTCTGTATGATATCCAACACTTGAAACGGGTAGGAACTATCAGAAGAAGATGAAGGCCACTTCGGATGGCGTTGTACATTTTGTTCTTTTCTGTTTCCCCAGTAGGTTTCATCCTTTTACTTCTGATCTTTCATCTTGCCTTCTTTGTCTGTTGATCTTTTTGTTCAGTTTGAGTGCCTCTATTATTCTGCTGCAATTATTCTTGTCATTAATTGTTTTTCGTCTATATTGGGATATGTTCTAAAGTCAAGTATATGCAAAACTTAGAATCATAATGTACATTCTTGTCGATAAAAAAATTTGAAAGATTCCTGCGGAACGTACACGTAAACAAATTTGCAAGAAAACGTGAAAAATGAGGCGTATACCTGCATACTACGATCACGAGAGGAGTATGTGCGATGTGAAAGAGGAAGCACATAGGAATGTGAAAGAGATAGGTACAATTATATCTATGACATGTAACGGTGTCTCCGTGTTTAAATCAATTTTCTTAATTGATACATTCTCATCTTGCTTCAACCTGTCTTGTGTGGGATCCGTTGCTTTCTTATCTCCTACCTGGTCTCCCTTCAGTAACTCTTGGTCTTTTCGACCCCGATGCTGTTATTCCAACGTTGTCGTGTTTACTTGCTATACTGCTACCTGTCATGTTTCGGGCGAAGCCTTTCAGTGTTTTCACCATTTTAAAGTAGTCCTAAACCACGACTTGAAAGTGGTGGAAACACTGAAAGGCCACATCCGGAACATGACAAGTACCAGTTTAGCAAGTAAACACGACAACGTTGGAATTACAGATGCTGCTAATTTAAATAATAACATGAACCAATGATATTATACTTCAAGGGCGAGGAAGTTTTCAGTTTTCATACTTCAAGTTTAAGCTGTAATTATTCTTGATTTCTTTAATTATGCCCGGCAAGGACCTGGCGAGGCTTAGAGGTGACAAACGGTCAACGGTCCAGAGGCAGAAGAAGAAGGTTTCCCAAAGGATTCTTGCGAGGAAAACATAGCTTCAGGGTCTCCGAAAGAAACACAGAGCAGGACAAGAGACCCGCCACTGGTCTTACTCCACAGAACGCTGGTAACGTCTAATACAGGACATTTGTCTTACACAGAATCGTAAGGGAACAAATCGGATGGATATACTTCAGACCTAGACATTAGGAATTAGTGGAGAAGTGGCTATATTTCTTTTGGGACGGTAACAAGCGATTCGCCTATTCCCTGATGAAAGAAGGAGAAATGACCGATGAATCTTATGTGCAATTGTTAATAATAAAAATAAAAATAATTAAATCCTGTAATTATAGTTGACGCTAAGAAATAAGAAAAAATTTATTTCTACATGTGGATACTGTGACCATTACTTCGTTTCCTTTCACTTAAGCGTTACCAAGTTTTCATTGCTATCGATTTCTCTGGTGTTCAATAATTTAGTCCACTGTTATGAGAGCACATGCTGTGTGATCGTGACGTAATGATACGTTAGTATAGTCAGTCTGCGGTGTTACGTGAATAGTAAAACATACTACATAAAACCCAAAGTTTATGTACGGAATCGACTTTTTACGTAAGAAAATATATTTGTTTTCTTCTTATAAAGAAATATTTTTATCGTAATTAAATGCGCGTGTGGCATTAACAACGCGGTTGGTTTCCAACTCTGTAAGAACCCATTGCGACGTGAACCCAGCCCGACAATGTCAAGGTCACGACCACAACGCGCCTCGTGTTATCAGATTAACTAGCTCAAAGTGTGTGCGACTTTCACACTGCGTGTACATGTGATTTTGCTTTCATAAAGGTAAATATTTATTTACTACATATTTATTTATCTGTACACAAAACGTTTTATTTACTATATAGTTTTTAAATTTCGTATATAACAAGTTGTAAGCATGCAAGCGTTTGTTTTTGAAGTTTTGCTGATAAACATTTGTAGCAGACAATGAGTTGGTCTGCAACAATGCAAATCAAGTTAAGGCGACAGTGATTCGAATATTAAAAAATACCGTGTTTCGTAGGCCGGAGTCAATGCTGTTAAAATTACTTCCCGGGCTGTTTGTCCGTGGTCCAATGTTTTAGACAAAACCAAACGTTTCGGCAGTGCCATCGACTACCATCTTCAGTGTAAATCGAGTAGCTAACGTGAGTTGGTATACGTTACTGATTAGTGATAAGTCCAAGAAATAATTTTAAAACATTGAAAAATACTGTTAAGACGATAGTCGCAGGGATTGTAGTGCTTGAAAAGTAGAAACAGAATTATTGTACACCAGAAATCTCGCGACTACAAGTTTAATTACATTTTAAATAAACAAAGGTAACAATGATCTATCGTATACAAGAATTCTTTAAATTTACGTTTGTCCTACACAAGTTAACGTAACAAACAATGTCACTAATCACGTGTAAATACTATTCCAGCACGGAAGACGAGAATCTTAGGTAAATTTGTATAAACTGTAGATCATTATAACAATTTGATTGTAAATTAAAAATTTTAGATAAAAATTTTCCTGAAGGCAAACTGGAACTAGTTTGAGGAAGATCGCGAACTGGAAATTATGGGTAATGACAACGAAGATGGAGACCAGAAAATAGATGGGACTACCAGTAGATTGGAATTATACAGTTGTAAGATGGAAGGGACAAGTGGCGGAAGGAGGTAAGTTGGAAAAGGTATGTGAATAAGCGACGAGACATTTAACTCGAACAATTTTTGCTTGTGATCCTTGACAAAGGTCTGGGCATTCGGGCGCTGTTTATGTGGCTTATCGATACAATCACTTTTATGTGGACACAACATACAAGCGGTTGGTACTGTTGGTATTAGTCGTAGTACTGTCTACTTTTACTGAACCACTATGTGATTGCCAAGTGTTTGTTAAATTAGATTGTTTCGCGATATTTTAATTATATTAATGGTTTTTATTCTATGTTAATAGAATGTTAGCCGCGTCTTTAGTTACTCATTAGTTTTATATTTTCAGGACAAACTTATATAAAACGTATAAATTCACATCCGTTTATTTAATTATGTTGCTTAGTTATATTTTTTTAATCTTTATATTAACATGTTTTTTAAATAGTGCACAAATGGTATCTTTACGTTAACATACGTAGAGATATGTTTTTAAATAGTGAACAAATTTTTTTAAATTGTTTACAAGAATTATGAATAGTTCTTTAAGTATTAAATACTTCTGAAACTTATTATAGAATTTTCACCTGGCGTACGTTTCACTGATTATATCATCATCATCAGAGGGTTACAAATGAATTAACAAAAACAGAGTTGATTCAATCTCAACGTAAAAAATAAGGAATAATCAAAATTAATATAAAAGAAATAATTGACAATTTGATTTCACTTGTCCATTGTTTTAATATTAATTTATTTAATCAGCTGTTTTGACGGTCATATTAGAATTATTTTATGTTTATATTTTATTTATTTCAATCTAAAATATAATTTAATACATATTTTATTTTAAATATAAATTTGTTTTAAATTTATTATTTTAAATAGATCGTCTGATTTTAAATAGACTTGAGTTTGTTCTTCAATTAGTAAATTATTGTTATTGTGTTTGTAAATATTAATATTTTCCCAAGTATTCATTTTTTGACCATTTTGTATGTTTTTAATTTAATTACTTTTCATTTTTATTTTAAAATTCTATTTTAATTTTTAATTTTTTACGAGATAACATTTGTATTTTATAGTAAATGTAAATGTAAATGAGTAAATGTAACAAATGTATATGGAACGAAAGCGGAATCAAGTACCAGTTTGTTAATTAAAAGATAAATATATTCATTAAGATTAATCTAATTCAAAAAGTCCGAACTAGTAGTAAAGTGTGTGTGTGTGTGTGTAACTGTGTCAGTGTGCATTAATGTTATTTAGGTTACACCACAGCCAACTTGATTTCCTAATTTGTGTACACAATACCGTTACTCTCTCTCTCTCTCTCTCTCTCTCTCTCTCTCTCTCTCTCTCTCTCTCTCTCTCTCTCTCTCTCTCTCTCTCTCTCTCTTTCTCTCTCTCTCTTATCATCAGTGAACTGTCAACGATTCTGATTGGAAACAGCTCTGCGACGCGACGGTTTCACAGCGGTGAATGTAAACCACACCGTCATAAAGTAACACTTCTGAATTATGTAAAGTCCATGTTTTGTATTCATTACACATATACTAATACGCTAAGATTTACATTAACATATAACATTTTTAACTGGTCTTATCAGCCACTATCAACATTTTTTTAACTCTAAAGCGTTAAATGCTTTGTATCCGTCGTGTGATTTGGCAGTTATTTTACCTAAACGGTAAATTCTTGTTGTCCTTATATATTATGTTTTTGAAGTCTTCTTCCGGTATTGACCGCGTTAAAAATGTCTTGTGTAACAACGTTTTACTGGTAATAGCAACCCGCAACTCAGCATACCTGACTTTTGTTGCTCTTACCCGGGAAACGTTGTCGGGTACCGTTCGGCTAAGATCTACCGTAACTGTTTCATAACACTCTGTCCTTTTTTGCGGCTTGAAGGTGATCTCCTAGGGTGGGATACGAAACGTTGCCGGCGATGTAGAGATTATATAGAAAACGACTACGGCCTAACAGAATGGTATTTAATAATAATCTGGAGTATAACTATTGCTAAACTTGTGTTGCTACCGCTAATACTCACTTACACTTCTATGAGCGCTTTCAAGCCTCTCGGCTCATCTTCAGATGGAAACAACTAAAAGTTAGTGGTAGCAACACGAGTTTAGAAAAAGTTAGACATAACCACTAAATTGTATTTATCGTTTAAATTTGGAGAATATCGACACCGGCCGTATAAGCTTACGAGTACAACTCTCTACCACATGAGTTGAAAGTATCATCACCACCACTCCAAGGACTAGGCCTTAGACGTGTTCCAGAACCCATCTCCTCCTCGGTCTACCGACATCTCTCTTCCCAGTAGAGTGATAACCCAGGGCAGCCACAGGTAGACGGAGATCAGGAATGCCATTCAAGTGTTCTTGAATCAGGCATGCTCCTTTTGTGGTCTTCAATCTTACGGTGCAATGATATATATATATATATATATATGTATATATTACATTTAATATTTATAATTAAATTTACCCTCAAGATGTTATTTTTTTCCTTTTTTGGAACATGTTTCGGGTACTATCTTGTACCCATCCTCAGCCTTCCGGTTTTTTTTTAGAAGAAACCTTCCTCAGCCTTCCGGTGAAGAAAAAAAAATACCCGAAGATAGTACCCGAAACATGTTCCAAAAAAGGAAAAAAATAACATCTTCAGGTAAATTTAATTATAAATATTAAATGTATTATATAGACTACATCAAGAAACGGACTGTAGCAGAAAGTGACTAAAAAAAAAATATATATATATATAATTTTCTATATAAGTAACTCGATGTTTCTTGCAGTAATTATATAATTTGTGATGATTTGTTCAATTTGTTTCTTCTGCAAGTAGATAAAATTGTATATTCTTTTTAACACCTATTTAACTAGGTGTATAACAGGTGTCAACACAAAACATATATATATAAATCGGTTCATAGCGTTATCTTACGTCTTCCGACCCCTAGTCTCCATTGGTCTCGATCTAAACAAGATTCTTCTTCCAATTCCCGGTCTCTCATTGCCCGATTGATGTCTTCTATTCAGCTCAACCTAGGTCTTCCTCTTCACCTACGACCATATGGTGTCCATCCCAAAATTTGTTTGGGGAGTCAATTATCCGGCATTCTTTGCACATGCCCAAACCATCTTAGCTGTTCTGTTTTTATGTCGTCGACAATAGAGCACTGTACCCCCATTATCTCCCGGATTCTGACGTTTCTTACTTTTTCCAGTTTTGACCTTCCTGCCACTCTTCGCCAATAATCCATCAGTAGCTTCCAACAACTTTTCTGTTCTTTCTGTTATTGGCCACATTTCACACCCGTATGACGTAATTGGTTCACAATTGAATTGTATATACGATGTTTATTTTGTTTTGATATTTGTTGGTCCCACAATATGTTGTTCAGCAATGCTATTGATTTTCTTCCCAAGTTATTTCTGTCTCTTATCACTTTATCTAGACTACCATCTTGTGTTACTATTGTTCCTAGATATTTATAGCTACTGCAATTTATTATTTCTTGTTCGTCTTCTAAAATTAAATTCTTCTGTTCCCCACCAATGCACATATACTCCGTTTTCTTTGTGTTTACTTCAAGGCCCCATAGCTAATATCCTCGTTGTTTCTCCGATCAAAGAGAGAACAATCTTGCGTCCCTCTTAAAAATTTAATTTTGGCTTCCCGAATCCTCTGCACGCCTCTTTCACTAAGAGTCCATGTCTGACTAGCATACAGGAATGTTGGGACAGCCACAGTTTTATAAAATTTCATTTTGGTATCCTTCCGTGGTTTATTTTTCAGGTACTTATAAATCGTTCCACAGAAGTAAAATCTGGTTGAACGATCTACTTTCATCTACTTTAAATTATTCTGTGGAATGTGGATGTACAGAAGTAATCGAGTTGAAAGCAAGTATCTATAATTTAACTTGGAATGAAGGTGAAAAATTAAAACAATTTTTTTAATCTCCGAGCGAGTTTATTAATTATTATTAGAAATTCAGTAAAATAAATTTAAAACATTAATTCGACTAAACATATTTTTTTGCAATATTTACTACAGGCATATAAAATATTCTATTTTTACTACACGTATTTAATCAAACGCTGAGTAAATGTTGTAGCAATATTTAAGCAAAATTGATTGACAGGTTGTTGTTCCTGTCAATTGTTACAAAACCTTTGGCTCTTGATGAGAGATAAAGTTCAGCCCACCACTGTGTACAATATATTATTCGTTCTGTCAATAACACACTGGTGGAACGGTGGCAAATCAAATATTAATAACATTGGATGACGATTCACTTTGTGGGCGACAAAAAAATATCAGATGTAATATTCAACGGCAGAGCAGGGTAAAAATATATTGACATTCGTAAAGTGTCAAACTCAACGGACAACGCCACAATGTAGGCTTTTTCTAACACTGTCATTCATTTCTAATTTATTTGAACGGTCTGTACAAATATTGACCTATATTTATAAAACAGAAAGTAAATGGGATTGTTTTGTATCAGTGCCGAGGCGCTTCATTACATATAGGCAGCCCTACACCTACTTTTTTTTTTGTATCGCCCATCTAAGGACCACATGGCAATTTCAGTTCCTTATTCTTTGTTGTTTTCTTTTTCTCTAATATTTTTTCATCTTTGCACTGTCTTTTCCTTCTTCCTGTTTTCAGTCCACTTTGAACCTACTTTTTTCTCTCCCCTAACCTGGACTTCTTCTATTTTTAACACGTTTGGCCGAAAAACTTCTCTGTCAATTGTTTCTTTTGCGTTTATATTACTTTTTTTTCTAAATCCTTTTGGACTTCTTTAATCCAACTTGATGTTGACTCCTTCTTCACAGATTTCTGAAGATCTGCTTTGTTAACCTATTGTCGTCCATACTATATAAATGTCTAAATAATAATAGTATCCTTTTTCTCATTGCTTGTGTTATCTATTTTTACTTTATTTTATAGGCGTACACATCTCCCAGAATGAATAAAATTACAATGTAATGAGAACAAAAATTAATTGCAATTCAATTCCATGATTGAGCGAATAGATGATCAGCGTATGACACAGAAAATCCTGAGAGCGCAAGTCTATAAAAGCAGAAAGATGGGCCGATCTAGTTTAAGAAGGTTGGATGATGTGCTAGAAGATCTCAGAAGAATGAATATGAAAGGTTACACTGCGATGGGACTAGATAGGAGACTTTAGAGAAGATTTGGAGTCTTAAAGAATTTAATCATAATGTTTAAAACTACATAAACTGCAATCGGTTTAAGACTGCAGTCTTGAAGAATTGCAGTCTTAAACTGACTCACCTGGTTTGATTGAAAACAGAGCTTTTGCACTCAAGTAAGGATTGGTATCGTAAAAACCGATCTTTCTACCGGTTAATTCATCATTAGCTTATCAAATTTCAAGTTCTATATTATAGTTGTTAATAATGGATTTATTATATAATATTGTTAGATCTCATTTCTTTATAATTTCAAATTAAGTTATATTGTATTTTAAATATTTTACCTATTTAAGAATTTAATGTTTCATAATAAAAAATAAATATATATGAATATAAATTATTTACAATATAACCGCCAAAACAGCTGATCAAATAATTAAACATTGAACCAATTGATAGTTTAATGTAAATTAAATAAATTATTCGTCATTTTATAATAAAATAAAAACCAATTAGATTATTGTTAGTTTTTATTTTGAAATCGAACAAATTCTTTTATTTGTTAATTAATTTATAAACCTCTGAAGATACTGACACTGTCGCTGAAACGTACGTGAGGTGAATTAAAAAGTATTATCAACAACTAGCAGAAGTATCAAATAACTAGTATTCGATAATGCGAGACATTTCATATTCTCTAACGTTATTTCTATCAACTGAATTTTGTATATTAAGTTCAGTAGAGATGTTAAGTTTATTTACGAAGTGGATCGAACTTTAATACGGCGTCGAGACGCCAGACGCCATTGATCCGAAACAACTGGAAGAAATTTGTAGTCAAAATGTCTGTTCTCCCTTATTTTTGTTTTTTTTACATAAATTAACAAACATATGGGGTCTTTCTGTATCGATTTTTCATAACAAGCTACTTACAACAAAACCTCACTTTAATTTATTGTCGTATTGTACAGAAAAGTCGCTACGGGGACATCGGGACGCCAGACGACATTAATCCCAAGCAATATGTGCAAGACACTTGTACTACAGCAAGACGTCGACTCGACTACACCGTGAACCGCCTAAGTCGAGAACATTGGCTTCAGTGTTACTAAACGCGGTAATTATAGTAATGTACCTGATAGCGTATTTACATTCCTTCTATGTACATTCCGAGCAAGCTGACTCGTGGCGGGGTATGTAGTGGCGTCGGCCGCATATCTTGACATACTCCCCTACGATCTCAGCCACTGCCTTACTTCTTTCCCACGCATTTAAACATTTTTTTTTCTTTTGGTATCGGACATCTGACGACCACATGGTAATTTCAATTCTTTAGTCCTTATTCTTTTCTTTTCTTTAATATTCTTTTATCTTTTGACTATGTCTCTTCTTCCTGTCTTCAGTCCACTTTGAACCTGCGTTTTTCTCTCTCCTACCCTTTCTCCTTCTATTTTTAATACTTTTTTTCCGAAAACTTCTCTTATAATTGCTTCTTCTGCGTTTATATTATTTTCTTTTAAATCCTTTATCACTTTTATAATCCAAATTGATGTAATTTCTTTCCCCACAGGTGTTTGAAGATCTGCTTTGTTAACCTATTGTCGTCCATTCTAAATAAATGTCCAAAAAAATACTAGTCTTCTTTTTCTCACTGTTTGTGTTGTATTTTCTATACTTTGATACAATTCATCATTACTTCTTAATTTCCAAACTTCTAAGGTTTTTTGTGGGCCTAATATGTTTGTAATAATTCATCTTTCTAATATTTCTTGTTTGTCTAAATTATAATTAAATGCTAGACATTCACTTGCACATAGCCATTCTGGCTTCACTACTGTACTGCAATACCTTATTTCTGCAGTTTTAGATATGCAATTATTTATTGTAAATATCTTTAGTTATACCCTATGCTCTTTCAATTTTATGAATCGTTTCTTCTATAGCTTGTCTAAATTATAATTCAATGCTAGACTTTCACTTGCATTAAGGCATGCTGGCTTCACTACTGTACTGTAATGCCTTATTTTCGCAGTTTTAGATATGCACTTTTTATTGTAAATATCTTTACTTATACCATACGCTCTTTCAATTTTATGAATCCTTTCTTCTATAGCATATTTTTCCAAAACATTCTCTTGAATTATTTCCCCTAGATACATAAATTTTCTAAACCTCTCTATTCGACCAATATCTTTTAGAAGGAATTTTGGCTCATTTTAATGTTTGTGAGAAATTTAGTTTTTTTCTGCAGAAATTCAGCGCGTTGAATTCGGAGCGCTTCGTAGTGGCCTCGGCCGCATATCTCAACGTTCGGAGCGCTATGTAGTGGCCTCGGCCGCATATCTCAACGATCGGAGCGCTATTTAGTGGCCTCGGCCGCATATCTCAACGTTCAGAGCGCTATGTAGTGACCTCGGCCGCATATCACAACGTTCGGAGCGCTATGTAGTGGTCTCGGCCGCATATCTCAACGTTCGGAGCGCTATGTAGTGGCCTCGGCCGCATATATCAACGTTCGGAGCGCTATGTAGTGGCCTCGGCCGCATGTCTCAATGTTCGGAGCGCTATGTAGTGGCCTCGGCCGCATACCTCAACGTCCGGAGCGCTATGTAGTGGCCTCGGCCGCATATCTCAACGTTTTGCTAACTTGTGTTGCTACCGCTAATACTCACTTACACTTCTATGAGCGCTTTCAAGCCTCTCGGCTCATCTTCAGATGGAAACAACTAAAAGTTTGTGGTAGCAACACAAGTTTAGCAAAAGTTAGACATAACCACTAAATTGTATTTATCGTTTAAATTTGGAGAATATTGACATCGGCCCTGTAAGCTTACGAGTACAACTCTCTACCACATGAGTTGAAAGTATCATCACCACCACTCCAAGGACTAGGCCTTAGACGTGTTCCAGAACCCATCTCCTCCTCGGTCTACCGACATCTCTCTTCCCAGTAGAGTCATAACCCAGGGCAGCCACAGGTAGACGGAGATCAGGAATGCCATTCAAGTGTTCTTGAATCAGGCATGCTCCTTTGTGGTCTTCAATCTTATGGTGCAATGATGTTTGTGATGTTTTCAATTTGTTTCTTCTGCAAGTAGATAATATTGTATATTCTTTTTAACACCTGACGCACGTTTCACTGAAAAATATCAGTATCATCAGAGGTTTCAACTCTTTTTACAGGTGTTAAAAAGAATATACAATATTATCTACTTGCAGAAGAAACAAATTGAAAACATCACAAATTATATAATTACTGCAAGAAACATCGAGTTACTTATATAGAAAATGATATATATATAAATCGACTCATAACGTTATCCTACGTTTCCGATCCCTAGTCTCCATTGGTCTCGATCTAAACAAGATTCTTCTTCCAATTCCTGGTCTCTCATTGCCCGATTGATGTCTTCTATTCAGCTCAACCTAGGTCTTCCTCTTCACCTACGACCATATGGTGTCCATCCCAAAATTTGCTTGGGGAGTCAATTATCCGGCATTCTTTGCACATGCCCAAACCATCTTAGCTGTTCTGTTTTTATGTCGTCGACAATAGAGCACTGTACACCCATTATCTCCCGGATTCTGACGTTTCTTACTTTTCTAGTTTTGACCTTCCTGCCACTCTTCGCCAATAATCCATCAGTAGCTTCCAACAACTTTTCTGTTCTTTGTGTTATTGGCCATATTTCACACCCGTATGACGTAACTGGTTCACAATTGTATTGTATATACGATGTTTATTTTGTTTTGATATTTGTTGGTCCCACAATATGTTGTTCAGCAATGCTATTGATTTTCTTCCCAAGTTATTTCTGTCTCTTATCACTTTATCTAGACTACCACCTTGTGTTACTGTTGTTCCTAGATATATATAGCTACTGCAATTTATTATTTCTTGTTCGTCTTCTAAAATTAAATTCTTCTGTTCCCCACCAATGCACATATACTCCGTTTTCTTTGTGTTTACTTCAAGGCCCCATAGTTAATATCCCCGTTGCTTCTCCGATCAAAGAGAGAACAATCTTGCGTCCCTCTTAGAAATTTAATTTTGGCTTCCCGAATCCTCTGCACGCCTCTTTCACTAAGAGTCCATGTCTGACTAGCATACAGGAATGTTGGGACAGCCACAGTTTTATAAAATTTCATTTTGGTATCCTTCCGTGGTTTATTTTTCAGGTACTTATAAATCGTTCCACAGAAGTAAAATCTGGTTGAACGATCTACTTTCATCTACTTTAAATTATTCTGTGGAAATATCTTCCACAGAAGTAATCGAGTTGAAAGCAAATATCTATAATTTAGCTTGGAATGAAGGTGAAAAATTAAAACAATTTTTTTAATCTCCGAGCGAGTTTATTAATGATTATTAGAAATTCAGTAAAATAAATTTAAAACATTAATTCGACTAAACATATTTTTTTGCAATATTTACTACAGGCATATAAAATATTCTATTTTTTACTACACGTATTTAATCAAACGCTGAGTAAATGTTGTCGCAATATTTAAGCAAAATTGATTGACAGGTTGTTGTTCCTGTCAATTGTTACAAAACCTTTGGCTCTTGATGATAGATAAAGTTCAGCCCACCACTGTGTACAATATATTATTCGTTCTGTCAATAACACACTGGTGGAACGGTGGCAAATCAAATATTAATAACATTGGATGACGATTCACTTTGTGGGCGACAAAAAAATATCAGATGTAATATTCAACGGCAGAGCAGGGTAAAAATATATTGACATTCGTAAAGTGTCAAACTCAACGGACAACGCCACAATGTAGGCTTTTTCTAACACTGTCATTCATTTCTAATTTATTTGAACGGTCTGTACAAATATTGACCTATATTTATAAAACAGAAAGTAAATGGGTTTTTTTTTGTATCAGTGTTGAGGCGCTTCATTACATATAGGCAGGCCTACACTTACTTTTTTTTTTGTATCGCCCATCTAAGGACCACATGGCTATTTCAGTTCCTTATTCTTTGTTGTTTTCTTTTTCTCTAATATTTTTTCATCTTTGCACTGTCTTTTCCTTCTTCCTGTTTTCAGTCCACTTTGAACCTGCTTTTTTCTCTCCCCTAACCTGGACTTCTTCTATTTTTAACACGTTTGGCCGAAAAACTTCTCTGTCAATTGTTTCTTCTGCGTTTATATTACTTTTTTTTTTCTAAATCCTTTTGGACTTCTTTAATCCAACTTGATGTTGACTCCTTCTTCACAGATTTCTGAAGATCTGCTTTGTTAACCTATTGTCGTCCATACTATATAAATGTCTAAATAATAATAGTATCCTTTTTCTCATTGCTTGTGTTATCTACTTTTACTTTATTTTATAGGCGTACACATCTCCCAGAATGAATAAAATTACAATGTAATGAGAACAAAAATTAATTGCAATTCAATTCCATGATTGAGCGAATAGATGATCAGCGTATGACACAGAAAATCCTGAGAGCGCAAGTCTATAAAAGCAGAAAGATGGGCCGATCTAGTTTAAGAAGGTTGGATGATGTGCTAGAAGATCTCAGAAGAATGAATATGAAAGGTTACACTGCGATGGGACTAGATAGGAGACTTTAGAGAAGATTTGGAGTCTTAAAGAATTTAATCATAATGTTTAAAACTACATAAACTGCAATCGGTTTAAGACTGCAGTCTTGAAGAATTGCAGTCTTAAACTGACTCACCTGGTTTGATTGAAAACAGAGCTTTTGCACTGAAGTAAGGATTGGTATAGTAAAAACCGACCTAGATGCCGGTAGAATGGTTGATCTTTCTACCGGTTAATTCATCATTAGCTTATCAAATTTTAAGTTCTATATTATAGTTGTTAATAATGGATTTATTATATAATATTGTTAGATCTCATTTCTTTATAATTTCAAATTAAATTATATTGTATTTTAAATATTTTACCTATCTAAGAATTTAATGTTTCATAATAAAAAATAAATATATATGAATATAAATTAGTTACAATATAACGGCAAAAACAGCTGATCAAATAAATAAACATTAAACCACTTGATAGTTGAATGTAAATTAAATAGATTATTCGTCATTTTATAACAAAATAAAAACCAATTAGATTATTGTTAGTTTTTATTTTGAAATCGAACTAATTCGATTATTTGTTAATTAATTTATAAACCTCTGAAGATACTGACACTGTCATTGATACGTACGTGAGGTGAATTAAAAAGTAATATCAACAACTAGCAGAAGTATCAAATAACTAGTATTCGATAATGCGAGACATTTCATATTCTCTGACGTTATTTCTGTCAACTGAATTATTTATGTTAAGTTCAGTAGAGATGTTAAGTTTATTTAAAGTGGATCGAACTTTAATACGGCGTCGAGACGCCAGACGCCATTGATTCGAAACAACTGGAAGAAATTTGTAGTCAAAATGTCTGTTCTCCCTTATTTTTGTTCTTTTTACATAAATTAACAAACATATGGGGTCTTTCTGTATCGATTTTGCATAACAAGCTACTTACAACAAAACCTCACTTTAATTTACTGTCGTATTGTATAGAAAAGTCGCTACGGGACATCGGGACGCCAGACGACATTAATTCCAAGCAATATGTGCAAGACACTTGTACTACAGCAAGACGGCGACTGGGATACACCGTGAACCGCGTAACTCGAGTACATTGGCTTCAGTCTTACTAAACGCGGTAATTTTAATGATGTACCTGATAGCGTATTTACATTCCCTCTATGTATATCCCTCTATGTACATTCCGAGCAAGCTGAACTCGTGGCGGGGTATGTAGTTGCGTCGGCCGCATATCTTGACATACTCCCCTACGATCTCAGCCACTGCCTTACTTCTTTCCCACGCATTTAAAAATTTTTTTTTCTTTTGGTATCGGCCATCTGACGACCACATGGTAATTTCAATTCTTTAGTCCTTATTCTTTTCTTTTCTTTAATATTCTTTTATCTTTTGACTATGCCTCTTCTTCCTGTCTTCAGTCCACTTTGAACCTGCGTTTTTCTCTCTTCTACCCTGGCTCCTTCTATTTTTAACACTTTTGTCCGAAAATTTCTCTTTAAATTGCTTCTTCTGCGTTAATATTATTTTCTTTTAAATCCTTTTTCACTTTTTAAATCCAACTTGATGTTAACTTCTTTCTCCACAGGTGTCTGAAGATCTGCTTTGTTAACCTATTGTCCATTGTAAATAAATGTCCAAAAAAATACTAGTCTTCTTTTTCTCACTGTTTGTGTTGTATTTTCTATACTTTGATACACTTCATCATTACTTCTTAATTTTCAAACTTCTAAATTTTTTTGTGGGCCTAATATGTTTGTAATAATTCATCTTTCTAATTTTTTCTTGTTTGTCTAAATTATAATTCAATGCTAGACATTCACTTGCACATAGGCATTCTGGCTTCACTACTGTACTGCAATACCTTATTTCTGCAGTTTTAGATATGCAATTTTTTATTGTAAATATCTTTAGTTATACCCTATGCTTTTTCAATTTTGTGAATCATTTCTTCTATAGCTTGTCTAAATTATAATTCAATGCTAGACTTTCAGTTGCATTAAGGCATTCTGGCTTCACTACTGTACTGTAATGCCTTATTTTCGCAGTTTTAGATATGCACTTTTTATTGTAAATATCTTTACTTATACCATACGGTCTTTCAATTTTATGAATCCTTTCTTCTATAGCACATTTTTCCAAACCATTCTCTTGAATTATTTCCCCTAGATACATAAATTTTCTAAACCTCTCTATTCGACCAATATCTGTTAGCAGGAATTTTGGCTCATTTAATGTTCGTAAGAAATTTAGTTTTTTTATGCAGAAATTCAGCGCGCTGAATTGGGAGCGCTATGTAGTGGCCTCGGCCGCATATCTCAACGTTCGGAGCGCTATGTAGTGGCCTCGGCAGCATATCTCAACGTTCGGAGCGCTGTGTAGTGGCCTCGGCCGCATATCTCAACGTTCGGAGCGCTGTGTAGTAGCCTCGGCCGCATATCTCAACGTTCGGAGCGTTGTGTAGTGGCCTCGGCCGCATATCTCAACGTTCGGAGCGCTATGTAGTGGCCTCGGCCGCATATCCCAACGTTCGGAGCGCTATGTAGTGGCCTCGGCCGCATATCTCAACGTACCGCCCACGATGTGAGCACTGCCTTACGTCTCTCCCACGCATTTTGTACTTTTATCCTTTAATTTTTTAAAGAGAGTCCCTACTAAAAATGGTCAAAAATTGATAAAAGGTGAACAATTTTGTTTCGTTCCAAATTGTTTTATGAATAGTTCTTTATGTAAAAAATACGCTAACACTTTTTTCCGGAATATTTTGTAGCACAAAACAAATTGTTTGGGAAAACCTAGCATCTAAGCGATTTTCACTTCATTTCGTTATTATAAAAAAACGATATATGTTATTAAAATTAGAATTTATTAGAAGTATTAGAATGTATAATTTTAATACCCATAGAGTAATAAAAAAAACATATCACGCCTTTGTACTCCATGATTATTTAGTTTTCCAACAGAAACATTATTTTTAGAAAATCCGAGTATCCCGCAAATTCAATTTTTCATGTTTTTAGACAAACTTTTTAATATATCTAAAAAACTATCTTACTTACTGCTCTGAAATTTTGCACAGGTCTTTGGGATATATTTACCTAAAAACACATTTTTTTAATGTAATTTGGGCTTACAGTTGCTTTGTAATACATTTTTATTTATAGATGTAAAACTTAAAAAAGTTTTACTATTTTCCTCACCAAAAATGGTTTTTAATTACATCCTAATAAAAATACGTGTTTTTTGTTAGGATACTTTTATCCCCTTCAAATGGCACTTCCCAAAAGATCGTAGAACTTCTAGTTTTTCTGGAACATCCATTTGAAAAATATTCCAATAACGTTGCTAACAAACGTTAAAAAATTCAATTTTTAGTAATGAAATTTTTTTCCAGTTACAAAATTTACTCTTTATTTAGTGGAACAATAAATAATAACTGAATGAATTAAAAAGGTACAAAATAAAGGGTGGCTCAGTAGACCAGTGGGTATGGCACCTGGCTACTAATCTAGAGATCCCGGGTTCGATTCCCGGGCCCGCACCATAAAATCAAGGTGCGTTTTTCAGTCCTCGGGTCGACTCAGCCTGTTGAAAATGAGTACCTGGGATAACATCTTGGGGATAATAATGGGTGGCTGAAGCATAGTGCTGGCCACACTGCCTTCCTTGTATGTCGTACGGCTCACATATGGCAGCCTACCCTGCCTTACTCCTATACTACTTCCGTGCTATACATTGAGAGCCATTATTATTATTACAAAATAAAGATTTTTGCCTTTTTCAGTAGAGACTTCTCTTAAATACGTGAGTTTAGCATATGTGTACAATGTGTGTGTGGTTCCTTTTTTCATACATAAATTGGTTTAAAAATGAAAAACTGCGAGGCGTGTTTTGTTGCAGTTTTTTTAAATAGAAAATAATAAGAAGTGGTAAAAATGAGTTTACTTGCTGAACTGCTACTTGTCTGTTCCGGACGAGGTCTTTAAATGTTCCCACCGTATTCATCGTGATTTAGGACTTCAAAATGGTGGGAACACTGAAAGGCCTCGTCCGGAACATGACAAGTAGCAGTTCAGCAAGTAAACACGACAAACACGATTAATAATTTTGTTAAGTTATTACTAAGTTTTATTTTAAATAAGATTTCTCACAACTTAATGTTCCACTTAAAACTTACTTCATCAACGTTTTTCAACCTGAAGCCAGTAAGAACGTCTCTTTCGATGAAGAGGTACAAAGATATTTAAGCCTTTAAGGCCTTCAAGCCAATTAAACCTTTTAAGGTTAACGAAATCAAGGAAATAATCCTGTATAATCTGAAAAGTAAAAAGGCTCCCGGCATTGATTTGTTATCGGGGAAATTTCTAAAGGAGCTGCCTCACAGAGGCTTTGTACTAATAACATACATCTTCAACGCCATACTCAGACTTGAATACTTTCCTCTTCTCTGGAAATCAGCTGAAATAATCATTATCTTAAACCCTAGTAAAAACCATCAAGAACCCTCTCCTTATCGACCCATAAGCCTTCTATCGATACTTGGTAAGTTCTTCGAGAAGCTGTTTCCAAAACGACTTATGCCAACAATTGTAGAAACAACGTAATTCCGGTTCATCAATTTGGCTTTCGAGAAAAGCACTCTACGGATGATCAAATACACAGACTAACAAATGTCAGCAATAAATCGGTGGAATCGAAGATGTTCTGCTCAGGTGTGTTTCTCCACGTTGCTCAGGCATTTGATAAAGTCTGGCATCTTGGACTCTTATACAAAATAAAGAAAATCTGCCACATAATTGTTACTGTATTCTACATTCCTACTTAGTGGGCAGAGTGTTTCACATTCTCGGATGCTACTTCTCCTCTATTACCAGTGGGGTCAGGTGTTCCGCAGGGTAGTGTCCTGGGTCCTCTGCTGTACCTCCTGTTCCCCACGGACTTACCGTCAGCAAGTGAAACCACTGTTGCTACCTACGCCGATGACACAGCAATCGTAGCGACACACTCCGACCACTCAATGCCATCTCTTATGCTACAAGAATCATGAAACAGCGTTCAGTTATGGCTTGATAAATACGGCATAAAAATCAATTCGTTCAAGCCAGTATACGCTACCTTCACCACACGTAAGGCTAACTGCCCTCCAGTAACAATTAACGGTCAACCAGTACCCAAGCTGAAAGTGGTAAGTACCTCGGGATTCATCTGGACAGGAGACTAACGTGGAAAAACCACATAGTCTCTAAGAAGATTGAACATAATCTCAAGGTCAGAAATATCTACTGGCCGATAGGCAGAAAATCGCGGTCAAGTCTCGTCCACAAACTTTTAATATATAAAGCAGTTCTTAAAGCGGTATGGACTATGGTATTCAACTTTCGGGTACTGCTAGTACAAGTAATATTGAGATTATCCAGCGCTTTCAGTCCAAAACTTTAAGGTCAATAGTCGACGCTCCATGGTTCGTCTCCAACAATTCTATACACCGAGACCTCAAAGTTCCAACTGAGGGAAGAAATCATGCACCTTTTGCAGGACTCACATCTCTAAATTAGAAAAGCATCCAAAAACCCTAGCAATTAATTTGTTAGATAATAAAGACTAAAAATGCACAAAGTGTTAGACTTACCATTCAGGTTTAACTAATAATATATTCTCTGTATTATCTGTATTGTAATTTCTGTGATATTTGTTCTGTAAGATCTGTTTGTTTTGTATTCGTGTCAACATTTAGTGTCAATCAGTACATGTGCCTTATAGGCCCAGCGTTTAACATTTTGAACTTATTGTATCATGCCAGCAGTAAGTAAAAATGATTTTTGTATATTTTGTTACATGTTTTTGTCATTTCGTCTTGTAATTCGCGTATCTGTTTAATCTGTTAACAAAAACAAGGAGTGCTGTGAATGGTCAGCTCTTGATAATCATGTTTGTGTTTTGTCAGACAATTTGTTTAATGTTTGCTTAGTCGAACAGATCACAAATCTGCAATAAATTGAAAAAAAACTTAAAACTTTACAATTTGTTTACAATTTAACTTGCATTTTTATCCCTGTTGCTCCAAAAATTGACAGTAAACACTAAAATCGGTAAATAATTTCATTTATCCTGATATTCTGCTGGATTTTTACAATTTTCTCAAACTTTTAGTCTGTTTTCTAAGCACTGGAATTCTAAAAGGTTTCTATAACAAAATACTATATTTATATTCTGATTTAAATTCTCTTTAATTTGATACCATACATTAATGTTTACAAATTTTTCAAAATTTTCACCCCTCACTTTTTTGCATTTTGCCTTCAATTTTTTTGAGGGAGTAATCTAAAAAACAACAGGTTTGTATAGAATGAAAGTATAGAGCGCGTGCCAAATTTTACGAAAATCTGTTGATGCATTCAAACGTTATCGTGAGGCATACCCCAAATTTAGAGAGAGAGAGCGAGAGAGAGAGAGAGAGAGAGAGAGAGAGAGAGAGAGAGAGAGAGAGAGAGAGACTAATACGGATAGACAAAGTGGCAGATAGACAGATATTCACACAGACAAATGCTAAATTAAAACTGGGAACGTGCTCACTGTAAAGTTATGCTCTATTTTGTATTAAAAATAGAGCATTACAAGCATTTACCCGTGAACCGCATGTGTTATGCCAAAACGCCAGCGTCAAGAAATTTTTAAAAATGTGAGTTGTCTGAATTACGGGCGATCATCCCCAAGAGATTTTAAACAGCAACTATACTGACACGGCCCGCAAATGGATTTAAACTGAATGATGTGAATACTATGATTCAATGTTAACGGATTAATGGATTACTACAGTTTAAATAAATTATTATTTTCTAATAAAGGATTAACAATAAACACAAAGATGAGACTTTACGCTGCTACGTATTCTCGGTCCTCGTCTACGGTGTAGAATCTTGGACTCTGACTGAAGCAACAACTAAAAATTTGGAATCTTTCGAAAATATGGATTTACCGTAGAATACTGAGCATTTCATGGAGAGCACATATAATTAATGTTGAAGTTCTAAGAAAGAAAGGGAAGTTATTAACACAGTGAAATTAAGGAAGCTTCAGTATTTGGGACATCTCATGAGAAAATGAACAGATATTTTACTTATTTCAGTCCGTACTACAAGAAAAGTACTTGGAAAGAGAGGAGTTGGGCGACCGAGAATTTCATAGCTGGGAAATTTAGTGACCTGGTTTGGCATGAATAAAACTGACTTATTCCATGCAGCAGTACAGAAAGTTATAATAGTTTGTATGATATGAACATCCGAAACGGATAGGAACTGTCAGAGACAAAGAAGGATGTCACAAATAGAACCGTACGGTATGCACGTTTAAAAATTATCGACTCTTAATATTAGAAGTCGATTAAGAACGTTAAAGAACGTTACAAAGAAGTTTCCGGAACACAGATTTCCACGGAAAGAAGTTGTGTCCACAGATACAACGAAACAGTATTAGAGTGTAACTTGGATAATAAGGACTTTATTTCGAAAGGTCAGTTGGGGTTTTTAGGATTTCTGAGAACTCAATTTAACGAAGAAAAGTAACAGCGTCTAAAAATAATTTCTACCAGACAACTTAGAGCAATACGTACAAACGGTGAGTGAATCAAGTGCTCTGTCAACCAGATATAACAAACAGAAAACCTCAATAATGATGGCTGCTACAATACGTGACATTGTTAAAAATTCATGAAGGATGATTGGGCGTTGGTATTGCCTCTCCTTCGCTTGTTTCACGCTCTTGGAAATGTTATTACTTTTATGTAAAGTACAAATACTTCTGACTTGTGTCAATCGTATTTCTAATATTTACTGTGCTCCTACTACCGGCACTTGACTAAATGTTTAAAATTAAAATTAAATTAAATTCAAGGAAAGGCGAAACAATTTCTTAATGTTTATAACATTTTTTATGTATGTTTTTTATGAAAAATATTTTACATGCCTGATAATATTTCAAGTAGTTTTTCTAATGTGTATTTTGTTAGACATACATGAATCTAAAATTAGAACATCTGAAGCTGAAGCTGAACAATGCTGTTAGACAAAACTCTGACGAAAAGTAGCTCAGAAATTCTAAAAAACTAATAAAACAAATTATATATATATATATATATATATTATAACAACGCAAATTCAATGTAATTTAATTTGGGTAGCCCCACGCTTTGGAGCGCCAAATTTATATAACACACAAATGCAATTATGTTATGTGTAATCGTAATAAGAAGAATGCGTAATACGTTTTCTAGATCTTCACATTATTTATTCAGCAACCGCTTTACTTACTTCGGCAATACAAAATCATTATTCATCGCATGTGCGGTCTTATGTATGTGTCTTCTGGTGAATAATTTATATCTAAACAGGTTATATAAAAATCTTATTATCTAATCTTACTTATAATTATTTCTGCTCTCGGCTTACTCATTTAGTGTGGCCATCTTTGCAATTGCGTATCGATTTATTTCAACAATGAATTTACTTTTATTTCAATTTCTTTAATCTTACTTGGTTTTAATTCTTTTCTACTGCATATGCATTTTTCTTTTATAAATTAAAGACTTCACTAATTATTTTAATTTACTTCAATTTAAAAATCAAACATTGCTCTCTCATAGTATTTACGTTATTCCAATATTAATTTCTATACATGAGACATTATTCTAAATGAACAATTTAGACTTTACATTACTGTGTACAAATTAAATTCAGTTAGCAACAGTTTTGAATGTCTTCCATTCTAGTTTAAATATTGTCTTTCAATTGTCTATGATTATTATGCGTTTTTATCACCTTGTTTGATGTGACAAATTATCAGCGTGTCCTCGGGTCCTCTTCCAGTCCTTGCTCCAGTCTTTCGTGTCCTTGGGTCCTCGGTTCCTCTTCCAAGATTCCACTACTTGACTTTTTTAGTTGTTGTTGTCTCTGCTCACATCATGGGTTGTAGGTTTGTCCATCGAACCTCTGTTCTGCCTCCCAGTTCGTCAGGTGACGCTTACTGTAGATTTACGATTGCGTAGTTGACTGACATAGCCTCCTACGGTAACGGTTGAGTATAGAAGAAGGAGCTTTATTAGCGCGACATAGTATCTATAGCCACATCGTGCAAAAGCTCTTGTCTGAACAATATCCATCGTGTCAGAGTTTGTCGACGCGTCCTTTCTCCCACTCTCGTCCGATTCACTAATTTCCCTTATCTTCGCGAATTGCGAAGTCTGTTTTACACTACACGATACTCAATCGATCGTTAATTTTCCTATGTCTATTATATGTAAATCACACTTCTTTATTATAATTATTCAGGGAGTTATTCACTTTTTATTCATTTTAATTTCACTTTACGTCACTTTTAAAAGATTTTTTAACCCTTTGTGCATCTTTATAAAATACACACTTTGGTGACTTTTATTTTACATTATCATACATATTTTTCTTATAATTAAAATTATACTTAAAATCTAACATCATTTGAATAGCGGTGGTTACTGTCCAGGAACGGACAGGCTTCACGCACACAAACAAAATACACATGTACACACAGCTAGCGACAGGTGGCCAGATATGCGTGTACATGCCTGAACGGTGCGTTTCCTATATTTTATACAATCCAGCTTGCAATCTGAATAATGTCTATTAACCATAGATTTATTTATTTTTATTAATTATTTTGATTATTTTTGCAATGCACATTACCGTATACGGTTCTACTGTCGCTATATATATATATATATATATATATATATATATATATATACATATATAATAAAGTTCTTTGCTTGCTCTTATATTTATTTTTATTAATATAAGGAGGTAAATGGTTGTTTTGTGAAGTGACCTACCTGCTATGCGTTCTTGCGACTTCTTCCGACTAAGGGCGTAGGAGTTTGTGTTTTGTATTCGCAAGTAGGTTAATTCAAGTGTGCAAAGTACTGTTATAGTTATTTTGAATAGTTTTGTGATGTTGGTAGGCTTTGTAGTACAGCAATAAAAATACGGTGGTGGATAAAATTGGAGTTTATTACTCTGATAGGACATATGTATGAAAATTTATAACTAGAGCAATCCTTACATACTAAACAGTAATTTGTATCTTGTACGATGTTTTCTGAATGGCTATTAGCATTCAGAAGACGAGCTTATTATTTTCAATTGATACGAGTTATATTTTTCATTAATTTCAAGAAGTTAATTTTAAAACAATTTAATCTATGGAATTTTCAATTCTTTTGTACTTTCGTACGGATTTTATTACTTTAGATGATTTAAATACTCTGAAAATAAGTTAGCTGTGAATCTAGTTCAACGTGCTTTCATTTACTTGGATTGTTTCACGTATACTGCAGTATAGGTCTCTAAGTAATTCAATGTTAGTATTTATATAGCGCTTGTTATATACATCTCATTCTTATCTATTGATTATTACTTAAGCTTATACGCGTTATACAGATTATCACAGTATGCATGTATCTTATTAATCTAGAGTCTCTGTTTTATTGGCATCTGAATTAATTTAGTTTTACAATGATTTAAAAGAAAAAGAATAACCTTTTGAGAAGTTTATAAATTATATTTGACTTCCCTTGTTCTGAAGATCGTAATGAGGTGCTCCCGGGGTTCCTTGGTTTTCCTGGTCCAATCTGCTAGTGGCGATGATTTCCTCTGCGTCTTGGGTTCCACGGCTAAGAGTTCGGGAATCAGCAACACTCAGCTCCTTCTGCAACTGTTGATGGCTTAACGTCTGTGGTTTTAACTGCTGCAACGGCGTCAGGCCCCTCGGTCCGGTATACGCTGCACTCCTGGTGTGTGTATCTCGCCTTGGGTTGCGCTCCGCTTCGTCAATTCTTCAGCTTGTACCACGTACTAGACGGCCTCGTTCTGTTGTACTTCACGTATTATATAACTGATCTCTTTACATGCGGAAGTCAACAGGTTAATGTTTTGAGCTGTACGCTTATTTGTTGAAAAAAAGTAAGAGTATCGTAAGTATACGTCTTCACAGGTCGAGTCGTTACAGTTGAGTGCCTGTGTTCAGCCCGAATCTAACGGTTCGTTCAAATTTTTAGAATAATTTGATTGGCTGAGACACCCCCCCTTTTCTTTGTAATTCAACTCACCTCACTTGTGTGAACGAAAATAATTCTCACAGTTTGAGAATTGTTATTAGTCTTAATATTCTGAAAAAAAACACCGGATTTCAAATGTCGGACAGGATGTCCTGTTGCAATTTGTATTACGATTATCTTGGCTGCAATCCAAGTTATGCTTATTCTAGAATATACAACTGATTGGTAATTTTTATAACTATGACATATTCAAAGCTCTACCCCGTAGCTCACTCACTAGGGGAGTTATTAAATAAAATTAATTATCTCTTTTAATTTTTAATTATATGAACTGAAATTTGCACACCCTATTATTAATATTTCGGCAAACATTTTGGCTATTTTCGTTTTTGCCTATATTTATCGGTTTCCGAAATATTATTAATTTAAAATTAGGGCGTGTCCCTAATATTGTTATAACTGTATGCGGTTACGTAATGCCACCGGACGCTGCCGTTGGTCGCTATACAATTCATTTGAACGCTCGCTACTGCACGTGGCGTGATTGTAACGGTTTAAATTTATTTTAACATTGATTTTCAAAACTCTTTACATATAACTACAAATCTTTGAGATTCGGTTAAGTTATAATATATATATAAAACATTCATATCTTTTTACGCTATTCTTTTGTATTTTTTATTGGTAATACAACTTGTTTAACAAGAATATATTATATTTTTTTGTATATTTACAATGTTTCAATATTCTGAACTATCATTAAAGAACACAATTTATTAATTAAATACCTAAACAAAGCCAAATTAATACCAGAAATGATAGTATTTTATAAAAATTACTAATTTAATAAAATAATAAATATTTATATTGTATTTCTACATTCATTTATATAACATATTTTTATATGCATACAAAAACACACATTAAATTTAGTGAACGTATAAAACAGCTTTTATCAACAATTGATTTCAAAAAATGTATTAATTTGTTTATATTTTCATTTTGATAGTTTAGGCTATTTAAACATTGTAAAATAGTCTGTAAACAGTTGTAAAAATGTCTGTATTTAAACATTGTAAATATACAAAAAATATATAATATATTCTTGTAAAAACAAATGTTATTTATCATTAAATGTGTGTGTGTGTGTGTGTGTGTGTGTGTGTGTGTGTGTGTGTGTGTGTGTGTGTGTGTGTGTGTGTGTGTGTGTAAAACAGTAGCAAAAGCAATAAAAGGTTTTGACGAGAATTTATGTTTGAAATTAAATTTTATTTCATTTCAGCACTATTTAACTGTCATGCTCAGAAGTCACCAGCACTTGAATAAAAGTTTTAAATTTAATTTATTCATAATTACTTACAATTATTCTTCTTTACTAATGAATAATAATAATGGACAGCTTTTTACAGTAATTTTTACAAGACTGTATTTGTTTTATTTTTATTTATAATGTTTCGTCAGTTTTGTGTTCTGTCGTCTTCAGATTTAACTATAACAAAGAAATAAATTAGTATAGTTTAAAATCTTAATAAAAGTGTAATTAAGGTTTTAAATTATACTTAATCAATTCTTTATTATGTTTATATTTGAAGATTGCGGCTCTTCCCTCACTTCTTTATGGGTCTGATAACTTTAACGAAAGGCCAGGCCAGTCGCATCCAATCGGCTAAAATGCGATTTCTCAGGCACGTTGCAGGGTATACTCTACATGATCATAGAAGAAACACAGACATACGGCAGGGATTGAATATTATGAGTATACTCGACAGGATCGCCCAGTATCGGCTGAATTGATGAGAACATCTTTGCCGAATGGATGACTGCCGCATCCCCAAACAACTATGGAACTATAAGCCGAGGCGACGGAGAGGTGTGGGACGTTCGAGGAAGCGCTGGAGTGGCCAGCTCTAATTTTTGCCTATTTGAGACCGGAACAAACCATCCTTGATTTAATCCTTGAAGAAGATGATGATGATGATTTGAACATGGCAGTACACAAAGCTGACGATACATTGTAAAATATATTGTCACCGGACAAAAGGCTTGCCGCATGACAAATGGCGCCAATCGTACACTCTAGTGTTTTTGGTGGGCCTAAAAAGGACCTGGTGGCGAGAAAGCTGAAGTTGGTCGTGCCGCGCTGAGATGTTCGGCGGCTGCGCCCGCTGATCGTGGCGTACTGCAGTCCTCCTCTTCTTTCGGCATCGGGTGTAGAGACGGTTGCCGACCCAACGACGTCCTATCGCTGGCGCGGAACTGGAGGGCGAAGACGCAAGAACGCCGGTTCTATTCTTCGGCCGTTCCTTCCGGCTGACTCCGCGCCGATGTCATCCGAGAGAGGTGAGGGTGAAGTGCGTCCGATGGCGTGGCGATGAAGTGTGCGCAAAATTTTCTGCCGGCCCGGGTTTTATTAACTAACCGGGATCGCTGATTGACTCGCTCCGAATGCTGATGCCGGATTGGCTCGCTGTGTCCACCGCTGATACCGGAGAGCAGATGTTCGCATACCGCTGCTGTCACAATATATAACAAATATGTTCTTGTAAACCTTAAAATACTGTTTATATTAAACTTAATTTATTACAAAGAAGGAGGAGTCGGCCAGGAAACGGTGGTTGGATGATCTTGAGGACGATCTGCGCAGGCTCGGTGTAAGAAGGTGGAGACTGAGAGCAGAGGATCAAGACGACTGAAGGCGGATTGTCCAGGAGTCCAAGGCTTCCAAGAGGTTTAGCGCCAATTAAAAAGGAAAGGATTTATTAAAACATAAAAGCGGGTTTTTAATTTTGATGATGGATACAGAATGTCCGATTAAAACAGTTAAGAACTATTGAAATACGATATAATCTATAATTTAATTTCTGGGCAAAATATATTCTCGTTCAGAACGTTTAACCTACTTTTTATTTTTTTATGAAATAATGAAATTAATTATAAGAATAAAGTAAGGAATTAAAAAAATATATGTGCATGTGAGTGAGCGCGCATGTTACAATACTGTTACAAATAATCAAAAATTTATTTGATTGCAATTTGTGAATAATGTCAAATAAACCAAAAATTTTGTACAGAATCATGTCGTTAAAAATATATTCTTGTCTTTACAAACGCTCTGGAAAAACAATACTAACTTATAAAATCATGGAATAATGGAAAGTCTGTTACAAGTTGTGAGACAGAAGAATTTGTTGCCATAAACAATCTGTGGATTGTAATGTTTAGAATTCTCTAAGGGTTTGATGTCATCGATTTTTGCCTCTTTGAATAAGGGTTTAAAACCTACCAACAGTCGGGGTTGCTACTTCGCTGTATAATCCAATAACCCATGTCTCGCATCTCGGAGGCTTTTACAAGCATCTTGTGATTAAATTTCCACGTAAGTTAGAATCTCGGTAGCAACGCGGCGATAATATCTTCTTCCATCACTCAAGCACACGTAGTTAGAGTCTGCAGAGAGAGTTGCATGCACATGCGCGCACTCTCTAGTGCACAGTATGTAGTACACAATATTTCACAATGCAACGCATATAATTTACACACTGGGTAAGAGCCGTTGCTGATAATAACAAACTTTAGACGCCTGTCTGTGTAGGGATATTAAGTTTTGTCCCGCCAACTGGTATTATTCCCTTACTCAAATCGTTAACGTCGGCAATCAAAGCAACTGTTGCCAGCCGTAGTTAATTTTTTATATCATACAAGAGTTGTCGCGAAGCTGACATGTTTCGTCCGCATCATTCGTTAAAAAAAGACTACTCCGACGGTAGAATATCGACGACACGACGGGTCTGTTATGGTTAACGAATTTAGAACCTGTTGACACATTTTAAACAGTCGCTTAGAGTAGGGGTTTTCAAACTACGGCCCGGGAAGGGTCATTTTCCGACCCGCGGCAACCCGGCCGATGCTGCGAGCAGTGTTTAAATAGGTCCTTAAAATATTTCAAAAATTATAACATTTTACTAAATAATTAAACAAGAAATAAGTTCACTAAAATGTTATAATATTTTGTACAAGTTTAAAACATTTGTGTAGTTAATGTTGCAAGAGCAATGCTTTCAATGTTTGGATCGACCTATATCTGCGAACAAAGGTTTTCAAAAATGATCTTTGTAAAATAAAAGTACAGGGCTAACTTGTCACACAAACACTTGAACTCCATTCTCGGAGCATCAAAATTTGACCCTAATGGACAGATATTATATGTCAAAAGCAACTCCACACATCCTATACCTACATAAGAATGCCAAAAAATAGTAATAAGAAATATCTTTGTATGTTATTTTTTTCCTTACTTTTATTTACATTATTTTGAATAAATCAATTCGTTTTCTTTGCATCTGCTTAATTTTTATTTAAATACTCATTTTATTGACTTTATTGTTTCGTAAACTTTAAAAAATAATAAGTTTACAATATATATATTGGCCCGCCTGACGTCCAAGATTTTTCATTCGGCCCTCAAGTGGAAACGTTTGGAGACCCCTGGCTTCGGGTTACGCAGTAGACAAACACTTGTTTCGAGGCTAAGAATATTTTCTCTCATTTCGCACATGCGCACAACAGTTTTGTACGGTGTTTTATATTGCGCACATCGTGTGCTACAAGGCTGGCGAGAACACTGGGAAGTGCTATCTAGTATCATTATGAAGCGACAGTACGTAACAGAGTGAGTAAAAGAAAAGAGAGAGAGAGGAAAAGCTTTGAATTAGATTAGAACGTTTCCTCTCGTAAGGCGATTGCAAACCAGCGAGAGGTATCCTGCCAAGTATAAACCCCCCCTCACTATGCCGTTTGGATCCGGCGTTAAACTGTAGGTCCCGTATGCCTGTCAGAGAAACGTACCACGGTTTATATGGGGAGGGTACAAACCAGTCGGAAGACTGATCTTCTCAAGAAGATGATGTCTTATCGTCTTTCGTTCTCATTTGTTTAATGGCGAGCAATATGCAAACCTAGTGCATCTTGTAACAGAGAAAATAAATAAAAATTCGCCACACTTAGTGAAAAAGAAAATGCTTTTTTACCAAATCAATGCACCATCTCACACGCCAATTGTTGTGATGGCTACAATCAAAGAATTACAGTTTGAATTGCTTCTTCATTCACCACGCTCACCCGTTTTAGCCCCGCGTAACCTTTACCTTTTTTCTAATCTCAAAAAATGGCTCACTGGAAAGAGATTAACTGACGACACACAAGTCAGCGCTGCTGTAAATTGCTACTTTGTGTACTTCGACAAATCAGCTTATCAATCTGGCATAACAGCTTTAGAATATTGTTGAAAAAACTGTATGGAACTAAATAGAGATTATGGTGAGGAATAAACACAAATTAATCCTAAAAAGTGTTGTTTTCTTATTCAGGCCCTGAAGTTTTCACACTATCCTAGGATTTACCTAGGGTTTTGGTCTCATTTACGATTTGCTGCAATTTCTGTCTGTTTAGGAATATAACTGTCTTTCTAAAATATTTAAAATTAATATAGACAGTCTCTTATCATTTTCTAATATTATATTCTAAATGTTCAAAGACGGATTAGACTCAAACTGCTTGGTCTGAATCCTGCCTGATTATTACTTCCCTAATTATTGCTGTCAACAGAATCTCTCCGCCTTTCAGCATTATTTGTTTTATTATTTTTTTGTGTAATCCTCAACACAACAAAATAACAGTCTTCCTAAAACCGTGGGTAACGATTAAATACCCACGTATGACAGATTCCCTTAGCACCACTGTGGCGATGATGTTTGCACTTAAGCACATACCGGTGCAATTTGTAGAGGGCGTTGCGTGCGTCCACCCGCTCGCGCGCACACGCACCTACAGTGTACATAAACACGATGTTTTGCAGCGCGACGCTAATGATTTATACTGTCAGCAAGAGAGCCGTAACTGCCAGTAACAAATTGTAATTGTCTACGTAGGGACATTAGTTTTTGTCCCGCTGACTTTACTAACACTTAACTGCACACGCTCTATTGTGATGTAAAACAATGTGATGTTAATATAGGCTTTTAATTTGTTACTTTTATAAATACCATGAAGACAATCTTCACCCTTATGTGTTCTACTACCGAGAAAGTTATAAATTTTGTTTTAGTGACTGACATTTTAGAGTATATTATTATTTAATTCTTATTTTTGTAGTTGATAAGTTAATACCTCTTTGCATATTCTTTGTACATTATTCTTGTAGTCTCTGTACGATAAAATTGAGGTCTTCCTTATCCTGCATGATAAGCCGAACATTATTCGGGGTGAATTTCTTCTGAAAATTCCTGAAATACAAAATTAAAAAATGGCTCAAAAAACAACGATTTTAGGAGACTAAATTAGCTACATATTGCCACTGCCTGCCAGAGGTTAAAAATTGTAAACGGTGAGGGAACTTATCCGTTCCTGCAGTACAGTTTCGATGTTTTTAATATGCGATCATATCGATATATTACGATGTGGAGAAGAAGAAGTGTACTAATTGTAAACTGTCCTATTTCTTAATGCAAAGCGAAAATACGTGTTGTTTTCGTTTGTGATGTTAGGTGAGAATGGTTTTTGGTTTTTAGTTTACTACTGAAATAAATAAAAGCCATGGTTGAGGAAAACATAACAGTTAATGTGTATGTACAATCCTTATAACGCAGTAATACTTAAAATTTAAACCTAAGGTTTTTGAGTTGACAAAGTAACGAAACTACAACAGCAAATGTAAACTGAAAAATACAAATATTTTTAGTTAGTGGAAAAAAACAATGTATTAAGGAATGACAACATAAGCTCTACATATTGTTCTTTTTGGTTTACCGCAAAACGAGTACTTGTTGGAAAACGAATATTACCGAAAAAACGACTTCTGCCACAAAAAAGTGACATGTATATTAATAGGCAATGCCTACCCCGCCTTACTTTCGAGTTGGGTTTTTTCGTAGTTTCCGCAGAAAAAACGAGTTTTACATTACACACGTATCGCTTAAACGTGTACTTTGTGTTCTCATCATAACCTAACAACCATCATAACCTAGTGTGTAATTTAACCTAACAACATCAGCATTTGGCGTCACAGTACGCAACTGTGATATACTACTGCTACAATCATTTATCATTAAAAAAGGACTAAGAACACCAACTGCAATCGCAAGCCAACTATTTTGCATAATACGAAATTAAAATTTGTGTAATTCTTTCACCAACATAAAATTATGTGCGATATTCACTAAAGGTCGACGCCAAACAATTGCTTAATCGAAATATCGAAAATGACTGCAGGAACGGATACAGGTACACTACCACGGTGAGTTAAAAAACCTTAAACGTTAATTTGTAGTGTCACCTTGTTAAGCTTAGTCAATACGCGACTTGACTCTATATATATCAGGTTATTCCTTCTGTCGATTCGTTGGCTGTAGTGACGTTCAGTGCTGAATCGAATTTATTATTCATGCAGACATTCTGTGCGCCCGACGTCATGGAACTGGAACACGGCTTACTAATCCAATATCGTGTAACAGCAGCGGTCGCGGTCCCGAGTGCTACTTATTTATACAACTGATAAAAATCATTACTAAACAAGACAAGGAGGCAGTGGATTAGTCCGACCGACGACGTCTCGTGATCGATACTCACTCAGTACTTATACTGTGACGCGCAGAAATTATATTAAAGTGCATTTAATCATTTAATTATGAAGATTAAAAATTATTCTCTAAGCTTGTGATACAGGTTCACATTTTTAGTACAGGAACGTTAATTTTAGTTCCATGTTCCATAAGGAATGGATGTATGGTGATGGTGAAAAAAATCGTGTTCGAGATAATGGCTGATTCTGATTGTACTACCCTCAAAACATGAAGAGAAGTCATTTTCTGAAAAGTGTCTGTGTGTCTGTCTGTGTGTAGAATTTTTTCTACGGCGAACTTATAACTGCCATAAATTCAAACAGAATCAAATAATATTTTGCATATGTGCCTGAATTGTAGAGTACCCAAGGCCAATTGCTTGTTGGTGAAGATCGGTTAAGGAGAAGGGATAGTTTACCTGAAAAGTTTTATGTTTTAACAAGACTAAAGAACTTAATTTTGATAATTAAAATATGCTTAAAAGAAGGTCATAATAATGCACTGTAGAACGATGGATAAAATATCTATAAGTTAAAAGGGTAGTTGACGGGGGAGGGGTAATTTTCTATAAAGGAAAATGATAGTTGAAGGGGGAGGGGATAATTTTTTATATTGAATTACGTTATCGGCAACAAAGAAGTAGTTTGTTGTTAAAATTTTTTCCCGGGCTGTTTGGCCGTGGTCCAATGTTTTCTACAAAACCAGATGTTTCGGCAGTGCCATCGACTGCCATCGTCAGTAAAAATCTAGTGCGGTAACGTGAGGTGGTATACGTTAGTAACCACAGTACTGTGGTTAAGGCTGAAGAAAGAAGTAGTTTCTATGAAAATATTTCATTTTGAAAATGATTTTAAATATTAATCTTAGAACATGAAAGTCATGTATGGTTCTCCATTTCGATATTTTATTTTATAATGAGTATAACTACGTTAACCTGCCGTTTTATTAAAACGACTACTTTGTACTTTTTTCTGTGTATACTTAATTGGCTTTTTTTACGCGTTAAGGTAATTGGTAGACGTCGATTCCAAGTTCCTTGTCCATCTCATCTGTGGGAGGCCATGGGTCCGTTTTCCCATCGGTCTAGAATCTCACACTATTTTTATTAACCTGTCCTCGCTTAGCCTGTTGACATGTCCATTCTATTTTCTTTTACGCGCCGTCTAACAAATTCGAGTGCATCCTCTATTTGACGTTTACGTCACTATTTCGCATTCTATCACGTCTAGTTTTCCAACAAGTGTCCAAAGTGTACTCATTTCTATAGTCCTTAAGAGTCGTTTTGTTCTACTATTGGTAACTCGCGTGTCAGATCCGAGGTCGTACCGTCATCTTGTGTATCTTCACTTTACCTTCAAGCAGAAGGTATTTATTTACCAAGATAAATCCCTTCAATATGCCGAAATACCAGCTCCTATCATTGTTTGTCTTGTTGCTTCCTCGTAGGTGTTTCAATCACTATTCCTATTCCTAAATATTGAACAAGTGTCAGGTAACTAAAAAGTATCTGTAGCACTACAAGAAAAGCAAAAAAGAAATTAAATAATTATGTTAATTCAGTTACATAAGTTTAATTTAGTATTAGTATTAGTCAATTTAGTAGTGATCCAAAACTGTATAAATTGCATTCAACTATTCAACAGTTACAAAAAAAAAAGGAAAAGATAAACCTAAACTTTATTTGATTGAACGGCAAAAAACGTCTGTTATAAATAAACAATAATGCCAGTTCAGTCAGTCGGCGGGACAAAACGCAATATCCCTGCGCAATTTATTGCTGACCATATACATCACTGGCGTCGCGTTACAAAATATTGTGTAATATACATAGTGTGCGCACGCGCACGGATTGAGAGAGAGAGAGAGAGAGAGAGAGAGTGTGTGTGTGTGTGTGTGTCTGCGCGCACGTAACGTCCCCTATAAATTATTACGGTGTGTGTGTGCTTCAGTGCAAGTCGTTATCGCATTGTTGCCACCCTCCAAGGGAATTTATTGTACTCGGTAATTTATTCATAAGTAGTTCATAGAAACGGCTAGATTTGAACGGCATTACGCAACCAGATAGGGAGGAAAGTGGCTGCCTATTGATTGATAATTATAATTATAATTACCCGTTATTTGTTTCTAAATTACATTCAACATGGAGACGGCAGTAGAGTTAATCAAATTCAGGTTAGAACAAGTAGAAATTATTGTTACGACGGTCTATTGATCTTCGTATGGTACAGTGGAACACAAATTAGAAGACACCAATTAAAGTCAAATCCCAGCTTTAATTATCACAATTAACTATTTGTAACCAACAAGTTATTCAACAAGATTATTCTCGTTCAGGAGTTCAAGTTAATCTGTCGACACAAATAATAATGTCAACTATATAGAATTCCGCACTATAATCACTTTTTACTAATACACCACTTGAGACGCACTGTGTAAATCGCCCAACAATAACTCAAACCTCACTTGAATAAATCGAAACTTAAACTGAAACTAAGTGTCGCGGAATGCTTGTATTTATACCCCGCTGAGATTCCAAAATAATCCATAATACGCGTCAACACTGCTAGAAAACACTAGAGCGTAATTGCTTGCGGCCTCGAACACAGTGCGCGCGGACCGGTGTAGTCTGGAACAGCCTCGTTAACGCATGTTAAGAGGCACGTACGCACACAACATTACAGCTGGTTCCGATCGTAGAGCCGAGAAACATGTAGAACGTTGTGTAATGGTGCAACACTATATCAAACAATTGAATCCGATTCTTTGGGGGCAGAAACAGCTGAACAAACATTAAACAAGACGATGAGTAGAGCCAAGTGATGAATTAACAAAAACATATTAAATAAATTATAATTGGTCTCCAAGTCGCATATATAAATATACAGTACAACTTATACAACTGTAGTAATTCTAGCAAACAACTGGTTACTTCCGGTATTGTGACTTTGTTTAAAATTGTTTATAACGATGCATTTGAAAGATAAATATTCACCAACAGATCATAAATAAAACATCAGTCTTTCAAGAGAAGTCGTTAAATAACTTTAAAAAAATCCCTTTTGGGTTGAAAACAATGTTACGGCACAACCCGATGCGCACCGTTATTTAAATTTTACTAACCATCATCATCATCATCATCATCATCATCATCATCATCTTCTTCTTCTTCTTCTTCTTCTTCTTCTTCTTCTTCTTCTTCTTCTTCTTCTTCTTCTTCTTCTTCTTCTTCTTCTTCTTCTTAACGGTTTTTTGGCTTTAGCGGCCTGTTCCTATTCTACAGTCTACGTTTTCCTAAGCATACCAACTTTTCTTCTGCCTCTAGGGTTGTAATCTTTCGCTATCTTTGGCATTCTACTTTCTTCAATTCTATTGATGTGTTCTATCCATTTTTCTGTATTCTTTAATCCTTTCGTTAACTGCAAAAATATCTAAATCACTTCTTATCTCTTCAATTCTTATATGATCTCTTTTAATACATCTTTGAACTGCTCTCAGAAATTTCATTTCAGCTGTTTGTATATTCTGTTCATATTTTTTCTTTATGACCCAGGTTTCAGTCAGAACCATACAGTAGTGTAGGTATTGCCATTGTTTTATAAAATTTGATTTGTGTCTCTTTTCTACATTTATTTTTCAAGGTTCTCCAAATCGTTCCACACATTCTTGTGAAATCCGTTACTTTATTTTCTATGTCTTTACCTTGATCATAAGTAATGACACGTCCAAGATAGTTGGAAAGTCTTACTTGTTTTATGCATTTGTTGTCTATGAATATTTTGGTCCGAACCGGTTTATTTCCTGTAAAGGCCATTACTTTTGTCTTTGATTCAGATATGTCACAGTTTTATCCATTTTTACTAATCGCATCCTAATTAAGGAACACAGTTTTTGGATGCAAGTTAACTTCTTCTTCTTCTTCTTCTTCTTCTTCTTGAGCCGTACAGGCCGGGATGACCCTTGCCTTCCGCAACCACTCGTCTCGTCACTCTCTCTCTGTTGCAACATTCATCCAGTTTTGTACGCCCATTCTTCCTAAGTCTTCCTACACCTTATGTATCCATCGCCTTCTGGGTCTGCCCCTTCTTCTTGTTGCTTCCATGTTTCTATTTAGCACTTGTTTGAGCAGTCTCTCCTGTAGCATTATCTCCACATGTCCCAGCCAGCTTATCCGCCTTGTCTTTTTTATGAAGCGCACTATATCTTCCCGCTGCAATATTTCATCAATTTCAGTATTTCGAAGGCATCTCTACTCTCATGCTTTCACTATCGGGCCGTGTATCTTTTTAACTACTTTCCATTCAGGTAGTCTCAACAAATTTATTGATACAGCCGTGAGTGGCCACGTTTCAGCTCCGTAATTCACGACTGGTCTAATCAAGCTTGTGTAGATTTTTATTGTAATTTTACGAGGAAGTAGTTTGGATTTGAAAAGATTAAGATTTGCATAATATTCTCTATTGCCAGCCTTGATTCTTCTATTTATTTCTTGTGAGATTTTATTCTCCTCATTGAGTTCTGTTTCAAGATATACAAACCAATCCTACACCGGCATTTGCCTGAAAAACAACAGCCGTATGTTGGAAAACCTTTTCTCTCTTCAGCTAAAATAGTTTCCGAGTGCAACCTCTAAGGGCTATGGTTGTCTTAAATATCAAAACGTTTCAATAAATAGGTAGTTCATTTTAAATAATTATAGGAGAATGAGAAGAAAAACGTTGAAGAAAAAGAAAAAGAAAACAAGAAAGAGAAAAATAAGAATAAGAAGAAGTAGCAAAGGAAGAAGAAGAATAAGAAGAAGGAAAAAGAAGAAGAATAAAAAAGAAGAAGAAGAAGAAGAAAAACAAGAACAAAAACAAGACGACGAAGAAAAGAATTAGAAGGAGGAGAATACGGAACAAATAAATCAAGACTAAGGAACAAGTAAACCCCTGTTGATGGAAAACTTAATTACATTGATGTCAAGCAACCTACATTTAAGTTTTTCGGAACGTCTACTAACAACATTAAGAACCGTGAATTTAGTATTCGTGACCACTTAACATTAAATCTAGATTAATCCGCGTTATGTTAAGACTCGTTCCAATTGGTTGTCCGGTAATCTGTACAAGAGTGTTCAATATTCCAAACTTGTAATTTGTCAAACAAAGCGGTGTTAATATCTACCACAAACCACACGCAAGACCACGTGCCCGATGTGTGTGTTTCCAGTAACTAAATTATTCAGTCTCACCCACTACTACATGTGTGCAGTTAACTCGGTAAGTAATCCCATATGCTAATAAATAAGTCTGAAACAACAAACAGTTTATACACTTTTACGTAATAAATATTCATGGTTCGTTGGTTTTCATTTGCATACATAAAATCGTTTGCAGTATTAAACTCGGTAATTTCATTACGTAACATTCAAACATGAATACCGCTGCGTTAAAAAGTTACAATCATGACGCACGCCTTGCGGTGTTTGGTTCTTTCTAAGCTGCATAGTAAAGTAAATGCTTCCTATAACAAAAAGAAACAGCTGTTTATAAACACTGGTGATCAGCTAGTGATGTGGAAGTCAAATGCATAGAGCTCGCGGCTCGCAAAATGTTAGGTGTCAGAAAACTCATTCTCACATAAAAACAAATTGTCTTAAAAAATAAAATCTTGAATGAAAATAAAATCTACAATTTGTTGTACAACTTTTACACTGACCATAATCTAGAAATCTTTCTCAATTACAAGAATTTTGTGATTAGTTTGGTTTTCTTGGTGTTAGTATTTCCACGTGTTATATCAAAATAAATAATTGAGATAATAGGTAGATACCTGATTATATTGTCCTTCTTGCAACTTCAGTCGTTACGTACGACGCGTTTCGGGCGCACAGACTCATCTTCAGGTAAAAATCACTCGATGTGAGCTCCACAGTACAAAACAATTAATAAAGGGTGTTCCATATAAAACGCAACCCATCTATGTCAGTAATTACATTTAAATAAAAAAGGCATATGTAAAGTATTTAATTAAATATTTTATTTCCAAACTTTACAATACTTAAAATTCTAGAGTAAATGGTGGAAGTGGCCGCCATCTTCATGAATACACTCTTCCACCCTTTTCACTGTGTTTCTTGCAATTTTTTTAGAGTATTTGGGTTGATATTTAAAACAGCTTGTTCGATATCGACCTTCAGTTGTTCAAGTGTTCGTGGTTTGTTGCTGTAGGTGCTTGTTAATAATAATTTTTAAAATGAGTGCTGCGATTGAAAATCCCGCGAGCTGTGAAGTGCGCTCAGTAATACGATTTCTGCAAGCAGAAAACTGCAGAGCGGTGGACATTCATCGGCGACTGTGTGAGGTGTATGGGAAGAATGTAATGGAGTAAGGCAGTGGTGTGTTCTGTTTAAAAATGGCCGCACCAATGTGCACGATGATGAGCGGAAGTGTGTGCAGACCTTGTCAGCAAGGAAAATGATGGTGACAGTTTTTTGGGACAGAAAAGGGAATCCTTCTCCTGGTAGAGTTGATGGAACGGGGTACCACAAGCAACTCCGAGGTTTACTGTGAAACCTTAAAAAAGCTGCGGAGAGCAATCCAAAACAAGCGACGCGGTAAGTTGAGCTCCGGGGTATTGTTCTTCCACGACAACGCCCGACCGCATACAGCATCACGAACGCAAGAACTTCTGGGAAAGTTTGGATGGGAGCTTTTCAATCATCCCCCATACAGCCCTGATCTGGCACTGAGCGATTATCATCTGTTCATGCGTATGAAAAAGTGGCTGGCAACACAGCGCTTTGAAAACGACGAAGAGCTGAAGGCGGGCGTTAATGAATCGCTGAAATCACAGGCGGCAGATTTTTACGATGAGGGCTTTCAAAAACTCGTAAATTTTATTAAACTCGATGTCTTGTTAGGTGCTGGTTTATCACGGTACTTACGGCAAAAAGATTCTTGCACTGCAACCACTGACCGCGTGCTAAAGTACGACTCAAGAATAAAAACACGATCGTCTTGCGAAAACCCCATTTTCTCTCTAACAATGCACTGAGCGTTATGATCGCTTTGTCATAGGTATCAGTGGCAGTTTACTGCGCCGGCGCAATTTTCGATTGTTGGTCGAGTCTATTCCAGTAAAACGTAGGGGAGTTCGGCGGTAAATTAAAATATTACCGAAGGCTGATTAGTGGGTTGCGTTTTATATGAAACACCCTGTATATGTTCTCGATGGTGCGCATCGTGTTCTCGCGCGATTTGTGTGTATAATAAATTCAGCGTTTATGTGCGTGTTAATTGTTTTATACTGAAGAGGTCACCTCAAGTGATTTTTACTGGAAGATGGGACTGTGAGCCCCGAAACGCGTCTTACTTAACTACTAAAGTTTCAAGAAGGACAATACAATCAGGTATCTACCTGTTATCTCAATTAATTAATGCAACTTGGAGACCACACACAATGAATAATAAAAATAAATAATACTATCTGTAAATTCATATTCAATAAAGTCAATATAAATAAAAATGTAGCCCAAAATTCATATATGTAAAACATTAATAATCTTTTATGTTAATCAGTAAAATATTTAAAACTTAATTGAAGCAAATTTTCTGCAAAGCACAAACCGAATGGAGACATATCCCGCCTTCATTGGTGTTGGTTGCTATTCCAGTGATCTGCACAAAAAACGAGTATTATTGAAAAAAAAAGATTATTTATGGAAAACGCGTTCTGCCATAAAAAGGGAGACATGAATAATAATAGTCATTTACTTCGAGTTGCTTGCTTCGTCTGTGGTGCGGACAAAAATCGAGAATTTTTGAAAATATGAGTACTGCTGGAGAACGAGTTCTGTCACAAAAAAATTTACGGGGTGTGGCTGTGTCGTGGACACAGCCGTGTGTTTTACGTGAATACGTGTACGTAACGGGTAATATTTTCTTTGATCTCTTCTGGGAAAGTATTACTAAGCAGCGGTAAGTGTTTTTCCTTTGGTGGCTTCAATGAGCGCAGAAACCATAGAGTTTCACACACATCACACTTATGTCCGAATGGATTGTTGACAAACGTAGTAGTGAAACGTGCGCTAGCTGCTGCCCAATGTGTCTTCATAATCGGCGATCGCACACAATCGATTTCTATACAGTCCGGCGTTGATATAGAAGCGATTACATCATCCACTTGCATAGGCTCGGGCGCCCCAGCTGCAGATGTACTGGCGCCGTCGTTGATCCGCTCGGACGCCTTCATTCTTTTACGTTCCCGGCACCGCTTCACTCTGTCATATGGTGTTTTACGGGTATCACTGGATTGCTCTTGAGAAGCCCTTTCCAACCGTATACGATCTCTATATTTTGATTTGGCTTTTTGACGAGTATAGGCCGACATTGCATTATTTATTTTAATTTTTTACTTTAACACCATATATATTCACTATAACTATTTCACACTAATGTTTTATATACGCAATCGATAGATCTTGACGAGAGCTGACGATTGAAACTCAAACGAACGTCCTAGCTTCTCCGAGTCAAAATTTATACTAAACGGACATTATGTGACGCAGCGAAACGACCTCAAAATGGCGGCGCTTCCCCCTCCGCCGCGCGCGATGCGTCACAGTCCTCACTCAACGTAACGAATTCTTTGATCCTTTAGCTATCGAGTGGTGTAATTAAATTTTGGATGTAGATGATAGATATGTAGCTGCAACACCAAACTGTATCCCCCGATTTTGTTTTCATCAGTTTTCTGAATTGCCTCCCACTATGGAAGCAAATTTAAAGACGTATTCACGTCAGAAGGGAGACGTGTGTAGTAACAGGCAAGGACTACCTGGATTCTCTTTGAATTGTTTTTCTACATGGATTTTACAAAAAACGAGTATTATTTTAAAGGCATATTGGTTTCCACGTGTAATTTTAGTTTGCACGTCAACCTAACAACGCCGCCTTTTGACGTCACAGGCACACATCGGAGTTAAATGATCGCAGGAAACATTTTTTATACAAAATATGACAATGAAACACAACTGCAATCGTGTTGCACAACTTTGTGTAGCCTTCCACACAACTTTGTGTAGCCTTCCACAAAGTCTATGTTTCTGTGCCAGTTTAGGAGACACCGACGTTGATGCAAGTAAATTCCAGTTTCTATTAAACGCGTCTTTTGTCTATGCAATTCTTAGGTGAAATAAGGCTGTCCAAATGGCAACAAGGTTCTTCTACTCTCTGTCTCTCTCTCTCTCTCTCTCTCTCTCTCTCTCTCTCTCTCTCTCTCTCTCTCCTCCACACACAAACGCGCACGCGCGCGCGCGCGCACACACACACAGAGGTATATATACACACGGTTCTCCTTCCTTGGTATGGTCTTCAGCAGCTCTCCAGGCTTTCCAGGCCTCTTCAGAATATTGCTAGCCGTGTAGCTGGTAATACCTAGTACATCCTGAGGATCTTTAATGCAGTAGTTTTCACTTGACTTCCACAGTCTGTTTTGCGCTGGCCAACACGCTGCTCGTCCATCTTCAGGGGATGATTTCTCACCTCAAACGCAATAAAGTGCCCCGGTCCTCTACCTTACAGCTAACGCTCCGCCTTGGTGAAGCTGTTTATAATTTATAATACGTATTGTGTGAAGTGAGGCCTCATGCACACATGATATACATACATGAATATCAAACAGATATTTTAAAAACATAGAATGGTCTATTAGCTAGGGTTAACAAGAATGCATTTGTTTATAATCAGTGTGAACGAGAATATTAAGCAGTACTCACACATTCCTTCTTAAAAACAATTTCAGACGCGCCTTCCAAATTGTGGCCGATTATTTTGCCGGCACCAAGGCCAGCTTTGTCACATACTAGGCTATAAAGCCTGAGTACAAAAGCGCTGTTTTCCAAGCCAGCAATCAGTTTTCGGATCAGCAATTTGACTTAGTGTGAACTGCTAATTGTGAAGTAATGTGTATGAGGACATCTATAACTGGTGGCTTGCATTATTTAGTGCGTAACTATTAATTAGCTACATCATTGTTGCGAATTGTGTGTTTTGAACAAATGAGAACTTGAAGAAGTGTTGTATACGACAGTTTATTGTAGTCTTTATGTACTTAAACTGTCATTAAATGTCTAATCAAGGACTTCATTTACTTTAAATTATTTTGTCAGGAGCGTATTTATAGGGGTGGGCACGACGGGACCAGACAACACCCAGACGGTCGGAAAAGTTGACTAATTTTGTTATGCTCTTACTTTTTATGCTGTTTTATTGTTTTTTCTACCTTTGTACTCCAAAATAGTAGTAACTCTTTCTTAAGTATACAAACAGATTTATTACACACCAACAGCGTACAAGTTTTAAATATGGAATATAGGAAAATCGATTCAATCAATAAGTGTGTTGTAAGCAACGTTTCAAAACGCGTATTTTTATTGTTTAATTTCGTTTACTTTAATGGAATTGCTTTCAGTCACTTTAAGGATAGTAATATTGGCTAGTCCTAACTTGTAGTTTTCTTTTGTATGAATCCGTCCCGACACCGGACCCCAAGGCCAAACCCTAGATATGCCACTGATATTGTTTCTACAGTTCAAATCCATGCGACCGACGTAACATAATAGACAAATAATTACTCCAAGAGACCAACTAACAACCCACGTTGAGTTTAATAAAACTCTACTACCTTTTCAATTTTTTGTAAGTTTAAATAATTTAATTAAATGATGCCAATTTGAGAAAATTAAAAAATACAAGTGTTAAGCTTTATGAGTAGGTTATATTAACTTTACCCTGTACGTGACTGGCTTTCGGCGAACCACTGCGACCTCGATAATCGACAATTTAGTTTACTATGGAAACGCACGTACGCAAGTATTTAATTTCAACTTACACAGCGTATTTTGGAGGCCGTGGTTGGCTAGTGAATGTGTACGCCGGAGGCGTGTTTTCGATTCTCACCGCAGACCACTACTATTATTGGAGGACTCAGCTCCCAAGCCGACGGTAAACAAACGGGATAATCGAATTTAACAAATGCTCAATATTCATGTTTTTTTGGCATAATATATTTTTAAATTGCAAGTTACTAAGAAAATACACATACCGGTACTTCACATTACAAAATATACATAGGATACTGCAAAAAATTCATCTTCCTACGTTTTGTAGAATAAAATAGATCACTATACTAGTGTTGTAAATAATATAAACACTATTACATTGGTTATAATATAAACTTTTATTTCACACATTTTAGCACTCAAACTGCCCTCCTCGTGGGTGGTGGTTGTATTTGTGCTTGATATGTGCATCTCTTTGAAAACACGATTTCCATATTGTAAAATATCATTCTCCCTGTGCTTTATTGTGATTGAAAACAGCGTGTTAACGGTGCACTAAAGAGTGGTATTTTTATTTATTCCCTTTCAAGCAGCTGAGAGACCAGACTGGATTAGATTTAGTGCTTTATACAAGACAAAGCTTTTAAGTTTTTAAAAGCGCTGACCTCGCAGTCTGGCGGCGGGAATGAAAAACAGCTATAAAGTTTGACATGAGGAAATACGTACTCTACTGTGTTGTATTGTGTTGTGTTGGTATAAGTGGTTTTTTTATTATTTGCAACACTGACGACGGCTGTCACAAGCAAATATATCGACTAAGTTTATGTGTTAAGTCACACATTGTGTACCCCGTTTGAGGGAAATACAGTAAAAGATAGTCAGATTTCGTTTTGGTGTGACTTTGCTTACTATTGACTGTGTGTGTGGGAGTGACTGTCATGCACAGGTTTGTACAAGTTAATGTAAGCACTTTTAAATTTAATAAAAGATTTAATTTTTTATTTTTGTTCAAACGCTTTCACGGAAGGTGTCAGTTGTATTTAAATTGACTGCCGGGCTGTTTGACCGTGGTCCAAGATTTTCATTAAGACCAAACCTTTCAGTAGCAATACTGGCTGCCATCTGCAGTCGAAGTATCGAGTCAAACTAACGCTGGGTGTCGTACGTCAATCAAGCCCACAGTACTGTGGTGAAGGCTAAAGATGTCCCGCGATGCTAACTGTACTTATAAATTCATTAAGTCCCACGTACAGGTAAAAATTGCACCAACAGTCAATCAAAAGAAAGAAGGTGTATGTGAGGCTCTCATCGCGGTCTCCCATGAAGTACTTAAAGACATGCTTTCGCCCCGCCGACTCATTGCAATTGCAGCATGCTTCTGAATCAAGACGGGCTCCATGTGAAGGCGAGGGAAGTTCGCGCTCACCGCCGATAAGAGCTTCTTCTCATCCGATGGTCGGCTTTGGCTAGCGCGTGTTCGGCTACGGCAGCCTTCTCCGGCTGTCCCAATCTACAGTAACCGACCCAGTCCACACACGCGTATTCGACTGTACAGTTGTGTTTTATACTCTGTTAGGTAAACACACGACAACTGATGATTTTGCATAGGAACAATGTTCGTCGTAAGAGTTCGGAGCCGGCGCTCGGAGACTGAATGACTCTTTATGAGAAATGGGTTGCACTTCAGCAAGCCGATTGCTGTAACACGAGTTTTTAAATTTAATGAAAGCCACGGTTTCGAGATACAGTAAAAAGCGTCTCTTAATCAATCAAACTTTGGCAGACGGAAACCTACACCGTTCAACAACTTGTAACGGTCTCATAGAAACAATAAACAAGATGTTTATTATACTCAAAATTACGTCTAAAAACTGGGCTTTTAGGCCGTGGTCAGTTGCTATTAAACGCTATTACGTAGGCAACGTTTCGATTAACCCTCGGGAATCTTTCTCACGGCGCCGAAAAGCGACAAAGGGCAAACACACTATAGCTGTAGATGTACAACGAACAAGGCTTGGTTAGTATTATAATATTAACCAATCACGGCCTAACAGCCCAGTTTTTAGACGTAATTATGAGTATATTGATACCGGCCGTGCAAGTGTCAGTCAAAAGTCAAGATGTTATTGTACGAGGGTTATTTCATAAATGATGCACACTATTATTTAACTGACATTAAATTTTAATTAAGCAATATCTATTTACTATCTTTCCTTGTAGAATGCCTGCTTTTCAATTACAGTATCCCAATTGTTCGGGAGACCATTTCATTTTGATTAAGGATACCACACTTACTCGGGTGACTCGTGTGACCGGTGTAGAAAGCTCTTCCAAGGAAGAACAAGAGATGTCCTTCATAGGCTCTTTCAACTTGTGGAAGAAGTCAAAGTCTGGTGGACTCATGTCTGGACTTTACTGAGAGTGAGACAACACTTTCACCTTGTGATTACTTTGTAAATCAGTCAGAACCTTCCCCACGTGTGTGAGTGGTCTCGGTCAGTTGTGACGAAACAACGTTTTTACCTGTTCTTACGCGGTCGATTGCGCCCCAAACTGTCATTTACTGACCGAATTTGTCATCTAGAAAGGTTTCTATTCTGAATTTTGATGAGATTTAAATTCATTTGTGGGAGTAACCTTTTTTTTTAATATTTTTGTTACATTTCGTTATGTTAGGTTAGGTTATGTTATGTTAGGTTAGGTTAGTTTACGTTAGGTTGGATTAGGTTAAGTTAGGTTAGGTTAGGTTATGTTATGTTATGTTAGGTTAGGTTAGTTTACGTTAGGTTGGATTAGGTGAAATTGGGTTAGGATAGGATAGGATAGGATAGATTAGGTTCGGATAAGCTAGGAATGTATAGAATTATAACGATAATTCCTGTATTATTATAATAACATAAAAATTCAATTTGTCGCAACCCAAGTTTCCACCTCGGTCGCAACTGAGCGGGTTTCATACGAATGGGTCGCAACTGACCACGGTCCAATGATGGTTTTTGTTTATGACTACCAAGGAATCATGGTAAATGGAGTTTCATGTTGAATAAACGTGACAGCAGCGTACTGGTTGCGATTATATACTAACATTGTGCAGGTAAATGCACAAAAAGCTATCTGACTAGCTGAGGGATGGGCTTTCATTTCAAACGACAATGCTTGCTCGCATGGGCCTGTTCGATGATTGTATATAATCACGACCAGTTCTCTGCTGTTACATTTATTATGATGATTCCTTGGTGATCATAAGCAAAGGCATTATTTGCTTGACATTTGGTTACACTCGTAAAATTTTACGGGTGTTGGGCACGATAGACTTCTCTACTGGTTTGACTGCGATTTCAACTCTGGTGCAATTTCTAACCCACGTTTTATCAGTAGTAACAATTGAAGACAGGAATGCTTGTCCTTTAACGCCAATCCTTTCTTTCAGTAATGTTGCAACAGTCCAGAGGTTTCTGCTTTTGTTTAGCAGTCCAGCAGTCTACTGGATACATATTTTTATCATCATCTTCTTCTTAAAGGTTTTAGGCTTTAGCGGTCTGTTCCTATTCCATAGTCCATCACTTCTTAGGTCTATCTACTTTTCTTCTGCATCTGCGGTTTTAATCTTTTGCCATCTTCGGTATTCTACTGTCTTCCATTCTATTGATGTGTTGAATCCATTTTCTTCTGTATTGTTTAATCTTTTCATTATCTGTAAAAATATCTAAACCACTTCTTATCTCTTCATTTCTTATATGATCTCGTCTATTACAGCTTTTAATTGATCTCAGAAATTTCATTTTTGCTCTTTGTATCTTCTGTTCATCGTTTTTATTTATGGCCCAAAATTTTAGAACCATACAGTAGTGTAGGTATTGCCATTGGTTTATAAAATTTTATTTGGGTTTCTTTTCTACATTTATTTTCCAACATTCTCCGAACCGTTCCACACATTATTGTGAAATTTATCACTTTACTTTCTATATTCATCACAAATTTTTATTTACTGCAAATTGTTTGTCAACATCTGAAATACTGATGTTGGCGGATTCCCGGTAGCTTGTAACGTTTACTTGCATGATCTTCTTAAAGACATTCCGTCACAAGTTTCAGACTTTGTTCATCTGTTGATGTTTACGGGCTTCCTGGCGGCCTTGGGTCTTGTTTACTCTGACATGTCTCCTACAAAAGCGAGTAGCCCGACGTGAAACTGTACTACGCTCTTCTGATTGTCTGCTCATCACAAACTTGACGCAAAGCGTTGTAAATTTCTGCTGCGTCTTTGTTACGTAAAGTTTAAAATTTGATTTACAATCTTAATTAAAATTCAAATTCAAATTCAAAATTTTGATGTACGATCTTGGTGAGCCACTTTAATTTTTTGAGAAATGATATTGTCTATGTTAGGTATTATGATATTGATGTTAAGTTTGGTAAGTTCCAGACGATCTAAAGCACGCTCAACCGTATTTTTAGAAACAAGGTACGTCAAGATACAGAATTAGTTCTGCAAAGTTAAGGCACCCCCTGTATGGACAACAGCCGACAATAAATTACAGGCCTCGGAAATGGCGTTCTTAAGAGGAGATGAAAGGTGTTCTAAACTTGACCATATAAGAAATGAGGCAAAGGGGAAAAGTACAAATTTTTAACTAGAATGAAAGATTAAAAGATTATAAACAACGGTAGAAAGAACACTTAGAAAGAATGTCAGATTAAAGACTGGCCAAACAAGTTTGGAAACACAAACCTATAGGACACAGGTGTGTGGGTAGACACAGGAAGCGATGGGTGGAGGATTTTGGAAGGTGGAACAAGCAACATCTTGCCTATGTCGAGATGTGAAGATGGACATGATGATGGTGATGTACGATCTTTGATCTTCAACAGTCACAGTCCCAGAGGTACCTGTTGCAGGCGACACTTTTGACTCTCGTAAATTATAAATTGTATACACTGGGACAGTAACTAATACACGTGCTGCTTCCTCAACTCTTCAGCAATAACTGGCGTCACCTTCACTGTGACTGGATCGTCAAATCCGCAGTACCTCGTATGTTCTGAGAAAAAAATCTTTCTTTGTTGACTTAAGCTTACGATTCTATTAAGCGCTTAGTTAACTTATTCTGAATGTAATATACACGTCTTCCATGTGTTATTTTACCAATAAAAATTTATTAAAAGTCGTATTAAAATTAAATCCTAATGAAGATATTATAACGCGTATGACGCTCAGGTCGCCTGTCACATAGGCTTAAGAATATTATCATTTGTTGAAATATAACTTAGAATATATCCCTTATACAAATTAACAATGAAATAAGGGAAACATCACAAGGACTAAACTAGAATAAATAAACATTATAGCTCTGACATTGCTAATATCACTTAGCCAAACCAACGGCTAATTGATAATTATAATCGACTATTCATTTTATGCAATCATACGTACGGCGCGGCGGTATTTAATCTTGACTTACACAGTGTATTATGGTGGCCGTGATCTGTTAGAAAAATATTCATCAGCCGCAGCCATGTTGTCGATTCCCACCACAGATTACTATTATCGAACACTGAACTTTAATGCCAAACGTAAAACAAACAAGTTAATCGAGTCTAGTAAATGTTTTCGTTTTAACAACTCCATTATTAACGTTGTTAAATTTATAGAAGATAGAAACTATATGTTTGAGAAATTTCTTGGAACTGTGCACAGAATTCAACGGAAGTAAATGAAACATTGTGCATCGTCTCTCTATATATATATATATATATACTTTATTAATAATAACATCTGTTTTTTTATTGAATACACGTTGTTTTATTTTTTTAAACCAAACGCCTTGCTCATATCAAGACGGGACATCCTCAGTATCTCTCGAGCAAGACAGAGCACAAAGTATTGACCAGCCCCATAATTATACAGAAATCCCCACATACGTTACAAACAAGTCCAAAACTTTCAACAAATTCTTCCCTGTCTAATAACCGGTCAAAAGTACAATAAATTATTTTAGAAATTGAAATGTAAAACATAAAAGTAATACATATTGTGTTGTGGTCTCCAAGTTGCATATAACTAACTATATTTAATATTACCTTGTGTATCCAGGTACACTGGTGCTCCTCCTTGCAACTTCAATGTTTCTTTAAAAACTACGCGTTTCGGGACTCATGGTCCCATCATCAGGTTGGTAAAAAACAAGAATCACTCACATGGAGTACGTCAACTTAATAAGATATAAATAAAAATAAAAAGTTTCACTCGCACATACCGAGTATAAGGTTTGTATAAGGTTAGTCGCTTGCAAGTTCCGATACGATGCGCATCGTGTAGTTGTGTAATTGTATACACGCGGTATGTGCGAGTGAAACTTTTTATTTTTATTTACATCTTATTAAGTTGACGTACTCCATGTGAGTGATTCTTGTTTTTTACCAACCTGATGATGGGACCATGAGTCCCGAAACGCGTAGTTTTTAAAGAAACATTGAAGTTGCAAGGAGGAGCACCAGTGTACCTGGATACACAAGGTAATATTAAATATAGTTATAAAAGTAATGTACAATGTAATGTACAGTAATGTACAAAAGTAATGTACAATACCATTTTATTACAAGGTAGTGCTGTTCTGGGTCAAGTCGGTTAATTTTGTTCATCTGAGATAATGTATCCTACATTTTAAACAATGATGTAGTGAAAAAGCTGCACAAGTTTGTTCAACCATATGTGTAGCATCATCAGGAGAACTCTAAAATCAACCAGAAAAGAAACATGGCTGAGGTTATACAAGGTCATAGTCCCCCCCCCAACATTTCTCTACGGTTCTGAGAGTTAACTCCAACGAAGTCCCAGGCCAATCGTATTGAAGCAGCCGAAATGAGAATTCTCAGGTACGTAGTATGATATACTCTTCAAGATCGCAAAAGAAATATCGATGTACGGCAGGTACTGAATGTCATTAGTATACTTGATAGAATTGCTTAATATAGGCTAAAATGGTTGGATCATCTTAACCGAATCCGTAAGAACAATGCATTACAAAACTCAATGTATGCGTAATTTGCGTCTTGTAGGGTTGGATTTTGTTAAAAATTAAATCTTAATTACAATCGGTAATAAAACGGCAATATTAGATGAACAGAAAATAAGACGGATGCATAATAGTATTATAATAGGTCGTCACTTTCACCTATTTCATCATTGCCACTATTATGTCATTATCAATGTCGTCACAAACATCACCTCCATCTTAAACATCGTCACCAACACCAAAACACCACAACCACAGTCATCATCGTCATCCATTATCTTCGTGTGTGCGCGTGATTATAAGATGCACGCACACACACACACACACACACACACACACACACACACAATTATGTGTATATATTCCTTTATAGTAGTAATAGTAGTAACTTTCTATGTTTCTAGACTCTTGCAGTGATACATTATTTTATTCACAATTAATAAACAAAGTTTTATTTCTGCAAGACGCGTTCTCTTTTTTAGGTTTCATCCGTGTTGTCTGGTGTTAGTGAGGCGAAAGTTTGAGGTTTCCTATTTTCTAACTAGTGATAACTCTAATTTTGAATATTTCAGTAGTAATAAATGTATTAATGAAGTCAGGTCGCAGAAAACAAACCGTATACATACATTTATTTATTTCATACAAAGGAAATTATTAATTACAAATGATGTGAAAACTTTTAGCTAATTAATATAATGCACCATTAAATGAAGACTAACATTTAAAAAACATATGGGTGCAGTCACTGTATACTACTGTCTGGCCGCGACTGGATGATGGAAGCTGCTCTCCCCCACCACCCGGCCGCTTGTAAGCGAGGTAGGGTGAAATATATGTACTAGCCGTTTGATTTACCCCCACGTAGCCTACCGTAGTGCTTCTCCCACCTTACACAATGCTCGATCATCGAATCGTGGCCAGACAGTACGAGGAAAGCAGCGGATGTAAAAATAAAACTGTATAGCATTCACTGTTAATTCGTACGGCGCAGAGTATGCAATATAGGTACAGCAATGAATTGTTTATTGCATGCTGTTTGGTGTGTAACCGAACACATACTGTAAATCAAGACTCGTCTAGAAACGGCGCATTAATAAATAAGCGGTAAAAAAGTTACAGTACTTTCGTTTAAACAAAGAACATTTACGTTTTACAGGTTGTGTTTCATCAAACTGAAACCGTGTTTGGAATACAGCAGCACATTGGACAGCATCGTTTGTTACAATGTGTAATACAAATACAATTTTTTGTGGTACTGTTGAGCAGCCTGCTTGTCTTGAAAGCTGTGTGTGGTTCAAGGTCTAAACTCATCGTACCTAACCTACACAAATTTATACTCTACATCGTACCTAACCTACACAAATTTATACTCTATAAAACAGGGTTTGTGACGGGATGTAATGCCTTTTACGAGTTTCTCAGTGTTCAAGCATACAAAACGGAAGAATCTAAACTGAATCGTAATCATACACACACGCGCGCGCGCTTTCAAATCTTCTCTGTCTTCTTCTTTGTCATCTTTCCCTTTCTTCTCATTTCTCCTCCTCAACATCCTCCTTCTCCTCATTCTTCTTTCTCTGCTTTTTCTTCTTCTCCTCCTCCTGTTCCTCCTCCTCCTCGTTCTTCTTCTTCTTCTTCTATATTTTTATTCTTCTACTTCTACTTCTTATTTTTCTCATTAGGTTTGAAATTTACGACGCATTGCGCAACACTTGACCCATCTCTGGCCTGTATTTATAGCAACACCACATATTCAGCTATGTATAGAAATTGCAGAAGTTTTTATGACGAGTAATTACCATATTTATAGTTACAATGAAATTTTCTACTCAAAATTTGTATTATTTGTTCTTTCCATGAAACTGACATAAACTATCTGTTTTACTAATGAAACATTATCGTATTTTGCTGAATCAGGGATTTTATTTTCTTTAAACAAACAAAAAAAAAAAAAAAAAAACAGGGAAACCAAAACATTCTTACCTAACGTCATGCATTAAAGGGTTACGTACATTCACATTATATTTAACAATATAATAATTTACAATTGGTACAGTTCTTCTTCTTCTTTGCTGAGTGACGTATCGATACTATTGCGAACTGTAGAGTACAGGTACAGTTATCGGGAAAGTACTGATATGGGTTTCGTACCTGCGATGTCGATTTTATTGCATCGTTTTACGCAAGTGTTGACTGTGACAACGGTATAAAGATAATACGATAGCATCAGGCAGGCAGGCGGGCAGCTGTAATCCTCACTGTCAAACAGTTGTCACAGTGTCAGATTTGACAATGACTGTCAGTAAGCCGTATTCCCGTATCTGTGGCTGTTATCAATTACGGTCCAGTCTCGTCGCTGTTGTTGTTGCTGTCAAAAGCTTTTACTGTACACTAAAACAAGTGAATAATAGTGATAAGAGAGCTGGAGTAATTTAACTGAAACTATTAATGTGAAAAAGCCTTTACCAAATCTAGAATAATATTTATAGAAATTGAAGGTAAAAACGTAAGATAATAAAAGTGTATTTCTTTTCCTTTCTTCACACACACATATAAACCCTCCACACATTAGATTAAAAATATATAATATATAATATATAACATATAACATATAATATATAATATATAATATTAATAATAATGGCTCCCATGTGTACCATGTACCACCGAAGTAGCTAATATATAATTATATATATATAATATTTAAAATTTGCATTTAATTACCTGAAGATGTTATTTTTCCCTTATTTGGAACATGTTTCGAGAGCTATTGAGCTATTGTGTCTCATCCTCAGCCTTCGCGATTCTGCAATAAAACCTTTAACTAATTTCAACATTAACAATAAAAATAGAGGTTACAAAATAGAATATCCTGATTGCAATAAATTTCACGTAGGCCAGACGAAGAAAAAACTGTCCAAGAGATTCATTTAACATCGCAATGCGTTTTTAAAACCTAATATTTACAAATATAACTTAGCTACACACTGTTTAAATAATAAACTGAAATTTCCAAGCATTGAAAATGTCAAATTAATTAAAACCGTACAAAAAGATCACAAAATGAATATCTGGAAAAATCTTAATATGTACAAACACAATATTAATAATCTACTACTTAAAGAACAAACTCAAATAAAAACAAAACAAGACGATTTATTTAAAATCGTAGATTTATTAGAATAATAAAAATAAAACACTAAGTATATAATAAAAAGCTGTCTTCGTAAACTTAAACAATCAAAAATATGAATCGATTAAAATCGATTATCCGTTAAATATATTGTAAGCGAAACATTCATAAACCTCCGAAGAAACAGAATAATTTCTGCGTCAGGTAAGAATAAATCTACTCGCAGTTGTATAAATTTTAGGATATTACATGTGAGACCTGCATGAAACTCAACGAGTTACTTACAAAGGAATAATATATATAGAAATGTTTTTTTAAATTATTAGTTAATGTGTTAAACTAGTTTATAGGAGTTTTATTAGAGTTTTATAATAGCATTAAGAATTTATATAAATGTGTTGGAAAATGTTAAATAATTATGATACGTGTTAATATTAAATCTTACAGGGTCGTAGTCAACTTCAGTAAAATTATTTTCCGAGCATAGTAAAAGAATACTATGACTTCACTTGAAAGCAAAACTAAGGTGTGGACGCTGGGAAATTGTCTATAACATACAATGGCGCTCTTGCACTAATGTGCCCGCAAAGTAGTCGTGTGTAGATAAGACTCCTTAGTGTGTACTGAACTTACGAAAGGGAGCGCATTGGCTGTTGCTCCACAGAGAGTCTTATATTAGGCACGCAAGATATATATCTCTAAAACCATATATGAAAAGTATATATGGTTTCAACAACAAGAGATATTACTTATTGTTTCTTCAATTTTATAACAAATTATACGATAAGAAATTCCAATAAGGTATTTGAATCTGTTTTAAGAACTTTAACTTTTTATTAAACAGTTCACCGAAAAAAGTTTAAACTTTCAGTTAAGAATTAAAAGGCTATTCAATCTGACATTCAACCCTTTCAACCAAAGACGCCTTTTCAGTCTATCCTCTCCTAAGTCTTGTCTTCAAAGTCCTTTCGGATGTTATACATTTCAAAGGACGAAGTTTGTGTGTTTAGGTAAATTAGCTGCCTGTAAATTAGAATGTTACATTCCACAAAGCATCTGTTTTGGCGTATAAGAGGGAAACAAACGGACGGCTACGAACAAGTGAACCGGATAGGAGAGAGAGAGCGGTAATGAAATTTTGCATAAACAAATAAGAGGACAAGTCATAATTGTTAAACCAAAAGCAATCCTGAAAATTTGGTTTCTCGAGTTCTGATACAAGTTTAGATTTCGTTCTCACTGCTTTGTCTACATTAATTTGTATGCCAATGAGTAAAAAAATTGGATTGTTGTCATAAAATTTAGTTTTGACCTTTATGACTTCTGTGATGGACTGTAGATAACGGTGTAGATGTTATGACTGTCTCACAGATCGTTACACAAAATACAGACACCAATGAAGTCACTAATACCCAGCTTTAATTAATCCCAAATAACAGTTTGTGATCAACTTTTACAACAATCAAAGTTAGATTTGTTCACACGCAATAATAATGTTAAATAATATAGTTCCACACTAATTATAACACAATAACACTTCGCTACAATACTTCAACCACCACTCGATCCGCATTAAGGAAAATAGCTCAACGTAACTGATCTGACAAAGTCAGCCTGTGTCCCTTATATATGGTGAACTCGGGTATACTCGTGATAGAGGTAATCTCGTGATACTTTTTGTGAAACTTGTCACGGATTAACCAATGCTCCCACAAATGCCTAGTTTCACCAGTTGAGCGCAGCGCATTCTATTGTTCAGTTTGAGATACTGTAGGCACTAGTGCGACAGGTGTTTATTATTTTGCAACGTTTTGAAGTGAAAGATAAGAAATATTTCTTATATGTCTGTATCTGTTAATAGGACGTGCATTTTGATTCTACCATAACTGTGATTCAATATATTAAGCATCAAATTAGTCTTAAATTGTCAGTTAGTACATACTGAATACGATGGTACATATTTTGATAGGTTATAAACGGCATATACGTTATAGGATCTTATCTCCGGATCGTAGTTTCTTAAATGTTTGTGTTGTTTTTCCAAGGAAAGACGCTTCCTAGTAATGTACAAATTTATTTAGCTTTTGACATTTACTTCTGAAAGAGACTTGACTTCCATTAAATATAAATCTTCTAAATTGTTTTCTACTAAAATTTTCGATAGTTTTTATTTCCTGGATTGGATTTCTCCGTAAGATTTTAATGTTAATGGCGTTTTTAATTTTCATGTTTTTTACCGTTTGATTTTTGCTTTATTTTATTTATAATTTTGGATGTCACGAGTATGCCTGACGTATCACGAGATTGCCTCAATCCAGGTAAAGTCGTGATATCACGAGATTACCTCGAATGTTACGAGATTACCAAGCAAGAACATTGTTTTCGAAATTTAATTAAAACAAATCTAATATGGTGTTTTATCCAACAAAATTTTAGTGCGATAAAATCCTTAGAAACCATTCTTACCAAAGATTAAAACAGAAAAAAGAATTAAAACTTTTGTTTGGCACAGTTGGTGTTTTATATACTTTGTTACGAGTTTACCAAAGTTTACCATACTTAGCGCACGTGCTCTAGAATGAACTTTCTATCCTTAATGCGGTGTACCAGCTAATGCGTATTTCAAGTGTTCTCCAGGGAACTCTGGAACGTACATGTGTGCGGCCATGACTGAGGCTACACGTGCTCGACTTTGTGTGGGGGACGGGTGGAGGTGGAGGACTCTCTCGGCTGTTCGGTAACGTTCTGTCTTTGCAGTATTACTGTCATAAAATTCAGTTTTGACCTTTAAGAGAAAAATATTTTATAAGATGTCTGTGATGGACTAAAGACAGTATAATCTGAATGACGGACTTTCTGCTACCATTGGAAAAAATTTAAAGCAATATTTTGGTTACCAAAACAATCGGCAACCGTCTTTAGGATAATTTGAAAAATAATAAATTAAACCCATCCCATACGGGGAAAAATTGTTGTAGACAGTACTGTCCTGGAACAAGTTAGCAATTTTGAATGCCTGGGCTACAGTGTGTCTTGTAATGCAAATAACGACGTTGTGAATAAGTTGCATAAGTTCAACTTATGTGCGGGACCATTAGGCGAACTCTTAAGTCAGCGAGTAAAGGAACACGCCTAAAGTTCTATAAGGCGATGGCTCTTCCCACACGTTTTTTTTGGGTCTGAGAATTGGACTTTAACGAAAGGCCAGACCAGTCTCATCCAAGCAGCTGAAATGAGATTTCTCAGCCATGTGGTAGGGTATACTCTCCATGATCATAGAAGAAACACAGGTATACGGCAGGAACTGAATATTATTAGTATACTCGACAGGATCGCTCAGTATTATCTGAATTGGAGAGAACATGTTTGCCGAATGGATGACTGCTGCATCCCCAAATAACTATGGAACCATAAGTCTAGGTGACGGAGAGGTGTGGGACGTCCTAGGAAGCGCTGAGTGACCAGAGCTAATCTTTTCCTATTTGAGACCGGAACAAACCATCCTTGGTTTAATCATTGGAGATGATGATGATATATAAATTGAAGTCTATCTACGAGTGATAGAGCGTTGAAAATATTACAAAAGTACAGATATTAAGTTATAAAGAGAATAGGTAGTACAAACACTATCTTATGGGAAAATCACAACACACAACACACGACAAACATTATTACATATACAATTTGTATATTTTTTATATTCATCGGGTAATTATACACAGTCAAATTGTAAAATGTTTACTGTAAATCGCGTCATCACAAAAGCTTACTGTATTTTATTTATAATCATCCAGTAACGGACATTTGTTTTGTTGAAGCTGTACGCGTAAGGTGTCCATTCGTTGTTGAAACTAACCATTTATCTGGAGTTTTCAAATTGTCCCATTTGTTATACACCACCGCCAACTCTCACCCTCCCTCATGTTGCATGCCAGTCCCTCAGTCTAACATCTGAAGATGACGCACGTGACTGGTGAAACAATTGTCAGGACTAATAAAAAGTATCTGTAGAACTGAAACAAATATTTATTTATTAAATTTAAATACTACTCTTGTTTGCATGAACGAAGTCTGGTAAAACGAGGGTTGACAAACAACAATATACGACAATTGAAAACTAACAAGCATACAAATCCAAGTAGCGTAGTTGTTTTTGTAAAACTTGTTTCCTTATTGGCATTATGCAAATGTGTATAACTACACACACAGTACTTGAATGGTAGTTGAATTTTCGTTGAATATTTAAGTGGATCGCGTGACATAGAATCACCTTTGTCATTTTGTCAAAGGGCACGTCACTCCACACTAATTAGATTGTGTCTATCCTGCTCGCGCGAGACACGTGATAATTAACCGGATTAATTCATCTTCATCAAAATTTTCTTCTTCCTCCGCTTCCTCTGGCTATAGGATTTGGTTCTGCTCAACTTTATCGAGTTTTAATATCTAATTGCTTATTTTGTATCCTTAGTTACGTCTTTTAAGCATAGTTCTGCGTCATCAAAGTCTTATAATCATAATTTGTCTCTTTTTATGTTATTTATATACTCCTGTCCAGGCCTTTCCTTTCTACTACTCCAATCAACCATTCCCTCGATCAGGATGATGACCCAGTTTGAATGGCGTTGTAAGTAACCATTTAAAATGCTTCTCCTTCCATAATGGTGGTAGTCAGAAATCTTTTTTTCATCCACTCCCTTTAGAACATCTTTCTCTCCAACGTATTCTAAAGACTCTCCTCCAGCACCACATCTTAAAATTGTTTCTTCAGATTGGCACTTCAGTTTCTTTAGGATCCAGGTTTCCTAGCCCTTATGCTCCAAATGAAACTGTTTATGAGTTTCTTTCTGTTTTCCAGGGAGACGTTTCTGTACTTCAAAGGAGATGTTTTCTTAAAAAAAATACTTTTTTTGCTTGTGCAATTCTACTTTACAGATCACTGGTGCATCTCCCATCGTATGTAATGCAGTTCCCAAGATACTAAGGGTATCAACTTGTACTAGCTTCAAGGTATGGACCGCGTTAAAAATGTCTTGTATGACAACGTTTGACTCATATTATAACAACTATCATCAGGTCTGTGTGAAACTCATTGTAATATAAGTGAAACGTTGTCATGCAAGACATTCTTTACGCAGTCAATACCGAGAAAAGGCTTCAAAAACATAATGGGCACCGGACGTGGAAACCTATGTGAGAATGTAGTTTCATACCGTTTAGAAATATCCCAGCCAACTGTTTTCTATTTATGGAACATTTTGTGACTTTTATTGTTCCTTATTGGTCATAATGTCACATATACCTTTTAGTATCTTGTTCATTGGTTGAAGCGCGTGTGTAGCTCTCCCTTGTTGTTTCCTACAGACGCAATGTCATCTGCAAAACGAATAGTGTTCCTATACCATAAGCCGTTTATTATTATTCCATATATATGTACAATGTCATCATCATCATCATCCTCAAGGTTTAAACTAAGAATGGTTTGCTCCGGTCTCAAATAGGCAAAGATTAGAGTTTGTCACTCCAGCGCTTCCTCACACATCTCACACCTCTCCGTCCCCTTGGCTTATAGTATCCGTCCGGCTATTCCTTATTTGTGGCAATATAGTAGTGAATATGTTACTAGCATATCGCAGAGTAAGACGTATGGTGGGGCTGCCTCCTTCAGGCTTAACGTCCAGGCGGTTTTTTTTTCTGGGTGTTCTCCCATAAACTGGCTCTCTTACCAGACTAAAGAGACCAGTTTTTCCTGTTGAGATATCCATAAGGATCTCTAATGTGGTGGTTTCTCCTTGCCTGCCACATCCTACGTCGTTGACCAATGGAAGACCATTCGTATTTAGGGGGACTTTTTCACCCTAAGGGCAAGACGGTGCCCTAACCTCTACTTGACAATGACAAGAAGAGGAAGGACAGCTTATACCGGCTGTCACTCGGTCTCCAGAGCTGCGTTAGCCACCTGTAGGTGTTGCCCATCCCCCACCACTTGGAGGTGCGGCTGGATATTTCCCTTCATCAAGGAATGAGACCATAAGGCATTACTCATCCTCTCCAGTAATGCCTTATTAAGTACTGTCATATGTACAATTTAACAATTAAGTAGAATACACTTGATTACCTGTTTACGATACTGTGCAGAGTGTTCAGTATTAACATATATAAACAAGAATATTACTGTATTGACACAAACACACACACAATATGTAAAAAAAAAACTTTGATATTGCTCTTTCTGCATAAGGAATTTAAGTAATTATTAAAATTTAAACTATAGTACAGTAATTTGATTATGGCAAAATTGTTTTGAAGTAACAGTTACGCAAAGTTGTAATTACCGGCCGTGCCGTTAGAGGGCGGGTTGTTGCCCCTGGCAACGTCGAGGTGTGCGTTGCGTGTTTTACTTACTGGATAGCAGCAAACCAAACGGAATAAAATTAAATTATTATTAATACGTTATAATCTCGTAAATTGCTTGCAGAAAAGGGAAAATTAAATTAAATTAAATTATGTAGCTTACGGTAGTTGTGTTGTGTAGCGTTTTTCGAAAATTTCTGCTGGTGTTTGGATCTTCAGCAGAAATGCTTATTGTCATAAATTTCATATTGTTTGATATTTAACAACGGAATTTACTGTGCTCACAAAGACGGGTCAGGTCTCAATTTAGTCACAACAAAGCAGTGTTGCGACCGATAATAAATAACCTTTATTATTGTAATTAATTATTGCAATGCCTTTACGATGTGCAACTTCCTCCGCTGTTCCACTTGTAACTTTACTTAATGGAAATCGGAAAAGCACATACAGTATTGTCAATGTTAAATTTTTTATATGTAATGCACTTTTTAGACAAAAATGAAGTTAAAAGTTTGGCTTTTTTATTATTTTAAAACATATTTATTTTTTTGTGATTTGATGAAACAATTTTTCTTTATTTTGATTAGAACAGTTTTCAAGGATATCTAAATAATAAGTTACAATTTGCCATATTTTGAAAATTTTGTTAATATTTTAAAAATTATTGGATAATTTAAGAAACTGTTCCATCACTTCTTACAAGACTATGTAGTGTATACGTATGTTAAATTGTAACTTCCTATTTATGACAGAAGTTTCAGAAAGGCACAGTGAATCCGAAAATGCAACATTTTACAAAAAGTCGTATTAAAATCTAAATAAGATTTCTTACATTTATACAAACAATAAACCATCTTTTACCATATACTAATTCTTCGGTTGTTTTTAAACAGCTGTTTTATGCCAACCTTAATCAAACAACTACTAGTTCAAAAACTTTCAAATTGTCATAAGCAACATTTGAATAAAAATTACACGTATTTTAAAACAATGCAGCTAAAGTTTAGAAAAGTGCTACGAAATATATAATATATTTGCAGTTCTAATAAATATGTGATTTTAAAACCGAACAGTCTGAAGAATAAGTGTTTCAAAAGGTGATATTATTTTACCGAAAATTACCCTTCCGACTCTTTGTATAGAATATACTTCATCATCATCATCATCATCATCATCCTCAAGGTTTAAACCAAGAACGGTTTGTTCCGGTCTCAAATAGGCAAATATTACAGCTGGTCACTCCAGCGCTTCCTCGGACGTCTCACACCTCTCCGTCCCCTCGGGTTATAGTTCCATAGTTGTTTGGGGATGCGGCAGTCATCCATTTGGCAAAGATGTTTCCACCAATTCAGCCGATACTGGGCGATCCTGTCGAGTATACTCATAATATTCAGTTCCTGCCGTATATCTGTGTGTCTTCTATGATCCTGGAGAGTATACCCTCCCTCGTGCCTGAGAAATCTCATTTCAGCCGCTTGGATGCGACTGGCCTGGCTTTTCGTTAAAATCTCAGAACCATAAAGAAATGTGGAAAGAGCCATCACCTTGTAGAATTTTAGGCGTGTTCCTTTACTTGCTGACTTAAGGGTTCGCCAGATGGTCCCGCACATAAAGTTGTAATCTTATTAAGGTTATGTAACTTATGCACCACGTCGTTGCTTGCATTATAAGACACACTGTAGTAGCCCTGGTATTCAAAACTGCTAACTAGTTCCAGGACAGTACCATCTATAACAATTTTTGTCCGTACGGGATCAGTTCCACGAAAAGCCATCACCTTGGTCTTACATGTGGATATATGCAATCCAGAGTTTTTCAGATTCAATTTAACAAATATATACCCATCTGCAATCTGTTTTCAGAGTCCAGCAGAATAGTCTGATCGTCCGCAAACAACAAAGTGTCAACTGTAGAGTGACCAATCATAAAATGGTCCGTAAGACACACGTGCCAGTTTTGTATGACATCGCCAATATATAAATTAAAAAGGGAAGGTGATAATTGACACCCTTGTCGTACTGCACAATTGATCAGGCCAACCCTAGGAGCTGTTCTCGGTCTCCCTGCTTCTATTAAAATTTTTTCTCCACATACAGACTCTGTATTGCTTTAATCAGATGTTGTGGGATCCCTTTTCTTGACATTACTGACCATAGTTTTCTCCGATTCAGTCTGTCATAAATCTTCTCGAAGTCAATGAAAGCTATGTATGTGGGCACCTCATACACTCTCTACGCTTTGCAATGAGCTGGCCTATTGTAGTATACAATATAAACATGATCTGCCCTTCCTGAAACCGTTCTGGGACTCCGTTATTGCATTCAGCCGTGTTCGTAATATAATTGCATACAATTTATATGAAGTATTAAGAAGGCTGACTCCTCTGTAGTTCCTGCAGTCATTACGATCACCTTTTTGAATATACTTCAATGAGCATCATTTATTACACTATATTTTCCATTTATTTCTATTGTAATTATAAGTTATAATTATTCTAACAACTAATTGTTAGCAGTGTGTGCAATGTGCGCTCCTCACTAAAGTTTACACGATGATCATGTGAAGATTATGTTAAAAATAAGGCTCTATAAACGTTGTCTGTTACTGAGTAAACTTTATTCTTCTTGTTCATTCACTCACTACATTGAGACCAGGAGCTTAACGTCATTTTCGCAACTTAATAGTACTTTCAGGAGACGAGTAACATCAAGCAAAAGTTGAGTTAAAGTAAGGAAAATACTTGCCATTTGAAAGATGCTCCATCGAGCACTATTCCTTTACTGTATTCTAAAAGGAAGTCAAAAGAGTCTCGTCTGGTATGGGCGTTTGTCCGAGCCGTATTAATCGTCTTGCGTGTTTCTTGTCAGCATTCAGTACCTTAATTGTCAGCTCTTTGGGCTGCACTGTACCGAGTGGCTTCTACACCAGAAAACATATTGAGGTCTCGTACGACATCAACTTTAGCAGTACCGCGGTGCAGTGAACTTTGTGCTGAGTAACATGTTCTGAAAACGCTGCAGGATATATTTGTCCCTTATAGTTGCATACTGTACTTCCTGGTTGGTTTCAAATTGTTCTCCATGGACATATGGACCTCTTGCTAAGCAACCAGAACATGTGTCTAAAAGTACGCCAAATCTGTTTACTTTGTGTTACTATGTTTTATAGCCATGGAAAACGATTTTTACAAATGAATGCTGAGATATTTAACATATTCCGCCTGTGCAATTAAGAGTTCTTTATCAGTCACAGGCGAACAGTTGTCTCGTCTGAAGGTAATGTTACATGAGTAAATACGGATTCATTTACCCTTATACGTAGATGAAAGGATGGTAATTTTAATTACCATTATATGCTCTACAAACACTCTCTTTGTGTACGTTACTGCCTACACGTCACGGCGGCATTAAATATTTTATAAACATAAACAAACGCGAAATGGGTCACGCCATGTTGTCAACGACGACGACGACGACGACCTCTAGTGTTATTCACAATAATTATATACATTACCAGAGTCCTTGCGTTCGTATCCCACTATGTTTTTTCCACAGACGTGTGTATACTGTTATGTTCTTTCAGAACTTACGTAACAGCTGAGATGCATACATTTGTTTGTCTCATCACACATTTTACCACAAAAAGTGCTCAAATAATCGCCTTTTTACCACCAACAGTTGTCAACTTGTAACTATCTTGCACGTATGTTCTAAAAAAAGAATCCAATTTAAGCATTTCGAATTAAATACAAACAACATACAATAAAAAATTGTACGAATTTGGTGATGACACAAATCAACTTAAATTTAACAACAATCTTTTTAAATTTTTGTAACGCTACAATTTTTTTGTCTCATTTCATTATTATCCCCTTATTTGAATCTTAATTCTTTTAACAAAATCTCTCTTAATAAAAATTCATAAAAGCAAACATTTACAACGTTGAATTAGTTCACTCGGCACTCGAGGGAACATTTCACTTCTTATGAGTCTCTGTAGTGCTAAATGTATTTACAAAAACCGAGTTCAGAATTGTCGAGACGACATACTTTATATTTGTTTCTTATCACATGTCACATCCGCAAAATATGACATTTCTGAGCAGTTCTTGTTATATTACATGAGCATAATTGGATATAGAAAGTGATTACAGACGCGCAAATTATATATAAATTGAAAGAGCTGATACTCAAGAAAACTGATGAACAGAGGCTAGCTGTGTTTGAAAGGAAGATACTGAGAAGAATTTATACGACAATTCAACAGGACGGAGTCTGGAGAAAGAGAAATGATAATGAATTATGTGCTGAGTACAATGACATTACACTTGTCCGATTTCCCAAAATTAATAGATTAAGATGGGCAGGACACGTTCAAAGAATGGACGACATACGTACGGCAGAAAGAATTATAAAACACAAGCAGATAGGAAAAAGGAAGATTGGATTACCGAAGAACAGATGGTTGGAACAGGTCGGCAGTGATGCGAGGAACCTGGGCGCAGTGAATTGGTGGCGTATGGGTGAGGACAGGAATAAGTGGAGGCAATTTCTTTTAGAGGCAAAGGCCCAATATTGGCTGTATAGCCAAGGATGTATGTATGTATGTATGTATGAATGAGGGATGCATAGAGAGGGAATGAGGGGGAGCCGTCTGTGTATTAGTAAGCAAGTCAGGGAGGGCACTGCAAACAAAGTGCATGCTGCGTGAACACTATTTCGGGATTATTATATACAGGACATTATGCAAAGCCGTAATTAGGATTCCTTCTCGGTAGGAGTCCTGTCACGACTGTTACCAACATTATAATGTCATTGTGGGGGTCGGTTATGGCAAACAAATTCGAGACACGACGGTTGTTTGCGCTCCTCCCGTAACCACTGGCAAAACACCGACTTAGCAAGGCGATTGCCGCCCACACACAACAATCGAGCCCGACTTAACAATAACCCCTGTAACACTTGACACAATGACGAGAGGCTAACGATTCGTGTACAGCCGCACGTTCACTATATTAGTGTTCATTTATATACTTTATAGGTATATGATATTTATATTTTAAAGTATATTATAATGTCTCTCCTGCCAAGACATCATAACACAAGGAACCCGTTCAATTGGCCTCTGTCAATTGAACTGGCTGCCGTTGTTAGTACTAGTTACTTACCAACAATATAGGAAACTGTAAAGAACAGGAATTCATGCAAGGTTACTCAAACTTACTTACTCTCTTTTGATTTTAGCAGAAACATCTCTTTATTTTTACTTCAAAATAATGTTTTGATTGATACTACCTTTAGTGGTTATTACCTTTTTCTTTTATGTTTTCAAATTTTTGATAGATTCTATATCAAGAGCTCTTACAATCTTTAAAGTGTTACTCAGATGAGTTCAAAGCTATACTGTTTTAGATTACATTAAATACCACGGATCCGGGTTCTAAATTCATGATATTTCAAAATACTTCCACATTATGTAAACTATTTGAAGGATAGATTGATTAATAGATTAGATTAATATACAGTAAAATACAAAATTACTATGTTAAGATTTACATGGTTTGACAGAGTCTTTTCAAAACTTGTACTGTTTTTTACTTTGGTTGTTAGAAAAAAATATAAGCACAGAAGTACTTTTCTGTGTCATCTGGGTATAAAGGTGATCTGCAGCTGGTCCTCTTGCGGATCCTCTTCAGTCGGTTTTCCGGGATGATCTACGTAGTAGGTAGAGTTTCTCCGTTAAGATTGTCGATTCTAAGTGGTGATCACAGTTATCACGGTACAATTCTGCTACCTGGTGCTCGTGATGTTGACGTCGTTGCTTCTTGTAGACGTGCGAGTTCACTTCTCACATTTTCGTTTAATGTACACTAATGTTATCTTCCTACATGGTATGAAATATACCTTAAAATTTAAACTTTGATTTACAAAGAGATGTGTCGACTATTATTTTCCTTTGATTCATTATCTATATATAAGTTACATAATCAGATTTACGTTGCACTTAGTTTCACCTACATCTCGAGTATTTTACCATAAAACACGAACTTTCAGTAACATAGTTTGAAATAATGTACGTTCGCATTGCAGCGACATTTTAATGCTGTTAACTCGTCGGTTATTCTGAGTCGACTGGGGTGATTTAGCGGCAGTGTGTAGGGACGGGGCGCAGTTCACGAGTCAAGAGAAAAGTAGTTCTTACTTTTATTATTAGTATCTTTACACTAATTAACTATTATTAATTATCCTACCTTTCTTTATTTAGTTAGGTATTTTATTGATTATTGTCACGTCTTTTTATTAAATTAGAAGGATTATTAGTATTCGCTTCATAACAGTATAATTTGCATCTCCGTACTAGCCTTTTTTCAAGTTGGTACAGGTATTTAGGTACAGCGGGGAGGGTGGATTATTTTCTCACGCGGTATTTAAAACAAAATTTATTTTTTTTTATTTGTGCTATTTAAATTTGCTTTTAAATCGTCACAATATGATATTTATATTTTAAGGTATATGATATTTATATTTTAAGGTATATGATATTTATATTTTAAGGTATATGATATTTATATTTTAAGGTATATGATATTTATATTTTAAGGTATATGATATTTATATTTTAAGGTATATGATATTTATATTTTAAGGTATATGATATTTATATTTTAAGGTATATGATATTTATATTTTAAGGTATATGATATTTATATTTTAAGGTATATGATATTTATATTTTAAGGTATATGATATTTATATTTTAAGGTATATGATATTTATATTTTAAGGTATATGATATTTATATTTTAAGGTATATGATATTTATATTTTAAGGTATATGATGTTATATGATGATATAACTTGTCATATAACTACCTCACCTTCTCGAAGTACAGCCTCGGTTATATGGTGTACCCTGTTTTAACTGATGAGGAAACAGCGACCGAGTGACTACCGAGGAATAAGTAGTCTCCCACTTGCTAGTCAACAGCTTCGGGTAGATTAATTAGCAAGCGGTAGGGCACCTCATTGTCCTGGGGTTGAGAAGTCGGCCCCGAAGGCGGATGAACTAGTTACTAGTCAACGACTTTGGGATGTAGAAGGCAACGAGAAACCACTACATTAAAGATCGTTTAGATATCTCTAGTAATATTATCATGCCTACAGTCAGAAAGTTAAAATAGTCTGTATGATATGTAACATCCGAAACTGATAGGAACTATCAGAAGATGGACAGTAATGTGGTAATTTTCGCATTAATAGGTTGGCTAATCTGTGCTTTCTGATATTGCGCTATCATGTTTATACAACGTTCAACGTTACAGTTGTCCGAACTACGGATGGCCTTAGACGTCATTACGTTTGCTCGCTTGTTCTGTCATCATCATTTTTCTTGTCGTCAGACAATCATTGTAGGCCTTAGGCCACAACACATATTGCATACTTGCAATGAATTAGCAATACATTGCTAATTCTATTTCATGTAGCTTGAGTGCCGCGTACTCGCGCCTCAAGTCTTACGACAATTCATACGACATTCGTCTAGGCCTTAGGCCTTAACGTTTTAATCTGAGTGCCGCACATTTGCGCCTCATCTAACATGTAGCGTTCTTAACGACTCTGTTTATTCAAAATCAAATTGTTCAGACTTAGCCAATCTCAACACCATGATATAAGTGTACAGAACTTAATAAATGTATTATACAGTCCACTATCGTCATTATTCTGCATCCTGGCAATAGCACCACAAGCATCATTCTTCCTAACATTAACATTTTTTTTTGGTCCTATCGGGCCGCATCTTAACAGAAGAAGACATATTTTTATCATCGTATGAATCTCTTTGGAGCTTATTTAAAACATTGCTATGATAGATTGTAGACATTTGAATTATTGTAGACTCACTTAAATTATTGCTTTCACTAAAACCAAAATTATCGTATTGGTTATATCATTCACACATGAACGATGATTGTGTCGGCCGTCTTATCAGACTTGTTCCCTGTCAGTTTCATGTAGGCCTATTTCATGAGTACGAGGGTCAGTTAAAAAGTTTGCGGAGCGACAACTTTAGCTTAGCGGTGAAAATACAATTTTTCGTGTGCTGCAAGATTTGTATTTTATGGACTCCTGTTAATTTTCAAATATATCTAGAATGTATTCATTGTTTAGAAGCTGTTTAAAATTGGCGTTTAATGCGTGTTTTGAAAAACGGACAAAACTAAACATTTTGGTAAGATTCTTTGTTAAAAATTGCTTAGCGCCAATGGCAATTCAAAACAAAATTGTAAATGTGTCAGGAGATAGTGCTACTTCAACACCAACGGTTTTTAAGTAGACATTTGACTTCAAACGTGGTCGTACGTGCATTGAAAACGTGATTTGTACTGGACGCCCAAAAAATGGAACAACTCCAGATATGGCAGCCATCTTGCACAACGCTTTTTCACACCCAAGTTCTTGAGTTAAAGTATAATGCATACGATTATATGAGATGCCTATGATTTCAGTATCGTCATCCTCTCCTCCGTCTGCGGTCTTCCAACACCCTATGAGATTTTTTTCAATAATGCCATTTTTTGTTGCACAATTTTTTGACGTCCACTGCTGGGATAGACCTCAATGCTTGTATGACCACGTTCAAATTTGAGTGTGCCCCACTTACCGTTGTTTCTGAAGGCGCAGCATCTCCTAACACATGTACAATTTTGTTTTGATTTTCCATTGGCGTTAAAACGTTTTTAACAGAGAATTCATCACAACACGATGTTTGATTTTGTGCATTTTAAAAACACGCGTGATACGAAAATTTCAAACAGCTGGTAAAAACTGAATAAATTGACAGATATATCTGGAAATTAACAGGTGTTCACGCGAAATACACGTGTTGCAGCACACGAAAGATTTTAGTTCTACTACTGAGCTATAGATGTCGCTCCGCGAACTTTTCAACTGACCCTTGTATATGCGTCCCTACACTACAACAAACGACAACGCACATTTGTCTAAGGATAATATCATTATTTTTACCACATTTAAAGCAATGCTAAATTATAAGCGGCGATACAAAACGAAGATCGGCATTTTCTGTATCGGACTGCTAGTCTGAACTCTACATTTACTCGCGTAAAAATTATGTGGATTACTTTTGTAAAAGATAGCTTCGATGATTTGTAGACATTTGAATTTGAATTTAACCGACAGACTTCTGCCATCACAGAAATAATATAAATGCGACGTATTGGCCACTCAAACAATTGGCAACCGTCTTCAGGGTAATTATAAACTAGTGGATGTAAATAAATAAATAATATTCTATCAACAAATGATAAAGAGTCAACACAATAGTAATAACAAAAGTTCACATAATATATAATTAAGAAGTGAAGTAATACAAATTAATAAATTAATACTTATGAAAAAACACACAACACTCACAAAACACAAGCACAATGTGCGCGAACACTTGCATCGCAAACCTTGTTAACCTTGTTACTGTGTACCCTTTCGTGTGAAGCTCTAGGAGGAATCCTCTACTTCAAATAAGGAAAAAAAAGGAAGGAAGGAAGGAAGAAAGAAAGAAGGAAGAAAGGAAGAAAGGAAGAAAGAAAGAAAGAAAGAAAGAAAGAAAGAAAGAAGAAGAAGAAGAAGAAGAAGAAGAAGAAGAAGAAGAAGAAGAAGAAGAAGAAGAAGAAGAAGAAGAAGAAACTATTTACCTTATGCAAGGACGTTTCAAATTCAGTTACCATATTTCAGAATTCCCCTCTGGTTTAAACATTCTAAACATTACTTCGGCTTCCTAATCCTATGGAATTTGTTAAACGTAACCTTTTAAAATGTTTTCCTTATTTATTTATATACAAATTCTGAGTGCATACGAACGTAGTGGCAACCACCTGACGACAAGAAGTATTATGTAACGAAAAAGAAGAAATAACAAAGACGTTTTATGTATCGCAAAGGCAATAACTGTAAGTATTTTATAAGGTATTAAAAAGAATGAGACAAATAATAATAAGAAGAAAACGAAGTTTAGCGCCTTCTTTTGGAGTCTTATTCCGCTATGAACAGGGTCAAAAATGTCTTGTACGACAACGTTTCACCCATGTTGAAATGAGTATCCTTAGGTTGACCAATATGGGTAACCAATCTGGTGTAGGCTTATATCCGCGGGTAATACAGAGCTTACCTATACCTATACTCATTGTGATATGGGTGAAACTTTGACGTACAAGATATTTTTGATTCGGTCCATATCGGAAGAAGACCTTAAAAACTGAATGAACATCACTATTGTCGTTATCGTCCATCCATCCATTCAGTCACCCCCATCGTCCTTGTAATCGTCGCCGTTATCATCATCACATCGTCGTTGTCATCAGCATCATTGCCATCGTAGTCGCGTCGTTGTAGTCGTTGTCATTGTCGTCATCATCGTCGTATTCATCATTGCCGTTGACATCGTACTGCATCGTGTAGCAAATCTTAGACCCCGTAACCGCTTATTCCACAGCTTTGTCATTCAACCCTTCATAACAGCCCTCACGATGTATGCCATCCAAGGGCTTCAATCATCTCTTTTCACATAACTGCAATTAAGATGAATGCTACAGCACTAGAAACCATATAAAATTACGAAACCAAATAATTCTGATACCGAACGCAGTGTAACATAACTCATGGAGAGTTTTGGAAAGAACAAACGACTCAGAATGTAAATCTACAAAAATGGAAGTAGATGAACATACACTATCGATTAGACCTTGAAATAATGCTGCTCAAATCTACGGAACAACGATATCTAGTGGTTTGAAAAGAAACACTAGAATGTGGAGGTTGCAGTACGCGGTTACAAGACCAGTTTGGGACTTTATGTGTAGCATTTAACAAACAACAATCCAATTACCGTTTTACAATTTACAAGCACCTGTTGCTATATATAGGGCGACGTTTCTTCCGTATTTTATGAGCGGAAAGTACAAAATCAACATAAATAACAAAGTTATGCAATACACTGTACTTGTTAGTAGCGTTTTACACAACCTGCCCCGCTGTCATCGTATTAAAGTTAAATAAAAAGTTTCTCTACGGAGACGAAATAAATTATACTTCTGTTTCTTGGACGAAACAATTTTCCTTGAAATAAAAGTTAGGTCGTCACTGAACATGATAATAATAACTTTAACATAACTATTTAATTTATTCAACTATAAGTATACTACTACTGACTTGGAACACTGAGTTTTTTATTGGTAAATATGTACAATTTTTACCTTATAGCCTGAACCAGTTTTTGCTTATTATAAGCTTTGTCAGAGGCTGCCCCTAGGAGCGCTGTGTGTCTTGTTCTTGGTGACGGCGGCGTCGTTTGAAAGATCGATGTTGTGTGTGTGGAGTGTGATATGTACGAATAATACGCGTGTAATTTGGTTTGTGTCTGTTTGTTTAGGATGTCGTTTTTATTTGTTTTTTATGGCAGTATGACTGAGTTAAAATGTTTTTTCTAAACTTGACCGTATATAGAACGGGGCCATAAAAAAATAGTTACACGTTTTTAACTTGAATGGAAAATTTTAAAAATTACAAACAACGGTGGAAGGAACGCTTAAAAAGAATGTAAGAGATTCCAGACTGGCCAAACAAGTCTGGAAATACAAATCTGTAGGACACAGGTGTGTGGGTAGACCCAGGATGAGATGGCTGGATGATTTTTGATGACGGAACAGGCAGCACCTTGCCTATGCCGTGTTGTGAAGATGACGATGATCATAATGATGATGATGAAATGTACCTAAACAAATACAAAGCAATACAAAGTATGCCATAAGTTTTTAACATTAGACACTGGAAATACTTGCAGAGCAAATTTGTATACCAAATGTAATCATAATAGCATCTAAAAACCCCCATCCATCAAAACCAACCAAAAACCAGCATCAGAAGCTAACCAGTATACAGATGTTAAACAGACGGAAAATAAACATTAGCATATTTTTTGTAGCTCAAAACACAGTTTGATAGAACAGTAATATAGTATAACAACTTATCACTTTCTATATACGTAACTCATAGTTTCTTGCAGCAATTATATAATATTGTGATATAATTCATCTTCTGCAAGTAGTGTATTGCGTTTGTGTCGTTTCAATACCTGAGGCACGTTTCACTGAAAAACATCAGCATCATCAGAGGTTTGTAAGTAAACAAATAACAATCGAATTTATATATTAATATGTTATTTTCTATGTTAATTTCTATGTTAATGTAGAAAGTAACGAATTTGTTTCGACTTTAATGTAAAATAACGGATAATTGATGTAAGTCGATTAGTTAACGATTGTTTTAATGGATATTTACTTAAGCAGCTGTTTTGTCGGTTATATTGGAAATATTTAATGTTTATATTTTATTTATTTTAATAAATTTATAATTTTAAATAGATAACTTTGTTTTGTTTTTATTTGAGCTTGTTCACTAATTAATAAATTATGGTAATTGTATTTTTCTAGATATTAAGATTTTCCCAAATATTCATTTTCAACATTTTCATACGTTTTTAATTAATTTTATATTTTGAAAGCCTGAAAATTGGTGGTTATTATTTAGAAAATGTGTGGCTAAATTAGATTGATAAATATTTGGTTTTAAAAATGCATTGCGGTTTTGAAGGAATCTATTGAGTAGTTTTTTCTTTGTCTGGCCTACGTAAAATGTATTGGAATTTGGACATTCTATTTTGTATATTACTACTTGTAGAAGAAACTGTATTAAATAATATCATATTACTAGTATAACAATTCTAAATAATTACATTTCCTAAAGACATCAGATGTTAGGGTGAAATGGGTAAACAGGAAATGAAGATGAGAAAGTGTCATTCATTTTGTTTTAATTGTCTCCAAGTCACGTTACTAAATATTTAGAATTAATATTAGGCAATTACCTGTATTAACTTCCGTCTTGTGACTTATTTGGTTTTTTCTTAAAACGACGCGTTTCGAGAATAAATTCTCATCATCAGGTTCAAATTCTAATGAAGAATTTGAACCTGATGATGAGAATTTATTCTCGAAACGCGTCGTTTTAAGAAAAAACCAAATAAGTCACAAGACGGAAGTTAATACAGGTAATTGCCTAATATTAATTCTAAGTAGAAAGTGTCAATCAGAACACTGGGAGTACGTCACGTTTGCAATTCGATTTCGACCGTGTTGAGCATTGCATAATGCATCTGCTGCTTAATATGCACACACTACAACAGTGGACTGCATCACGGAGTAATGATGTAATGTACCGCGTGCACATGTCATTACCGCGTCATGACCACCGTCATTAACATAATCAACGCCACTGACTCCCAGGCATGTTCTACTGATGGTCTCCCAAAAGCGGGCCTTGTTTAGTTCCCTACTGCACATTAGATTTCAACTAACCAACCAAACAATAACCAACTCATGTTTTAGTTACTTAGTCAAACGGGCAAGGACTAAGTTCCACTTATATATGACAAATTTTCACCGGTCCTGTATGACCATAAATTACGTCTATCTAACGATGGTAAAAAATATTTTAGTGTGTACTATGTAAAGACCGAGAGGCGGTCAGGATTCAAAACGTTTAATTTATTGCGAGAGTGAGGACGAACGGGGACGACCCACGTATCTTCTACCAATGGCTTTATAGTTCAGTGCCGCTTGCGGCAATCGATCCTCTGTCATCCTTTGCAGATAATCCCAATATTGTCTTCTGTAAATTGAAGTAATTTTATTTATGTCCTTTATTTTGAGTTCTGCTCTGATATCTTTATTTCTTATTATATCTTGCAATGTTAGTTTAAAGTATTTAGAAGAAACTTCATTCAACACTCTGAATCTTGCCGCTTTCCTTTTTTGTAATGACTCACGCTTCACTCGCATAAATCAACGTGGGTATTGCAATTGTCATATAAAATTTAATCCTTGTGCTGTGTCTTGTTTTATTTATAAGGTTTCTATGAATTGTACCACAGATGTTCCTAAATTTATTTATCTTCTTTCATATATTATATTAAGATTTATAGCTTACTGCACAGCCGAGTTATCTGAAACGGCTCACTTGTTCTAAAGTGCTGTTGTTTATAACTATAATAGTCCTCACTGGATATTTACCTTTAAAGGCCATGGTTTTATGTCTTTCTTACTGAAATTGTCAGTGAGTACTCTCTTACCACTTCTTGTAATTGAAATATAGCTCTTTGTAAATCATTCTAATTTTCTAGGAAAGTTCTGAGGTAAACTCAAATTAGAAGTTTTGGTCGAGAAAGGATGAGCGTTTAGTTTTGGGTTTTTATAGAACAAACGTGACAAATTATCAAACAGACTGAAATAGAGAGGAAATCACTCCTGCTGTGGGACTGCATCTACCATACACTTAATTATATTTACAAAATGTAAGAGGCAGTTTAAGAATACACGTGTTCCACGTAAAACATACTGCTAGCGTTATGACTTAAATATATTTCTTTATGTTAATGAACCGTTAGTCACTCTTTTAATTATTCCTCTCTTCAAACTTGTTAAACATTTTTCTTCATATTACGGCATATGCAACGTGCTGCCTGTTCCGCCTTCAAACATTCTCCAGCCACCTCTACCTATACAACTGTGTTCTATACGTTTTGTATTCCTAGACGTGTTTGGCCAGCCTGCAATCCGACTTTGTATTCCTAGACTTGTTTGGCCAGTCTGCAATCCGACTTTGTATTCCTAGACTTGTTTGGCCAGTCTGGAATCCGACACTTTTTCTACCGTTGTTTCAACCGTTGTTTACAATCTTTTAAATTTTCATTCAAATTAAAACTTGTATAATCTTTTTTATGGGGTCATTCTTTACACGTCCAAGTTTAGAACACCTTTTAACTCCTCTTCTGAATACAATGTCAGAGACCTGTGTTTTGCTACCTAATTTCTTGGTTCTTATCCATAATTAGTACCCATAAGACAGTACAGGAATTACGATAACTTTTTAAAACTGTAATTTTGTATTCCAACGTACCTTGTTTCTAAAAATACGATTGATTGTCCCACAGATTGTCTAAAACTTACCTAATTTAACATCAATATCGTAACTATTAGTACATTCAATTTTCCAAATCGTTAAAATTGTTACCAGTTTTACAATTTGATTATTATTTATGTTCTTATTAGTTTTTTTCTCTAAAAGGCATTACCTTTGTTTTTGTAGGGGAGATTTTTATATTTTATTTTCTGCAATCAGATTCTGTATTTTGAATTAAAAGCAAGTCGTTAACAAAAAACAGCACATTTTAATGTCTGTCTCATGATAACTTAACACCAGGTTTCTCTAGTTGTTTCCATTTTCTTGCTAGATCGTCGATATAAATGTTAAAAATGTTAAGTGTATTCTTGTCTAAAACCTTGATTGACAAATACCTTCATACTTAAACAATTCTGCGTTCAATCCACTCTGTCCTGTTGCTTTTGGATGTTCTTGTTGATTAACAATATTTCCTTGGGTTTATGTTCCCTATATAGAATTAGATTTTGAATTAGATCGCAGACTGATACCGTCTTGACTTCTAATTTAACGTTTTATTTAATTTTAATCAAAGAAGTGCAAAGTAACGCACGTTTACATATTACAAATGGCAGCACCGTTGAGTGAAGAAGAAGAAGGAGGTAACATAGGAATCCGAAGAGTAAAGAAAAAAATCTTAAAGAAATTCCTCGACTATAAACCGGGACAAAATAGAAAATTCGGTCCTTCTATTGTGTAAAATTACATCAGTAAATGGTCTAATTACTGTGACAGGTCCCTAGTTTATGCAGTGATCAACCACATTTCCAACGATCCTGTAGCGTGGCGTCCATGTAACCGCTGTTGCCGGAAATAAGAGAAAATAATATTAATTATTTCACAGAATAAATACTTTAGTTATTGAATAATTTGTAATCCGTACAATATTAGTAGGGAAACTTGTAGAAAAGCACAGCATTGCTTTAGAACTGCTGGGCACTTACACCATCTTATGTTGCCGGCTCAGACATCGGCAAAGTTTTATTGCGTACGGTCATTGACTACGTTGTAGTTTTTACTGTACAAACTGTGGGGAGGGGGACACACTCGTCCGTCCAATGTGTTGCCGCTGTATAAACCGGCAAAACGCTTAGTTAGGAGCTGTGTTCGTTTTTGAAACTCTCGTTCAGCAGTTACTACGTACCTATTTGTGTTTTGATCGTTTAGTCATGTGTTTTTCTGTTTGCCTTTATTATTTTTAATTCGATTATTTCTGTTCTGATTTATCTATGTGAGTATAATGAGAGTCGGATCCCGTTGAAACGTGAGTGTCTTCTTCTCCCAGCGAATGATAGAAAATGCTGTAAAAAGAACACATGGTAGACGAAAAATTTCAAATTAATTTTTAGGTAAAGTCTTTGGCCTATCACAACCGGCAAAAGGTGTTATGTACCTACACCACGCTACTGAACGATCGACTGGAGTTAGGTAAATTATGTAATTTAAGACAAGTGTGTAACTAACTTCGTCTCTGCAGCTGAACACATGTAAAGGGGGACACAAAACTGAGGGCAAAGTGTGTGTGATGATTATAATTACGGTTAATGACACTAGAGGTCGTCGTCGACGTCATACGCTGGCGTGACTAATTTCGTGCTGGTTTTTATTTATAAAATATTTAATGCCGCCCTACCATAGATAGGTATGTACCCACTCGTTCCGGTTCACATTAAATAATTTACAAATTAATGTGATTACGGTTTTAAAATAAACACCTAAACGGTTTACATTGTAAGCTTCTTTTCTGTTTTTCTTCTTGTTCTCAACATTCCAGTTATTATTGTTCTATTTCTTTTCCCACTGCTCCTCCGCTTCATCGTGGTCTTCTTCTATTTCATGTTGTTCTAGTTTTATTCGTCCCATTTCTTCATATTTTTCTCTTTGTTGTCATTTCCTTGTTTTCCTTCTTCAATTGCTTTCATTCTTTTTTCTTTGTTCCTATTGACCTACTTCTTCTTCTCCTAATAATAATAAAGTAAATCGTAATGAAGTAAAAAATTAAAAACAATAAAGAAATTGATTAAACTTTGAATAACTTATCTTAAATAAAATAGTTTACATATATATGTATACAGGCCTACATATATAAAATTTCTTATATTTAATAATTAACGAATAATTATTAATTACGTACGCTCGTATATAATTTATTTGTAAGTAACTCGCCGACTTTCTCCCAGGTTTTCTATGTAATGAATATATCTTCAAATAATAAATACTTCTGCGAGTAAAAATTGTATTTTCACCTGACGCACGTTTTACAGAAATAATTTAGTGTCTTCTGAGTCGCTGTATGATTATATGCTTAACAGAGTATACGTTAATTCATGTAAAAACCTCTGAAGATAAAAAATAATTTCTGTGAAATGTGCGTCAAATGAAAATACAATACATTTTTCTTGCAAAAGTATGAAGTATTTATTATTTAAGATACATTAATTTAAAACACGCACACACACACACACACACACACACACACATATATATGTGTGTGGATGAAATAATCTTAGGAAAACCCCCGATCATTACATACGCTCATCCCATACTTCTGACTGCCGACCCTGCCCGCCTCGAACCCTACCGAATCACCTAACAGGGTCAAAAAAATAGAAACACCTAATCGCCAATTACAAACATACTTTACCTGCTATCCTTCCTGGTCACCCAATAATTTAAGTTTCCCCTAACTTCTTACAGGAAAAGTTTCTCTTCTTTGTGTTCCCCGCCTACCTTGACGCCTCTCTGTCGCCTTCTTTCAGCTTTGGTGACCTGCGCTACTCGTCCCTTGTCTTGTCCGCCCTTATATATAAACTAAAATTAATGGAACTTCCATCAGCCAATTTCTTTACCTATATGGCTACAAACTAAATCTACACACACACACGCGCGCACGCACTACTCTACCTTCATCGTCCCTCCATATTCTTCGCTTCTGGCCCGCCCTGGCGTGCATCCCCCCACATCCTACCATCTGGCTTGCCCTAGATCAGCCCGAGGGTTGTCCTTTGGACAAATCTCAAACATCACGAAAAAATACACACACAAACACACACACAAGAATAAGAATATAAATTTATATGTGTGTGTTGCGTGGAAATTATAGAACCCGGCTGACGTGTATGGACAATAAATCAGATGACACTATTGTTTCTTGCGTCAGACAAACTGTACCCTGTGTAGCTACAATGCCCAGTGCTGTATTGTTGTTGTTGTTCTATAAATATTCGATGCAAAGAGTTTCGTGAAATGTCAAAGCTATGTCACGTCGTCTTTAATGCGACTCACCGGAGAATTTACATTCAACCTTCCGCGCTTTCGTGTCCCGTCAAACGCTCAATAAATTGGGGCAGTTACGTTATACTCCGCTGTTAACACGATAATCTATTTATAACCTCGTAAAACCAGATACAGATCTACAGATCTATTTTTAGATTACAGACACACACACACACACTCTTACTTATATAAATACAGTGGACTTTTGAATAACGAAATTAAATATCTGGCTAAAAATTAGTTATTGACAGGTAGCCTATTTGTTTCTATTAGGCAAAAGATCTTTTCCAGTTAATTGTGTAGCACTTTTAGGTTCATTTTTGAAAAACTGACTAAAAAACTTTTTGAATTTATTAATTTATATCTGATTATTATAGTTGGATTACTATCAAAACATATGTAATTTACAAAATAAAATATATTCTTGTAAAAAGTTTTATTATTAATAACAATATAAAAATTAATACTACATTTAAATTGTAGTTAAATTATTTTCATGTTGATACTGTACATTAAGTTTTGCAATTTTATCAGACTTTTAGCGCATTTTTTGGTCTCGTCGACCTACAATTTTGAAATTTTTAAATATAGCCACTGAATTAAATATTACCGCTAGAAATCCTTTTATTTTGTTATCTTACATTGATTTATGCGATATTTTCAAAATTATGCCTTAACTATCTTGCCTTCACGCTCCTATTTTTTGGAGGACCAATTCCATAAAATATTAGAGTTTCGTAAGGCCAAAGTATGGACATGCGTGCCAAGTTTTACGAAAATTGGTTGAACTGTTCAAAAGTCTCCAAACAGACAGACAAATACAAAACGGTTGAGTTAAAAGTGAGAACCTGATTCGTTCTTTCAAAAAAAAATTTTTTAAATGATCGTTTTTGAACTCCATTAACGTGACAGTTTCTTTTAGCAGATGGCACCCGAAACACACACACACACACACACACAGGCACATGTCACTGTACGGGTATATGTGGTGATGAAACCTTTAAGTGGCGTTTTAGATAATACATTTTATTTGACCTTTGAACTTATCTGTGTTTGTCTGTGTGGGTGGGAATGTGTAGTATTTCGCATTCATATTTCTTACATATTTGATATGTTGTGGTTTTCATTAAAACGCTATTAATATTCAGTAGGCGTTGAAGTGACGTCGACATTTTGCGGCCGTCATCAGATTTACAGTTGGTAGCAAGCGACCGACTTTAAATAGTAAAAAATATATCATCATCATCAGCATCATCATCATCACTCCAAGGATGAGTTCCGCCCTTAGGCCTGTTCCGGAATCCATCTTCTCCTCGGTCTACCGAAAACTCTCTTCCCAGTAGGGTGATAACCCTACGCAGCCACAGGTAGACGGATATTAGGCATGCGATTCAAGTGTCACACCATCCCTTTCTGTGCTCTTCAATCTTCTGCTGCAATCGTACAATGTTTAAATCGCGTCTAGTATCCTCGATCCGTCTCCGACCCAAGAGACAACAACTTTGCGTCCCTCTTAGAAATTTCATTTCGGCTGCCCGAATCCTCTGCACGTGGCTTTTACCAAGAGACCATGTCTCACTAGCATACATGAATGTGGAGACAGCCACAGTTTTATAAAATTTCATTCGGGTATCCTTCCGAGTTTTATTTTTCAGGTACCTATGAATAGTTCCACAGACGCGTCTAAATTTTGTTACTTACTATCCCAATTAATATCAGTTCCATATGAGATATTACAATCCAGGAAATTAAAATGAATAACCAGATCCAAAATCTGATTATTCACGACTATCTGCCCTAAAATGCTATCGTTTTAGATTTTGTTGCAGAAATATGTTGCCTATAGTCTTGTATGATGCTACTGAACGTAAATATCACCCGCTGTAACTGGTCATCTGTTTATGTAAAAAAATAAATAAATCGCACATTGCGAACCCACATTGCATTGGAAATAAATAAAGTCCCCAAGTTCACTTTCACTCGCTGATAATATTGGTGTACGGAGAGTACTAAAGTTTTATGACAACTGCTGCTGTACCAGTAGATACTGAGTCCCGGGTGTACAGTAACGCTAATACACCTCATTCTGCAAACCTGTATCCACTGAAATAATAAATGAAAAGTACTGTATCAATCCTACACGATATCAATCCGCATCAACGGCTTTTAAATGAATCGTTTTATGTGTACATTGTGTGTATGTGTGTTATTGTAATTATTCATATATTCATAATCTTTTATTGTGGTGTGTTCATTGTTCATAACCTAAAGGTACCATACATGTACTGTATGGTCTGTGTACCATATATTGTGAGCGTGACTGCATAATGTATATGTCCTGACGATGGTCTATGACCGAAATCGATCGAAATTAAGAATGTGAGTAATTAAAACTTTATTATAAATCATATGCATGGTGCGTTTAAATTGTGAACAATGAATACACCACAAAAGAAGATTGAGATTATAGGTACCATTAGTAAGCAATAAGTGTATATTAGTGTGTATATTATACAGGGTGGCGCAGGGAAACGGTAAAATTTTAAATAATTAGAAAAAATGAAGGAACGATACAAAACTTTATTTGAGGCTCAAAATATGTTCTCAAAACTGGGAATTACATTAGGTATCACTTTTTAAAAAATACATCAGTTAAATGCTGCCCATTTTACCGTACACATTCAGTAAGTCATTTCTGTAGATTTTGCATAGCGCGGCGCAATGTGTCACCTGGGATTTTGGCGATTTCCTCTTCAATCTGTGTCTTGACCTGAGCAAGGGTTCTTGGTCTAGTCTGGTACACGATGCTCTTCAGATGTCCTCATAAAAAGAAGTCACAGACTGAAAGGTATGGAGATCGGGGCGGCCAAGCGATGTTAGCATTCCTTGTTTTACAGACGTTTCACTGCTACCATAGACTGTCTGGCAGTGTGTGAGGTGGCTCCATCCTATTGAAACCAGGTGTGCTGAATGTCAAGATTTGGAAAAGTATGGAGTCTTGGAGCCAAAAATGTCTCTAGCATGTTGACATAACGTTCAGACGTCACAGCGACAACAGTGGCTCGTTCATCTTTAAAAAAGTAAGGGCCTGTCCACCCCATGACACGACACTGCACACCATACGGTAACTTTGGTACTGTGTAATGGACGCTGGTGAAGCTGAGCAGGGTTTCCTTGAGCCCAGTAACGGAAGTTCTGCTTATTCACGTATCCACTTAAGTGAAAATGGGCTTCATCGGACATCTAAAGATTTTGAATGAACTTAGCATCCTCATTGGTTTTAGCCAACAATTGTTCACAAATTTGCAGGCGCAATACACAATCATTAGGATTCAGTTGTTGCACAACCTGAAGTTTGTACGGGTGAAATTCAAGTTCATGGAGTATTCTTTGAACGCTCCGACGTCCGAGCTGCAATGACGAGGCAATTTTTCGCACCGAACGACGAGGACTCCTTAAGATGGCAGCTCGCACGGCATCAATGTTTTCTGGGGTACGTACAGACCGTACACCCCCACTAGGCTTTTTCTTCAAAGCTGAACCAGTCTCTTCAAAATTACGAACCCACGTTTCGATTGCGTGTAACGAAGGAACTTGACCGCGGGGCGGGATCTGATAGTGGCGCCGAAACTCTCGTTGTGCAGCTGCCACACTGTCACCATGTCGGTAAAACGCCCTTACGGCGACCGCACGCTCTGCACCGCTCCACTGCTCCATGGTAACTAAATGTCCGTTCTGCTAGACAGACAGTTTCACTTCTGCTACATCTACAGGGCTGCCAACATCGACTTCAAATTTTCCCGTTTCCCTGCGCCACCCTGTACATACGAGGGACATTCAATAATTAAAGAGACAAATTGATCTAGAGAAAAAACGGTTGGCAGGAAAAATTAGGTACTTTTAGGACTTCATGTTGGTATCCCTGGGATGATCTCTGAGCAGCTGTTTCATGAAAATTGTTTTGCTTGTAACCTCAAAATCTCATTTAACAATGGCAAGTCCGCTAGAAGTTTCCACATTAGTTGAACAACGTTCAGTGATTCAATTTTTACTTTCTGAAGGTGAAAAACCCTCTAATATCTATTCTAGAATGACTAAACAGTATGGTGAAAGTTGCATGAATCGCGGAAATTTTTATAAGTGGGTGGATCAGTTCAAAAACGGTCGAACCTCAGTGACAGACGAACAGCGATCTGGACGTCCAAAGGAAGTTTCAACTCCTGCGCTTGAATCTCGAATAGACAATACGATTCGTAAAGACCGTCGTGTTATAGTTGAACAAATGGCTGAAAATTTGCAAGTAAGTGTTGGTACAGTTTATAGCATTATCAGTGACAAGCTTAGGTACCGCAAAACAAGTGCAAGATGGGTTCCAAAAGAGTTAACGCAACAACACAAGGACAACAGACTCAGAGTGTGCACAGTGCTGAAGCAACGCTATTGGCTGGGAGACACTACCACACCCCCCCGTATAGCCCAGACTTGGCACCATCAGATTTCCACCTGTTTGGCCCACTCAAGGAATCGCTACGTGGTAAGAAATTCAACAACAACGAAGAAGTCAAAAAATTTGTGGGAGACTGGTTCAAACGTCAAGATAAAAAATTCTTTGCTGCAGGCATAAAAAAAGCTGATTCTTCGTTGGGACAAGTGTATTAGTGTTGGGGGGGATTATGTTGAAAAATAGGAAAATTGTCATTTTGTAAAAATACACCGTTTTTTCTCTAGATCAGTTTGTCTCTTTAATTATTGAATGTCCCTCGTACATCACATTATCGTTAGTTATTCATATCTTTTTTAGTTAATATTCAAACACTTGTTGGTACATATTCTGTACCTGAGGCTTTTTTCACGGTCGGCGTCAACTGTGTTGGATACGAACTGACTAAACGCGGGGCTATTAGGCCGCGATCCACTCCTATCGTTACTAACAAACGTTTCGGCCTATGGAGGACATTTTCAGTGCACAAAACGATTTGCTAATTGACACAGTCTTCGTCAGTTAACCACAGTACTGTGGGAAAATAAGAAGTATACTTCTTTAACTTTTCAGTCCACTTGAATCCACCTGTCCACTTCAATCTTTGTATTTTCAAACTTACTTCCCTACTGGCAAGAATTTCCACTTTAAAGTTTTTGTACCTCCGATCTATATTCTTAAAAGATATCTGTTCGATATAGAGTGAGCACTTTCCGCGGTATCAAGTCTTTACATCTATTTTTGTTTGTCAGGTCTTTGACAGAAATCCGTCCAAGGCTAAGTGATTAAACATTCGTCGCCGAATGTTTTCAGACGGATAGACAGTCAACCAATTGCGCAATTCCCAACCTGAGCGAACAGTCGTTTTGAATTTGGGGTTCACATCCCTTAGAGTTTCCCTGCAGCCTTCACTACGACTATCTAAGCCTGTCTCCTCGTTCGCAGTTGTCTCACTCACTCAGGCTACGTGCGCCGAGGCTTTTCTAGCCTACACATGCATCTAGACCAGGACTCATTTCACTCCCAAACACCTTTGCTCTCACACATCAGTGTGCCTGATCTGGAAAGAGTGCCTTGCCCACAGGATTCATCAGGTTGCAGTACGTTTCACGGCTTGACAGGTTCTCTCAACATGAACATAAGAGTGTAGCTAAGACGGAGAGTCTAAGCTCTTCGCCTTCAGTGTTAGCATGAAATACTCTTCACGCCTCCTTAGGATCATTACTTTTTAACTTACCCTTGTAATTCAACACAACATAATTATAACGTTATACCCCCATACACACTTAACTATACCATATACACCAACCAGCTGCCATTCAAGATTAACCAATATAGATTAAAGTGTTAAATAATATAAAAAACACTACAAACGTTTTATCGGTTATTCGTAAATATTCGACGCATTCATCACATATAAGGAAACTGCATTCAATTCAGTATCATAAAGAGTGTTCAAAATTCCTTCAAATAGGTTGTAAAATCAGAAGTAAAAATAAAATTGCGTGTGATACTGAATTCATCATCATCACCTCTTCATGGATAGGATTTATCATATTCCGGTCTCATGACTAGCGCCATCTTGTGCCTGGTCTACCTGCAGAGATCTTCTGTAGAACTCTGTAGGTTTTATGTGGACCAACCGGCTCATACTGATAAGCCAACTTCGGAAAGCGGGAATTGTCCATTCTTTCTAAGTGCTGTTTCCAGGAATTTTTAAAATTCTGATTGATTTCATTTAGTTAAAAAATATATCAAATTCTCGTCTAATATACTCGTTTCTTATATGCTCGGTGTTTTCTGTTCCAGAACTCCCAACCATCAATAAATTCCTTTTCTAAACCAATAATGGTCGGAATTTTTATTTTTACTGCATTATTGTCTGCTTTACAATGGTTACTTCACTATAAAAATAGTAGAGTGATTATGATTATGACATTTTTTTAGATAATTGAAATACTGTCTAATAATGAAATTTATGCACTAAGAATGAGTGTATTTTGTTGAAAATAGTAAGCAAGTTCTGCATCTCAGAAAGTATACTAGTATAGACTCGTTTGTAGGGTCGTATTTTCGGAGTAGGGGACGAACGGCCCCGTGTGGGGTTGCTAGTCCTCCATCGGGCGCCTCCCCAGGTGGCGGATAGGAGAATGCCTCCCAGATATGGAAGGTACCGGGGAAATAAAATACCCGAGGCTGACCAAAACTAGCACAACAGCAGCGTCTGACTCAGAGTGAGCGGCTGCAACCACCCACTGATCCACAGTGGCCAGCCGAAAAAAAAAGGCCCTCCAAAATAAGGGTTGTGGCTTTTAGGCATAAACAACCAAACACACGTAAAAATCGAAGGAGTTTGAAAGACAAAAGCAGTATGAAAAGTAAAGATAATCCCCGGGTGGAAATCCACACCTCAACTAGAGGAAGCCTCGTCGGATACGGTGGGGGGGGGGCCAGTTCTGCTGATGATTTCCGAAGTCCAGTTGATAACTTCAACCAGGGCCAAAACACAAACAAGACGAAAAAGAGGAAAGAAAGGAGATTAAAGTTCGGAACATGGAACATCTAAGGCTGGAATACAAAGGATAAAGAAATCTTAAACGAATTTAGGAAAATGAAATTGGACATATTAGTCATCACCAAAACCAAGGAAAAAGGAAACGGAACAGAAGAAATACAAGGTATGATACATGTATGGAGTGGAGTAAATAAGGATCGGAGGGCAAAATCCGGTGTAGGAATATTTATCAAGAAAAAGTACAGAAGAAATATAACATCAAGAAGTCAACATCAAGTTGGATTAAAGAAGTCAAAAAGGATTTAGAAAATAAAAAAATAAACGCAGAAGAAGCAATTGAGAGAGAAATTTTTCGGTTAAAAGTGTTAAAAATGGAATTAGTCCAGGGTAGGAGAGAGAAAAACGCAGGTTCAAAGTGGACTGAAGACATGAACAAGAGACAAAGTAAAAAGATAGAAGAGTATTTTAGAAAAATAAAATAACAAGGAATAAAGAACTGAAATTGGCATGTGGTTCTCAGATGGCCGACAAATAGAAAAAAATAGAAAAAATATAATATTGAATAGTCTTAACTTGTGTTTCATTTTGTATGAAGGTGACTAGACTGGACCCCCCACCAAACAAGGCTAAATTCTATATTCGCTACTGCTATGTTGACGAGAAGGTCTAATTTTTCAGACTTCATGCTATATATAACTAGAAACATGATTACAATAGAAACAACAAAACATCAGAAGAAATTATTTTCTTATCAACACTAGATAAGCGTATCACATCAGCGACTTCCTCGTTGTAATTACAGCAACACAAATTAATCAACAATTTCATTTATGTTGAATATGGTCAGATCAGTAGTTCTGTATTGAACCGACGTAAACGATACAGCATATAATTATATGGGAGACCTTTAATTTGTAAACGGACGACCAACTTGTAGAGTTTAATTAACCGATACCTGTTTCGCATACTGATGTAGTCTCGTACGCGCGCGCGCGTGTCTGTTTTTTCAGAACGTACTGTACAATTACATTAGTGGTCAACGTAATGGTACATTAGTTTGATTAATATGGTCTGATTAATCTGCATTATTGGATAACTGGGATTAAAATTGTAACATCGCACGCTGTGTAAGCTATTCATCGCTGAATTGTCATCATCATCTTCTCCAATAAATACTAAACCAAAAATGGTTTGAAAACTTCGGCCTGCCAGGCTGTAAGGCCGTGGTCTAAGGTTGCTTGATGCAAGCGTTTCGGCGTGCCTTCGACGGCCATCTTCAGTGCAGAAGGCTGAAAAATACTGACAAAGGTTTCGTAGTCAGTGACCACTGAACTGTGGTTAAGGCTAGTGGCTGACGACGCTCTGGGCTGTGCGGTTGTGCGTCGCAGAGACGAACCGCTCGGTAACTGAGTTCCGAGCTACCTTCTGGAGCTCCTCGTGGCCCTGCCCAAGTAGGGCGCGTGCTCTATAGCAGGCCGATTCTCGGCTGTTGTGCTAGCCTACACTAGCGCAGTATACACCGAGGGCGTTTCCACGAATCACCTGGACGTATACGGTACCTGCCCAGCCCAGCCACAAGAGGATTGTCTGGGAACCTCGCCGCACATACATAAAATTTGCGTGCAAGCCGCCTGAATGTTTCGTCTAAGGAGCGGACGCCAAATCCTCTCCTTAGAAGGCGTGATGAGACGCGATGGGGGACTTTGGCCGCTAGACGAAGACCCCTGTTGAGGACGCTCTGCAACTTCTTTTTATGCATTGCGGCGAGGTAACCCCAAACCGGGCAAGCGTAGGTAATGACCGGCAGCAAATACGCGCCGACGATCATCTTGCTCAATTTCCTGGTCATGGCTGAGCTGATCAGGAGTGGAAACAGTAAGCTCAGACGAGCGGATGCTCGCTTAAGAACTTTCTGAGCGTGGGTACGCCAGGTGAGCCGACGGTCGAGGTGTAATCCGAGGTACTTAACCTCGTTGGACCAGCGCAAGTACGTTCTGCCGATACGTAACTGCCTAACAGGGTTCTTCCGTCGCTTAGAGAATTCTACGGCTACACTCTTGGTAGCGTTGAGTTGCACTCTCCAATTCTCAGTCCAGTCCACGAGCGTGTCGAGCTGGCGCTGCAGTCGTAAGACGGCCCTTTCCACATGACGCTCGGCCGTAAATACGGCCGTGTCGTCCGCAAAGAGGGCCATCTGGACTCCAGGCTGTCTCGGCACGTCGTTGACGTACAGCGAGAACAGAAGGGGGCCTAGAACACTACCCTGAGGGACGCCGGCTGTGATTCGTCTCTCGGAAGAAACTGAATCTTCAACTCTCACGCAGAAGGTCCTCTCCGTCAGAAAGCTAGCAACCAGATGGAGGTAGCAGTCCGGGAGCTAGACTTCCCTAAGCTTGAATAATAGGCCATCATGCCACACGCTGTCGAAGGCTTTTTCAACATCTAAGAAACAACCAACGGTCCGTTCTCTCCGACACCCAGCGTCCGTGATGTATTCTACCATTCTGATCAGTTGATGAGTGGTGGAATGCCCCACACGGAAGCCAAACTGTTCGGGAACCAGCACGTCAACGTTAATTAGATGTTCTCGTACACGACGCTGCATGAGGCGCTCAAAAACCTTGGACGTAGCGGAGAGTAGGCTGATAGGCCGGAGGTTGTCGGGGCGGGAAGCATCCTTTCCCTGCTTCGGGATCACGATGACCGTCGCCTTTCGCCATTTTCTGGGAAAGTAGGCCTGTCTGAGACACGCATTGAACAAATCAGTCAAGAATTGAACTCCAGGCTCCGGGAGAAGTCGTAGAGCGGTGTTCGTGACACCGTCCGGGCCTAGAGCTTTTCTTGGCTGAAGTTCAGCGAGCCGATCTGAGACCTCTTCCAAAGAGATGGGTTCGGGCTCCGCCGTAATCGTAAGAGATAGAACGTCTTCCACAGCTATCTCGACTTGTTCGTCGAAGTCCCAGTCCATGGGCGGGTTGGGAGCGAACTGGCGCTCGAAAAACAAGCCCAAGTACTCGACCTTCTCCTCCGGGCGACCCAGGAGTTGTCCGAACGGCCCAACGATGGCGGGGAGAGGAGGTCGTCACCTTCGTTCCGTCATCGCGGAAGGTATTCTGTACGGTTGACTTTGCGGGTCCGCATCCCCCGTTCGGGTCACAGCGAGTTCCCAACAGCTACGTCGGAACGCCTTCAGAGTGCCACGCAGTCGTTCGGTGAGCCGATTGTATGCTGCCTTATCGGCCGGATCACGGGTCTTCTGCCAACGTTTCCGGAAGTAATTCCTCTCGCGAGCGAGAAGACAGACTTCCTCACGGATGCGTTGGTAGTCAGGCGTCTACCAAGCGGTTAGTCTCTGCGACGCACAACCGCACAGTCCAGAGCGTCAGCCACTGCTGCTACTTAGGTTCCCCAGCAACTTGACTTTCTTGTTACCTTCCTTCTAAGTCTTCTCCCTCTCCAAGTACGTTGGCACACTGCTTGAAACTGTTACCGTTTGCCACCGACAAGGAGGTTCCCTGCCATGCGGGGAACGACCGGCGCTTCAAGGCGCCTGCCTACTGGGCCGGGCGCATGCGGCATCTGCCGTTCGCCGCGTCACCAGTGGCAGTGTTACCATGACCCGGAACCTATATAAAATAAAGATGTTCAAAATTTCGGCTGCTTTGTCAGTTAACTGGTTGGCGTGTCCGTTCTGATTTTTAAGCTACTTGTCTTGTTGAAAGTCCCTCACTGTTTTCATCTGACAGCTATCGGGCACGTCCCGGAAACTGTAATTCAGCCATGGGTGCAAAGCATGGGGTATGTACGTCGTATGGGCTTATAAAAGCCACTTATTGTTACGACGGTCTCACTGATCGTCGTATGGTACAGTGGAAAACAAAATTACAGCCACTAATTTTAGTCACTAATCACCATCTTTAATTTATCACAAATAACAGTTTGTAATCAACAAGTTATTCAACAATATTATACTCATACAATAATTCAAGTTAATTTGTCCACACGCAATAATAATGTCAACTAATAGAGTCCCAGGCAATAATCACTTTTCACTAATAACCACTTGAACGCACTGTGTAATCGCCTGACGTAAACTGACTGAAGTGACCGTCGCTGGATGTGTCACGTAATTGTCTTTCATCTCAAAGTAGTAGCACTACGAACGCACACAACATTACAGCTGGGCTTTGGTGGGATAGCCGAGAAACACGTAGAACGACACACCATTTTTCGAGAATGTTCCTATTTGCGTAACAATATCCTGTTTATTTAAGCCAGGTCAATATTAAAAACTGTTTCTAAACATTTACCAAATCAAATGGACACAAATAAACTAATATAAACCAACGTATACAAACGAGAATGTGAGATAGAATGCAAGACAAATACATTAATTTCATTCACAGTACGGAGTATGCAATACGCTCCCATATGAATAATGTATACATGCGTTCTTTGTCACACCTTACTCTCTATAACTTTTCACTCTATTGTACCAACACTCGCTGCAACATGAGAGCGCTTAACCGCCATAAAGCGAGATGTGCGTAGAGTTATTCACTTTACAATTCATAACAACGCCTTTGTTAGTCTGAGATTGTAACAGAGTGAGACGTGATATAGTATGCAGCGCTTTTACTGCGCGGCTTCGATTCTCACCGCAAGATGTTTTTCACCACGCTGTACTCAAGAAGCCAGTAAGGTGTGCTCTTGCCTGGAGTAATGTACGTGACTGGCAATGGATTTCAACACGAAATGGATTCATATAACTGCGGAAGAATATGCAGCACTATATGCCATACGCAAAAAACCAAGGTAGTACTTGTTATGCATCTGTCTCTCTTTCACACCCACTCTCTCACTCTCTCTCTCTCTCTCTCTCTCTCTCTCTCTCTCTCTCTCTCTCACTCCAGGCCGCGCTCGTCTCCACTGACTGGAAGCCTGCTGTACATGCTTCTTGACCTTCAGTTCGCAGTATGAACGCATCATTCACGTTTTCACTGTTTGGCTATTTGAGTTGAAACGTGAACTTCGTATGTAATTTCCACTTATATTTTTGCGTTATATAGCACTGTATGGTTCTGAAACTTGGGCCATAAAGAAACGAGATGAACAGAAAATACAAACAGCAGAAATAAAATTTTTGAGATGAGTTAAAAGGTGTAATAGACGAGATCAATTGAGAAATGAGGAGATAAGAAGTGATTTAGATATTTTTGCAGTTAATGAAAGGATTAAAGAATACAGAAGACAATGGATTCAACATATAGATAGAATGGAATTAAGTAGAATACAGAAGATAGCGCAAGATTATAAACATAGATGCAGAAGAAAATTGGTAGACGTAAGAAAAGGTGGAATGTGGAATAGGAACAGGCCGCAAAAGCCTAAAACCGTTAAGAAGAAGATGATGATGATTTTTGCGTTACATACTGTGACGATCCGTTATTGTCTCTCTTCAATTAAACCTCGCGTTGTGATCACCAATTTGTAATATACAAATTCTTTACGGTATTTATTGTAATGCTCGTTCGTAGTTAATTATTTATGTTTCATTTTGTAAAATGTATCTTTTAGTTTAATGATGTGTAATAGAAAGACTGACGAATAATTACTCGAGACGGTTCCCTCGCAGGCGTCCGTGGATAGGCGTAGATCGTCGCAGATTCTGATGTTGCTAAAATAAACACAAGTTATATACTTACTGTATTTGACGTTCTAGTTAGTTAACAAATTAGTTAACAAACGAATCGGTAACTCGATTCACATAAGTTAGTGTTACACGGTGCCACCTGTGAACGTATTGCTGAAAATGTAACTCGCAACTGTACTGTCTATTTAATAAAAGTCGTCAACTCTTTTTTCTGTTATCAATTTTAATTTATTAACAATTTTTAATAAATGTTGTAAATTAATACTTTATGTTTTAATACTGGCTGTATGCCTTGTTTGTCATCAACTTTACTTTTTATTTAATTTAGCTCTTAATCTCAGGGTAATTGAAAATATTTAGATTTTAACGTAAATTTACAATAGAATTCTTGAACCTTGGTTCATTATGTTTACAAATCTTCAGTGGTTCCTTTGAGCCTGCAAGATACAAAAACAAGAAAAATGTCTGCGCTACTGTTTAACATTAGTAGTCGGAATTAATCATTATAAGCAATAATTATATTAAATGTTTTATCAAATCATTAACATGGAAAAATATCGTCGACTATGGTCAACATTACATTTGCTTTACGCATACTGACTTAATCTTTATAAACAAAAGTGACATTAAACAGTTTAAAAATATTAATCTATTATCATAAAATTGACTCTCGGCAACACTGAATGGCCTCCAGGCATACTGAAGCAAATATTCAATAACAAAATAACATTAAAATTTATACAATTATTAATATGGTTATTAAATTGACTATTGTCAATATAAGAACAACTTCAGGCATTACTGGATTGCTACAAGTTATTAATTATTCAAAACATCTGGTATCTACTTGAACTAAATATCAAAATTACATCAGTTATTATGTTATAAGTTCACTTAACATTTGTTAATTATTATCATGTCCATTGCATGTGGCACTCTAGTTATTCAAACAATTATGATTTGTTACTTAATTAGTGTTCATCACAATATTAGTTGATTGTTTAAGTATGAATAATCGAAATCAGAAGTTGAGATAACCTCTCTTCGAGTTCCTGCTATTCATTGTTTATTCCTCTAAGTGGTTCGATTTTTGTAATATCGATAAAAATTCATTTATTATTTCTATAAAATATTTGTAGAAGGTTCATCAATGTTTGTGAATGACATTTATTTATTTTTATTCATTCACCATTAACCTAGCTAATATATCATGGTTGCTTCCATGTTTCGAATGTAAAACCTTAAAATCTCTGTTTTTTAGTTAATATTCAATAATTATTAGGTAAGACCATACTTCCTGTTAATTCACTTTATTTGCAGCTTTATTGTGCACTCTGAAATTACAATTCGCTATAACCTAAACGTTTTATCGATGCACTAGACACTAAAATTTTGTGGGTTATGTTTTTCCCATGTGTTTACGTTTATACCCGCACAGCTGATGTGGCTTGAAAACGATTATTTTTGCTCACAGAAATTGCCGACGTCACGCGTCGCTAGTCTGAGGTGAAGTGTGTGTCATTTTTATTCTTCTTCGCTGTTCCAATTTCAGGAGCACATACCCCCTGGTCGATTTTGATCGGGTTTAAAAAGGCTGCCATTCCATCTAGCGAGGTCACCCCCCTCGAGGATTAATTAATTTGCAGAAAATTGTTAGCGACTTTGGTGTGGAGAGTATTATTGTTGCCTTCTCGTTTTTGCCCAAAATAAACAGACTACCTTTAAAATTGGTTTAACGTCCTTGTTACATGAGTAATACTTAATATGAGCCACACCATGTTATTACAATTGATTTGTTCTTTAAAATAAGTCCTCACAAGAAATGCGTGAGTGTTATAATTACAAAGTTAATGTTTCTCACTTACGATTATGACATATTTCTTATGATTTTACATGATTAGTTATTGACATTGACCAAATGGTGATTACATTTCATTCATATGGTTCCCTTCAAGTCCCTTTATGATAATATCTATTACAATGATTGTCTAAAATTAATAACATTACAATATTTGACCCATGCTTTCTATGGCCTAGAGCCTGGTCAATGTGATTCACTCCATTTATTGACATAATTTGTTCTGTTCACTTTTTTACAGTAATATAGACGTTCTAAGATGTCCATTACAACTTCTGGACAACTCAGTTTTCCTTTGAATATAATTATTTTCTTGTTTTTAGTCTCATTTGTTGTTCATAGTCTTAGTATGCCAAGTGTCATTATGATTTAATTCAAAATTAATGATATACCCAATTTTAAGTGATTATTTTAGGTCCAAATAGTCTTTACAGTCTAAAGATTGTTTTACAATGGTTGGCCTCTTATTATTACATGTGAGGTTGATAATAATTCACTAATACTTCTTGCATCTAGGGTAGACAGACAGTTACCTTAATTTTTCTTAATTCTGGTTAAATTAACATTTCATTATAATTATTTTATACTATAATAGTGGTAATACATATTGTATTGCACATTTATGTCATTGTTCTTTTTGGTTTACAATATTAGAGAAATTCCGAGTGTGTTTAATGTGTACATCTTTCTGTCCAATTTCAGTCTGTATAATTGCATTAAACACCACACATACCACTTGTAATGACTAAATCGTATCACTAGGTTCGTCTTTATAATGTCTGTCTTCATTATTGTATAACTTACACTAGTTTTACATTGTTTTAGTCTTAACGTATGCTAATTACAAGTTGATTTGTAACAGAATTGAGATTACTTGGGACCCTCTTGTCTGACAACAATGGTCTATGTCTTTGCTTTCTCATCTCAATGTTTTACAGGTTATTATTTGACACTTTTACTCTGGTTAGCTATTATTTATTATTTATTTGTTATTTCTACCTGTCTACAGGTGATTACTAAGTTCTCTTTTATTTATCTTACTTGGATTTGCCTGTTAAAAGCATGCATGGTATACTATTCTTACTAAGATAATTAATTCGTTCTTATGTTTCATTATTTTCTTTCATTGTCTTTATTTGTTTAATTAATTATATTCTTATCTCAGCATAAAGAGTTTATGTCGTGGTTTGTCTTTAGTAATAGTTTGTCTATGTCTGTGTCTCTTTACTGTTCCTTACTTCTGTAGATTCCTTGTTTTATTAGTTTCATTCTCTATTAGTACCTCATATTGGCACATTGTATGATATATTTGTCAATTCTTCTTTGTTTCTCACTTTACTTGTGTTTATTTATATTCTCTTCAGTTTCTTGTTAAGGCTGGTTGTCATTATACTTTAGTTTTTCCTCTCACTTACCATCTATTGGGTCATTTGGTTTATCACATTATTATGTTGTCTTCTATATTTTCTTCTTCATCATTACTTATTGTTCTTCGTTTGCTGAGTTAATTATATTAATTGTTTTAATTAGTTCTTGAACCGGATATAAAATTTAGTACACAGTTATTCATTTATCATTCCTCTCTTAGGTGTCCTTGTGTTAGTTTATGAGTGTTTCATTCTTTATTTTAGTTATTAATTGTACGGTGAAGATATGCACTGTTACAATACACACTCGCTTTCTTTCATACTCGCAAGCGATGGGTGGGTTCTATCACGGAACCGTGATACCGTCTACACGGATTGTTTCTATCGTAATGTCGTAATATTTTCTTCTCTTGGCGTTTCGAACTAACGAATCTTAGATCGCCCTCAGAAGCTATGAGTGGCGGCTGAAAGACAGTGTTGAAGGACCAGACAACCCTACAGCACCTATTGAAAAGCCTGGAAAACTATGTTGAAATGAAAATAAGATTTTTGTTTATTGTTTTTCTTCTTCTTCTATAAAGTCACAGTTTGGAGTCGAACCTTAGCCTCCATAGTCATTCGCCTCCATTTTTCCCTGTCCTTTGGGATCGATCTCTATCGTTTTATTCTAAGTAAAGTGTCAGCATCTCTCACCACTCCTTGGGTCTTCTGACAGTCCTTCTAACCTCGATTTGACTAAACAGTACCTTCCTAGGTATTCGGTTGCCTTCAAAATAATGTGTCCTACCCATTGCAATCTCCGGATGGTAGTGGCCAGATCATTGTCTTTATATAGCTTGTATAGAGTTCCTCATTGTGACGCAATCTCCAATTCCATTGATGTGGATTGGTCCATATATTCTTCTCAAAATTCTCCTTTCAAAGGTATTGACTATGTTAGCGGCCTGTTTGTTCTGAGCCCAAGTCTCGCTGCCACATGTTATCACTGGTCTAATCATAACTTATATAATGTGACCCTGGACTAACGGTGGATATTCCTTGTCTTGAATATAGTTATCAACGAAGCATATGCTCCTGCTTGCGGCCTGTATCCTTTTCCTTATTTCCTTATTTGTTAGGTGGCGAATATTATTTTATGCTATTCAGTAAAATCTTGAAACCTCACTGCAAGGAAATGAAGGGAAACATGTATAGCATCCCGCCTTACTTTGAGTTGGTTTTTATAGCGTGGTTTTCACAAACAAAGACTGTATTGTTTTTAACGCATATTGGTTACAATGTGTACTTTTAGTTTGCATTTTAACGTAACAATGACAAGTCAACTTTTAGCGTCATCAAAGTTATATTATAGAGACAGTTTTTGTAAAAGAATATGGCATTCAAATCTATTAAAATAGTCAATAAGTATTTTATAACATACACAAATTTTCACGATTTCTATTATCTAACAAAAAGTATCAGTATGGAGAACAATACATGACTTCCATGTTCTAAGATTTATATTTAAAATCATTTACTTGACTGTGGTTTGGTATAATTTCTAACAAGTTAGGTGTGTTCCTTGTAAATCGAGTTTTATGTTTGACAAATAGAAATAAAATATTTCCATAGAAACTACTTCTTTGTTGCCAATAACGTATTACACATATTTATAAAAATTTATCCCCTCCCCCTTCAACTATCATTTCCATTTATAGAAAATTACCCCCTTCCACTTCAACTACCCTTTTTTGGTGAGGATGGGGAAGCGGTATAAATATAGATATTTTATCCAGCTTTCTACAGTGGATTATTATGACCTTCTTTATAGAATACTTTATTTATAAAAATTAAGTACTTTACTATTGTTAAAACGTAAAAGGTTGCAGGTAAACTACCCCCTCCTCATAACCGATCTTACCAAAATCAATAGGCCTTGAGTCCTCTAGAACTCGGGCACATATGCAAAAACATTATTTGATTCTGTTTTAATTTGCGGCAGTTATCGTTCGCCATAGAAAATATTCTACACATATACACACACACAGAGACAATTTTCGGAAAATGATTTTTCTTCATGTTTTGAATAAAACATGAAGCCCTTATCTCGAATACGATTTTTTTCGCAATTACCATACTTACATTTCCTTACAGAACATGGAAGTAATTATATGCGATATTCGCTACACATCGATACCAAAAACTGCATGATCGAAATATCGAAAATATGTGTGGGTATAGTTATTGGTAAAGTATTCCCCCCCCCCCGTCTACCTCGTCACTGCCACGCTATCAGATCCGCTCTCTGTGAGCTTGTTAACACTCCTTTTGCACTGTACGGAACGGCTCCTTTGTTTGTTGGAACTGTAATCTCCGCTCCGCTACCACCGTTGTGTGTGGCCGTAGCTTGTCTGATTCTACTATCTCCATTACTCTCTCTCTCCCTCGCTCTCCCTCTCTCCATGTGTCTCATTCGCACACGCGCACCTGCGCATACGCCACACACACACATACATACACAGTTACTCATATAAATGCGTATATTCCAGATTAGAGTAGACAAGAGCATTTATAGAATATTTTCTCTACAAGACAATTTTTAATCAAATATTAATACTAGATGAAGATATTGTGAAAGATGTGTATGTGGTAGAAGGAGATGGGTGTAAACACTTGAATCGCTTGCCTGATATCCGGGGTATCACCCTACTGGGAAGAGAGATGTCGGTAGACCGAGGAGGAGATCGGTTCCGGAACAGATGTAAGGCCTAGTCCTTGGAGTGGTGGTGATGATGATGATATTGATAATAGGAAAACGTTGAACCTAGCAAGTATTGCGAAAATGGGTAATCCATTGAAAAAAAAAATCAAGATAAAAAATAATACCTGTACGACATGTCAACAGGGCTATTAGGCCTTCGTCCAGTAAGTAAATTTTCCGAAACGACGGACTTTCCGACCACACCAACGGCGGCCATCTTCACTGGAGCGGGAACACACAAGAACCTTGAAGTTCTTATATTTTTTTTTCTTCTTGTCGCTTTTATAGGTATCTCAATTTTTCTTTAGCAGGCATTATTACCTAGTTCTCGCAGCACTGAAGATGGCAGTAGTTGCTGTGTTCGAAACGTCTGGAGTTTTGGAAAATCTTAGTATTGGACCACTGTCTAATATCTAGTAGCATAAGTATATTCTATTTTTATCAACGTAGTTTAAATAAGTCATAAACACATTATAGTTCGTTATAATTGGGGATTACGGTATCTACAATAGGAAAGAATAAAAAAAAAAAAGATTTATGTATATCTCAAGTCAACTGCTATACGATTAAATTTGGGCTCACTGGCAATTTAGGCTCATGTACACGTCTGTCTAAACTAAAATGGAAATACGGAAAACCAAACTGTGTATACACAAGGCGCGCAGGAAGTTGTTTAACTGAAAGCAAATTCATGTTGTAAAACTTGCGAAAGAGCTGGACTTTGCCCCGTTTTAACTTGTTACTTTGCAGGCAGTGTGAACTTTGTCTGCCGCGCCATGCGCCAATGCCACAATATTGCAATGTCCGCCAGCCTTTACAATACTGTTACATTTATTGTTGTATTGGAATGTTGGTGGTCTCAAATATTTCTACTAGTAATTTTATACAAACCATTATAAGTCAATACCAAAGACAACATAGTGGTTTGTATAAATAGAAATATTGTTACAGTCCAGCGCGTCTCTCTCCCTGGGCTATAACATGGCCATCTCTAGTAGAAGGCCGGAACATTAAACGTGTCAACGTTGCGTCTGAGCCCTATAAGCATAGTGTAATAAAATAGCTAAAGTAAACGTGTTATATTTTTATTTAATTTCGTAGCATTATTAAATTCCTGAGTAGGCCTATTTATAGCTAAAACTAAATTATAGGTCTGTGTGCGCTTAGTACTATACTTTTAAGTTGATGAAATTAGTGAATTAGTGTTAGGCCTAATGAATTAATTTTGTTTGAATTATTCAATTCGTATCAGACGAATGAGTTAATTATTATATTTCTTAAATAATATAACAGTATATTACACAACAAACTTTTAATTAGCAAAAAATGGAGAATTATAAAACTGCTGTTAACCGGCAATTAAAAATGACGCGATTTGATTATTGAAATACATAAATTAAGAGATCGTCTAGTCGGCCTCAAATATCAGCTGGTTCCACGTTTAATGTTCCGGCCTTCTACTAGAGCCGGCCATGGCTATAAACATGTTGTCCAAGTGCGGTACTAACGCTAAAAAAAAAGCTTACAAACATGGGCAATTCTCGGTTACAGGAAATATTATTTGTTTTCAACGCAAACCATACTAATTTGATCTCCTCACGTCTTTGGCTGAACAAACCTTCGGCAAAGAAGCAATGACGTGCGTCTAGGCGCATTATCGGGCTGCAATTTTCATAAATTATACGAATAGCTTCATACAAATGGCATAAAATGTCCGAATAGTAGTCCTTCTCTGTATTTACCACTGCTCTTAGCGATGAAATTTCGTGGAACACAAAAACAAACTTCATCTGACAACCACGATCTTCAACTCATTACGGTAGTCTTTGAAGCTTGTAAACCGCTTGTTCACGTACAGCAGTCGCACCAAAAGCCTTCTGAACATGTTTAAAGTTTTACATTTTTGTGCACTTTATGAAAATATACAGTGTTATTGTGGTAAGTTGTTTAATTTATTTTTTATTAAAATGGGTTCCTGTTTAACCATTTCCTTGTTTAAAATTTTGTTAGGTTTTAACGTCCGTGTGCACGATGAGAGATTGTTGATGACCTAATGTGAAAAAGATTCAGAAATATATATGGAAAAAAACACTCCAAAGTTTTTTTTGATTCGGTGTTCTACCTCGCTAAATCTAAGCGAAAGAATATTATAAAGCGACAGTTAATGCTTGTAACGTCCGGCTATTAAACTCCGCATCTTTTTATTTGGTAGAAAAGTGCAGGAAAGTTGGTAGACCTAAGAAAAGGTGGACTGTGGAATCGGTACAGGCCGCTAAAACCTAAAACCGTTAAGAAGAAGAAGAGAAGAAACCTTTCTATTTTCCATTGATGTGGTGGGGAGGGGTGCGCCCATCGAACTGGTTATATACGCGCCCTCATAAATTTAAAGGTTGCTTATGACTACTTTATTATGTAGAGATTTTCATGAACACCAGATTCGTTGCTTATTTCATGTACGTCAGATTCGTTTCTACGTGTGCGTCAGAGACTTGTAATTGTTTTATTGTCGTCGAAGTGGAAGTAACACATCTCCTTAAATATCAACGTTTCCTCGCCAACAAAACAGTACTTTGGCGGACAGACTGGGAAAGTGAAACTGCTGCTGCGGACAATACGAAACGTCCGTTTGAACTTTGACACGTCTCAGGGCAAAAGGACAAACAAGGGTGTAGGTGTTACAATGGCTGAGGGCGGCGAGTTTCCGGGCCAACGCGCCAGTAAATTGTTTACAACCCTTTCCGCCGCTCATGAATATTTATTGAATAAATCCGCCGCAACAATTGGAAACAAATCATGTCGTCGTATTTACTTACAATCACTATAATCCTATTGTTTATGAAGGTTATTCGATTTACACTGAAATTGTTTAAGCACAGTGAAAACAAATATTTATTTTACATAGTGTACAGCGCTTATACAGCACGAAAAAAGTCATAATAACTGCGCTAATGTTATGAGAACTTCGGCTTCCCGAGATACTTAGGCTGTGGTCCAAAGTTGTTTGGTGCAAACGTTTTGGCCGTGCCATCGACGGCCATCTTCAGTGCAGAATGCTGCAACACACTGACAAAGGCTTCGTAGTCAGTGACCACTGAACTGTGGTTAAGGCTAGTGGCTGTATTAGCGTGTACCCAATGACATAGCGCGTTGGCCAAGCCGCAAATCTGGCATGGTGGGGGAGCTTAGCTGATTATGGTACGAATTTTAACGAAAACGTCCGAATATTTTACCGCGCTTATTATAGCCTAAATTACTGAGTGAAAGTACTGAGTACTTAGTGAAAGCACTGTAGACGCTTAAAGGTAAGAATTGTTTTATTTTATTAGCACAAAATTAGTGATATTCAAACGTAGGTAGACTTTCTAAATTTCTGTAGGCAAAAAACGGATCTTGAGCGTTTTACGGCAGCCAATACAATTCCGTATTTTTACTTCTTTAATATCAGGCGAAGCGATCCTTACAAAAATATGCACAATAAAATATGTATTAGAAATGCCTACTGAGATTTATTTATTACAAACAGTGTTTATAAAACATTATTGTGATCATCCAAAAAAACGATTTTGAAATTCCAGTAGAAATAATTGTTTTGAGAATAATTATTTGATGTATTGATATTATAGTTGTGTTTTAGCATAATATGTACAAATGTGTAGCAAACGCGCGCTCACCTCTCTCTCCCGCTCCCCTCTCTCGCTCTCTCTCGCACGTGCACACACACACACACACACACACACACACACACACACACTCTTGCATACGCTCGCACGCGCACTATAATAAATGTAATTTAGTAAGTGGCTTAGCAGTATAGTAAAAATTAGCGAATTAAACATAAAATATAATATAAAAATAAAAAACACAATAGCAATTAAAAGTAACAAAACAATTTAACATTATAAGAATAATTTGTTCATAAAAACTTTGAAAGATAATTAAGTCAGATCAGAAGTAAGGTTTATATACATGCTGTGTGTGTGTGTGTGTGTGTGTGTGTGTGTGTGTGTGTGTGTGTGTGTGTGTGTGTGTGTGTGTGTGTGTGTGTGTGTGTGTGTGTGTGTGTGTGTGTGTGTGTGTGGAGTGGGTAGGCCTACACAATTTAATTCGAAAAATGTACTTAGTAATCTATTTAAAAAATATAGCAAATGAAATATATGAAATGAGTTAGGTTAAGTAAATAAAATTTTATAAACACTGTTTATTTTACTCAGCTGTCATTATAACTGGTATTAATTTTTATATCTGTGTGAGTACTTTTACATGAAAAAAGTAAATTTTACCGTTTCCATTTGTCTTTGATATATGTAGCATAGCATAATACGTATAAAAAGTACCCTCTCACATTAATAATAAATTAATTATCGTATTTATTTAAGTGTCTGCAAGTGAAATTGAGCATGAGATTTAAGCAAGAAACGGGATGTATAAGTTGCATTGGAGAAAGAGTTTTCCAGGCTCCTAGTACTACTTATTATAGTGTACTATTTATTATCATTTATGCATTATACCGGTACCCTATTATACACAATTATTCTTGTCAAACACTGTCACTATTCTAAGATCTTTCAAGCAAAGATACACATGTCCATCCAAGTTGTGAAAAACTCATTAACCAGTAAACAATTGGCAACATGTCCCGAGTAATTATGTTTTAAATTAAAATCAACAGAGACAAACTGATATTTAAATTAAATTATAAAAAATTAGTGTTCCGAGTCTGTAGGGTTATATTTATAATCAATGGACAACAAAATCCAGGAATTAATAGTACATTAAGGTACTACATGAAAATTGAAATTTTTATTATTAAATAGTATAATATAGTAAATATTCAAATATGATTACGTTAAGGTAATATTTATTATTAAGAAAAATCGTTACAAGAAATACTTTATACTAAGCTAGCAACACTTGTGTCCTTGGCTGCACGTGCCAACCAACTAAATTTATTACAAAACCGCCAATATCTCGAAAAGGAAAAAGAGGATTTCATTGAAACAAAAGTCCAAAATAAAATTTGGAATTTTCTCTAAATTTCACTTGCTGACACCATATAGCTATTTCTCATAAAACGAAAGTTTGTCGCATGCTGAAAATTTCATAACGTGGAACCGTCTGAAGAATCTGTTTTTTTTTAAATTGTTAAAACTATCGGTTAAAATTTATGCCCTAAACCATCCTCAAACTTCAAGAAACACGGTGGTGAAAGAATTTTAAAAATCAGATCAGCAGTTACTGAGGTTATCTCGGGCAATGAAACACATTCGCATTCTCTCGCGCTCTCCGCCCCACCATGCCAGATTTGCGGCTTGGCCAACGCGCTATGCATTTGCGTAGACGCTAGTAGTGGTTGTGAGTAGGACACCCATACAGTATTTATAAACTTTTGGTGTCCGCAAGAAGTTGTTGTCTGACACCACCAGCTAATCAGAAGAAAGACAAATTCTTATTGGTTTGCCAGAACTCGCGTCCAAAGAGCACTCGATGAGAGGGCCTCACCCCGCCGATTCATTGCAATAGATGCATGTTTCTGAATCATGCATCTAGGCCGGAAAATAATTTTACTCCAGAACTCTTTGTCTAAGGGAGACAACAGGCGGGACAAGAAGCTCATTACTTGTCTATCTGCTACAAGACTGGTAATAACCTGTACAAAGGGATTTGTCACTTACTTTCGATTTTCATAGATGTCTCGGAAATTGTCACTTTGAATGATTCTATAACCTATCACACACGACATTTTAGTGATACAAATTTTTTTCAAAACATAAAAGTTAATACCAAATAATATTATGTTTTCTTGCAAGTAATATAATAAAACTGGATATTTTTATAGATTAAATATTACCAAAAATTCAAAGGAGAACGCTATGAAAGAGGAACGACAAACAGAGAATTGAGGTGGCGCATATTTATATGTTAAATATTGTGCCTGTCATTAGAAAACAAAACAAACTAAATAACAACAAAAGAATGTTATGGTGTATGTTGTACTTCAAGGTACGTAAAGGACGTTTATTCTTTAGTTTAACGGACGAATATTAACGGACTTGAAAGGAGAAAATATGTATCAAAGAGACACAAGCAAGAGGTGCGTGGGACTCAGAGCGGACTGTATAAACCTGGTCGGACATTTTAACTCGGAAAACTTAATAACAATAAAGAAATATTATTGGCATTCACGTAGTGGCGCGGAGGAAGATTCTCTTTTGAGTAATAACATGAAAGAAGAAAGTTTTATTTGTCAAAGGATCAAAAGCGGAGGCGATGGTATTTAGGTGTTGTTAAATCACGGCCTTACGTAAGACAAAAACGTAATCAAGAAAATGATAAAGGCATTCCAGTTTTGTAAAGTAAAATTACTCGCTGGTAATTTTGAAAGAGCGTTTGTTTTCCTCTCCCTAATTACATTTGATTTATCTTTCAGAGTTACATAAAACTGTGACGATAATAATGACTACGTCTCCCTATGTACACTTTAGACCAGCAGTTGGCAACCATGCGCCCGTCGATAAGGTTTGATGACCCCGCAAACCAATTTGTAAGTTTATTTTCTTTTGAACGAAGGAACGCATCCCCATTGTACTTGCAACGACGTACTGTATTATAAAATACTACAACCCGTTCCAGATTTTACTTTTTTCTAATACAATAATTACTGTAAATTAGTTTTTTCAAGGAAAGGAGCTGAAACCTTCATTTATGTTTTAAATATAATTTTTTTCAAGTTTTATATTTCTGTGCACTTTAGAAAAATAAATAGTTTTATTGTGCTAAGTTTCTTGGAATTTATTTTTATTAAAATGTGTTCCTGTTTAACGATTTTTTTTGTTTAAATTTTTGTTAGTTTTAACTTGCGTTTGCATGATGACAGATTGCTGATGACCTACTCCTAATTTGAAAAATTTTCACAAATTTATACGAAAAATACTCCAAAGATTTTCTTTGATTCGATGTTTTACGTCTTTAATTTTTATAATCTTCCCCGACAGTTAATGTTTGTAACGTCCAGCTATTGGCCATTGATGTCCAACGTCCAGCTCTGCACCTTTCTTGTTTCCATTGACGGGGTGGAGAAAGTTGCGCTCATCTAACTGGTCCTCAGTTGTATAAATTCAAATGCGCCTCCATAAATTCAAATGTTGCCTATGACTGCTTTAGGCGAAGTAAATTGTTGAGTTGTAAGTTGTAAATCTGTCTGTGTAAATTTAGAATTTTCTGCTTGTACATGTTTACAAATTGAAATCTGCATACTATACTGACCGCTGTGCTTCTGATAACAAACACTGTGAAAATAATAATAATAATGATAATCATCATCATCATCAACAACAACATAATTACCATCCTTATCTACAAGGAATAAACCAAAAATGGTTTGTTCCAGTCTCAACCATTCTAAAGTGAACGACATTACGAAGACTGTGTAATATGCTATGTTGACTGTGAATATCTGTAGGTTTACAGTGAACTTATTACAGTCAGCTTGGAAGTTACAAAGCATTTATTTGGCAGCATGTTGATAATTTTGAACGCCTAACTTTAATTTCAAAGTGGAATTAAACTCTTGAAATTTCTGGTCAAAAATAGAATCGGGTTCAAAATTTGTTCTTTTTTAACCAATTATATTTTACTTTGTGAAATTATAAGGAAATACAAAAACTGTGACTAAGCATGTTTGTAAAATAAACGAGATTTGATTACTGCGGCACTAAAGTACGTTTACAGTAGAACTTTACTAACCACATTGATCCAAATGAAACAGTGTAACTATTTTTAATTATGAATCATTTTTAATTGTATAGGTTACTCCGATCTTCAAGACTTACAGTCGTTGTAGTAATGAATTATTGCGTCACTAAAGCCACTAATACATGATCTTTTAATACCGCATTGCGCGTACGCTGTAATGTGATTCTCAATACGTTTTGTACAATTTAAGGGCACTCATAAACGGCTCTGCTTACCATGTTAAATTTGTCAATTTTGAAACCCATTTTCCTGTAAAAGATATAATTCTGAACTTTTAGCACGCTAGTAACCACTTTACACACTACAAACGCTACTGTAATTATAAAGATATGTCAATTTCCTAATTTTCTATAATTTTTTAGGTTGTGCTCTAAAGGTTTGCATGCAAAAACCACACTTATAATTTTTTTACGTTTTTATTTTCCAGTGAAACTTATAGTATTGTTGTCGTATATCTCCATTAACCCAATAGCCACAAACAAATTCAGCTTGATAATTTACTTAGTTCTGAAATAATGGGTCATTTATCTAAAAAAATTGATTTTCAGATAAAAGCATTTAAAGTTTTCGAAACAGATTTTTATTGTTTTACCTTATTTAAAATAGCCCAGATCCATACTCGGTATCTTTATTTGTGTCCATTTGTACGTTTAGTTTTCTCTTCACATTTTAATTGACTGTCTACCCTTTTTCATCAGTTCATCTACTGCTCTCTCTGCCTCTACGATTCCTTGCAAGTAATTTTGTTTTCGTTACCTCAACAATATTTGACCCTCGTTTGATCCCTAATTTTTGTAGGACTTGACACTTATATTACCATCACAGCATCATGTACAACAAAAACCGAAGTATCCAGTACAACTAATATATTTTTGGAGAAACTATTCTAAACAAATGGTTCAGTTACTCGTTTGATTTCTGTGTACGACCATGAAGACATTTTTTTAACAAATTAGTATGACACAGATCAGCACCTATTAGCTTTATGACAGACTGGTAGTGAATGCTTACTGAAATTTCCAATGATGCTTTTTACCATGTCCAATGGTAAAAACTGCATATCTCTATAATTTTTTATAAGGGACTTGGAGATTTGTTAAAAATGGTAACATTATCAGCACTTTTGAGAAAACTTTTCCTACGATCTCAACTTCTTTTTAAAATCATACAAAATTTATTATTAAACGTATTCACATAAATTTGGTATTAAATAACTCAGAAAATATTGAAGAATGTTTTACAAAAAAAAAAATCGATTTTTTGGTCAATTTGCCTGTTACGAGTGCCCTTAAGTTAGGGTGCGTTCGAATTACTACGGTCGGTCTACTAAGGTTTCACATTACTGTTAAACTTTCTGTGTGTTTGTGCTCAGAAGTGCTTACATTCATGTAATAAATTTTAAATGTTTATAATTTTATTATGTTTGTTTCAGGTAAGTGGCGTGACTCATTCTGTACACTAAGCGGTGACCAACATCTGTAAGTAGAGTTAACTATAGTATTATCTTTACTTGTAAAATTGCGTCATTGATAGTTTTAACGCAAAAGCCTTTTCAAATGACAGCCACGTTTTGTTAATTAGATATTATTACTAACATCAGAATTTCACCCATTTCACAAACATGTAAGCTCTAAAATTCTTAGTCCGCCTTAATTCTTTGCCATTATTGCTCACAGCTGGCCCGTATACAGTCTATCAAATATCTTCTCAGAGCCAATGAAAGCTATGTATGTGGGTAACTCATATTCTCTGTGCTTTTCGACGATCTTGGCTATATAACATATTTAGGTATTTTCAAATAAGAATTGATTGAAAAATATTCCTATACACCAGTAGAATGTCTAAAGCGATTAATAAATAATTGTTGTTTAGATCTGTTGGGAGAAATATACAACTCACTCTATTCAGTAAGAAATGATCTTGTGTCAAACAGATATATAGCATTCATATGGAGAAATACACGGCCGTATGAATAATGCAGACACGTATCTCCGTTAAATCCTCTCTGCACACAACGTCGCTTGGTTACTCTATAAAATAAATTGTCACTATATTTCAAAACGTGATTCCCATACTCACGTCTCCGTGAGTGCTTTTGCCGTAAGGTATAGGTAGAGGTATTCACTTAACAATTCATTACCGACTTTGTTACATCGATTGCGGACTTGAAACGGAGATACTATTCAGTAAGCAGTGCATTGCACTACTGCTCTAGGACAGCGCGGATTCGATTCGCGCCTCAACATTGCTTACTATTTTAAATATACTTGCTTAGAATAATGCCTATGACTGGCATCTGATTAAAGGAGATTAATTAAACATAGAACTTTATAAATATTGTTCATAAAGGTTATATGAACAATAGTTCATAAAGGTAATATAAGTCATAGAGATAGTTCATAAATATTGAAGAATTTATCAAATTATTAAAAACTTTTGGGATAATTGTCTTTGACTGTTGTTAAAATTTAAGCTAATTTTTTCAGCCTAAAAAATTACAAATCCACTCCCTGCTACTGAAGATGTCTACAGCGAGTAGGGTCGAAACGTATGGTAGCGGCAATTCAAACAACAAACCACGGTCAAGTTTTAGTAATAACTGTCATTTCAACTGTCGTGAGATGTTATAACTGTCAGGTAAAATAGAATAACATATTCTACACACGCACTCTCGCGCGCGTGTGTAAACCCTGTATACTCTACGATGGTGTAGAGCAGTCATTGGCAACTTTTGAATTTATGGGGGTGCATATGTAACTGACGACCAGTTCAATGAGCGCACCCTTCCCCACCCCGTCAATGGAAAATAGAAAGATGCGGAGCTGGAAGTTGGACATCAATGGTCAATAGCTGGACGTTAAAAACATTAACTATCGTTGAAAATTATACAATGAGCGACGTGAACCACCAAATCTAAAAAGCTTTACAGTATTTTATAAATAAATTTGCGAAAATTTTTTACATTAGGAGTAGGTCATCAACAATCTGTCATCATGCACACGCACGTTAAAACTAACAAAACTTAAAACGAAAAAAATTGTTAAACAGGAACACATTTTAATAAAAATAAATTAATAAAGTACTTCGAAGCAGGTACAATGCGGGTGCGTTCCTTCGTTCAAAAGAAAAGAAAATTACGATTGGTTCGCGGGCGCGCCTAACCTTATCGACGGGCGCACTTTCGCCCGCTGGCGCAGGGTTGCCGACTGCTGATGTATTGTAAATATAATTACGCTTCGAACATAAATCAATCAGTCATTTTACAAAGGGCATGAGCCACATTTTTTATCAAGTTAATTTGGCAAAAATTTCCCATATGAAGGGTCCGAGACATTGTTTAATTTAGAAAATGCATGCGTCTCATACTTCATGCTTGATTATGCTGTAAACCTTTTTTGGCCGTGGGTACAGAAAGGAGGTCACTGTTAATTGACGTGTGCGGTATTCATCTCGACACTCGATAGACTATAAATAAAGATTCAAAAGCAGACAGCGGTATTGCAAAACTAAGAGATAAAGACAAGTGTTATAAGTCAGTTTGACTTTACGATTCAAAGTGCGTTTAGTGTAAAGTGACTTATTGTGTGTGATTGTTGACTTGCGGTGTTTAGTGTCAATTGGGTGACATTTATTGTTTATTACCTTAGCGTGTTTTGAACTAACGTAAACCTGAAGGACTGTTGTAGACGCGTGTTAATTGTTGTTTTTGTTTATTCAAACTGTAATTAAACACAAGAATCCGTGCGACCATTGTAACAGTATATTGAAACTGTTATACAGACTGTTAAAAGAAGAGTGTTTTATACAGTTGTTAAAGAAGAAGCAGATAAATTCCAGAAGAAATCAAAGTTTAGAAATATTAGAGTGTAGATTGGTGTTAATAATTGTTAGTGAATGGGCTGTAAAAGCAACGATAACAAAAGGCAGGGGAAGAAGACAATCAATAAATGTCTGGTGAAACAGAACTAATTAAACACTTTCAACTCGTACACAGAATTATTCCCAAGTGTCAAATTTATTTTGAGTTATAACACTAACCTCATTAAAGGTAATTGTTGCTAAGGGATCGCGTTTGGAATTACATTCACGTATTTGGGTTATGTCTTTCAGTTAATCTATAGCTCGCTCAATGTTTTTGATTTTATGCCTTTTTTAGAGATTTTCTACCTTAAAACATCATAAAAATATAATGTATTTTTACCTAATACTTTTAATAATAATAATATAAATAATACAAATGTTTTTCAAGGAAGGCTGTGGAAAACTAATGTTAGCCGCAGGAGGGTCCGCACTTCTACGGTGTATGGGACTCGCACCAAACCCTATTATCTACGGGTTTGTTAATTGTAACAACTATTGTCGAGACTCAGCTTTTGCAATACTTCAAGGTGGTAACATTTGTTTTTTCGTCCAGGGGACGTTCATCTTGTTTAAACCTTCAACGGATCCACGTTATCTGTTTTCTACGGCCCTAGCATGATAATTTTCTGCTTCATTATTTTGTCTTAGTACCTTCTTTACGTGGACTGCTACCTGACCACAGTAGTGTTTCCACTGCAGCACTAGTCCGCTGATATTTTCGGGGGAGATCTGTCCCGCAACTCTTTCCATATTTTACTTGTGAAAAACGTATGATGCACCGCGTCTAGTTACTGTATCGTTTGTAGGAAATGCAGTCTGGCCTGTCTACTTTTCCCATCGTATATAAGTAATCCTGGAACAGGCCGTGACAAGTTACAAACTGCGTTATGAAATACTTAATCTCGCCATGTTTGCAGTCAGCCGAGTGGACTGACCGCGTTACCTGTCTATCTTCTCTTCGTGTCACTGGTCCATCTTTCCTGCCACTGAGCCATAATATGGTCACTGCCTTACTGTAAGCTTGTGCATTATCTACACTTTATTTAATAACTAGCTGTTACCCGCGGCTTTGCACGCGAATATCTGACTTGTAATACGTATTTTAATATAATTTTTTATGTCTATGCTTACATGGCGTTCTGTCAGGTAGTATAAGTGTTATTGTGTTATAAGCGTACTATATACACATTAAAAGTTATATTTTCCTCAACCATGGCTTTTATTTATTTCAGCAGTAAACTAAAAACCAAAAACTGTTGTCATCTAACCTCACAAATGAAAACAACATGTATTTTTGATTTGCATTAAGAAATATGACAATTTACAATTAGTACACTTCTTCTTTTCCACATCGTAATATATCGATATAATCACATATTAAAAACATCGATAATGTACAGCAGGAACGGATAAAGGTACAGTTCCGATGGCGCTAAATAGCATTTGTTTATTTACTTGTTACTATGGTAATTAATTCTGGTCTCCAAGGTGTTGTTGACATCTTTATACGCGTCAACAAAAGAGCATAATTAAAAGAAACTAAATCGTGCGAATGGGGAAGAATTTCGAATTCCAAGTTAAACAGTATTTTTTGCCTTGTGTCAAATGTTACATGTGCAAATTTTGGTGGCAATCGGTGTAAAGGTGTGGATTTATATTCATTACAAAGAAATCCTCAGACTTCGATATTTATATATATGTATATAGATGATGATGATAATAGTGGACTATTTTTCGCAAAACAGTTTAGGAGGCGTTTACGGGCTACACGTTAGTGTGAACCGTTCGCCGTACAAGAAAGACAGTGTTGCCAACACTACGCTTTAGCAATTCACTATTATCCCACGGTGTTATTCCAGATACTTACTTTTACAGGTTGCATTGAACTGAGCTACACAAATGTATCTTGGTTTTATGGTGCGCCCGGGAATCTCTAGATTACCTGCCACATAATACTCATAGGTCTTCTAAACCATTCAATAACATATAGTACTGTTATATATACTATATGGCTATTATGTACTATATGGCGAATAGCGGATACTAGACTTCCAAAAGTGGTTTTAAAACGGAAGCCACCCGAAGGCGGAAAAAAGGACGACCCAGAAGAACTTGGGACGACAATATCAGAAAGGTCATGAAGGAACGTGATACTTTTTATTTTCCTGACATTTGTTTCACCAGTTGTGGCAGCTTAGATAAGAGATATAAACTAATCTCAAATCTCTTATTTCCAGTCTAACCTCTGAAGCTACTGTAAATGGTGAAACACTTGTCAGGGAAATAAAAAGTATTTTTAGAACTAATTTTATTTATTTATTATCAAAATACCCTTATACCATATTGGTGTCGGGTTACATCAATATATAAGTACATCAACTACACTCTACATTCAAATTGGTTCCATCTTACTCTATCCCCATTGACAATGTCTTCACTTCCCTCCAGCCCAAGGCTCTTTCTCTCAAAATGTTTCCCATCATTCCATCCCAAGTCAGTCGCGGTCTTCCTCTCTTCTTTCTCCCCCCCGATTTTGCCTCCCAAACCTGTTTTACCATTCTATCACTATCCATTCTCTGCATGTGTCCCCACCAGCATAGTTGTCTCGGTTCAATAAAATCCAGAATCGATATCACTTCCAGAACCTCTCTCATTTGTGTATTCCTAACTCTATTCTTCCTTGTTAATTTTTAGAACTAAACCAAGTTTAATTTTTTCAATTCAAATATTGTTGAATACCAAGTGCCGAGCGACCATTTGATCAGTGCAAGACAGTTAAGATCTGACCCCGTGAAGGACATCAGGAAGTGAGAACAAGAAGAATTATGCTTCGAACCCTTAAAAGTAATCTTTAAACAATAAGAGTTTCATGAGTAATGTAATTTTACTCAAAATGATTAAAAACCAGACTGTTAGGCCGTAGTTGGTTGCTAAATAACAGTGACATCGTCGACAACGTTTCGAATCATACTCTTGGGAAAATTCTTCAGGCCGGAGACAGAATACAAACACTAGCGACAGAGTGTTGTGAAACAGTTAAGGCGGATCTTTGCCGAACGATACCCGACAACATTGTCGGGTGAAAGCTTTCTGCGCTCTGAAGAAGATTCCCGAGGGTGGGATTCGAAACGTTGCCGACGATGTCACTGTTATATAGCAACCGACCACGGCCTAACAGCCTGGTTTTTAATCATTTTGAGTATATTGACACCGGCCATGTGAGATTACGACACAAATGTAGTTTTGTCAAATTATGAAATTACTTATACAATTGTATTGTCTTACACTATATTTCAAGTAAATCACAGTATTATATATTTCTGTGCAAGTTTATATAGTTAGCTAGCGCATTATTAATGCGCTAAATGCGGTCCAGCTGCCGCAGACATGCGGTTAGTGAGGGTGGAAAGTGACCGTGGTGGTGTGGGGTGTTGAGGGTCAGCGCGGCCGCTTGGGTGTCAGGTACACATGTGACGTCAGCGTGACCTTGATCTTTCGGTAAGCCACCGAACACCTGTTGGCGTTGCATTTGAATAGTTCTAATTTTGGTAAGCTGTAGTCACATTATTGAACAAGATTTAAATTAAAATAAAATACTTTGGTTGATCCCAAATTCTTTTCACCTGCGTCCTGGAGAAAGTAGTGAGAATTTGGAATGAAATCTTAAAGGAATGCAAAATATCACCAATCATGGTCGGGAGAAGGAACAAACATATTGAAATAAACTGTTTGGGATTCGCTGATGACTTTGCTATACTTTCTGAACATCTGACATATGCAATAAAACAAGTTAAGGAGATCCCAGCCACCGCAAAGGTTGGCATCCCAGCCTGGTGTTGCTTACACCAGGGAGAGATTCCGGTACTGTTCGGTTACCACTGCCGCATGTGTTCCCTGTCACTTTACAACGGCTCTTACTGAAAGACGATATGATTACAAATGTTAAATAAAAGAATATTAGCTACAACTTTATTGTACCGGTTAAAGAGAAACTAGTGTAAACGATAGTGTGATATATTTATAATATACACACACTTATTGCATACTAATGATATCTATAGTCTCAGTCTTCTATTGTGGTGTATTCGTTGTTCATAACTTAAAGGCAACATTCATATATATATATATATATATATATATATATAAATCGGTTCATAACGTTATCCTACGTCTTCCGGTCCCTAGTCTCCATTGGTCTCGATCTAACCAAGATTCTTCTTCCAATTCCCGGTCTCTCATTGCACGGTTGATGCCTTCTCTCCAACTCAACCTAGGCCTTCCTCTTCGCCTACGACCGTATGGAGTCCATCTCAAAATTTGCTTGGGGAGTCGATTATCCGGCATTCTTTGTACAAACCATCTTAGCTGTTTTGTTTCTATGTCGTCGACAATAGAGTACTGTACACCCATTATCTCCCGGATTCTGACGTTTCTTACTTTTTCCAGTTTTGACCTTCCTCCACTCTTCGCCAATAATCCATTTCAGTAGCTTTCAACAACTTTTCTGTTCTTTGTACTATTGGCCATATTTCACACCGGTATGACGTAATAGGTTTCATGATTGTATTGTATATAAGATGTTTATTTTGTTTTGATATTTGTTGGTCCCACAATATGTTGTTCAGCAATGCTATTGATTTTCTTCCCAGGTTGGCAACATTCATATGATTTATAATAAAGTTTTGATTACCCACATTCTTAATTTCGATCGATTTCGGTCACAGACCATCGTCAGGACGTATACAGTGTGCACTCGCGGTCACTATATTGTAAAACGTTTACTACTTACAAATAACGAATTTGTAAACACTGATTATCGTGAAACGCACGTTTGTGCACGTTTCTCGAGAAACTCTGACCAGAAACGCACGTGTCCAGATATCGTGTTTACCACGTCCATAATCAATGTTTACGAATTCGTGTTTTGTAAGTAATAACTGTTATACAACATATTGACCGCGATTGCACAGTGTATATACGTCCTGGGGATGGTCTATGATCGAAACCGATCAAAATTAAGAATGTGTGTAATTATAACTTTACTATAAATCTTATGTATGGTAGCTGCAGGTTATGAACAATGAATACACCACAATATAAGATTGGAAACAAGTGTGGTTTTGAAGTCTGTCTTAGGGAGCGAAATTTGGTTGACTCGACCTTGAACCAGACCTGGCACTACATTGTGCCACCCACTGAACCGCATTTCTGTGGTATACACAGACTTATTAGTTTCAATGATTAATGTCTTAGCAGTAAGTAATTTGGTCGCCGTCCTAAATACTTGTACAAACTAATTGGGAGAGAAAGTTTCTCGTTACGTCAAGCATAGTTTGGAGAAGTACAATTCCCACTGATCCACTACACTCTAGACGTGTAGAGCAAAAAACTAAACTATGCACGGGTTACATCTCGCGGTCTCCTACAGCAAATTCTGCGTAATTGGATTCTTTCTTAAGTGTTCTCACACTTTCCTCATGCCTAATTGATCTGAATATTATTAATACTATAATTGTGAGAGCTTGATTTCAGGGGGAACGCGCCGGAACAACGTTCCGAAACCTCTTGGATCTAAAAATGAATTAGCAAAAAAATATAAGAAAAGAAAAACCTAATTATTATAAAAATGTATTACTACTTTTTAAATTGTGCGCCTCATCATCACCACTACAAAACTAAACATTTGTCAAAATCAAACACCGGTACTAATCTTTACCTTAACTACTATCGTCCTAATAAGCTATAGAAAAAATGAAATAAAAAACTTGTTTCAAAATTAAAACTACATGAAAGGCAACTGATTGGGAGGTTTCAAGAATATCTGCATTCTAGAATGTTTCCAAAGAGTCTTCCTACCTTGAAATATGCTAATGAAGAAATAGCAATAAGTGCAAGTAAATGTGAGAAGGCTGATTTCAGGCCATCATACAGCATTGGACTCAAAGAATAAGGAAAGGTCAAGAGACAAATAATATGGCGACACAATGATGACACTATGGAAACTTTTTTAAAGTGTCCAAATCACCGAAACCATCACTTAGAGTTTGATAGAGGCTCCGGGATGACGCCATCATAAGTGACGTATTTTCTATTGACGTGCGGCTACCCTGACGACGAAGCTCTTTAGAAATATCGGTAAACGTTATTACCTTTTTAGATACAAGTTTATAGGCTACGTGTGTCACATATTTTATAAGGCTTTAAAAATGTAGACCTCCTCTGTAAAAACCTGACGTAAACTTATACGCTAATATAAAATGTAAGTATATTTGTGTCTGTACAATTTTTGAATTGATGCATTCCGGCACCTATAATTTTTAGAAATCAACCACTTATTATTATTAATTCTTCTTCTTCTTCTTCTTCTTCTTCTTCTTCTTCTTCTTCTTCTTCTTCTTCTTCTTCTTCTTCTTCTTCTTATTATTATTATTATTATTATTATTATTATTATTATTATTATTATAGGGATAAGAATTGAGCGAAGTACTTTGGTGTGACTTCCGCCGGGCAGGCTACGCTTTCGTTTAAATATATATTAAAATAAACACAATTTCTTGTAATAACGTCCTTCATTATAATATTTAATTTGAGAGTAAACAAATTAAAAAACCCATAAGCATAAAAAACTAAACGTGTCGCAATGAATGCAAGAGCAAGTCACAGAATGCACAAAACTAGTAAACAAGTTATTGTTCTAAGGCTTTTACGGCGGGTCTCAGTTGTATTTGAAATATCTACCGGGCTCTTTGGCCGTGGTCCAAGGGTTACATTCAAACCAAACGTTTCAGCAGCACTACTCTCTGCCATCTTCAGTGGATATTCGAGTCAACCTAACGCGGAGTGTCGTGCGTCAAGTCCACAGTACTGTCGTGAAGGCTGGACCCAATGAAGATGGGAGCCAGTGGTGCTGATGAAACGTTTGGTTTGAATGTAAACCTTGGACCATGGCCAAACAGCCCGGTAGATATTTCAAATACAGTAAACAAGTAGTTTTTTTTTTTAGGTCAAAGTAAATGAAGAAATCACGAGTTATTTTAGTCGGGTTGCAATGTTTATTTCTTATTAAGGAAAACAGGAAAATGTAAACGACGAGGAAAGACACAAATTTTAATAATAACACACAGCACATGTGTGTTATAAAGTAAATCTTTTGAATACAGAAAGTCACTCTAAGCGTTCGTGGAAATATATAAAATTACATGCACAGTATGCAGGTCAATTTAAATTGCTTTTTGCTGCACTGGAACTTCTTTTATCTCTTCCACAAATACAAGTCATGTTTCTTGGGACGTCGTTTACTGTAGAAATTAGTTTTATGTGCATACTTTGCAAGTTGTTTCTCGGTAAACAATCCTTGTCAGACGTAATAACAATAACTCAGCGTTGTACTAGCGTCCGTCGACAACTACGTACTGTTAATTCTCGTTACAAAGAATATTTCACAAAGAATAATTTCATAAAAGAGATTAAAGTATAAATAATCAGGACACTTATAAGACCGCCAATTTAACTTGGAAACGATATTTGGACATTACATGAGAAACCGTAAATAGGATACATGATTTAAGGTGCGAATACTTATAAAAAGTGAGAGAAATACAAGCAGAAATTGTATAAGGCATTAAAAAATTTCCTGCCTGTTTAAAATTGAACTGACAAGCAATAATGTGTCTGAAGGACATTGGAGATGGTTAAACAATATTACTGAGAGACGATAAACAAAATTAAGAAGGGAATGTATGAAGTCAAGATGCAAGGAAAACGTACAAGAAGGGGGCAAAGAAAACCTTGAATACAGTGGAAAAAAGTAGATTAGTGTAAGGTGCGACTACAGTATGTAGGTACGGGACAGTGAGGTTTTGAAGGGAGGTCAGTAAAAAGGAGGTTTCAAGATAAAAATGGACGTTTGGTCCTATAGCGCACAATGTTCTGTGGTCTTTATGGCAATAACGGTAAAGGTAGTAGAATTGTAATTTATTTGATATTTTGGTATTCCGCTGTACGTATATTTGAGAATATTTGAGTTTGATTTTGTATGTAAAATGTGTAACTGTCGGTTGTTTTGCGTGAGCCCGTAACGTTACTCTTATAATTTGTCTGTGGTGCCCAACGCTTGTCATTACGATTCTAATGCCTTTAGCTCTAGTTTCGTGTTCTCCGGTCGGGCACAGTTTTCTTTCCCTGAGAGGGTCGTTTACTTTAGTATCTTCAGTAGCCACCTTGAATCGCCAATTATTTGACGTGCCCTTACAAAACCAGCTTGTGTTTTCAACAATCGTTACATATAAAACAAAACGAAATAAAATATTGTAACGACAATCTATCAAACCGCGTAGAATAGCCGAGAGCATTCTCAACTCCCACGGCCAGTTTGGCAGGTGTTGCCTCAGTCAAGACTGCTCACAAGTCGGTGTTCTGTTGTGTTCAAGAACATTTGAGATACGCATTAAGCCGGCGTGCAGTAAGGAGGGAAAGCTATACTGGAACTCTGAGCGACCTACAAAACCATGAGCATCTGGCGTTGTCATGTCAGTTATGTTAGCGATTTTCTTTAGCGCGGATCGAGTGTTTGTAGCAGTATTGTAGAGAAGTGTTGTTATTAGTCCGGAATTCTTTATAGTTGACATTATTATTGCGTGTGGTCAATTTTTACTTGAATTGTTGTAAGAGACTACCTTGTTGATTACAAACTGTTAACTGTGATAATTAAAGCTCGTTTCTAGTGACTTCATTGGTGTCTTGTATTTTGTTTTCTACCGTACCGTACGACCATCAGTTGGACCGTCGTAACAATATTAAGCCAAATAAAATAGAATACGTTTTTTTAAAACTGTAAAAATTTTTAAAGAATTTTTTTAAAACTACTGTCTATTTTATTAGAGTTTTGATTGTTTCCCGCACAATGGCATTGCTTTGTCCGTTTACAGTAGGAGTATCTCCAAGTCTCTATATTCATGAAGTCTGCAACAGACAAGTTTCCGTGACAGACAATAATCCGACATTTTTAAGCGATGGAGTATCTATTTATGTCGTCATTTCTGGGTTTCAGAAATCATATACTCTAAATCAGCACTTACAACAACAACAATTTAGCTAGGCAAGTACAAAATAGGACAAAATTAATTATCTTCTTCTTCTTCTTCTTCTTCTTCTTCTTCTTCTTCTTCTTCTTCTTCTTCTTCTTCTTCTTCTTCTTCTTCTTCTTCTTCTTCTTCTTCTTCTTCTTCTTCTTCTTCTTCTTCTTCTTCTTCTTCTTCTTCTTCTTCTTCAGCTCCTCCTCCTCCTCCTCCTCCTCCTCCTCCTCCTCCTCCTCATAAATGATTAGGTTATATAATCGTGTTCAGGCACCCGTCTCATCCTCGGACGACCCAAGTCTCTTCTACCAATTGCTTTACATCAGGGGTCCATATCTTATGGATACGGGTTTAGCAATCCCGATGTACCCTAGCTGGATTCTCACTTTACTTCAACTTGTCTTGGGTGAAATCCCTTCCTTTAATCTTTTCTGTCTAGTCTCTCTCGACTGCTTCTTGTTCTTTTCTGACCCAACGCTATTAGAACTAGGAGTGTCACTGACACAAATGGGCGGAGCATTTGATATTCGTAATAATTTATTTATCAATATTTTTACAATCAACAAAATATATACACTTTTAGGATACACACATTTTATTGAATACACTACATTATAGTACAATATATATTAATTGTCATTAGACATATTCCACAACCTTTGCAACTCATCTCTACGATCAGCCATTGATGGACATCTATTAATTTTTAGCAGTATATCAAAATTATTAAATGGTTTTAATAATAATCGTTCTCATGTTTTCACTCTTGAAAGAACAACACAGTTATTCCAGCCTGAAATTCATTATCTCCTAAATTAACAATTGCCTTATCTAATGTTACCCTTGCGATCTATGTATACTAACACCATATGCTAACATTAACGGAAATTGTTTGCGAGTACAAGAAATTTCATTTTTCTTGAATGATGCCACTATTGGTAAAATGGGTATTGAATTCTCGTACAGAACTGGTCCTGTATATTTTTCTTAAGCTACAAGTATGTGATCGTTATAATTTTCGCATTCAACTGCCGGGTCATAAATAATATCAGTTACTGTCCCAACTGAACCGTTGGCTAGTCCTTTTGTGACTCAAAGATTTCTTCTAAGGATACCTCGAGCACCTTTACATAAACGTAATTATGCAAATAATCCCTGAGCATCGTCAGATTTTGCTATAGAGGCTTCTGGCCAATTATGGATTGGATTGATTAGAGCCACGGGTAGTTTATGGCTTTCTAGTTTTTCATAATTAAAGCGTTGGATTTCAGAATTTTCGACATTATACAGACACTATCTTTAAAATTGTCCCCGATATTGTTTACATAAAATCTTTTAGATAAGAGCTGATAATCTTTTTCAGTTATTATTCCATTTGCGACTCTATTTAAAGGCTCTCTTAAATTTGTTTTATCATCACCTTGCTGTCTCATAATCTCTGTTAAAAATAAAACTATTTTGAACTCTTTATATAAAAGATTCGATTGAATGGTCTGAGCATTACTACCAATATTCTAAAGACTCCTGTCACAAACCGGTGGAAGTTAGAACCAATCACCGATTAAATACATGCAAAGGCCACCAAAAGGAACAGCTGAAGAACGCTGCTTTGGTGGTTTGAGTCCCATATCCACTTTGAAAATCAAATTCAAACCTAACATACAGGCTTCATCAATAATAACGAACATCACATCTTTTAATTCTTCTTCAAAAGCAATTTTGAATTCACCTTCTAAATCTTTAAAAGTTTCTCCCCTTTTCATTGAAGTATTTATTCTTAGAACTGAATGAATAGTTTGTCCAGCAATATTGTGAGCTGCCACACCAATAGGAGCCATTAAAAGAGTTGCATCGCAGCCAAAATATGAATTAATTCTCCTAACCATTTCATTAATTATACAGCTTTTACCAGTTCCAGCTCTTCCCTGAATAATTGCAAGTCTTTGATTACAATCATTATAGTCATTTAGCTCATACATATACTAAGAAAGATAATATCTTATTTTGTTGGTCGTTGAAAATAGCATTGTATGATTCATGAGAATCATACTGATTTCCAAATGCTTCTCGATTTTTCGATGAAAGATGTTTTATTCTTTACATCTGGATATTTGTAATAGGCTGCTTCCTAATTATGAAGTAAATCGATATCACGATTACCTAGATTACATTAGGCATTACTGCTGCTGTAGCCATCCAGTCTCTATCGTCAAAAATATCAAACTCGTTATTATTATCCTGATCAATTTCAGTTTCTTCTGTAATTAAAGACATGTTTAGTTGTTGGTGAAACTGTCCAAAATTTTGTCGGGTATAAGCCGTGAACCATGTTTCATCTGAACTTCAAGTGTTCTTCATTACGCCAATGCTTATGTAAAATCAACTTTTGTTTACAATATAATTCAATATTGACTGCATTGTTATTGTTGTTTACCTTATGGAAAACTTGTACAATTCTTTATTTTCTGAAGAAGTGAAATTTCTTCAGAAAAGTTCTCTTCATCTGTATTCACCTCAGGTAAATCAACAGTGGGTATCATTCCATAAATACTATCATTTAATGGAAGTTGAGATATTTGTTCCATATCAATGATGATATCACTATAGAATATATTGTTCATTTTCAAAAATTTGAGTGCTTCTAAAATTTTGTCACGTCTCACATGAAAATCCCGATGTCCATTAACACTTTCCTTTCTTACAACAAAAGTGCTCAGTGAAGCGTGTGTAGGGGGCAAGGAACTAACAATCTCCGTTATATTTTGACCAATATTTATAATATTTCCTTATAAGCATATTGACCGGGAAAGCCTCTCGATTTCACCCTATACACACGCATCACTGGTTGTACTCTTGCTATCAAGAGTTGTTCTACATAAGTGAGATCCAACAGTTCTATAGGTACATCTTTAGGATCCATACGATTAACTGAAGTGAACTTATTTGGGTTTGCTTACACTGCGGACACATATCAAAAAATATTTGCTGCATCAACACTCGAGAACAATTTACACATTCATAGAATTCTAAAGATCGTAAATTATCTTCAAATTCATTCTGAAGATTCCTATATCCTGTGTTGTTTTGTTCATATAACACATGATTCATGTTATGTACTACAGGGGCTTCAACAGTTGGTGCAGTAACATTTTGCCGCTGTCTCATCCGTCTTTGATTTGTAGTTAAACGACCAATAGGCCTATTTGGACCTCTTCTCCGTCGAGGCATACTATAAATAATACGTATATATAAATTGATGAAGAAGAATGCATAATATAGGCGTATAACAGAAAAAACTACTTAAACAGAAAGTACAAAATTGAATAAAAAGTATAAGAATAATAATTTTAATAGAATTTGGAAAATTGAATAAAGAAGTATAAGAATAATTTTTCAGTGAAGGGTTAGTGAGGATCAATCAAAAATAACACAAATTTTAACTTATTTTAATTGTAACTAATTTGTCGACCTTTTGGCAATGTTTATTGTCATCATCAGGACCTGTGTATGAATTCAAAAGAAATGTCAAACACAACAGGACAATTATTTGGGTGAACGTATTCGTGTATGTGCGTGTGTGCGCGTATGTATGTATTATTGTATATGTGAAGGAGTTGAGATAATTTGTTTATCGTGCGACAGCCAGCGCCGGCGGGTGGAGCCGCAAACGCACACGCACCGGCATTTGTGATACAGCAAAATCTTATCGGGCGACAGCCAGCACGGACGGCGGAAGCCGCACACGCACACTCACCGGCATTTGTAATACAGCAAAATCTTATCTTATCGGGCGACAGCCAGCGATATCTCTATCTCTCTTCCTCTCACACGTTTAAGCTAAGATTTTTAAAAATCGTAATATCTTTTGAACTAAATAATTTAGAGAAATACAAATTACATGCATGCACTTTACAATGCAGTCGGGATATGTATGCAGAATTTTATGACATTTGGTTGAGTAGTTTCGGAGGAGTTCGCGGCCTAATTTGTGCATCGAGTCATGAATAGAGGGCTAGGGTGTCTTCCTTTTTCAATTCTAATGTATTAGTTTCGGGTGGCTTAGGATCTTAGTGTCCTCACTGATGCCTATAGGTGAGCACTGGAAATACTAAGAACCGTTCAGTATCAGAATAACTGATACAAAGCCACCAAATCGTATCTCAGAAAGAGAAGGGTGAGGGCGAATCTCTGCCGCCCCAAAACAGGGGCCTTTCGGCTAAGGTATGGTAACGTTGACAGAAGAGTCACTGGTCATCCTGGTAGGGGGTTAAACAACAGGCCAGTAACCTGTTCATGTAAAACTTTGGAATACTTGTAGTATTCAAAGTAGCCTCGGAGTAAGGTCTGGAAACTGTAATAATAGGACCCTGGCAAAGAATAGGGATTTGAATAAATGGTGTAAAAGGACCCTGTATGCCGGTCTTTACAAAAGAATAAAAATAAAATGGAAAATTCAATAATAATAGAATTTTCAAATAATAAAATAATTTTGTTTATGTTTAAGAAGTATGTATAATAGACGAATCTGTTTTTAAAGGGTTCTGTTAAAATTTTAATAACAGGTAGGTATTTATTGACCGTCGAGCACCTTTTGAAGATTTGCACCAAGTCTGGAGTTAAATAGATTAACTCCAGGTAATAATCGATTGGTGACTTTCCTTACTGGTCCAATATCTTGTTCAAAATAGAGTATATTCTTTTCACTTAATACCTTCAGCCTTATAAATACCCTTAAATTACCCTGTGAAATAAGTACAGATACAAAATAATAGAAATATAAAGATTTATTGACAATTTTAGATAAATAATCGATATTTTATCGATGGAGAGCAATTATCGACTCTGTCTCAGGAATTATCGATTGTCATACAGAACAAAATTTTATGTTATATTATATTAAAGACAGGTTCTTTGAGCGATTAAGAATTAATAGTCAGAGAAGGGTGACGAGAAAGTATAACATTAACAATTAACACATAAATACAATAATTACTATTTAATAGTATTTAAATAATTCAGGTTATGATATTAGAATAAATGTTTTGTCGAACCAATGAAGACTGATGTGACGTCAGTAACTATGATGTAGTAGGCAGGTTTCGTTTTCAAGATGGCCGCTCCTTGGGTTGGTCTCGACTATTGTATATGCGTCGAGTCAGAAAATTACTATAAAATTACCTTCATCAAGGTCTAAAATGTCCCCGCACTGGTGTAATAAGTCTGTTAATCTATTTAGTGTATTCTGGTGAAGTGTTCTGTGTAAACTTGCGTTAGTTAGTTTATTTTCTATTTGTTCAACTAGTACGGTTAAGCTTTCAAGTTGCGGTTAGGTTTGTAGAGTAAATCAGTTGTAATATAATGTTTTACCGTTTACTGTCACTCGTATAGTGAAGTTAGAGGTTTGTTTTCACTATTGTCGTGAATGTTTTTATAGTATTGGCTTCAAAAAGTGTTTAATTTGTCTAACTCTCGTTCACTGATTTCAATGGCTAAAACGTTAGCTTCATGTTCGACTCGGTTTAAAGAACGTTTTTGTCACACACCTATTCAGCTTGATATTCAACAAAAGACTAATTAACTTGGTCATAAATCTTGCCCAGTTAATCCTTGAAAAAGTATTGTTAACATTTTTCGATTTCATACACATTAGAAAATATTACATTATATATGGAATTTTTCTATTTTATTCCTTACTTTTATGAATTATTAATCTTATTATTAGTTTAATCATCTTATTCCCTTTAAATTGATGTATTATAGTCCATATCTGTAGACATTTTGTGGAAATTAACAAATTTTGTTCACACTTTGGAAATATAGGCTCAAAATTGGATTTCCGTTTTTATACAAAATACCTTCCATTTTAAATATTATTAATACTATTATAATAAATTCTAATTAGTCATATTTCTCTTCCTTTCCTTAAATACATATAAATTACACCTTTGAACTGGTTTTTTGTGTTAATTTGTAGATTTGATATTGCTCTCTAAAATTAATTAATTTATATATTTTGACAATTTACAAAATGTTAAGGTATATTTCCTTATTGTCATTTTAATTCATAGGATCATTCCTAGTAGTAGTTAATTGTGTTATCTTATATAAATCTGGGTAGTTTACAGGATTTATTAGTGAATTATACTATTTTATATTGGTTCTCTGATTTCACCAAATGGCCTAGATTTTAGAATTTTATATTTCTTTCTTTCTCAATAATTTAAACTTAATTCCTCCTCTGACTTTACATAATTACAATTATATGAAAATAACATGATCTATAACTTATTGTTTTGTGTAGTAGTTAATTAACACTACACAAACCTAACAAACCTTACAAATCTAAGGTCCTTAAGGACCTTAAGGTCTAATAAACCTTACAAATACATTTATTTAATACATTGATTTTAGGATTGTGAAATAACAGTCTATTTGAACATGTTACACTTATTCATACTATATTAGTGTCAGTCCTTTCTGGTTTAAATCATTATTATTGTGATCCCCACATCAGCAAACATTAATTCCCATACTCTATTTATTATCATCCTTTTTTACAAAGGTCTTTTAAATAAGGATTTACATAAAAATAATAAAATACTGGAAACCTTCCATTTTATTATTTTATCATGCTGTTTATTATTAGACTTTAAAGTTGTGATATAGCATACTACTAAGTTATAGTATCACCAACTTTAAGTTTATTGCATTTTTTAAAAAACACTTATACAAATTCACTTTCACTGTTGGTTCTGATATTCTGAGTCTTATTATCTCAGACCAGACCTTTAGTCATCATGGACCGTTAAGACTAGTTTATTTTCTTTATTACACAATAGCTTTAGCCGGTGCACTTCTTATAACGCTATACAACACTTTAGTTTTCTCAATAATTACATTTTTATAAGATTTTGGGGATGTTATACTTTCTTTGGCATAGTTTTTGTGGGTTTGGGATTGATAGTAGTTTATATAATAATAGGTTTTACTACGGTGTTTCTTTCATACTATGTCTTCCTCTCCTCCTGTCTTCCTTCTTGTCCTTCTTCATATCTTCCTTCTGGTATTCATTCTTGTCCCTCTTCTAGTTTTCATTCTTGTCCCTCGTCTAGTCTTCACTCTTCTGTTCTTCTTTCCTCATTCTTGGGAACCAAGGTACTTGGTGTTATCACGACTGAGGTTTAGCTTGGAGTATTGAATTTCTTCACTGAACTGACTTTATTCTTCTATTTGTTTTTAGAGTATTTTGGTATTCACCACTCTTTGATTGAGTCTCTTTTTTCGGGATATTGTCTTATGTAACTGGTTTACTGCTCTGAGCTTCCTGGGTAACGTACTGGTATTATTTATGAGTTGATGAGTTGCTTCAATACTTTCTTTGGTTTCTTTTAACAGTGGTTTTTATATATTATGTGGTGAGGATTTTTATCTTATTGTGTTTCATTCCTCTGATTTATTTAAATGTAATTTAATATTATTACAACATTTTTTGATGTAATTAAATTTTATCATTTCATATGATTTACAATGTAGTGGATTTTCTGTCACGCTACAGAATGCCCTTCTCCAGAAGTAATTTTTTCAGACTATACTTGCTTTGTCTGAAACAATTGCTTATGATAATTATTCAAAGTTTGTTATTATTTTGGACTTCCTTCCATTTTAAAGTTCTCTTATTTATATCTGAGTTTATATCACTCTCACTTGATCTTCCTTGATAGTAATAGTCTTCTGAGTTTCATATTTATTATTTCATTTTTATATTTCTTCTTAGTATTTTCTCCTTGGGATATTTTCTCCCTATCGTTCCCTACTTTGTGAGCTGGTTCAGTTCAGAGAGGCACTGTACGCTACTTTCCTCTGCTGTCCAATACTTCACACATATTTGAGTACAGAGGCAAATCATCTCTGCTCAAAAAATATATTAATCCTGCTGGAATTATCATCAGACAGATTAAAAAAAATTATTCAGAATAGTACACATTTGTTACTATTTAAAAAAAATCTTTGGGATACTTCACTTATTACTTATTATACTTCTCAGAGATTTTAATATTTCTATCTCAGTTGTTCATCTGACTTATTATCTGGATGTTTCTTTCATTTGATATTATGGTAGGAAGCTCTTCTATTATTACCTTTTTATACTTTTATTATCATATAAATCTTTTGGTTATAAATTCTTTATTACCTTCTGTTTTTTTCATTATAATCTGCATTATTTGTAGTAGCATATCTTTGTGACATTTTTAGACTGTTTTTTGGTTCTTAAAATTTCCACTTGTTCTATTTTCTAGAATTTTTTATAACTGTCATTATCATAATTGTCATTTAATTTATAAATCATTTTATATTAATTCATTTAATTACATACATTTTTGACATTATTTTCACATTATTCCGGTCATTGCTATTATACTTGCAAATGCTGGTTTTTTTATTTATTTCATTATGAGGTCATATTTTCTCCTCATACCACTTAAAGTTTCATTCTCTCATAATTCCAAAGAAGTTTTTGTACTTTATTTTATTCACTCACTTAAATCGTATTAAAGAATTTTTTCTTTTTTATTTCCTTCAACAACATTTTACGGAAAGGTTTTTATTCTTCATATTGAACTTAGACATGATTAAACTGTCTAGAATTATTTGTTTTCTGACCTTAGATGGTTTTATTTCTAAATTCTCTCCTTCTTTATTATTATATTATAGCCATAAAGTTTTTCTTAGATAATTGGTATGTAAGGTGATCTCATTTATGTTTAAAATTTTGTTGACTTATTTCAAACTCTTCTTATATTATTCTTCTTTTCAAATAATTTCTTTCAAATAATCTTTTATGTAAGATTGGCTCACACCTTTTTAGAATTTTGGGGTTTTTATGTTTTTAAACTTCTTCTCTTCTATTCTAGCCATAAAGTTTTTTCATATTTTCTTGGTATGTAAGGTGAACTTACTATTTTTTTGAATTTAGTTGATTTTGTGTTTTTGAACTTCTTCTCTTCTATTCTAGCCATAAAGTTTTTTCACATTTTCTTGGTATGTAAGGTGAACTTACACCTTTTTAGAATTTAGAGGATTTTATGTTTTTAAACTTCTTCTCTTCTATTCTAGCCTCAAAGTTTTTCACATTTTCCTGGTATGTAAGGTGAACTTACACCTTTTTAGAATTTAGTTGTATTTTTTAATCATAAAATTTCTTTATGGATGCCTGGTTAAAAACACCCTTGACTTTACTTGAACTTATTTCTTTGATTTCGTAGGTGTTGTTGTTATTGTCTTTTGAGACTATATAGGGACCAGTATACAGGAGCAATAACTTTTTTGTTATCCCTTCTAGGGAACTGGGTAATTCCCTATTCTTCAACAACACCTTCTCTCCAATGGTATAATGGATAACCTTACCCATGCATTTATTGTATTTGCTCCGCCGTTTCTCCTGATCTTCGGCCACCTTATTACAAAATTGAATTTTATTGAATTTATATTTATGTTCTCTTGGGAACTCCAAGATGTCTGCAATTTCTCTAGGGGGTTGTCTCTCGTACATTGCGGAGTATGGCGTTATTCCTATTGCTGGATGGTAGGCCAGGTTGAGGAATTCTTCAGTGGCCTCCAAGTGGCTTCTTGCCACCTTCTCTGCTGATCATGGCAATATGTTCTTAATAGGCGCCCTACCTCTCGTAAGACTCTTTCGGCCGGGTTACTGCTTGGGTGGTATACGGATGTCTTGTATGTGTGAACCCCCATGGATAGCAGTGTATCTCGCCATCTCCTCCCCTTGAATTGCGTTCCGTGGTCAGTTATGATCGATACCGGTCTTCCGACGGTTGGGAAGTACTGGTCGATCAGGATATTAAGAACTTTCTTCGTAGTCGCCCGATTTGCTGGGTATAGCTTTATGAACTTAGTGTAATGGTCCATAATGATGACGATATATCTGTATCGGTGGCGGCCTCCACTGCGGGGAAATGGGCCGCAGATATCCAGGAATACTTTCTCAAGTTTAAACTGTGATGTTATTGGAATCATCTGCCCTTCTCTTTTCTCGTTATTAGTTTTTACGAGTTGGCAGATGCGACAGTTTCTAATATACCTCCGTACCTTCCGATTGATGTCCTTTATATAACAGTTTTCTTCCAGGGCCTTTACCACCTTTAAAGCGCCCATATGCCCATATCGAACATGATAACTGATCACTACCTCTTTCTCGATATGGGTTGGAATTATTACCTTCCATTCCTCCTTAAATAATGATGGTTTGGAAAACAGGATTCCCTTATGTATAGTATAATATCGGGATATGGTCTCATCTCCTGCTTCCAATCTTGAGATAATATTAATTAATTTCGGGTCAGCTTGTTGGTGTGTGCTTAGTTGTTCTAGAACTGATTGTAGACCGGCGCTGCTGCTGAGAATATGGTACACCTTCAGAATACTCTCCTTCTCCCCTTCGAACGTTTGCTTGTCAATGTCAACTCTAGACAATACGTCCGCGACGACATTCTTCCTTCCGGGGATATACTCCCACTTAAGGTCGTATTCTTGCAGCAATAGTATCCACCGCGTTAACCTTCCATGACTCAGCTTACATCTCTTAAGGAACGAGATAGATTTATGGTCTGTCCGGACGGTAACGGGATAACCAAGAATATATGTACGGAACTTTCCGCACGCGAACACGACACTCAATAACTCCTTCTCTGTCACATGATAGTTTTTTTCACTCTGGTTCAGAGCTCTGCTGGCAAAACAGATTACAAGATGCTCGCCCTCCTCATCCTCTTGATATAAAGTAGTGCCAAGGCTGATGTCACTGGCATCGCAATTAAGAAAGAATGGCTTGTTAAAATCTGGGTGACGGAGTATAATTGTTTAAGAAATTTTTGTTTTATGAGAGTCAATATGTTTTGTTGTTCATTACCCCAGATCCATTTATTTTTAGATGACAATTGCGGCTGGAATCTGGCAGTCAGTTCGGAGTACTTTTCCTGGAACTTGCGGTAGTAGTTACAGAGTCCCAGGAACGACTGTAACTGCCTTCGATTCTTTGGTGTAGGAAAGTTCTGAATTGCTTCGACTTTTTCAGCCGACGGTGAGATTCCCTTATCATTTAATATGAAGCCCAAGAATTGTATCTCTTTAGCAATAAAATGAGACTTTGCTAACTTCAGAGTAATATTGTTTGCTGCTAGCTTCTGTAAGACATGTTCCACACGGTAGCAGTGTTCCTCCCAAGTTTCTGAGGACACTAGCAAGTCATCGACGTATACGGTGGTGAATTTTAGTGCTTCTTGGCCAAGTATTTGATCCATGCAGTGCACAAAGACTGCGACTGAGTTTACCAGTCCGAAGGGCAACCTCTTAAACTGGTAGTTCCGCCCTTCGAATATAAAGGCCAGATACTAGCGACTCTGTGGATGTAATTCCACCTGCCAGTATCCGCACACCGTATCCCAGGTAGTGAAGTATTTGGTACCGTGGAATCGTTTTAATATCTCCTCAATCTCACCGGGCGAAGTCCTGTCATTTATGATCATCTTATTTATCTCGCGCGCATCTAAACATAAACGGACTTGTCCGTTTTTCTTAGGAATAGCCACGATAGGACTTGTGTAAGGGGAATGGCTACTCTCTATAATGTCACGGTTAATCATTTGCTCTATTTCAGCTCTTACTGCCTGCTTTCGTGATTGCGCAATGGGGTAAGACTTCCGGTTAAAGTCTACAGTGTCTCGGAATTGTAGAGTACACTGGAAATTCTTCACTTTACCGGGCTCATCAGAAAAGACTGATTTGTATTTATTGTATATATCGATTAATTTGTTCGCTTGGTTTGTTGTTAACCCTTCTCCAGTTGTACCGCTCCGGAAATCCCTGATCTCCTGGATTTTTTGCGACCATAAATCTTCATTGGATGTGTCGTCTATTCTCTGTTCAATTATGGATGTTGGTTGGATGTAATTGATTTTTCGGATTTGCTGATGGATACTATCGGGAACGACTTGGTCACTACCCACCAAGTTCGCCGTCCAAGTATGTCCGTTAGAACACAGTGATAATGTTTCAGTTCTTAGGTCAATGATGGCTGAATTTCTCCTAAGCACATCACACCCGACCAGTATATTAAATGGCAGACCGCTCGCCACCAAGAATTCCATGTCTATCGCTATACCACAGCTCATCACACTGGCGGAGACTTGTCTACGTATAGTTTTGTTTTGTCGGCCGGTTGCTCCCAACAAAACAATATTATTCAACGGCAATGTTGGTAAAGTTCTCCCGCACTCTTGCTGTATCCTCTCTAGTTCCGTCGTATTTATTATTGATACGTTTGACCCAGTATCGATCATTAACTTGGCTGGGATGCCTTCTACCTTGGCGTCCACATGTATAATCTCATTATTGAAGTTATTGGTGGGACTCCTGTTATCCTCTTCCAATAACTCCTGTCGGATGTCCTTCAGGTAGTTGCACCCGATGATGGTAATACGATTGTGATTATTTACTATATTACACTCATTCTCATTATCATACCCAGTAGTCAGAAGCAGTAATGGGTTCTGGTTATTTCTTACTGCCTGTGCCCGTTTAAAGGCTCGGCATCATTGTTTCTTTGAGCCATATTATTGGATGCCTCATTCGGGATGCTCAGGGTGGTTACTTGCCGATCTGTTCTATGGTCTTCTGGTCGTTCATGGTGCGACCTTTGTTCAGTGTTGTCCAAACTATTACTCCTACGCGCCGGATAGTACCTCGGTTGGTCCCGTTCTAGGCTCCTCCGCCTTTCTTCGTATCTTCGGTAACTGTTCCCTCTATGGTGGTTGAAACCTCGCTGTCTTCCATCTGTGGCCCGTATGAAGTTCACTCTTGGACGAGGAAACCTATTATTACTAAAATTACTATTATTGGGACCCACACGATTAGCATTATTATGGTAAGGACTATTACCATAATTGGGGCTTCTCTGACTATTTACGTTACCAGGGTTGGGATTGCGGTTACCCTGATAACCATTAGAGGGTCGATTCGAGTTTTGCTGGTTGGGACCCGTTCTATTACTGTCATTGTAATTGGTATTATTTCCAGTATTTCCATTATTATAATTATTATTTCGCGGGTATGCCCGAACTCCTTGGTACCCAGTATTTATGTAGTTCGCACCCTGATTATTGTTCAGGTACGTCCTTGGTTCGGGCCCATCACTTCTCCTACGACTCTGCCTGTAGTAATCTTCGTTCTCATAATTCTCCAGGAGTTCGGTCATTGCTTGGATGGTTTTTATCTGGCTGCCCCTCCTAGCGCGAATCACTTCCTCATCATAATGACAAGACAGCTTGTTTATTAAGCATTCCTCCGGTATGGATGGTTCTAAGTGCTTGGCCATACACACTTTGCCGAGGAAATACGCTGTCATTGAGCTGCCGACTTGTGGTTGGTAGCGGCCGTGGCAGATATTATCTCTGATGAGATTCTGCGTGGTCTCTGACCAGTACTTGGCTTTAAACATGCTCTTGAACTGTTCACAGTTATTGATGTCGCTCCGGTTTGCCATCCACCAATGGTCATTCACCTCCCGAAACGACTCATCAAGGATCTCTCTATTCTGGACCCATCGGTTCCCTCGGTGTTTCTCGATGTACTCTTCTATTCGTGCCAAGAACTCCATTGGCTTCCGTTTGTATTGTCGGAAATTCAGCCATTCTCGGTTCTCTGACATGGGGAAACTGTGATATCCCGATGGTCTGTTTCTGATTGACTCTATCTCCTCCTGGCTCTGACGCATCTGTCCGGTTATGTTTACCATGGCGGCTTCCACGCCGTCGCATCTTTCTGTTACTTGGGTTCTTACTTTATTTACTTCCTCCAGAGCAAATTTCTTGGTCTCCTCTATTTTTGTTTTCTGCTGTTCTTGGACCTGAGTAATTTCCTTTGTTATTACTTCACGGACTTCCAGCACTTCGTTTTCTGTTAGCCGACATCTTTCGTCTACTTCTCGGATCTGCTGGTTAACAACCACAACTTCCTGTTCTAATTTCTTTACTATTGATTTCTTGGTCTCTGTTATCTTTTTATTTAATTCCTCTTGGGCTAACTCAATCCTCTCGTCTAACTTATTCATATTCTCTTGGTTCGCTTCTCTTAATTCTTCTCTCAGCAGTAAATTGTCCTCTCTCAATTCTTCCCTTAATTGTTGATTGTCATTTTCTATTTTCCTACTGGTTTCTTCCATTTTCTCTTCTAAATTCTTATTGTTTTCTTCCATTTTCCTTTCCATCTTCTTACTCAAATTTTTACTGGTTTCTTCGATCTTCTTATTAGTATTTTCTATCTTATGACCCAATTCTTCCTTAGTGGATCGGTTGTCTTCCTTCAAATCTTTTTTCAATTCCTGATTCATTTTCTTATTACTTTCTTCCATGCCCTTTTTCAAATCTTGACCCATTTGTCGGAACATTTCCATCCATCTGTCCATTTTATCTTCTTCGGTGGTCTTAGGCCTTCCTTTTTCCTTCTCTAGGACAGTGGCTTCCCCTGTTTGCGTTGTTACTTCAGGTTGTTCCTCTGGTGGTTCAGGTTGTTTATGTTCCACCTGGATTAGTAACACTTCCGGATCTTCAACGGGTGTTGCCTCCTTATCCCCCACATCAACCTCTTTCTCGGCCTCTGCCGCCCTCTTTTTCGATGTAGCTCGTCTCTGCATCTTTCTGCTGTCTATCAATCAATCGCTGCCAAGCTTAGATTATTAAGCCCCACGTTGGGCGCCACTTTGTAAAAGGACCCTGTATGCCGGTCTTTACAAAAGAATAAAAATAAAATGGAAAATTCAATAATAATAGAATTTTCAAATAATAAAATAATTTTGTTTATGTTTATAGAGGTATGTATATTAGACGAATCTGTTTTTAAAGGGTTCTGTTAAAATTTTAATAACAGGTAGGTATTTATTGACCGTCGAGCACCTTTTGAAGATTTGCACCAAGTCTGGAGTTAAATAGATTAACTCCAGGTAATAATCGATTGGTGACTTTCCTTACTGGTCCAATATCTTGTTCAAAATAGAGTATATTCTTTTCACTTAATACCTTCAGCCTTATAAATACCCTTAAATTACCCTGTGAAATAAGTACAGATACAAAATAATAGAAATATAAAGATTTATTGACAATTTTAGATAAATAATCGATATTTTATCGATGGAGAGCAATTATCGACTCTGTCTCAGGAATTATCGATTGTCATACAGAACAAAATTTTATGTTATATTATATTAAAGACAGGTTCTTTGAGCGATTAAGAATTAATAGTCAGAGAAGGGTGACGAGAAAGTATAACATTAACAATTAACACATAAATACAATAATTACTATTTAATAGTATTTAAATAATTCAGGTTATGATATTAGAATAAATGTTTTGTCGAACCAATGAAGACTGATGTGACGTCAGTAACTATGATGTAGTAGGCAGGTTTCGTTTTCAAGATGGCCGCTCCTTGGGTTGGTCTCGACTATTGTATATGCGTCGAGTCAGAAAATTACTATAAAATTACCTTCATCAAGGTCTAAAATGTCCCCGCACTGGTGTAATAAGTTTGTTAATCTATTTAGTGTATTCTGGTGAAGTGTTCTGTGTAAACTTGCGTTAGTTAGTTTATTTTCTATTTGTTCAACTAGTACGGTTAAGTTTTCAAGTTGCGGTTAGGTTTGTAGAGTAAATCAGTTGTAATATAATGTTTTACCGTTTACTGTCACTCGTATAGTGAAGTTAGAGGTTTGTTTTCACTATTGTCGTGAATGTTTTTATAGTATTGGCTTCAAAAAGTGTTTAATTTGTCTAACTCTCGTTCACTGATTTCAATGGCTAAAACGTTAGCTTCATGTTCGACTCGGTTTAAAGAACGTTTTTGTCACACACCTATTCAGCTTGATATTCAACAAAAGACTAATTAACTTGGTCATAAATCTTGCCCAGTTAATCCTTGAAAAAGTATTGTTAACATTTTTCGATTTCATACACATTAGAAAATATTACATTATATATGGAATTTTTCTATTTTATTCCTTACTTTTATGAATTATTAATCTTATTATTAGTTTAATCATCTTATTCCCTTTAAATTGATGTATTATAGTCCATATCTGTAGACATTTTGTGGAAATTAACAAATTTTGTTCACACTTTGGAAATATAGGCTCAAAATTGGATTTCCGTTTTTATACAAAATACCTTCCATTTTAAATATTATTAATACTATTATAATAAATTCTAATTAGTCATATTTCTCTTCCTTTCCTTAAATACATATAAATTACACCTTTGAACTGGTTTTTTGTGTTAATTTGTAGATTTGATATTGCTCTCTAAAATTAATTAATTTATATATTTTGACAATTTACAAAATGTTAAGGTATATTTCCTTATTGTCATTTTAATTCATAGGATCATTCCTAGTAGTAGTTAATTGTGTTATCTTATATAAATCTGGGTAGTTTACAGGATTTATTAGTGAATTATACTATTTTATATTGGTTCTCTGATTTCACCAAATGGCCTAGATTTTAGAATTTTATATTTCTTTCTTTCTCAATAATTTAAACTTAATTCCTCCTCTGACTTTACATAATTACAATTATATGAAAATAACATGATCTATAACTTATTGTTTTGTGTAGTAGTTAATTAACACTACACAAACCTAACAAACCTTACAAATCTAAGGTCCTTAAGGACCTTAAGGTCTAATAAACCTTACAAATACATTTATTTAATACATTGATTTTAGGATTGTGAAATAACAGTCTATTTGAACATGTTACACTTATTCATACTATATTAGTGTCAGTCCTTTCTGGTTTAAATCATTATTATTGTGATCCCCACATCAGCAAACATTAATTCCCATACTCTATTTATTATCATCCTTTTTTACAAAGGTCTTTTAAATAAGGATTTACATAAAAATAATAAAATACTGGAAACCTTCCATTTTATTATTTTATCATGCTGTTTATTATTAGACTTTAAAGTTGTGATATAGCATACTACTAAGTTATAGTATCACCAACTTTAAGTTTATTGCATTTTTTAAAAAACACTTATACAAATTCACTTTCACTGTTGGTTCTGATATTCTGAGTCTTATTATCTCAGACCAGACCTTTAGTCATCATGGACCGTTAAGACTAGTTTATTTTCTTTATTACACAATAGCTTTAGCCGGTGCACTTCTTATAACGCTATACAACACTTTAGTTTTCTCAATAATTACATTTTTATAAGATTTTGGGGATGTTATACTTTCTTTGGCATAGTTTTTGTGGGTTTGGGATTGATAGTAGTTTATATAATAATAGGTTTTACTACGGTGTTTCTTTCATACTATGTCTTCCTCTCCTCCTGTCTTCCTTCTTGTCCTTCTTCATATCTTCCTTCTGGTATTCATTCTTGTCCCTCTTCTAGTTTTCATTCTTGTCCCTCGTCTAGTCTTCACTCTTCTGTTCTTCTTTCCTCATTCTTGGGAACCAAGGTACTTGGTGTTATCACGACTGAGGTTTAGCTTGGAGTATTGAATTTCTTCACTGAACTGACTTTATTCTTCTATTTGTTTTTAGAGTATTTTGGTATTCACCACTCTTTGATTGAGTCTCTTTTTTCGGGATATTGTCTTATGTAACTGGTTTACTGCTCTGAGCTTCCTGGGTAACGTACTGGTATTATTTATGAGTTGATGAGTTGCTTCAATACTTTCTTTGGTTTCTTTTAACAGTGGTTTTTATATATTATGTAGTGAGGATTTTTATCTTATTGTGTTTCATTCCTCTGATTTATTTAAATGTAATTTAATATTATTACAACATTTTTTGATGTAATTAAATTTTATCATTTCATATGATTTACAATGTAGTGGATTTTCTGTCACGCTACAATGGATTGCGGAAAAATTGAAGTTAGCTAATTATTAATTAAAGAAATAATCTTCACATTCACTAATATTTCTAATAATATTTACGTTGTCGGTGGTATGACAAATACAACACAACACAACTAATGGTCTTACTGACGATGCTATAACATCCGATCTGATAAAACCGTACAAACATACATACGTTTAAAGGCAGTCGGTGAATGTAGGTGTACTGCAACTGTTAGTGAAGCATCGAATCCACGACTGGTAGATACGTTGGATCGATACCTTGGGTCGATACACTGTATCATTTACACATAAACTGTGTCACACGTCTGCTCCCCCACAGAGATCTTTGTATTTCAATAATAAGCAATCTATATACAGACAAGTGAAGACACAGGTCTGATAAATACAGATCTATCGGACGTAATTAACACGGCATCTTCTCTGTACTACTGTATATATATCACGGCTCACTGACATGCGTTTTTAAAACAAGTTATAAATGTGCATAAACTTATAAAAGACAAAAACGCAAAGTTTTGAGTTTTTATTATAGCTTTCTTGAATCTTGTCAAGGCTATAAGGATATAGTTATGATGGAGATTTAATAAAAAAATATTTCAAAATGAATAACGTTGTTTAGTAAGGCAGAATTGGTCTTCAATTTGGTCAGAAACGTAAATTAAAATTTTTCAAGAAACAAGAAAATATTGTTTTCTGAACATATTGTATGGTATATTGGCTATTAATTAGATTTCCTAAGGCTGTTTGTTAGGTTGTCGTAATAGCTAAGTTTGCTTTTAAATTTTAAAACGTATGAAGACTTTCTTTTCAGATGTGTTTTCATCGTTACATATGAACACTCTGATTATACGCTGCAGAGCGGTTAGGTAAGACAGACGGTTTGGCAAGCGTTGCGTCATAATTACGGAACTAATAAAAATATAAAAATATTATGCTCCGTTGACAACTATATTCAAGACAAGGAATATCCACCATTAATCCAAGATCACATTATGTAAATTTATGATTAGACCGGTGATAACATATGGCAGCGAAACTTGGACTCTGAACAAACAAGCCGCTAACATAGTTAATACCTTTGAAAGAAGAATTTTGAGGAGAATATATGGACCAATCCAAGTCAATGGGATATGGAGAATGCGACACAATGAGGAACTATACAAGGTATATAAAGACTACGATCTGGCCACCACCATCCGACTGCATAGATTGCAATGGGCAAGACACATCATTAGAATGGAAGGCAACCGAATACCTAGGAAGGTGCTGTTTAGTTAAATCGAGGGTAAAAGGCCTGTCGGAAGACCCGAGCATCGCTGGATTGACGCAGTGGCGAGGGATGCTGATACTTTACTTAAAATAAAACAATGGACATCGGTCGCCAGGGACAGAAAATGGAGGTGGATGATTATGGAGGCTAAGGTTCAACTCCGAACTGTGACACCATAGAAAAAGAAGATAAAAATATAAAGCATAGTGGAATAGGTCTTGTCGGTTTGACTAGGCTCCAGTATACTGCCAATAAGGGTGCGAGGAAACAAATTCCTGTTGATAAAACGATTTTACCCACATTTTAGCCACTCCAAATATAAAGCATGCTGTGTGGTACAGCCTCTTGGAATGGATACATGATGATACGTTGGTCCAAAAAGCTGTTAAACTAATTAAGACCCTGTTAAAGACCAGGGTAGATTAAGAAGATTGCGGAAAGAGGACGTAGATGATGACACAGAAAACCGAGGGTTGCAACGTGATGATTGAACCATCAGGAGTCTCTGTGGCGCGAGATACAATAATAACTGTAGAATACTTGCATTGGGTGAAAAACATTATATAGTTGGGTGAGTCGATAGGTGGTGAAAAGAGAAGATTAAAAGCAAGAGGAAGGAAAAAATTGAAAGAGAGGGATTTAGGGAGGTCACAAAACGAGGGCACCAAAAATATTTCAGATCGAATATTTTTTTAAATGACTTTAGTTTCCTGGACTACTAATTAATAAACACACGAGAACAGAATTAATGACAGCAGAGATAGACTTTTGGAGACGTTCGGCAAGAGTACCCATGTGACAAAATTAGTTAGAAATGAAGTCATTAAGGACAGAGTGAATGTAAAAAATTCAGTTGTTGATTTTATCCTAACAAGAAAAAATCCAATGGTATGGACACACGAAAACAATGGCACATGAAAGATTGCCAAGGAGAGTTATGGAATGGACCCCACCAGGAAGACCACCTATCGGCTGGATAGAAGAAATTTATACTATATTGAGGGAACGAGAGATTGAAGAAGATCTTTGGATGGATAAGCAGCAGTGAAAGATGAGAATTCCATCACTTCTGTAAACTTTGGTTCCGGAAAATGTATAAACATTGAACAGCCGGAATAAATAATAATAACCTTAATTTCCTTTAAGATAACAATACAAAGTCGACATTTATTTTATTGTTAAAATCAACCGTAATCTAAGACCAAGGTGATGGCTTTTCATCATTGTTGAAGGAATTGTTACAGATGGTACTGTTCTGGAGCAAGTCAGTAATCTGAATATCTGGGCTACAATGTGCGTGGCATTACAAACAATGATGTGGTGCAGAAGCCGCACGAGGTCTACCATACGTGCGTGGGACCATCAGCATATCTCTAAAATTAAAGAGGAAAGAAACGCGCCGAAAGTTCCACAAGACGATGGGGCTCCCCATACTTCTTTATATGTCTGAGAATTAGACTTTAACGAAATCCCAGGAGTCATATTTAAGCGCCCGAAATGAGACTTCGCAGTATCTGTCCAAGATCGTATTATGTATAAACCTTTAAATATCTATGGAAGCATAGACTTACTTTAGTTAAAGTTAAAAGATAAGACTAAATTACTTTTCATTTAGGCATTACGGTCACAAAATTTAACAAAAAATCGGTATGGAGAACCATACAAGACTTTCTTTATCAAAGATTTATATTTAAAATTATTCAGTTTGATAATTTCTAAAAAAAAACATGCCCCACCCTCAAACTATTTTCACTACTTATATAATATATTTTTGTTATTATCGGGTAGTCGTTTAATATAATGTTATTTTCGAGTCATTATGCCTATAAAAAATTAGGAACTTTAATCTTATAAAGAAACTAAACTACACAGATAATGATGCATTAACTACATATTTATATGATTATGTGGCCTGCTACAAAATAATTGTTACCAATTATTTTGTGGCCTGCTGGTCAATGGTTGCGGATTTTTACGCAAAGATGATTTAAATTAAAATAATAAAAATTGTAATTTTATTGCCTGGCAACAAATTTATTTTATTTTTAACAATTACCATTGTTTGAAGAAGATTAAATGAATTTTTATTTAATTTCGTCAAACTCATTAAATCAATATCAAAAGTGAAAAAATTACCCTCTCCCCTTTTAAATACTCTTTTCGTTTATAGATATTTCATCCACCTTTCTACAGTGAATTATTATGACCTCCTTATCAGGATAATTTATTTATCAAAATTATGTACTTTATTCTTGTAGAACGTAAAACGTTGCAGGTAAACTTCCCCTTCCCCTTAATCGATCTTCACCAAAATCGATAGGCCTTGAGTCGTCTATAACTCTTGCACAAATGCAAAAAATATTTGATCCTGTTTGAATTTGCGGCAGTTATCGTTCGCCATAGAAAAAATTCTACACACAGGCAAATTTCAGAAAATGACTTTTCTTCATGTTTTGAGGGTAGTGCAATCAGAATCATTCCTTATCTCGATCACGATTTTTCCGGTATCACCATACTTACATTTCCTTACGGAACATGTAAGTAGACACCAACTCAGTAGTTCGGAATTTTTAATGTTTATTGTGTGTTGTTTGCTTTAAAATTGTTATTTTTCAGAACAAAACAGTAGTAGTGTAATCGGAGTTTTGTAATTTCTCTGATAATTGAAAAGTCATATAATATTGAAATTTGTTTAATAGCAAATGTATGTTGTTCAAAGTAGCAAGCAAGTAACCGAGTTCTGTAACCCAAGGCATTTACTAGTACTAACAAATATCCGTATTGTAATATATCAGTGTATACTATTGTATTTAATAATATTGTCATATTATTCATTGTCGTTTCTTCTGCAAGTAGTGTATTACGTTTTTGCTGTTTCAACACCTGACGCACGTTTCACTGAAAAATATCAGCATCATCAAATATTTGTAAGTAAGTCAGTAACAATCGAAATAATTCTATGTTAATGTATAGAAATTAACGAGTAATCGAATTTGTTTCAATTTTAATGTAAAATGACTGATAATCGATTTAAGTAGATTAGTTAACGATTGTTTTAATGTTTATTTACTTAAGCAGCTCTTTTATCGGTTATATTGGAAATATTTAATAATAATATTTTATTTATTTTAATAAATTTATAATTTTAAATAGAGCATCTTGTTTTGTTTTTATTTGAGTTTGTTCTTTTATTAATAAATTATTGTTATTGTGTTTGTAAATATTAAGATTTATCCAAGTATTCATTTTTTGACCTTGTTGTGTGTTTTTAATTGATTTTATATTTTCAGTGCCTGGAAATTGGTGGTTAATGTTTAGACAATGTGTAGCTAAATTGGATTTATAAATATTTGGTTTTCAATGTGTATTGCGGTGTTGAACGAATCCATCGAGTAGTTATTTCTTTGTCTGACCTACGTAAAGTGTATTGCAATCTGGATATTCTATTTTGTATATTCCATTTTTATTGTGAATATTGGATTTTGTTTTAGGTATAATTTGATTAAAAATTATATTATTTGTATTATCAGATATTTTCAAATTTGTATCTTTAAATATTTTATTTAGTTTTTCAGTTACATTTCCATAATAAGTAAAGGTTTCATATTTTATAATATTATTAATAGGTGAATTTTTAGATGTAGTGTTATTGGGAATTTGATTGGTCACTATGTTTTAGTTTTTTTTCTAATTTAATTAATTTTTTTTGTATCCATATTTAACTGCTATTTGTTGGATAATATTATGTTGGGGAGGATTGTTAGAATTATTTGGTATTACTAAATCAGTTTGAGGAGGATTCCTGTATATTGAGTACTCAAAATCTGTTTCATTTTTCTTTATTGTTAAGTCTAAATAATTTAATATATTATTAGATTCTTCTTGTAATGTAAATTATATTTTTTAATGTAAATCATTTATTGAGTTGAATATTTTATTTATGTTTATACCATTGTTTTGGGAAATATACAGCGTATTATGAACGCATCTAAAGTAACATATCCTGATGGGTCGTTTAATTTTATTATATTTATTATTTGTTCATTGAGTTTTTGTAGAAAGATTTCTGATATGATAGCGGAGGTTGGGGTTCCCATAGCAAGGCCATTTTTGTGATAGTATACTTTGTTGGTGTATTGAAAATAATTTTGTTTTAAAATTATTTTTAAAGTATTAGTTAATTGATTGAAAGATTCCTTCCCATACCATAAAATATGGGGGAAGTTGTGAGAACACGTGGATGCCAATGAAACATTGCAAACTGACATTTTAACAGATATGCAGGCTTTCAACAATGAGACATGTTGATGTGTCGGCTGAAATAGACTATTATGTTTGTAACAATAATTTGCTATAATATATATTCATATTGTAACGTCACGAGACGTCCCATAAATAATAACACCATAAGAATTAATATAACCACTAAAAAGATAAAATAGTAGAGGACCAACTAATATAAATCACATAATTAATGTAATTAAAAGCCAAACAGGTTTAATACAGCAAACTAACAACTGGTATTAAAGTATGGATTATTGGCAAAACCAATAAACAGGACTTAAACTTTGACCATAACGACACCCCATAGATTGTAGAAGTGAAGTGTAAAAATGAAACCAATAGGAATAAATGGTATTAAGAAATAACCTTTGTAAGTGACAAAATGTATGTCACAATGTTTCAAGAATCAGCTCAGATAAGGGCATAAAAACAGAATTGTTACAGAGTTATTACTCAATTTGCAACCAATGTATGGTTAAATATATCAACTAGAATTACTAATTGGCTTAGATCCATAATTAGAATAATAAAAAATTGTAAACAAATACTAGAAAATTGCAATGACAAATATATAATGGGCATGTGACAAGCACCCAGAATAATGAAAAAATCAATTATCATAAAACAAAAAGAAAATGATATCTAAATGTCAAGTAGATAAAGAGGAACGTTTTATGTCAAATAAAGGAACTTTTGAAATACATAAAAGTCATAGAAATTATTAAAAAACTATGTCAAAAGAGTTGCAGGTAGTATGCATTTACATGATTTAAATTATTACTAATATTGTAACGTAACGGTTTATGGGGTGTGTTAAGGACCGTTCAATTACTTTAAATTTTTAATAACTTTTAGTTTATTTTTATTATTTTTATTGATTTATTCAATTCAATTCAATCGCTCATTGAATCCAATGTAAATAAATCCGATGAATGCACTGGAAGTTAGTTAGCCAAGTGTTTTAAACTTCGGTTAATTTATTTTAAGTTGTTATTCTTCCGTCCACTAGGCAAAATGGTGACGTAGATTCCTCGCTGAAAGCATAAATATTTGGTAAGAATGATCACTTACTTGTGGTGAGTCTTGTCGATCTTGCAGGGTCGATGTAGCAATCTAATCTATAGATTGACTTACCGTATTCAAATTCGCCGCGGTGTGTCGGGCTATCCAATAAGAGTCGTTCACCTATTCTGAAAACCTAGTCTAATGAAATGAACTAACTGACTTCGTTTGCTCGTATAAAATGATAATTTATTCTGTTTAACACTCCTTTTTAATGATCTAAAGTATCATTAACCATTTTAATTCAAATTTAAATAACATTAGTTGTTTCTTTCATAAAATTTATCTCAGGGTTGTAAAACTGATTTACAACGTCAGTGTGTGGTCGAAATGCTTTTTGGTTAAAATAAGTTAATTCATATGTGGGTTCTTTTAGCTTGCAGAATACCAAATTATTTACTAGAACTCTTATTCTACCGTTATTACGCAGTTTGAAGACGATTACAACTCAATCATCTCTTAATATTTAATATTTAAAATTGTAACCATGCCTGCTTTGGACATTTTATGTTAACTAAATTATTAGTCAATCGACAATAAATGATTTAAAGAACGTTTGTTAACGTTAAAATAACTCTTGATAAAACACTTAAAATGTGAACAGTAAGATAATATTTTGAAAGAGTGTTGTTGAATGAAACATCTGAATCATTATTTGACTCCATAAAAGGTAACTGTATAGTTGTAAGTATTTATATAGCTTAACAACCTTAGTTTCTTATTCATAATAGACATACACATTTAAATAGAAATAGTAGTAGACTCTTCCTAAATTACAAAACAAAAATAGCATTTGCATTTTTCATTAACTTTCGTTAATTGCTTCAGACAGTCGACAATTCTCAATCGCTCATGAATGCTTGTTGGTTTGATCTATGTTTAGTAAACAACAACGTTAATCAGGTGTGGTTATATCACACTCAGTATTTATACATAATAAATGATCAATTGTTTGCAAAATTCTTAATGATAGAATATTCAAATTAAGTTGAGGATTGTCATTAGTGCTGTTGATTGACTAATATTAATAATGTACCTTAATCTGCATGCTTTATTTACACACATTATTAGATTGTGTTTCGATTATAACGTCTTTTCAAATTCTTAACTATTTTTGAGAAAATCACTGTACTCCCTTTTTATTTTAAATTAAATCCCGGAATTGCTATGGATTATACACTTAGCAATCCTTATTTACGCACTGTTACACTTTAAACATCTTCAATACTAGTGTAGTTATGTTGGCACAAATTTAGGTTATGTTGGTTTGTTGACAATGGTGACGCGCACAAATTATGTAAACAGCTGTTTCCTTGCGGTGACGAGTAGCCGTCTGCTTCCCTCTGCAGTTGATTAAAAAAGTGTCTCTAAATGGCATCCCAATCTGCCGTTCCGTCCTGTGATCGTTGTAAAATTGGCTAATTTCTTGGATCTGATTGGTTGACGATCTTTAATTTGATGCACATACACCCTCCGCGCAATATTTTAATTGTTGTCCTTAGCGTGGGTAGTCTGGGTTTGAGATTATAAACATTTGCTCGATTTGACACAAATATCTTATAATTGTAATAACTTTCTTATTATGACATAGATTTAAAATCTAAGCTTATCACTTGGCTATCTATTGGTAACACTTTGCTCTTTATTTAGAGTCTACTCATGGTGTGCTTTCGTTCATTATTAAGGGAGTTAATGTTTGAGATTATCACATTCCACTATTCACTATTAATTGTATTTATTCTTAAATTAAAACTATTTAATGGCAATCATATCTCCTTCTGAGCATGCCTTCCAAGTCCTTCAACACTTCTCACTTATTTGTTACTTATATTTAATGACAAAATATGGTGCTTATGCTACCACTGACTTAGCCTAAGAGTCTGCCAAATTTATTTACAAATTACTTATTATAAAAGGTATCTGGGTAACTTCTGTGTTGCCCCAGTTGTAAACAATGAGTTGTTACAACTACTGTTTGTCTTTGTTTGTTTGGAATGTATTGTTATTCCTTGGTATTTTTGTTATTAATATGACCCCTATATGGCACTATTAAGTGTACCTTTAATTTAACTCTCATTTGGGAATGTAGTGTCTTTTCAGACCATTATTTAGTTTGAATAGTTTACTAGTAGTAGTATATTGATAGTTAGTCTTGTGTTTTTTAACACAATAGTCTGTTCCTTAGTGGATAGCATTGGATAATAGTAATTACATATGGTGTCATATGACAGGTGTGCTTAATTATTCTTATTACACATTATGTCCCTGCTTATAATTCTTTTATGCTATTATAATAGTGATTTTACATCTTACTTATTACATAGGTATCCTTCTGTTATTCCTATCTAACATTACAAAGTGGTTTTGTCTATGTTTCACAAAGTAAATCTCATTTTGGCTGGTTTTGTTCACTTTCTTTACTTGAATTCTTATATAAAGATTACTCTTGGTATCTGATATTGGTATTGGTAGAAACCTTATTACTTATACTTGATTTGGGGTACAAAATATTTTAGTTTTGGTATGTTTTACTTACTATTAAATATGAAATTAGGTGGAAAGTACCTGTATTTAGGTTATGTGGTTTTATTATTTGTAGCAACAATGGGTGTATTAAGTTGATACAAATTTACATCTTTTAACCTTGTTTTTTCAAGTCTAGTTTTATTAATGACAACTGGTAATTCATTATTTATTTCCTTTTTCTATCTTACATGATTGTTTGATTACTTGACTAACAATTGTTATAATTATGAGACAATTCTAATTCTTCCTTATTACATTGATGCTGTGCATAACATGTCATTATGTTTTTATTTACTGCTTCTTTCATGTTAACATCATTGTTACTTCCACTAATATAAGATGTCCTAATATAGGATGTCTAATATAGGATGGCCTACTCATTTACAATATTATTAGTTGTATATGGGTCATCTAAGTTAGTCAGTTATTGTCTAAATTTTCACTCTGTAAGTTCTTCAGTTATTATATATACGGGTAAGATGTTAATCTATAGTTGACTGGCTCTTGGAATCTATATTTTATGCCATGGTTGTTATGTGTCTTTCTCGTAGCATGTTTCTTCCTTGTTTTCATTGGTTCCTTACTGACCGAAACTATTGGGTTATTGGTTCCTGTGTTCCTTTCTTCTTATAATGTTATTGTTATTGTTATTTACCATTACTTTTTATCAACTCTTGTGTTGTGAGTTTATTCTTCTTGATGAGTTGCTCATGTAGTTTCATTCTTGGCATTTTAGATTAAACACTTGGTGTGTCTCGTTGACTCAATTATTATGACATGTGTTAATATTTTGGTTACTGAAATATTGGGCTCATGTGTCTTGTTACAATATATTGTCAAAATGCAACCAAATTCCTTTTAAAAGTTGCACAAGAGTGTAAAGTCAATAGACCTAGAGATATCATTAGATAATAAACCTGAATGTAGTAGTTATATCGGAAGTTACCTGGACCATAGTGTATACCTGTCCAGACAGACATTGTAAATGGGTCATAATTAAAATATTTGATGTTTAAAACCCTAAACTATGGGCAACTAAGATGTAAATAAATGAAATCAAACTAGAAATAACCTGCTCAGTTGATGGTAATATCAATTCGGTAACAATTATGGCAAAAACAAAGGTATTATTGACCAAATCAAAATGACCAACCCAGATGAGTAAAAAATGATGCTAACGTATAATGCTCTTAAAATACTGTATATTATGAAACAGGAGGTGGTCATAATAATGAACCAAATCCTTAGCTAGAATTGAACACCAAGAACAACCTGTTTCATAAGACAATAAAGTCACAAATTAATAATTACTGATGTAAAAATTGTTAGGCCTAAGCCAAGGTCATTGTTTATTCACCATTATTCTTATATTATGTTACTGTAAAGATACTAATTTTGTTATATAATTACTCACATTATGTATCCATGTTTTAGTAAGGTGTAACACACCTAATTATCCAAATTATGTGGATAAGGATGAATTGTTGAACATCATCACAAGGTAGGCTTATAAACTTTTTGTATTTTTCTAAAGTTAACCTATCCTAAACCAGGCTTAACTAGTACCAAAATAATCAGTTGATCGCAAGGAATCCAATAATAATAGTCAAATTTACATTGTAAGTAGTCCTGTAAAGTTATCTGAAGAAAACCAGCATCAAATAGGAAATTTCTAAAATTTAATCCAAGAGGAAGAAGAATAAAAACAGACGCTATGGAAGGTTTGGCGGAAATGAAATTTGTTCTATTAGATTCCATAAACCACGTTCTAGTAGCTTCTCGAACAAATGTTTCATTAAAACAACGGAAGTGCGTAAGGAATTAATAGAAAAATGACGTAATAAGCGTCAGGTAATGCAATGCATTTTGCTAGGGTATATAAACGGCATCACCACAGGCCATCGCCCCAGTTTTTTCTCAAATTTCAATCAAGGCGGACCAGTTTTTTCTCAAATTTCACTCAAGGCGGAACAGTTTTTTCTCAGACGGAATCCACGCAGATCGACTCTACAAATTTTCAAACATATTACCTAAAGAAGAAGTATTATTAAACCAAGTGCGTGATAATTAAACAAAGTAAACTTTTTTAACGGCGAGTGATAAAATAATCCTCGGCAACGAACTTGCAAAAGAAGAATTGATCGACTACACGACGAAGCACATTTGTGGTTAGAACGCCGAGTTATCAGCAACACGTGAAGCGTACCAACGAAGAATAAAATTTTATTAAATCAGTAAAGTGAATTGTGGAGTCTTAGTGAGCAACTTATTTAATTAAATAAATTAAATTAAAGGCAGTGAAAGAATATAATTCCGACGGACACTGTAAGTTTTTAACCAAGTATTTAAATAACGATCTGGTATATTTTTGACATGATAATGTCTTATGGCTGGGGGTCATTTGAAAATTTCTGTAACGCATCACGCTGCATGACGTCATCATTTACCAGCCGGGAATCGTTAACTAAAACCGCGACCGCTAACGTGCTAACGTCCGTCGCAGATTAAAGACCTAACAAGCAAACAACACTGCATAGCTGTAGATAGGTATGTAACCAATCAGTCAGTCAGTAACCATAATAATGTTGCGTTTAGCTGGCGGCTGAAAGACATTATCATGCTCTTAAGCTTTTACCATTTGGTAAACGGTACTTTACACTTTTTTCAAATAACTAACTACATAACAAACAGTATACTTGTAATCCATAACCAAATAAAGAAACAATCTTGGTAGTTAAAAAACTTTGACGGTTAATTAAACAAAAAAATTCATAGTAATAAATCGATTGGCAATACGTCATTCACCTACGAAGATTGTTTACTCATAAAGTTAATACTAGTTTAAGAAATTGTGTAAGGCATCATTTTTATAAATCTTGGAAGTTAAAAAAATTCACGACCTTGTGATATTATAAGGTAATTAAACTCAACCGATCAACTGAGCAAATCTTTAGCCGATGGTATAATTAAGGATTATCTAGAATATTGAACATTGTAAACAATTTTTTAATCCTCGGCAACGAATTTGCAAAAGAAGAATTGATCGACTACACGACGAAGCACATTTGTGGTTAGAACGCCGAGTTGTCAGCAACACGTGAAGAGAACCAACGAAAAATAAAATTTTATTAAATCAGTGAAGTGAATTGTGGAGTGTTAGTGAGCAATTTATTTAATTAAATAAATTTTAATTTATTTAAAATGTAAACATTGAACAAATTTTAAAAAAGTGTATCAAGTCCTTCAGACAATTTTGAATTTAATAAATTGAATTTTTATATAATTACAACTCAACTGGTTTATCATTCATAGTAAGTTGTTTACAAAATTAAGAATTGATTATTTTTTTATAAATAGATTTAATAGTTTAACCTTCAGTTGATTCTTTTTTCCTGGACCATTGTTCAGGTGGCGCCCAGATTTAGCATAAGTGTGTGTTATTGTATTACAGAAACCAACAATTACAGGACTCAAGGTCAGTAGGCTATATTTAAACAAGAAAATAACATAATCCAAATAAAATCCCAAAGCTAGGTACCCCTTAAACTCCCTTGGTTACGATTTGATTTTTTCCACAGGACATTTAACACCTGTGGTTGAAAGCAACGAGTGCCATAAACTACTAAAAGAATAAAAAGATAAAAACTTTTTTAATATAATAAAAAACTACTGAATAATTCCTAATAAATAACTAAAAGAAAACTGTAAATAAATCCAGAAGATTGTCGTTTTATTACAATATATAATACGATTTATTATAGTGAACTTGTTTATTTTTAAAACTGTAAGTGTAATATCTGATATAAACACAGTGTTTACGTACAACATCTGTGTAAGAGTTTGTAATGCAACACTGGAAGTATGAGTACTTAATGTTGGCAGCACTGTGGGTCCATTAATGACGTGACGGAGATTAAGTCAATGAGCCGAGCGTCAGATAACGAGTGGCCGTCCGCGTCCGCCCCCGGGGGCTGCTCCTGCACTGTACACCTGCTGTACTGTACTCCACTGTTTGCAACAAATTACTTGTAGCTCTTCTCTTTATCTGATAATACAACGATTATCTTAATTCTTAGATAACTCTCCAACCTGACATTTTACAAAGAACTCACAATTTTACAAATGACTCACAAAGATATATGATACAATCAGTGTATAAATATTTAAAAATGAATAAAAGTTGAAGTAGACAAAGGTCTAAAAAAAATACAAAATCTCTGAACTTTAAACTTCAAAGAATTCTCATTACTTTACTGCTTAAAATGACACATATTGTTACGACGGTCTAACTGATCGTCGCATGGTACAGTGGAAAACAAAATACAAAACACCAATAAAGTCACCAAGAACCAGCTTTAATTATCACAATTAACAGTTGTAATCAACACATTTTTCAATAAGATTATTCTAGTAAAACAATTCAAGTTAATCTTTCCACACAAATAATAATGTAAACTGTATAGAGTCCCGCACTATAATAACTTTTTTCTAGTACACCACTTGAAATGCACTGTGTAAATCGCCCGACAATAACTCGAACCTCACTGGAATAAATCGCCACTTAAACTGAAACTAAGCGTCGCTGATGCTTATATACCCGATGATATATAGAAACATGTACAGTAGAACCTTCTGCAATGGCGTAACAATACTTTCATTATGCATCTCACGGATCGTCGTGTTGTTCAATAGAAACATTGAACACCAATGGAATACCTGACACCAGCGAAGACACCGACTTTAATTAAACACAGATAACAGTTAGAAGTCAACAAAGACAATTTTATAAAATAATCAAAATGAAATATGTCCAATAAACAACAATAATCTCACCTTGTTACAGTTTCGCACTAATTAACATAATAATAACTTCTCACTAAATCACCACAGTATTGTTACGACGGTCTCAATGATCGTCGTATGGTACAGCGGAAAATAAAATACAAGACAACAATTAAGTCATTGATCACCAGGTTTAATTTAACACAAATAACATTTTATAATCAACTTGTACAATAATCCGACCAAAATTTGTCCACCCGCAATAATAATGTCAACTGATAGAGTCCCGCACATTTATAACACGATGACACTTTGCCACAATACTTCGAACCTCACTTGAATAAATCGCCACTTAAACTGACTGACCTTCGCTGGATGCTTATATTTATACCCCGCTGAGGTGCCAGAATAATCAGTCACTTTCTGGATGACGTGTCGAGCAAACTGCTTATTACAGGCGTTCTAGAATCCACTGGAAACAATGTTGATGTCTGACCTTGAACACAGTGCGCTGACCGATGCGGTTTGGAACAGACTCGATTGTTGACGTATGATAAGTGTCACGTAATTGTCTTTCGTCTCATGTACGCACACAAACATTACAGCTGGGCTAACCGAGAAACTCTTATAAAGACACACTCCATTGTTCGAGAATGTTCCTAATTACGTAACAGTATTATATAAATTCACTTTCTTGTAAAATCCAATATCTGTATACGATATAAATACTATATGATCGTACGTAATCTGCGGGTAACGCGTCTGCCAAACGCTACGTCTGTAGTTGGTAATGTATTACTCTGAGACGGCAACGGATGGGAGACATAGGAGAAGATTTATGTTGGATGTCATGGCTCACGTTGGGCTGTAGTGCTGATGAAGGATAAGAAGAAGAAGAAGAAGAAGAAGAAGAAGAAGAAGAAGAAGAAGAAGAAGAAGAAGAAGAAGAAGAAGAAGAAGAAGAAGAAGAAGAAGAGAAATTATAAAGAATTTTTGGAAAGAGGGATAGAAACAGACAATGCAGACTAAACTTGGAAACGAGAAGCAGACGTTTTGTAAAATTCTATTGGAAGAATGTGACGCGTTACATAGAGTGTAACAGCATAATCGATAGCTGAACGTCGATGACACGGAAAAGCATTTAATGAATTTATTCCAATCTGTGCGACGCGGCGGTGATTAAGAGATCAGTCAAACTGTAATTGCTATTTAATGGTGACGACACTGATAACGCACCGATAACGTTGACCCCTTTCGTTTCACTGGGTTCGCACCAAAACCGGAAACTCTGTCCTTACGTCCTTTATTTACTCCGCTCATTGAACGCATTCCCAATTGGTGACCTTAATACTTTGAAATAAATAGCAGTGCGTTCGTGTATTATCAATCATTTATTTTCTTGTCGTGACACTTACGGTGCAAACATGTGGTTACTAAAAAGAAAAGACGAAACGCAAGGCTATCAAAACTGTGGGTATTAGAAAACGCCAGCAGATCAACTTAGAAGATAAATTATAAACACCAGCAGATCAACTTAGAAGATAAATTATAAAAAGCGGAAAAAAATCGGTACATGAAAGAGGTAAGATTAATTGTCTACACATTATAGTAGGAACATTTACCGTAATGTGACCATAATTGATATCTAACTAAAGATATTGCAGTGTGTTCCAAAGATCTTTTGTTTCATATAGAATCGTGTATGCCTTAAATAGTGGGCGGGAAAGATAAACTTGTCTAAAACAATCAATCGTACAATTGCAATATCCATGTTGATTTATGCCAGTGAGGCGTGGGTCTTGACAAACAAGAAAAACCGGCGCCAAGATTCAAAGTGCTGAACTGCAGTTTCTTCGAAATACTTTAAATCATACATTGCACGATAGAATAAGGAATGAAGATATCAGAACAGAACTCGAAGTAATGGAACATAAATGAAATTATTGCAATTTACAGAAGACAATGGTGGGACCATCTGGAAAGGATGACAAAGGATCGATTGCCGAAAGCAGCACTGAACTATAAAGCCATTGTTAAAAGAGACGTGGGTCGTCCGAGGATGAGATGGGTGCCGGAGCCGGTTTATGTAACCGAATCCTTGCAGAGGAGAAGAAAAGGAAGCAAAACAAGAAGAAGGAGGAGGAAGAGAAGAAGAAGAAGAAGTAGAAGAAGAAGAAGAAGAAGAAGAAAAAGAAGAAGAAGAAGAAGAAGAAGAAGAAGAAGAAGAAGAAGAAGAAGAAGAAGAAGAAGAAGAAGAAGAAGAAGAAGAAGAAGAAGAAGAAGAAGAAGAAGAAGAAAACCAATCTTTAAAACAACTGGAAGGTAACAATTGTAAAACAATTCCTGTTTGTTTTGTTTCCTAGCATTATGACTTAAATATAGTTAACCAATAGATACAACGTCATTTATGACACCGAGTTTGATATCTCCAATAGATTTCAAAAAACGCCAAGTGTATATGGCGCCGTACACTGCACGCTACGTAACAAAGCAGCAAGAGATACAAAGTTGAAATTGTATAAGGTAATGACAGCGCCCGTGCTAACCTCTGAGGATGTGAGACGTGGGCGTTGCGGAAACAGGATACTCAGCGATTTTCAGCCACTAAAATGTTAAAAAACAAGTATAAAAAATTTAAAATTATTCGCCTGGAACCATTTTATGCAGCTTAGTGTCTGACTCTGAAGAAGAAATTAATGATGGAAGAACTGGAAGTCACAGACAGGAAAATATTAAGAGCAATTTGGGGATCAATAAAAGATGGAGAACAGTACAGAAGATGCCACAATAATGAGCTGTACACACGTGTTGAGAAAATTACAAAAGTAATTAGAAAAAGAAGAATTACTTTCTACGGACTTGTTCAAAGAATGAATCCTGACAGAATAACAGGGAAGCTTTTTAACTATTTCAAAAAGCTCAAAGTATCCAATGCGTGGTTCAAAGAAACAGAAAAAAAAACATAGAAAAACTTCAGATTACTCAAGAAGACATTGGAAAAATGATTTCCACTCAAAAAGAAATTAAAAAATACCCTAGACCTTCAGGAAAAACCGAAGAAAAGGACAGGTACCATCTAGACTGACGAAAGGAGGGAGAGACATCGATCAATAATGAAGAAGATGTGGTAAAGAAGAAGGAGAGAGGAGAAGAAGGGAGGGGCCAGTTGAACCAAACGTAGTTCACAGTGGCGCATACAAAAAAAAATTAAATTAAAATTTAAATTCTAGAAAAAGTTCTTAAGGCTAGTGAAAGTCTGTACGCGCAGAGATTGTTTTTCGACCAGTTATAGGCTCGCCCTGAAGGGCAAGTCTCGGGCTGATCTGCGGCAAAGCCCATTTTAGCTCTATGGAAAAATTGAGAGGTAACGTACACCAGAGCAGGCCGGAGTCGGAGAAAGTTGAGGCACTCAGAAGAAAGAGTGAAATGTGAGTGTGTATGTGTGTGTATCAATGTAGTGTAAACAGCCAAATGGCTGTCGGAAGATGCTGATGGGAGTGCCAAAATAAAAACTATAATAGACAGCCAAGACAGTGTCGAGTAGCCCAGGACGCTATTGATGAAGAAGATCATCAATGCAACGTCAAGGTATAGGCGGGGGACACAAAGAAGAGGGTGTGAAATAGGAACACACCCTCTTAGGGGACATAGATAGGGTGTGAAGATAGGAAGTTACGGAGTTAGGAGATCAAGAACGATGCAAGGAGGAGTATAACCGCCGTAATCAAATTAAGAATAAAGAAAGATATAAGGTGATACACAGCACGAACGCGATGGGATTAAACAGTGCAGTGGAAACAGCGTATAGAGAGGATGAGAGATGACTCTCTCTAACAAAACAGATAATGAAGTATACGCCTAAAGAAAGAAGAGGTGTATTTAAGTCCAAAAAAAGATAGCAGGACTGAAGACGGAACAGACTGTAAGCCTAGTCTCTGAAGTGAAGAAGGAGGTGATGTAGCCAATAGGTGAACTGATCCATTCCGATTCAGTAATAATCAATGTTTATAGAAGGGATTTCTCTTTATAGAAATTTTGAACATGAGACTTCTTTCCCTTACAGAAGAATTACAAACGAGTGAGAGTAGTTTCAAAATGCATTTCTGCGTGTGGAGACAGAACGCTTTCCTCTCTCTCTCTCTCTCTCTCTCTCTCTCTCTCTCTCTCTCTCTCTCTCTCTCTCTCTCTCTCTCTCTCTCTCTCTCTCTCTCTCCCTCTCCCTCTCCCTCTCCCTCTCCCTCTCCCTCTCCCTCTCTCTCTCTCCCTCACTCCCCCCCCCCTCTCTCTCTCTCTCTCTCTCTCTCTCTCTCTCTCTCTCTCTCTCTCTATCACTCTCTCTCTCTTGAAAATTATTTTAGAAGTGACTATTCTTTATCTCATGTGTGTAACAATTACGTTTTGAGCTCAGCTGTTTAACAAAAATCATGTTTCGTCAGTGTTGTCAGTGATTTCTCCGACGTTGTGTATGGTACGGGAAATTGTAAATTGTCTACAGCCTTCTATTAAGGTCAGTAATTCTATAATGCCTCTACTTGTATTTTTTAGCTACTTGGAGTCTTTGTAATCTTGTACGTCAATTCTTGTACTCATACGTGAATGAAAAATTTGGGGGGGGGGGGTAATAAAGAAATATTTCGTTAAAGAGAGATTCTTACAGCGATCAGATTCACCCGCACTTTGCAAACGGAATCACCCGAATACGCAAGGGATATTTTAGACAGCAGTTTTCAGCACTTGACGGATAACAATCTTACACTATGACATAGATGATAGTGCCCAGGAAGACTCCCCTTCTCACCTACTCGTAAGTCTAGCTATTTAATCCGACCAATAAAGTTCACAATAAAAAAATTTCTGAATTCGTTGAAACTAAACGTCAGAAGAAACGAAACAACTCTTTCAAAAGTTTATAACGTCTTTTGGATGACTGAAAATGATACACACCATAGCTTATGTTCATCTGGCTTGTGCAATAGTATTTAGTATTTTGTCTATTTATTAACTGAAAAAATTGCCGAATCAACAAAACGAAAGGTACTATTTATATCTCGGCAATTAAATGTTTTCCAAGAACTGGATATTAATTTATAAAAAACATCGGAACAAAAAAACAATAAATGTACACAGACAAAATATTCAATAAAAGATCGTCGGAAATAACTATGAATTACAATTTTTCGATTGACAGACAAAATATACAGAAACAAACAAAGTCCCAACATTTATTGTTTCCAATCATTTTGTTTTGTCCCTGAGTACCCGCCTACACTACACTCGGCCGATTGCGCCGGTTAATTTTCTCAATAAATGGAGGAAACAAAGCCAGCAAAATCTATTGGGACACACACAAGTTGGACGCTATGATTGTCAGAATTATATTTTATAAAAAACAGAGAAGGGTTTACAATATTGTTCTGATTGAAAATTGATTACCACTAAACCCTCCTATTGTATTAAATTCAAGGCACTTCTTTGCCTTTGCCTTTCTTTGCGTTTGTGTTTTAAGCTTGGCTTTTTATAACTTTCGCGGTTTTCGTTGATAACAACACTGTTATTTCTGTTTAACAAATGTCGTCTTGTTTCTCTTAAAACCAGACGTTTTGCCAATACTTCGTTAGCAGATCCACTGAGTCTTGATCGACCTCTGTTTAAACGAGATCAGTTGAAACGTTCGCGTGAACACCTGCTTATTTCCAGATATATCTGTCAATTTATTCACTTTTTACCAGCTGATTGAAATTTTACTGTCACGCGTGTTTTTAAAATGCACAAAATCAGACATCGTGTTGTGATGAATTCTCTATTAAAAACGTTTTACCGCCAATGGAAAATCGAAACGAAATTGTAAATGTGTCAGGAGATGGTGCGCCTTCACAAACAATAGTAAGTGGGGCACACTCGAGTTTAAGTGTGGTCGTACAAGCACTGAAGACGATCCCAGCAATGGACGTCCAAAAAGTGCAACGAAAAATGGCATTATAGAAAAAATTTCATAGATTGTTGTAAGACCACAGATTGAGGAGTGGATGAAATCATACGCATCTTGTATGAGTGTGTGCATCATACTTTAACTCAAGAACTTGGTGTAAAAAAGCGTTCTGCAAGATAGCTACCGCATCTGGAGTAGCTGCATTTTTTGGGCGTCCAGACCACGTTTTCAATGCTCGTACGACCATGTTTAAACTCAAGCGCCTGCTTACAAACCGTTGGTGTTGAAGTCGCAGCATCTCCTGACACATTTACAATTTTGTTTTGAATTTTCGTTGGCGCTAAATAATTTCAATCATTAAATAACAAGCAATCACACCACGATGTTTGAATTTGTCGGTTTTTCAAAACACGCATGACATGTCAATTTTGAACAGCTTCTAAACAATGAATAAATTAGTATATAGATTTGGAAGTTAACAGGAGTTTGCATAACATACAAATCTTGCAGCACACGAAAATTTAATTTTAGTTTTACCGCTAACCTACAGATGTCGCTCTGCAAACTCTTCGACTGACCCTCGCAGATTGACTGTGAGAGACCCTTGATCGACTGAGTCTTGATCCGACCTTTGCTTATACAACAAGCCCCGTTTGCGGTCTTACATACAGACCCATAATTCAATGTAACATTAAAGCTTTCACGGCCAGAGTCTTCTTTGGTAAAATTATTATCCGGGCTGTTGGGCCGTGGTCTAAACTGCAGCTGCGGCAATCATCTTTAGTGGGATTTTGGCACGGCCAGAGGAGCATGACCCGACAGGCCGGACAATAATTTTACCGAAAAAGCCCATAATTTACAACAAAGTATTCCCCGTCTGTGAAACGATTCATAGGTACCTGCAAAATAGAACCGGATAATAATAAAGTCTGAAACATAATACCTAACATAATACATACTTGTACATAATATAATAATAATACCTGAAAAATAAAATTTAAAGTCTCTGTAGAAATATACTAAGTGTTTATTCATTACATTCAAGTATTAATAACATGTTCTACAAACTGCCGACAGACCATTCGATCACTATAATGTCTGTTAGTTTTAAGTTGAACAAATTATATGGCACTAAGTCTCACACAATAGCTGTAGCAAAGCAGGCGTTCAGACCAAAACGAATTTACTTAGAAATAATTACTAAAGAAGGTATAGAAAAAGTTCGTAAAAACATTTCTGTGGAATGTCTTAACTTATAGGCGTGAGACCTGGACCGTCGGCGAAATAGAATGGAGGAAGCTGGAAGCAATCAAAATGTGGGTCTGGAGGTCTGGAGTTGGGTAGATAAGAAAAGTAATTAGCAAGTACTCGCAGAAGTGAACGAAGGTAGATCACTTTTAAAAATGATTGGAAGAAGTAGGGCGAAATCGATCGGACAATTCTTAAATTCTTAAAACACAATCAATTCTTAAGTAACGTTTTTGAATAAAATGTGTTGAAGGAAAACCAAGAGGCCGGCTAAGAGCAGCGTTGTTCAAAGACATGGAAAAGGATATGAACTTCCTATCGTACTGTGATTTAAAGAGATCAATGATGGAGAGAGAGAGAGAGAGAGAGAGAGAGAGAGAGAGAGAGAGAGAGAGAGAGAGAGAGAGAGAGAGAGAGAGAGAGAGAGAGAGAGAGAGAGAGAGAGAGAGAGAGAGAGAGAGAGAGAGAGGGAGAGAGAGAGAATGCTAAATCGACAAGGCATCGCCTTGAGATCAGTCAAAGGCAACCTTTGAATTAATGGGGGCGCATATGTAACTGAGGACTATTTCGATGGGCTGACCTCTCCCCCCCATCAATGGAAAATAAAAAAGTGGGGAGTTCAATAGCCGGACATTACAAACATTAACTGTCGCTTTATAATTCCCTTGTGCTTATATTTAGCGACTTGAAACACCCAACCAAAAAAAAAAAATCTTTGCAGTATTTTACATACAAATTTTTTGAAAATTTTTCACACCAGGTCATCAATCATTTGCCATCATGCAGATGAACGTTAAAAATAACAAAACTTTAAACAAAAAAAAAAATGGGTAAACAGGAAAACATCTTAACAAAAATGAATTAAAGAACTTACTACGATAACACTATTTATTTTCATAATGTGCACAGAAATGTGTAAAACTTGAAAAAATTACTTTGGGGAGAAAGGTGTTTACAGGCTGTGGACGACAAGCTCGACAATCGTATTGGGTGAAGATGTAGCGCGGTTCCGTAAATGGCTGGTACTATTGTAGAATATTGTTAAGACGGCCTCCTTGATCGTCGTATGGTACAGTGGAAAACAAAATACAGGAAAGTAATTAAGTCACTAATCATCAGCTTTAATTATCACAATTAAACAGTTCGTAATCAACAAGATAATCGCTTACAACAAATCAAATAAATATTGTTAACACGCAATAAAAATGTCAACTAATATAAAACACAATTGTATTACAATTGTCCCGCACAATTATAAAACACATAACACTTCGCCACAATACTTCGAACCGCACTGGAATAAATCGCCACTTCAAATGACTAAGCGTCGCTGAAGTCTTGTATTTATACCCCGCTAAGATTTCAGAATATTCCGTAATAGGCGTATACTAGAAAACACTAGGGCGTAATTGATTGCGGCCTTGAACACAGCGCGGGCGGACCGGTATGGTCTCGAAGAGTCTCGTTGCAGACGCGTGACAAGTGTCACGTAATTGCCCTTCATCTCGAAGTAGCAGCAATATGTACGCACACACACACACACACACATTACAGCTGCAATAGCCGAGAAACACGTAGCATTTTCTGTAATATCGTAACAATAGAGTACTTCCAAGCACTACAATGCGGGTGCTTTCCTTCATTCAAAACAAAATACAATTACAAATTGGTTTGCGGGCGCAGGATTGCCGACTGCTGCTTTAAATGATGATGATGATGAAGGCTCACACAATTTGCACAGAACTTTCTTTCTGCGTAACGGTAACATATATTACAGGAATAAGTATACAACTAGGGAGGACGAGAATTGGGTGAACCACTGGTTGCTTTTGTTATTAAGAAGGATTTTCTGCCTGTTTGCTGTGGAGAAACGAGGGCGTTGCGTGGTCGGTCAATAAAGGCCGTCGTATTGAAGGGAAAATGAAAATGAAAAACAGCAGGAGGAGGAGGAGGAAATCCCAGAAGGAAACTTAGGGGAGAGAGAAGGGGACAGAGAGAAAAGTAAGCGCTGTGTCGGATTAAGGGTAAGCTGCCGGCAGCACATGGGTAGTTTAGGTAGCCAATGTTACCTCGCATCTGACGTCATCCGGTGATTGAGGTTAACTACACTCATAATACAATGTACTCCGTCATGCCAAGTCACAATAATGGCTTTACATCATTTCTGTGTCTAAGTGAGAACTTTATATACGGCACTATGGTGCCAATCAGCTTAATCCCGTTCACCTCGCGCCCCTAGGGCAGTAAACTAATTAAACGCCTCACGAAAAAGCAGTGTTGCCAGGTCAATCAATCACATTTCTCTACAAGGCTATTGAAACTTTCCCCACTGTCATAAATGTGTGTGTTTGTGTGTGTGTGTGTGTGTGTGTGTGTGTGTGTGTGTGTGTGTGTGTGTGTGTGTGTGTGTGTGTGTGTGTGTGAGTTTGCGCGCGCGCGTGTTTTAAGCGACGAGTAATATTTAAATAATGTGAGCATATCAGCAAGTAAAGGAACACACCTCAAATTGTACAAGGTGCTGGCTCTTGCCACACTTCTTTGACAAGATGTTTGTATTTAGATCAGGGCCGACACCAGGTGGCCCAGAACTACGCTCATTATCTTCATCATAGTGTATCACGTTATATTAGCGTTAACTTCATGTCGGCCACGACAGAGCAGGACCAAATAAAATTTGGTGATTCCAAAATAAACTCAATCAAAACAACAATCTTTTTAATTTTTTGTAAAAAGTTTATTTATTTTATTATTATTACTATTATTATATTATAGTAAAAAACAGTACCGTAGACTTATAACACATTATAACATCAAAGGGTTTAACAGACCAATGAGTATGATGCGTAACTGCTAACTATGAAGTCTAGGGTTATATTCCCGGGAACACGATAAAATCAATTTGTTTTCCTAGCCCAACAGCAGCTGAAGCATAGTGCTGTAGTAGTAGTAGTAGTAGCAGCAGCAGCAACAGCAGTAGTATTAGTAGTAATATTAGTAGTAATAGTAGTAGTAGTAGTAGTAGTAGTAGTAGTAGTAGTAGTAGTAGTAGTAGTAGTAGTAGTAGTAGTAGCTGCATAGAAGTGGTAGTAGTATTAGTAGAATTAGTAGTAGTAGGAGTAGTAGGGGTAGTAGTAGTATAGTAGTAGTAGTAGTAGTAGTAGTAGTAGTAGTAGTAGTAGTAGTAGTAGTAGTAGTAGTAGTATAGTAGTAGTAATAGTAATAGTAGTAGTGCTAGTAGGAGTAGATATACTCGTGTCCATTGTTTAGAACAATTGATTGGCCGACATTATAAAAAGAACATACCAACAATCAGTAATAATAATACGGTCGCACTGTAGTGTTAACAATAACTACGCATAGTCAATAATAATAATAATAATAACATCGTTGAGTTGTTAACACAGACGCTGGGCAGGCAGGCGGGCGCTGGACTAGCTGTTACAAGTGTTTGGCTTTACTAACGAACACAAACGGCGGACAGACGCCCGGATGCTGTCATTCATTGGGACTGTGTGTGTACGCGCGCGCGTGTGTGACCACTGCTACAATGCAGTCAGCAGAGACTTACAGAGTAGTACAACTGGGATATTTGCATTGCCCGATATTGAACTCAAGTCATAAGCTAATATATAGATGTAGGTATTGAAAGTTTTTTTGCATTGAACATATCAAGTTGTATTTAATATAGCCCCAATATTGAACGATACAGTAACTAATAATACAAATCAGGATGGCTAAATTTGGATTAAGTTTAAGGGCACTCGTAACTGGCCAAAAAATCGATTTTAGTCTTTTTGTTTTAAAAAGTATTCAATATTTGCTGGGTAATTTAATACCAAATTTATGTGAATACGCTTAAAAATAAATTTTATTTGATTAAATAAATTTGAATTTAATTAAGAAAGATTTGTTAGTGGTTATAATCACAAACAGAATAACACTGTTGCACAGCACTATGAAAACATTTTTCCGACTGTAGAGAAAAAAGCCAAGTGAACTGTCAAGCTGATTTTCTTTGTTGCAATTAAGTTAATGGAGATGTAACTACACTACAAAGAACTATACAGTTTCACTGAAATGAAAAATAATAACGTAAAAAAGTAACAATATGCTCTTAGTATGCAAACGTTTAGATCAAAATATAAAAAAAGACAAACTCTCGCTGTCTCCCTCTCTCTATTTATGCACCTAAGCATTCAAAGAATTTCGACGAAACCGAAACATCGAAGCATGATAATGTTTTTATGCTTTTGAAACGTATAATGTGGATTACGTTTGGTGGATTACGTAAATCATTTCCAAACCACAGACGATCACAAACAGAGCATGTAAATCCAAATTTATTCTCACTAAAACGTTTGCTAAACTCAATGTCAGCAGCGATTATTTCTGTCTTGATGCGTTTACATATCAAATTTCTAGACTATGGGGAATCGAAAGTGTGGAAGTGTTACGTCTTTCGATGACGATTTTTGTGGAATGACCCCCAGCCTAAAAACATTATCATGTTAAAAATTATAAAATATTAGATAATTGAGATATTTGTGTACATTTGTAGTAGCGTTTGTTATGTATAACGTGCTTATCTGTGTGCTAAAAGTTCAGACTTCTATCTTTTACAGGCTCTGAAAAAATGAGCCTCAAAGTTGATGAATTCAACACGATAAGCATAGCCGGTTACGAGTGCCTGCTTATTATTTCAGAAACAAAACTATATTAAACACACAAGTCCGCTTGTACAGTACTCCCTGTACTGCTGTACGGGAATGAAACAGGAACGCCAGTTACATAGATAAAGGAACAAAGTCTCCAGACGTAGTAGATGGATAGGAACGTGGGATAAAGTAAAAGCATGTAGCTAATTTGCTATTCACATTGGTTTTTGATCATGTACAATCAATACAAAGAGTAGGAACCGATGAGTATAAAGAGTAAAAAATCTTTGGGGTGTGGTTGTGTCGTGGACACGGCCGTGTGTTTTACGTGAATACGTGTACGTAACGGGTAATATTTTCTTTGAGCGTATTATATGTATATGTATACGTAGTTGTGGAGTAGTGACAAACGTAGTAGTGAAACGTGCACTAGCTGCTGCCCAATGTGTCTTCATAACCGGCGATCGCACACAATCGATGTCTATACAGTCCGGCGTTGATATAGAAGCGATTACATCATCCACTTGCATAGGCTCGGGCGCCCCAGCTGCAGATGTACTGGCGCCGTCGTTGATCCGCTCGGACGCCTTCATTCTTTTACGTTCCCGGCACCGCTTCACTCTGTCATATGGTGTTTTACGGGTATCACTGGATTGCTCTTGAGAAGCCCTTTCCAACCGTATACGATCTCTATATTTTGATTTGGCTTTTTGACGAGTATAGGGCGACATTGCATTATTTATTTTAATTTTTTACTTTAACACCATATATATTCACTATAACTATTTCACACTAATGTTTTATATACGCAATCGATAGATCTTGACGAGAGCTGACGATTGAAACTCAAACGAACGTCCTAGCTTCTTCGAGTCAAAATTTATACTAAACGGACATTATGTGACGCAGCGAAACGACCTCAAAATGGCGGCGCTTCCCACTCCGCCGCGCGCGATGCGTCACAGTCCTCACTCAACGTAACGAATTCTTTGATCCTTTAGCTATCGTGTGGTGTAATTAAATTTTGGATGTAGATGATAGATATGTAGCTGCAACACCAAACTCTATCCCCCGATTTTGTTATCATCAGTTTTCTGAATTGCCTCCCACTATGGAAGCAAATTTAAAGACGTATTCACGTCAAAAAAGGAAAATCGATATAAACTGTAGAAAACGGAACGACGGAGTGAATAGGCTAGCCGAGAGAAGATAGTTTCACCGAAGTGCACACTGACAGCAACGTAGAGGATATCATCGGGACGTCTGTGCGGGTGATACGATACCATCAGTTCTTGCAAATCGTTGATAGATTCCACAGACGCATACGCTTCAACAATGCTTCCAATAACGCAGTTGCAACAAAAGGACAGTTACTGCAAACAGCATATACTTAACGGAAAAGTAATAATTTATAAACGATTGTCGTCATCATCATCATCTTCTCAACACGGCATGGGCAAGGCGCTGCCTGTTTCACCTTCAAAAATCCTTCAGCCATCTACTCCTGGATCTACCCACACACCTGTGTCTTATAGGCTTGTATTTCCACACTTGTTTGGCCAGTCTGGAATCTGACATTCTTTTTAAGCGTTCCTTCCACCGTGTTTTGTAACCTTTTAATTTTTTATTCAAGCCAAACACTTGTAACTCTTCTCTTATGGCCTCATTTCTTATATGGTCAAGTTTAGAACATCTTTTAACTACTCTTAAGAACGCCATTTTTGAGGCCTGTCTTATTTTATTGTCTTGTTTCTTGGTTGTTGTCCATAATTCACATCCGTAGGACAGTACAGGAACTGCCATAATTTTCTAGAACTTTAATGTTGTATCTCGACGTACCGTATTGCTTGAAAAAATACGGTTTATTCTCCCACAGATCGTCTGGAACTTACGTAACTTGATATCTATATCATAGTCCCTATCATACCCAATATCATATCCCAAATAATTCAAGTGGCTCACTAGTACTAGAATTTGATCGCTAGTCATTGTTTTTGTTCTTATCGTTCCAGTCATTTAATTTCAAATCACTTAAGTCATCAATTAAATCTTACTTTTCAACAGTAATAACGAGACAAAGTACAATATATTATTAAACCCGTTAATTTCCCTGTTCGCAGAGAAAGGCAACAACAACAATTGTATAGACTCGTTATGCAGTGAATAGAGCAATATTCATCACAGAATAAATTCAAGAAGACGGTAATTTGTGAGAATTTGTTTCCATTTTGATGAGCATATCTAAATTTATCTCTCAAGCGATAGAAAAACAAAATACGACTCTCTCTCGTCAAACACAACAAATTAAATTCACGTTAACGTTTGTAATAATATTAGTAGTTAGCAAGACGATAATAACTTAGATTTTCATTCTGTTCTTTTACACGAGTCCCCCCCCACCAAATTTTAATTCCCTCCAAGTAGGGTGTGTGTGTATAAATAGGGCCATCCTCAGATGTTGTAAATTCAAAAATTTATATGTTGTTTATTAATTGTTTATTAAAAGTAATTTTTGATGTTCGAGTTCCTTGCAGTAATTGAGTGTTATGTAATATTTCTGAGAATAACAAATTTCTTCTCCAATTATATTTTATTATACTATATTTCTTCTCACAAACGTTTCGCAAAGACCCTCTGTATCTTATTTGAAAATTATAATAATAATAGTAGTAGTAGTAGTAGTAGTAGTAGCAGCAGTAGTAGCAGCAGCAGTAGTAGTAGTAGTAGTAGTAGTAGTAGTAGTAGTAGTAGCAGTAGTAGCAGCAGTAGTAGCAGCAGTAGCAGTAGTACCAGTAGTAGTAGTAGTAGTAGTAGTAGCAGTAGTAGCAGTAGTAGTAGTAGCAGTAGTAGTAGTAGTAGTAGTAGTAGTAGTAGTAGTAGCAGTAGTAGCAGCAGTAGTAGCAGTAGTACCAGTAGTAGTAGTAGTAGTAGTAGTAGTAGCAGTAGTAGCAGTAGTAGTAGTAGCAGTAGTAGTAGTAGTAGTAGTAGTAGTAGTAGTAGTAGTAGTAGTAGTAGTAGTAGTAGTAGTAGTAGCAGCAGCAGCAGCAGCAGTAGTAGTAGTAGTAGTAGTAGTAGTAGCAGCAGCAGTAGTAGAAGCAGTAGTGAAACCCCCCTTTTATTTTCTAAGTTTTGTAAATATTTTTTTGAATTTTATTTAATTTTATTTTTATTAAGTTTTTTTTGTAAAAGGGGAGAGACATCATATTTAGAACTAGGTAAAGAGAAACCTAGAGGAAGCAAAGTGTGCAAGGCCCAAATACAATTACAGACATGTCCCCCCAGGTGAATGACAGGACTTGCAAATGAAAAACTCTTTTAACCAACAAGCGTGTGCTTTATTCGACCTGTAAGATTTTACATAAATAACAAGTTCGTCATTGTGTGAGCACACCATTTAAGGCAGAATTATATATATCTATGTATTTCCATTAATTCATAATATCACAAAGTAAGTGAATTGATATTACTAATTGCAAAAATTTCTGCCTGATCATGTATGAGTCAAAGTTGGTAATAATCTCATTCATTAAGCAATAATAATCTATCAGTGTTGTATAATATCAATTAGGCTAGCCTGTTGTCTCAGCGAGCACATGTATGGTTATTCTCTTGTTTTAAATCAGTTACATATTCCCCAAAAATATATCTATATATATATATATATATAGTAAAATTACACACACAAACACATATACGACATGAATAACAAAACATCCCTCATTTCAACACTAACCTCCACATAAACCGATTCCCACTACAGTAAATAAATGAAGCCTAATATGTACAGCTAGGTACAAATATAAATAACAACGTAAAATGGAATATCACAGCTCCTAGGCATAGATTTGCTAGTATATTCACAAGCATAGTTCACACCAGAGAATGTAAGTGACCGCCCCGAAACTCAACCAGCCAAACGAACCCTTAGCTTAATCATTAAGCATTAAGTATGTGTGTGAAAGAAAATCGTTTCTCATCAACAGCATCAGACAACCCCCAGCTACGTTATTAAACTCTGCCATGACCAGATGACTTGATAGCACGAGATAATTAACTCCCTAATGGTCTTAATTAGATGAAAGTTAGATCTTACAGTAAACTGCGGATGTGTGTGTATGTGTGTAACTTCTTACACATTATACAGTTATAAGATACTTCATTAGGTGTACTGTGGTAATGTTCACACATGCAATAACATGATGATCACACATAATTGAACATGAGAGCTTGTGCTAGAGTCTAATTTTCAGAACTTCACGAGTGAGCTTCTGGCGGCCTCTGTGCATTCACAAGTTGTAGAGAGAGAGAAATAGATAAACAGAATTTTCCCACCTGGATAGTCCGGTGTACTTAGTTCGTATAGGCGAGGATCAGTGATGTCACAGTCATATCACCCGTCCCTGGTGCAGCTTAGCGTTGGAAAAGTTCTTGGTTCAGCTTAGCATCGAAAAGTCCTCGACTGACGGCATTGTGGCTAAAGATCGTCTCTGCTATTAGGGGGAACAGATGTTCGTTCGCCCCTGACACCCATCTCGTCCTTGGTCGAGCACCTGGACATACAATACTTGTAGGAGGTGTCATAAAGAAAATCACGCCACTTCGGCCGTCCACATTAAATACCCACACTAACTTTAAGTAGCTACAGCGCATACACACATCGCCACTAATTCAGATTAAACAGTACTAAGCTCGTCTAGCCATTACTTTCTTAAATGTTTCATTGAGATATTCAAATTGAATTGCTGTGTCTATCGTTGTTATTAATTACATCAAAACAGCTGAGTGCAAGATACATTAACATATTCTCTATTGAAATTAACTTGACCCACGACTCTCACATTCATAATTTAATTAAATATAATTTAATTTGATTTTGTAACAGCGTTAATGCCCAGATTAAAAAACTGCTCTATACGCACACACACACAGGCATAACTCATAAGGAAAGCTGAAACGCAAAATATATTTGGGGTTAGAATATTTTCAGAACCCACAGACTTGCACGTACCTGGAGCACGCTTTATCTAGCCTATCATAGTGATAGGTACGGAAGTCCTGGTTAGAAGTTCGCCGCCAGCCGAGACCAGATGAACAGCTTGGAGGATGAAACAGAAATGAGAGCGAATCAACGTTTCGCTCCAGCCAAGTAACCTCCAAACAGGAATGTACAGACACACAGCTGGCCGGCAGTGCCAGCAGTATTGCGTAGCCACACAACCTTTTGTGTGTATAACTGACCGGCAACAAACAATCTTAACAGAGTGGCAGTGCGTGACGTCAGCGGCGCTCGTTTTTAAAATACTAATAATCTAATACGTTGCCGAAGCCAGTTCGGCACACCCTCACCCCAAAAGGGCAACATGGTTGACCCAAAACAAACAAGTCCTCAAGCACGACGGCTGCGGGAAACCTGGAAAATCTCAGACTCTAAAACCGCTCTTGGTGGGTTCAGTAACACAGGAAAACGAAAAGCAGAAGGAAGAGGTGTGAGTCAGTGAATGTGTGTCTGAAAGAGAAGGTGTAAGTGTGAGTCCTGCATGCTCGCCGGGCCCTGGTCTGCATGCAGATATAAGCGACAGAAAAGAACAGGAGAAAGAGAAGAATCGCAGGATCCTGCTTTGAGTACTGACCACCAAGGCCTCCCAATTCCAATAACTGAGATCCAGGAACCCCAAATAGTATTCCCCCCTTTTTTTTATGGGCCTAACTGTCATCCCTAACTCATGCCCTATGGCAAAACTTTAGCTTGGAAATATGAGTGGTTACTCTTTCAACATCCCCACCGGGATCACCCAATTTCACTGTAACGGGCGACACAAACCGAAGAATGCGGTATGGTCCCGACCAACGATAACATAATTTAGCGGCCCTCCTATTTATGGCTGAGCTGATCGGATGGCTCTGACAGTAGACCAAGTCGCCAATCTTAAATGGGTTCGGAATTCGCCCCTGATTGTAGCGACTACGGACGCGTTCGTGCGCACGAAGCAAATTCCTCCGGACCTCCCGCCATCTGTCCACAGTCGTGACCTCAGGATCGTTCGGCAGAAGATCATCAATGTGCCACAAATTGTCCAACGGCAAACTCGGCGAGAACCCAAATATGACTTCAAAGGGTACGGCCTTGTGACTCTCGTGTAGGGCCGTGTTAAATGCTAATTGCAACCACTTTAAATTTTGGTCCCAACAATCCTGTTGTTCAGCATGATAGGCGATAAGCGCTGAACGGAGATTCCGGTTAAATCTCTCCGCGTGGGACGGTTGAGGGTAGTACGGGGAAGTGGTCACATGTTTGATGCCGTTAGCGAAACACATTCGCCGGAAATCTTTTGAAATGAACTGTGGTCCATTGTCAGAGACAATGGTGGACGGAAAACCGAAATGCTGAAAGACATGGGTCTGTAGCATAAGGATAGTAGAGCGAGTGTTTGCCTGTCGTAAGGGCAGTAGCCAGACAAACTTGGAAAAAGCATCCACGCAAACAAGTAGGTAAGCATTACCTGACTTGATACGAGGGAAAGGTCCCACGTAGTCTATGAATAACTTCTCCATGGGTTTGCTCGCCACATCAGATGACAATAGACCCAATTTAGTGTTTTGAGCAGGCTTACTCAAGCCACAGAGATGACATGCTTTCACACGAGCCGCGATGTCCCTGTCCATGCCCTTCCAGATGAAATGCCTCCTAATACTGGAAATGGTCTTCGAAATTCCCTTATGGCCACCTATTGGGGAATCATGATAGTAGCTGAAGACCATTGGCACGAGCTTGCTAGGCAGCACAACCTTCGGGGCACGTCCTTTTCGTTCTCGGCAGCACAGGACGCCCTTGGACAGAAAATATGGTACCTGCACGTTACCCTCTTTTAGGTGTTGGATGATAGGACCCAACTCTTCATCATTTAACTGATGGGGTAACACATCAGTAAAAGCCAAAGGAAAATCCAGCAGAACGGAACAGGGTTGCTCAGAATTGGCCTCGCTGGGTTGGGTGAACATACGTGACAAGGCGTCTGCAACAACATTTTGTGTTCCCCTGATGTGTTGCACTTTGAATTTAAAGGATGAGATCTTGACCACCCAACGCCCTATTTTACCCAGCTGCCGGGGATGAGCGAGAAGCCAGGAGAGAGCCTGATTATCGGTCTCCAACAGGAACTCAGCGTGTTCCAAGAAACGCCTGAACTTATCTAGAGCGTACACAACAGCAAGACACTCTAGTTCATACACTGAAGACTTCCTCTCTTGTTGGGTCAAGGTCCGGGATATAAATGCCACCGGCTGCCTAGCACCATCGACTTCCTGGGACAGAACCGCCCCGAGCGCAACAGAACTCGCGTCCGTTTGCAAAATGAATTTTTTTGAAAAATCAGGCATCCTCAACACAGGGGGAGAGACGATCGCCTCCTTGAGGGTATCAAAGGCCCGCTGTTGCCTCTCTCCCCATACAAATTTGGTACCCTTTTTCCTGAGTTCATTTAAAGGTACCGCAATCTCCGCGGCATTAGGGATAAATCTACGGTAGAAATTGACCATGCCAACAAATCTGGCAACCCCTTTCGCATCCCTAGGGGGAGGAAAATCCCGGATGCCTTGTGTCCTCTCCGGGTCGACCGTCACACCCCCATATGAGACGAGATGCCCTAAAAACGAAATACTCCTTTGTGCAAACTTTACCTTTTCTGGATTGATAGTGAGGCCAGCACTCCTCAATCGGCACATCACCTCTCTCAGGTGACCCAGATGCTCCTCGAACGTTTTACTGTAGACCAAGAGGTCATCAAGATAATTAAAGACGAATTTAAATTTTACGTCATGGAAGACAGTGTCAAGTAGTCGCGTGAGGGTTTGAGCCCCCACTGCCAGACCCATGGGTACCCTAGTATATTGATAAAGATTCCATGGCACACAGAATGCCGTATAAGGGCGGCTTTCCTTAGACAGAGGAATCTGATGATAAGCGGCATTGAGGTCAAAGATGGTGAAGTACCTGGCCCCACTAAACCAATCGAACGCGGAATGTAAATCGGGAAGAGGAACTGAATCCACTTCAATATTAGCATTGAGTTTGCGATAGTCAATTACCAAACGCTGTTTACCTCCAGGCTTGGGCACCAGAAATGCTGGACTAGCATAACTAGAGTTGGAAGGTTCAATGACCCCTTGTTTAAGCAACTCTTGAACCTTCTCTCTTAGAACATCCATCTTTGGAGGGGCGAATTTATATGGGTGTGAGCGGACTACGGCGGAGTCCGTTAAACGGATCTTATATTCCAAAAGATGTGTGAGCCCCAGGTTGGGAGTTAATACAGTGGGGAACTGCTCACACAAATGATCTAAAGCATGCCTCTGGGACGGGGTGAGATGGTCTCTTTCTGAATCGGGACACACAACCTCTTGGACACCTCCCTTAGCTCCCTGGTATCCAAGGAAAGGAATGACAACCTCCCGATTGAATTTAAAATAACAGTGGTGCGCTTGAAGATCTAAAACGAGACCACTCTTGGAGATGAAATCTGCACCCACAATGCAGTCGACTCCCAGAGCAGGAGAAACCAAAAATCGCCACACCCATGAAAAACACTCGATTTTAATACTCAGGGAAACCACCCGGGAGATGGGCAGAATTTCCCGCGATGCAGTCCAGCATACCACGGAAGACCGATCCGACCCTAATAGTAAGCCCTGTTGTTCAAGGTCCTCACATACTCTAGATGAAATTATGGATCGGGCTGATCCAGAGTCAACCAAGGCTCTGAGCTGACCCTTTTTCAACTCGACCAACAGGAAGGGGCATACTGAACTGTAGTTGGGGACAGTTCGCAGGACCTTGGAGCCGGATGACCCGGGATTAGCTATCCGCCTGGGGTTAAGTGAAATCGGAAGAGAACAGCCTAACGGGGAAGACCACTCCCGACTTATCTTCCCCGAGAATTTACGTTTTTTGAAAGGCGACCTTTTCGGGAAGTCCCTTGACGCAGTCTAGCATCGTTACAATTGCGCGCGACGTGACCGGATCTATGACACCTAGAACAAAATAAGTCTTGTACTTCACAGCTCTGAACCGGCGCAGGCCTAGGACCCCAAGACCCGGGCTGCCCGACTCGTCGCTCGAAATTAGGGCGTTCTGAACGCCTCCTAGCCTCGCGGGCTCTAATATCGTCATTACCCTGTATAGTGGTCGACTCGGCGCACAGCCGGTCTAAGTCAATAAAACTTTGGGGGCGGGCAGCGAATGTCAAACGTGACCGTTCCTCCGGCGTCACGCCCTGCAAAATAGTATGAATGACATCAGACTCTGACAACCCCAGCCTCAGGATCCGGGCCGCGTCTTTAACACTGAAAATGAAATGAGCAAGGGACTCTCCGCTTGCTTGAACTCTATAGAAATGCTTGTGTCGTAACCGGTCATGTAACCTTCCCGGTACGAAAGCGTCCAGGACTTCCCGATGGAAATGGTCTATGCCACCACCATCCTTAAGGGTACTTGTCACGCGCTCAGCCATAGATCCCCGACAATACGGGTAAATGAGCTCAAGCAAAGTCCGCTCCGACAGCCCAGGGAAATCGGCCAACTGAAAAAACACGCGCAAGAATCTCAAAAGCGCCTCAGGATCCAGACCATCGACAACTGGGAGACGCTGAATGACATCCGACAGTGGGTTAGGAAGCTTGTGATAGCTTGCGGTGGCCATATCGGAAAAGGCAGGAACCTGCACAGGGGGTTCCACCCTGGCTGCCGTCTCGACAGAAGAAGAAGAAGAACCGGAATTCGGATCTACATGGCGAGGCTGGCCGAGAGAAAACTCCCGCAATGCCATCGCCACTTGCTCCCTAAGAGTGACAACATTTTTCTCTAATTCCGAGGTGGTAGCCTGTGATTCAGCATTCTGTAAACGGCATAGAACGTGTTGTAAACGTTGGCGCACCCTCTGTCTAGCCGTAGAGATGGGTGCCGCCGACTGCAGGCCTTCGGCCAAATCGCGCAGTTCTACAAATTTTTCCGAGCACAGCTCCACCTCGGCGGTGACATCCGTAAGTAATACTCTCCCACTCGGTGCCTCACCGGAGGCAAGAGCCTCACGGAGTTGCTTCCTTAATGAAACAACAGTTTCCTGCGGCTTCCGTCCCCGGAACCGGACCTCCCACTCGAGCTCATCTTTCACAAACAAATCCACATTTACCGGAATGGACATGACCGCGCAATCCACACACACACCACGTAAAAGCAAGAATTAAGGAGAACGACAGGAAGAACTTGATCATACAAGTGGCTCCAGAATACTCTAGCGATACGACGAGATGGGTGTCATAAAAGCAGAGAAACAGCCATGGAAAATGCCCAGAAGAGAACACAACACAAAACAATCAAACTAACTCACTAAATACAACACACAAGTACACATAAAATTCGATATAATCGAAAATATAAAGTATCACATCCATGCCCTTGGTCGGACCATAACCGTATTCAAAATACGATACCGCAACTCAACGCCCTCAATAAACAATTACCATATAACTGGGATGCTACCAAACACGTTGTCTAATCCAAAAGACAAGTCATAATCAAACTCAACAAGTACCGACGGCCCTCATCATGTCCAAACTCCGTATGAGCTCCAGGGTATGTGCAAGTGCAACCAATCAGCACACATTCATTAAAAAAATTAATCACATTCTCATAACCCCTTTTCAAAATTCATCTCGCACTCAACATCACAAAATAATCACTTAAACACTAACACATATTAAATTATTTTAAACTTCATTAACCCCCTATTCATTTTATAAAATGTGCTCTTTTTCTCTGGTTGTTCATTCTGTTAATTTATTACACTATCATTAAGTTTTCTTACAACACTTGGATTCTAATCAAAAATAATTTGAAGTAATTTGCAAGTCCTAACACCAGCTGACATGTCTGTAGCCACACTAAGTTTCATTTAAGAAAATAAATATAAGTCCCCAGATTCTAAAATTTCACAAGTTCAACAGAGAAAATAAGGCAGAAATCATACCTACTATCCATCCAGAATCATAAAAACCACGCTCTGAACTAACATTTGAAACCCCCCTTTTATTTTCTAAGTTTTGTAAATATTTTTTGAATTTTATTTAATTTTATTTTTATTAAGTTTTTTTTTTGTAAAAGGGGAGAGACATCATATTTAGAACTAGGTAAAGAGAAACCTAGAGGAAGCAAAGTGTGCAAGGCCCAAATACAATTACAGACATGTCCCCCCAGGTGAATGACAGGACTTGCAAATGAAAAACTCTTTTAACCAACAAGCGTGTGCTTTATTCGACCTGTAAGATTTTACATAAATAACAAGTCCGTAATTGTGTGAGCACACCATTTAAGGCAGAATTATATATATCTATGTATTTCCATTAATTCATAATATCACAAAGTAAGTGAATTGATATTACTAATTGCAAAAATTTCTGCCTGATCATGTATGAGTCAAAGTTGGTAATAATCTCATTCATTAAGCAATAATAATCTATCAGTGTTGTATAATATCAATTAGGCTAGCCTGTTGTCTCAGCGAGCACATGTATGGTTATTCTCTTGTTTTAAATCAGTTACATATTCCCCAAAAATATATCTATACATATATATATATAGTAAAATTACACACACAAACACGTATACGACATGAATAACAAAACATCCCTCATTTCAACACTAACCTCCACATAAACCGATTCCCACTACAGTAAATAAATGAAGCCTAATATGTACAGCTAGGTACAAATATAAATAACAACGTAAAATGGAATATCACAGCTCCTAGGCATAGATTTGCTAGTATATTCACAAGCATAGTTCACACCAGAGAATGTAAGTGACCGCCCCGAAACTCAACCAGCCAAACGAACCCTTAGCTTAATCATTAAGCATTAAGTATGTGTGTGAAAGAAAATCGTTTCTCATCAACAGCATCAGACAACCCCCAGCTACGTTATTAAACTCTGCCATGACCAGATGACTTGATAGCACGAGATAATTAACTCCCTAATGGTCTTAATTAGATGAAAGTTAGATCTTACAGTAAACTGCGGATGTGTGTGTATGTGTGTAACTTCTTACACATTATACAGTTATAAGATACTTCATTAGGTGTACTGTGGTAATGTTCACACATGCAATAACATGATGATCACACATAATTGAACATGAGAGCTTGTGCTAGAGTCTAATTTTCAGAACTTCACGAGTGAGCTTCTGGCGGCCTCTGTGCATTCACAAGTTGTAGAGA